>CM077078.1:18458012-19660449 GCA_039513925.1 Platanthera zijinensis
TCCGTTTGTCCATCGTCTCGGGGTGATAAGCGGAGCTGTAACTGAGCTTGGTGCCTTGCTGTGTGAATAACGTTTTCCAAAATTTACTTAAAAATACGGGATCCCGGTCTGTGATAATGGTGTTTGGTAAGCCATGCAATTTTCCTACATTATCCCAGAAAACCCGTGCGACGATCGGTCCGGTGAGGGCTGTTAATGGGGCGAAGTGAGCTCCTTTGGTAAGTCGATCGACTACCACCAATATGTTTGTGTAGCCTTCCAAGGGTGGTAAATGGGTGATAAAGTCCATACACAAATCGTTCCAGATTAGGGTTGGTATTGGGAGGGGTTGAAGCAAGCCGTATGGGCTGTGATTTGCGTTCTTCCCTTTTTGGCATAAATCGCAGTGTTTAATGTCCGTGAGCATTTTGGGCCAATAATAGTTTGTGCGTAACCGGTAATAAGTCGGTTTGACTCCCGAATGGCCGCTGGAGCGAGCATCATGGGCTTCCTGGATTAACTGGTGTCTTAGGGGGCATACGGGAATGTATAAAACCTTTTTGAAAAAGATATTATCGTCTGCCTTAGTCCAATTTGGTTTTGTTCCTGGGTCTTGTTGGAGGGCGCGGGTGATCTTCTTTGCCAGATGATCTGTTCTATTCCATTCCGAGAGTTTGTCCAGATTGTTACATTTAACGTAAGAACACTGGAGCATATGCAGGTTGTGGTCGGTTTCGGGTAATCGGGAGAGTGCGTCCGCGGTGGCGTTTAGTCGACCTGGCTTGTATTCGATTTTGAAGTCAAATCCTAGTAGTTTGGAAAGGAAATGTTGTTGTGTTGGGCTATTGAGGAGTTGGGTGGTCAGATGGTGAAGTGTCTGATGATCCGTGCGTATAATGAATGGTGCCCCGAGCAGGTATTGTCGCCATTTTTCGAGGGCTGTGGAGATGGCGAGTAATTCCCTCTCGTAGGTGGATTTGTGTTGGTCTTTCGCCATTAATTTCTTGCTAAAGTAGGCTAATGGGTGCCGGTTTTGAGATAATATCGCCCCCAAGCCACATCCCGACGCGTCCGTCTCAATGGTGAATGGTTGGGTGAAGTCTGGTAGTGCTAGGACTGGTGCCGACGTGAGGTGAGTTTTTAGCGTGTGGAAGGCCTCTGTAGCCTTATCAGTCCATTTGAATTTGTCTTTCGTTAGGAGATCGGTGAGGGGTGTTGCTTTTGTCGCGTAGTGTTGGATAAAACGTCTATAATATCCTGATAATCCTAAGAATGATCGGAGTTGTTTTAGTGTTGTTGGTGTGGGCAAGTTGATGATTGTTGCGACCTTGTCCGGATGTGGGCTAATTCCTGATGAGGAGATGACGTGTCCTAAGAAGTCGATGGTGGTGGTCATAAATTGACATTTAGTCCGTTTTACATAGGAGTGGGTGCGTAGTGTGGAGAATATGATTTCTAAATGTTGTAAGTCTTTACTATAAATCAGGATATCATCAAAGAAAATGACAGTGAATTTGCGTAGGTAAGGTTGGAAGACGGAATTCATCAGGGACTGGAAGGTTGCCGGGGCATTAGTAAGTCTGAATGGCATTACGAGAATTCGTATAATCCTTGTGGTGTGCGAAAGGCGGTTTTGTGGATGTCCATGGGGTGCATACGCACCTGGTGGTAACCGGATTGTAGGTCCAATTTAGAAAATAGGGTGGAGCCGTGTAGTTCGTCAAATATTTCGTCTGCCGTAAGCATGAGAAATGTGTCTCGTGTCGTAACTGCGTTTAAGGCTCGGTAATCGACGCAAAATCTCCATGTGCCATCTTTCTTTTTTATTAAAAGGACAGGTGATCTAAAGGAGGATGTGCTGGGTCGGATGAGGCCCTGGTGTAGCATCTCTTCCATTAATCTTTCAATTTCCGTTTTTTGAAAGTGTGGGTAGCGGTAGGGCTTTACTTGATAATGGTGGTGGGGTTTTGGAGAGGGATTTTATGGTCGCAGGTCCGGGGTGGTGGTATGTTGTCGCGTGGTGCTTGGAAGATATCCGTGTATTTTTCTATTAGGGGTGCCAGTTCTGGGTGGTCGGTTATCGCCGTTTGAGTCTCCGGGTGTTCTGGTTGGAGGGAAAAAAACATAGGATGGAGGAGGATATTGAGTTCTGTGAGACCCATTTGTTGATTTGGCTTGGGGTGCTGGGTGTTGTTTCCACCGATTTTATTCCTTGTAGGCAAATCTGCTGTTGGTGTTGTTGGAATGTCATTTGTTTGTCCTTGTAGTTGGTGGTGACATTTCCTAAAGACTCGAGCCAAATCATGTCGAGGACGATGTTGGACCCGTATAGATCGAGGACAAACAGATTGGCTTGAAAGTGGTGGTTTTGTATGGCTAGGTCGGCGTCCATATAAATTCCGGTGCATATGAGGGATTCGCCGTTTCCGACGTGTACCTTGAAGGGTTTTATGACGGTAATGGGGGCATTTAGGAAGCGGGCGATTCGTTGGGAAATGAAGTTGGTCGAGCTTCCGCAATCGACTAATATCTGGACGGGTTGGGTCAACAGGGTCCCTTCAAATCGAATGGATTGACTGGAAAATGTCCCAATGAGGGCATGATAGCCGATTTCATATTCCGTTGTTTCCCTGGGTACGGGGAGGTTGTCATTGTCATGTATGGCCCTGGTGTCGGTGTCTTCGATAGGTTCCAGGGAGGATATAAAGTCGTCTTCCATATAGAGGCATGTCACTTTATTCTTACAGCGGTGTCCCGGTAGGTAGCGTTCGTCGCATGTGTAGCACAACCCTTTTTCCCGTTTGTGTTGTAGTTCTGCCGGGGTGAGTCTCTTGTATCCTGGTTTGGGGGTGTTGTGTGGTCTAGTTGTTGGTTGTCCGGGTGGATGGTGTGGTGGCGTATGAAATGGGTGGCGGTTGTTTTTTGTTTCGTCCAGCCATTGTTCCTCGTATAGTTTTGCCAGGTTGAAAGCTTCGTCTAATGTGTACGGGCGTTGGGTGATAACACTCCTTTGAATTGTTGGTTTTAGCCCCGCAATGAAGATTGAGCGCAGGAGCTCGGGTGGGATGCCGTTTATCTTAGTGGCTAATTCTTCGAATTTATCTTTAAAGGCCATAACCGTGCTGTGTTGTCGTAAGAGGGTGATTTTAATCATGGGATCTTCGAATGCGGATGGGTCAAATCGTGTAACTAATGCGGATTTAAATTCGTTCCAGTTATAATAAGCGCCGTCCGGATTCAAGGATTCATACCATCTTGATGCTGGAGGGTCTAGATGCATTGCTACGATGGGCATATATGAAGTGTAAGGCGTGTTATAAAAACGGAAAAAGTGTTCGGCTTTCTTGATCCAGTCCGATAGATCGCCATTTTCAAAGCGTGGGAAGTGGAATTTTACCTGCCCGTAGGGGTGGTATGATGTGTCGGAGTTGGTACCTTGGAGGTGCTCGCTGCCTTCTTTGTACGAACCGGTGGTTGCTTGTGCGTTGTTGCCGTTCAGTGATACGGAGGGTTAATCTGCCCCCATGTTGCTTGCGTCGTGGGTTGGCCCGGTTGGAAAGATGATGTTGCTGGTCCGACTGATGCCAACTGGGGTGTGCGTTGGTTTGGTGGCCCCCCGGTTGTGCCAAAAGTAATGTGCTGGCCCGTGAGCTGTTGTGCTGGAAAGCAAGGTCCCGGAGAATGGGAAGCGGGGGGGCCTCGTATACCGAGGGCGAACCCCTGTGCCGCTCCGTGGGTATTGTGATATGACTGGCCCGGGTGCAGGACGTTGCCATCGATGATGAAGGAGATAGGGCCGTCAGGGCGGGGGTGCCAACGGTTTGGGGGAACATGGTCGTGGCTTGTATTGGGTTGTTATTCCGGTCGATGATGATGAGTGTCCCCCAAGACCCTCTAGCTGAGACCGAGGCTGGTTGCTTCCTCCCGCGGGTGTGGTTGGTGATGGGGTTTTGAAAATCGCGCTGATCTCCTGGCGCAGCGAGCGCAGGTCTTGTGTGGATTGCTCGGTCGCGTGTTGGACCGTCTTTGCGATCTTGAGCATTTCGGCTTCCAATCTGGAGAATGTTTGGGCCTGGTCAGCGTGCCGTTGGTCCATCGTCTTCCATATCTCCTGTTGGCCGGTGGATAACTCTTTGAGGCGTGTGGTCGGTGGTGGCTCGGCACCCGTCATGGCGAGAGGTCAACGAGAGAACCAATGTAGCCTCTCCGGCGACGGCCGGCGAGGGTACGAGACAGTATTAAGGAAAAAAAACAGAATTAACTTTATTGATAATGATAATAATCCGTAATACAAGAGAAAAGCTTAATTTATAAGCTAATTCGGACCGTTGCTCTGCATTGGACCGTTACATGCCTTCCTTATTAAACCGAAATACTAAATAGAGTAATTGCCTAGTTGGCTGGGGCAGGTGTCGCCTTGACATTGCTTCCTGGTATGTTATTTGGATTGCTGACGTGGCTTCATCTTGATCGTGCTTTTGGTTGGATTGATCCTGGCCGCCGGTTGTGTGTTTCTTGCCGTTACACTCTGCCTCTGATATCATGATAGGAAAAATAGATTTTTGTATATTCACATATGCATGTACAAAGGAAATACATATGCATGTACAAATAAGAGTGATCATAACACCCGTGATGACTTTAAGCTGACGCTAACACTATCGCTCATAAAGTATAACATATCTAATAGCCTCATCTTCTCTACTTCCTAGATAGAACATACCAATTACAGTGAAGAAATAGCATTGTAACGTGAAATAGAACGACCTCAAGTTCTCCCAATACAGACAGAGAAGGACAAGTTTTAATTTGATTTGCTCAAACGAAAATCAAATTGAACTATGGATTGAACAAATTGGAAGCATTTCAATCAAACAGCAGCGTTTCTGGAAGCGTATAAATTTTAAAAGGGGAGTAATCAACTGATTATCAGTCCCGACAGGTGAAAGTCCAAGTGAAACCTTGAAGCGAGAATTAGGGTTACGATGGAGCACATAGGAGGAAATAGGTATACCTTCAAGGAAGTAAGATCCCTCTCCAGGGATTTGAGAGCTTCCTGGATACCGGAAAGGATGTATGCCCTCTCCTTATCCTCCATCGCCTCCGCTCCTTTACCGGCGCCGGAGACAATTGCGTCGATTATCTTGACGCGAGGGTTAGCTGCACTATCAAGCGTCAATTCAACCTTGTCATCTCCCTCCATTCTTCTCTCCTTTTCAGCTCGCGCGCAGCATCCTTTGGGAAGAGTGGCGGCATTTAGTGGTGTCATTTGCAGAAATGTTGACATTTTTAATTATGTTTTTTTTTGCTGTTATTAGCAAATTCATTTTGATTATGAGCAGATATAAAAAAAATAGATTCAGTCATTTTTTAAATTTTTATCTATTCCTAAAAAATACTACTAGCAAATTAATCTTATTTTTTTTGCATTTTTAAATTTTGAGTCTCAAATATTTCTCATTTGAAAAAGTGATCAACATGAAAGTTGTAGATCACATCGAGATGTACAACTTTCATGTTGATCATTTTTTGATTTGAAGCCGTTTATGCCTCCAATTTGGACCCGAAATAAGACACACACGAACGAGTCGTCCGTACAAATTTTCGGCGTGACTTTTTTCGGAGCCCAAATCGAGCGTCTAAACTGCTTCAAATCAAAAAGTGTTCAACATGAAAGTTGTATATCTCATCGAATACTTTTTGATTTGAAGCAGTTTAAGCCCTCTATTTGTCCCCCGAAAAAAGTCACGCGTCCGTGCATATGTTCGGCATGACTTTTTTCAGGGGCCAAATCAAAGGTCTAAATTGCTTCAAACCAAAAAGTGTTCAACATGAAAGTTGTAGATCTCGTCGAGATCTACAACTTTCATGTTGAACACTTCCTATGAAAATGTACGTATAAAACGCAGTTCAAAAAGACACGTATATTCTTATATGCACTTAACTCGTATATATTACATAACACATCCTTATAGGAATTGGAAATCAAATATATTTCTAAACCGGACAATATTTTGTTTAAAGATTTTGATACAAAAAAAGGAGTTTTGGACATACTAAATAAAATTTTGCGACATTTTGACTCATTTCTAATGCTAATATAAGTGGTTGAATGAATACTTTTGAAATCATTTATAATGTCATTATATGTAGTGAGTTATTTTGAAAGAGTGAATGTTTTAAACAAAATTTAATTTTTTTTTAAAAAATTATGTTGGTTTGCTAGTAACAAAATGATTTTCAAATAGCCATTTTGAAAAATGAGGGTTTGCTAATAGTAATGATTTGCTAGAAATCAAATAAGATTTGTTAATAACAGCACCCTATAAAAACTGAAGTTTCTTGTGTTTTTTTAGGACTTCTTTACTAGAATATACAAATTAGATATGTACTCAAAAATGAGAAAATACTCACTTATTTTTAAATGCATGTCTGCCCTAGCCTCTTGACATTTCTTGTTTGCTCCCGATCACGTCTCCCGATTCCACCTCCTGGGCGCACGCCCTAGTTGCAGACGTCTAATGTCGATCGGGAACCTGCGGCGACCACTCCAGGCAGTTGTCCGGCGACCAGCCCTCCGATGTGTTGAGTTGGTTTGATTTTACAAACCCATATGATTCATGCCTCCACCCACCGACTGCCAATGTTGTGTCTCCAAGCCGTCCACATGTAACGCCCCATTTTGACCTAGACCGCACATGCGAGTTCTGTGTCGCCTTGAGTGGTTGGTGGGCCCCGATGAAATGAGAGAAATCCTAAGTAGACTTAACGAACCCTTCATGTGCACTCGACGAATCGTCGAATGATTTAGACGAATCGTCGATAGCATTTGACGAATGGACTTGGCGGGATTCATTCGTCCTGTCTTGATTACTTACTCATTAATGAACTCATCGAAAAGACTCGACGAACTCATCGAAAGGACTGATCAAAAGAACTCGACGAATCGTCGAAAGGACTTGTACTGATCGAAAGGTCTCGACGAAATCTTCTTGTTGTCTCGACGAATCGTCGAATGATCTCGACGAATCGTCGAGAGCACTCGACGAATAGATTTAACGAATTTTGTACTCACTGTCGTGATTACTCAAAGCCTGGAGAAAGTTACGTTACTTTGGGGCTTGTACAAAGCGGCGAAATTAATGGCCTTGACTTTTTAAAAGTCCTATTTTTATATTATAACCAAGTTAGGCCCAATCAGGGAGTGACACGTAGCATGACAACCATCAACCCTAGATCTAATCGGTCGTTCTTTATAAGCCAAACCTTATTCATCTCCTCTACTGAGCCGACTCTCGCCGTGAAAGAATGAACAAACGGAACAGAACGTCGGAAGTCGATCACGCCATTCCGCCAAGGAGGAGGACTCGGTCCATGGCCGGAAATCAAGTGAGCTTCCTACCCTTTCCCTTGGTGCTAGATCTTTAGGTCTCTTATTATAGGAGAGACATCAGGTCAAGATAGCTTGATTTGGGAGTTTAATGGAGTTTTTCTAGGAAAGGACCACGCTAGAACTTTCGTTTTAGGGCGTCGATCGCCGCAAGAATGTCTTCAATCATCCCCTCTCTTCATCACGAGGATGACAGATTTGATTTCGTGAAGAATAGTGTTCTAATGAGGGAGAAAAAGGAGGCAAGAACGTGAATGCTTTGTACGTTGTCTAGAGGAAGAAGATGAACAG
This sequence comes from Platanthera zijinensis, assembly GCA_039513925.1. Taxonomy (NCBI): domain Eukaryota; kingdom Viridiplantae; phylum Streptophyta; class Magnoliopsida; order Asparagales; family Orchidaceae; genus Platanthera; species Platanthera zijinensis. The sequence goes on from CM077078.1 coordinate 18,465,673, forward strand.
TAATTTTCACCTGGCTTTAAGAACCGTGCGAAATACCATTCCGATTTGATGTTGCCCGTGATTTTTGGTGGACTGTAGCTTTCCGAAATTCAATTTTGGTAAATTGTGATGCACAAAGGTAAGGTGTTGATGTTTGGTTAAAGTCTCTTATATTATTAACTAAATAATCCTGAGATTTGGTGGTTATGTGGCGACGATATTAAGGTCACACCTCGCCTGGTTAATAATTTTGGGAAGAGTAATTGCTATGATGTTATTTATTGTCATGCCTAAATCTCTTTGTGACCTAAGCAAATATAACTGAAGATTCGTAAATTTGAGTTGGTGGAAACGATCGCTAATTTTGTTAAAAAGGTAGGCTGAATATCAGAAAGGGGCTTGAAGAGAAATAACCTTCGATTAAATGACGAGCGCGGTCATTGGCCCCCTAGTACTGAGGATGTAATATTGTGCACCAATAATCCAATATTAAAGTGGAAAAAGGGACTCGGTGTGGAGCCCGTGCGTGCTTACAAGCACGGGCAAGATGTGATATAAAGGAACTCGGTTGAAGCCCTTAGATGTTTGGAAGCATGACAAAGTATGAGTTATTTGTGTGTGTGGGTTAACACATTGTGTACCATTCAGTGTTGAGGTTTGATGTGGCAGGTCAACGGGCTTGCCAGTCGCCACACTGACGGAAGCCGGCAGTTGGACCTAGGACATTTGGGCTGGACTCTTTGGTGCATACTACCCAAAGATCCCTTACATGTCTGTTGAGCCGGTTGGGCTGGGCTCCTTGGTGTTTACTTCCCAAGGACCCCTTTCGTGTCGTTAGGCCATTTGGGTTGGGCTCTTGGTGCTCATCTACCCAAGACCTCTTTTGTGTCATAGTGCGCAAGAGCTCTGTTGGTTGGAGGATAATAGCGTTGAGGCATACGAAGGCCTAGGTCTGGTAGTGTGTATGCCTGCCTAGTAGTGGAGAAGCTCGGTCCACTGTCACCATTTGTCCACGCCGGGTGATGATTGAGAGGTTCGCTACCTCTCGAAAATGAGAACTAAGTTCTATGTCGATATAACAAATGTGTGTGTGTGTAAGCATGGATGAGTCATCATATTGCATTCATTTCATTGCATTGCACCGCATAAGATCCTCATTATATAAATTTGTATGAGCACTTTTATATGATGAATTACTTTTTGTTGTACCTGATCCTTAACCTATAAATTTGTATGGATATATTTATAAGTTAAGTTCAATTCTATACTTATGATTTGATATGTTACTAGTGTAGATGTGTTTATTTATAAATATTGATACCTACTGTTGTTACTGATAACTTCCCAAAAGAAGTTATCTAGCCACGTTTTCTGACAAATTACTCGGCATATCCGACACGAATAAACACAAAAAGCTATAGAAATGAAAGTAATTATTTGATTATCTAATTCAAGGCTAATTTGGTCTCTTTTCATTGTATGTTTACTAGTGGTGCAAGAGGAATAAGCTCATGGACGGAAATCTGCCAAAATATAAAAATCTGGAAAAAGGTTGCAACGCACGAAAAAATAAATAGTTGCAACGTCTCACTTACTGATTGGCAATGCAAGTAGGCACAGCGCGGGTGTTGCAACACCCCAAAAAAATGAAGGTTGCAACGTCTCCTGGGCGATTTTCAGAGTTTGAAATTCGAATTTTGCCACCTTTTCAAATTTGGAAGGAGGCATCCCTTGGCATATCTGGAGGCGTTTTTAAAGGACAAATAAAAGGACAAAAGTAGAGTTCTGGACGAAAAAGAGAAGGGAGCTTTTGGAGGAGAAGATCTATCTTGGGAGACAAACCCTAGGCAAGAAGAAGAAGAAGACTACACCGGATCGTCAAGAGCAACGGATCTCCCACATCCGAGTGAATTATTTCTTGAAACTTTCGAATTTTCTGAAGCATGTCTAGTAAGATCCATCTAATTTGATTTCATCTCTCCGCCATGAACTAATTTCTTAGATCTTGTGTGTTGTGAGTACCTTACTTGTTGTGATGACTTGATTCAAGGTTTAAACTTAATGATTGTTTGATTTCCTATCTTTATTGGAATTGTGTTCTCTATTTGTGGATGTTTTGAGTAAGTATTCATTTTCTAGTTAGCATGACGAGATTCGAGAGAGGAGTTATGCTAGTCTAGGGTTGAATCTTTTATATTACATGGCGAGATTCGAGAGAGGAGTCACGTATTTCTTTAGTCAAAATTCCATCTTTTTACTGCACTGTGAGAATCGAGAGAGGAGCGGTGTAAGTGTAACCTAATTTCTAATATAACTTCGAGAGAGAAAGAGATTTCCTCTTGAGTTAGCGTAGTGGATTTGTGCGCTTTTCGTTACTTTCTTTCCACCCAAGTTGGAGATAACTGGGGGAATTTGGGTGACCGGATCTCGGAAATCGAGGGATAAAGAGATCCGCTTTTAAATCCTTGCAAGATAGAAGTCAAACAACTCATGAAAGCTTTTTCTATAAAAAAAATCATCACAATAGGTAAGGGAAACCAACACGCAAGATTGCTTCTCTAAAACTTGGATAACAATATTTTCTTGTCCGCGCATTTTAGTTCTTGTCTTAAGAGTACTTCTTTAAATAAAACTAGAAATTCACCTTAATTATCGTCTTGAATTTAGAGAACGGGAAAAGCTAGTAATTGTGATCACTAGGTCAATCACCTCCTCGAGGGAACGATCACTTCTCACTTTATATTACTTGATCCGGCACGTGCACTTGCGTAAATATACATCTATCTCGGGCGTATCAAGTTTTTGGCGCCGTTGCCGGGGAGGTGCTTCTGAGTTAGTGTTAATTATTTTCATAATATTAGTGAATCCCTAGTACTTAGAGATCAAGTCTTTGTTTGTTTATTTGTTTGAATCAAGTTTATTTGAAAATCTGTGCAGTGTATGTCCAGGTATAGGCAAGTAGAATTATTGCCTTTGAATTCTGAAATTGAGCGTACCTGTAGACAAAACAGGAGAGACTTTAGGACCGTTAACATTATTCATCCTGCGATGGATAATCATGTACAAAACAACGTTGATGATAATGAGGAGCATGTTGAACAAAATGTTCAACCTAATGCACCTCGTATGACATGCTATGACTATAATACACCTCTAGGTGGGGGGTTGCATTTCAGCATTGCTCGTCCGACAATTGCAGCAAATAACTTTAAAATGGACCCACTAATCATGCAACAAGTTCAATACAATAAGTTTGGGGGTCTCAATCATGAGGATGCAAATTCTCATTTAAAAACTTTCTTAGCCATCTGTGATATGTTTAAGTGTAACGGGGCATCTGATGATGCAATTATGTTACGACTGTTTCCGTTCTCACTAGAAGGGAGGGCTAAGGATTGGCTAGATTCTTTACCTGATGATTATATTACAACTTGGACGCAACTAGTCGAAAAATTCTTACATAAATACTTTCCTCCTTCGAAGACTGCAAAGCTAATAAGAGATATAACCACATTCACACAGGGAAACGGAGAGACACTATACGATGCTTGGGAGCGTTTTAAGGAGCTACTGAGAAAGTGTCCCCACCATAGGTTAGCCCTACATCAACAAGTTTCCACCTTCTATAATGGATTGCAAACTGCAACCATGATCTTAGTAGACGGGGCTGCTGGAGGATCGTTACTTAAGAAATATCCCGAGGACGCGTATGCAATCCTCGAAGATCTCACTGCAAATAACTATCAAGCCTATGAGCGTCAAGGGAACAACAACACGGTTGGTATCCACCAAGTGGACCAAATCACTTCCTTGGCCGCTCAAATGACATCACAATTCAACCTAATTAATAAGAGATTAGATTCATTATCACAACCTTCATCTAGTGCTCCATTGACGGTAGAGCAATTAAATCAAATTTCTGAAGAAGCAAATTATGTAGGAGGAGCACAAAGGCAAGGTCCACCTGGATTTGCCAATCATTATCACCCCAATTTCTCCTGGAAAAACAATCAAGGGGCGAATCACCCACCAGGGTTCAATCAAAATATGAACCACCCTCCTATCAATAATAACTCTCAACCCCAACAATTAAACCAAAGGAAGATACCAGATGAATTTATCTTAGGCATGTTCCAAAAGTATGACTCAAGAATGGGAGGAATAGAATCTTCATTAAGATTACTAGAAACAACTATAAGTCAACTTGCAAATTCATTAAGTCAAAGACCCATTGGAACTCTACCTTCTGATACCACACTAAATCCAACAAAAGAAAATCATAATAATCAATGCAAAGCTATTGCCTTACGGAGTGGTGTAGAGATTCCAAGTGGGGAGGGGTTGCTTGAGAAAACTAGGGAAGAAGAGGCAAGTAAGATGCCGAGTGAGTCGAGCACATTAGAGAAGGAGGTGGGAGAGAAGCAAAAAGAGAAATTAAACCAAAAGAAAGACGTAATCTACCCACCACCCCCATTTCCATCTAGACTGGCTAAATCCAAACTTGACATACAATTCCAGAAGTTTATAGATATTTTCAAAAAGCTAACTATAAACATCCCATTTGCCGAGGCCCTTGAGCAAATGCCGAGTTATGCTAAGTTTATGAAAGATATCTTGGCAAAGAAGAGAAAGTTTGTTGATAAAGAGATAGTGACATTGACTGAGGAGTGTAGTGCTATATTGCAGAATAAGCTGCCACCCAAGCTTAAGGATCCCGGTAGTTTCACAATTCCTTGTTTTATTGGAGTTAAGTTTGTTGGGAGAGCGTTATGTGACCTTGGAGCGAGCATCAACCTGATCCCATTATCTATCTATAAGAAGTTGGGTCTATGGGAGATAACACCTACATCTCTTACTCTACAGTTGGCCGATAGGTCTCTTGCATTCCCTAAGGGAATTGTAGAAGACGTGTTGGTTAAAGTGGAGAAATTCATTTTCCCCGCTGATTTTGTAGTACTTGATATGGATGAGGAAAAGGATGTCCCCATCATTCTTGGTAGACCATTCTTGGCCACCGGAAGAACACTCATTGATGTTCAGAAGGGTGAGCTTACGATGAGAGTTAATGATGAGAATGTGACATTCAACATCCTCAAAGCCATGAGATTTTTGGATGATAAAGAGGAGTGTTTCTCTATTACGGAGGTGAGTGCACCTATACGGATGATGCATAATGAAAATAATTGGGAGCACAAAATTCTTAGTGCTTTAACAAATGAAGAAATAGAAGAGGATCCAGATTCAAGGGAAACTGAGGAAGTGTTATGTACTTTTGAGCATTTACCAAATGCTAACGCGTTTGAGTTAATAAGCACGTCAAGCGAGTCGGAAATCATGAAGCCGTCTATTGTAGAGCCACCTATGCTTGAATTGAAACCACTACCCGAAAACCTAAAGTATATTTTTCTAGATAAGGATAACACATTACCAGTTATTATTGATGCATCTTTAGTGAAGGAGAATGGAGATAAATTGATTGCGGTTCTTTGTAAGAACAAGAAAGCATTAGGCTGGACCATTGCAGACATTAGAGGGATAAGTCCTTCAATTTGCATGCATAAGATCCTTCTAGAGGAAGAGTCAAAAGAGTCAATAGAACCCCAACGAAGACTTAGCCCACCCATGAAAGAAGTGGTCAAGAAGGAGATAATCAAATGGCTGGATGCAAGTATTATATATCCTATCTCCGATAGTCGGTGGGTAAGTCATGTTCAGTGTGTGCCAAAGAAGGGGGGTATTACTGTCGTTAGAAATGAGAGCAACAAGTTGATTCCCACTAGAACGGTAACTGGCTGGAGGATTTGTATGGATTACCGGAAGTTGAATAAAGCGACTAGGAAAGATCATTTCCCACTCCCATTCCTTGATCAGGTTCTTGATAGGCTAGCAAGAAATGAGTATTTCTGTTTCCTAGATGGTTACTCGGGGTATAATCAAATCATGGTAGCTCCCGAGGATCAGGAGAAGACAACCTTCACCTGTCCTTTTGGAACATTTGCATTTAGAAAAATGCCCTTTGGATTATGTAACGCTCCTGCCACATTTCAGCGCTGCATGATCGCTATCTTTACTGAACTAATTGATGAGGGGATCGAGATCTTTATGCATGATTTTTCAGTGTTTGGGAGATCGTTTGATGAATGTTTAGAAGTGCTAAAGAAAGTTTTGAACAAATGCATTCAAGCCAACTTAATTTTAAACTGAGAAAAATGTCATTTCATGGTCAAAGAAGGGATTGTTCTGGGACACAAGGTGTCCAAGAAGGGTTTGGAAGTAGACCGAGCAAAAACTGAGGTTATAGAAAAATTGCCCCCACCGACTAATGTTAAGGGAGTGCGTAGTTTTCTGGGTCATGCAGGCTTTTACCGTCGTTTCATTAAAGATTTTTCTAAAATCTCCAAGCCACTAAGCCAGCTGTTAGAGAAAGATTCCCACTTTAATTTGGACGAGGAGTGTTTAGCCGCCTTTCGTACATTAAAGCAAAGTCTAGTTTCTTCACCGATTATTATTGCACCTGATTGGTCTCTACCATTCACCATTATGTGTGACGCAAACAATTTTGCTGTGGGCGCGGTCTTAGGACAAGTGCGCGACAAGGTCTTCCACACAATATACTATGCTAGCAAGACACTGATCGACGCACAAATAAATTACACCACTACCGAGAAGGAACTATTAGCAGTTGTTTTTGCTTTTGACAAATTTCGCTCCTATTTAATATTGTCTAAGGTGATAGTTTATACGGACCATGCAGCTATACGATTTTTGATAGAGAAAAAGGATGTTAAACCTAGATTGATTAGGTGGGTACTCCTCTTGCAGGAGTTTGATTTGGAGATTAAAGATCGTAAGGGGGCGGAGAATCCTGTAGTAGACCACCTATCACGTCTAGAGTCTGAGTATGGGAAGCATGTAAACATTGAGATTAAGGAGAATTTTCCTGATGAGAGTCTGTTGGCAGTATCGGAGGGGAATACCCCATGGTATGCTTACATCGTAAATTTCATTGTGAGTAACATTTTGCCATCAGATTTAAATTATCAGCAGAAGAAAAGATTTCTTCATCAGGCCAAGTTTTATCTTTGGGATGCCCCCTATGTATTTAGGATATGCGCTGACCAAACCATTCGTAGGTGCATACCTGAGATGGAAGTTCGTGATATCCTAGAAAAGTGTCATGCATCTCCTTACGGAGGGCACTTTATGGGAGAACGAACTGCTATGAAGGTACTAGAGGCTGGTTTTTATTGGCCAACGCTATTTAAGGATGCTCACTTATTTGTCAAGGCATGTGATAGATGCCAGAAGACGAACAATATTCATCGGCGACGTCGGCGAGTTCTGCGGGGCGTAGACGGCGGCGTGAGTGGCGGCGAACTGCTAGGAGTTGATTCCCAGCGAGCCCATCCCCATTTCGCGACCTGACGACGAGTGCAACTTCGCCGGACCCCTCCCTACCGTAGCATCTCAAGACCGATCAGGTAATTTTCGAAAGCGCCTAGCACCATTCTTATTTCAGTTCTCATCTCCATGCCTGAGTTTCGAATGTGTGAGGGTGAGGAGTTCCTGATCTTGCTAAACCTATAATGTAGAAATGTCATCCAAAAGAAAAGGGAAATCGATAGCGAAGAAAGCGTCACGGTTTGTTAGCGAAGCTGCCGCATATAGATTTGAGAATCTAAAGACGTTACCAGTAATTTATGAAAGGGGATTCCTGATGGAGAAGCGAGCGTGGAGCCTTCCCTACGTGCTCCAAATGCATGAGTTGCACTGGGAGACGTTCTGCCATCACCGGTCGGAGGCCATTCTATTCTGGGTATACGAATTTTACGCAAACGCTAAGAAAATGGAGGATGAGGTAGTGACGGTACGAGGGAAGCTGATCAACATATCTTCCAATGTAATCAATGAGCTGTACGAAGTAGGTGCTGATGAAGAATTGGAGAGTCTGAACTATCAAATTACATCGGATGAACTGGCAGCTGCGATCGGTAATTCACCAGACCTGGAATGGTCAAAGAGGTCGACGAAGGCGCTGAAATCCACATCCCTGTCCAGGGAAGCTAAGATGTGGCTCCTTTTCATAAATGCTACCGTTATGCCTACCCGCCACCTGAACAACGTCACTTTGGACAGAGCAGAGCTGATATATCACATTTTGAAGGGGCATAAGATTAATGTGGGAGCGATAATCAGCAACCATTTGAAGATGAAAATCCGGGAGGACAAGGCCAAGCTGTTATGGTTCCCAATCTTGATCACGGAGCTTTGTAGGCAGGCAGGGGTAGCCTGCGGTGCTGAGGATTTGCTAACCTAAGTGCGGAGGCCGATAACTGGACAGGTTGTGAAGGTGAATATTAAAGTAGGGACTGAGATGGACAGCGGTTTTAAGACACCTCACAAAAGAATAGAAAGTCGATATTCAGCGTCATCGGCCAGAAAGCGGGAGAAAGTAGTGCCATCCGGGGAAGGGGTCACGTTGCATGAAGCTATGGAAAGTATTGAGTACATAAAGGTATACTTGAGATGCCAGCACTGCTACTTCAGTTCCCGACTGGATATTATGGAGAGGAAGATTGATAGTCTCTTGAAGAGAGCAAAGTTGCAGGTGGATGAAGAGCCGTTTCGATATCAGTGGCAGTTCAACGACAAGGGAGAGTTGTTAGCGGCTGATGGAAGCACTCTCGACCCAACCGAATTAGATGAAGAAGACGAGGAACAGAGGGAAGAAAGGAATCAGGAAAAAGAGGTGGAGCCAGAAGGCGAGGAGGATCAAGAAATGGATGAACCTGAAGAAGACGATGAGGGGGGATCTGATTACATCCTTTTTGACTTATTTGTTTTTTTGATGACTGTACTAATGGTTGATGGGCACTATTTTGTTTCTGTTTTGCTCTGGATGACCGTATTTTGAGCTATTTTGTTTGACTGCATGGTGAATGGACACATGATATGATATTTTGGACATATTTTGGACATGATATGATACTTTGCTCACATGATATGATATGATCTTGAGTGTATATTTGGACTCATTAAGTGCTAGATATTTTGGAAAGCCTAAATTTAATATACCTTATTACTCTGTTTTTATGTTCAAATTGATATAACATGATTTAGGCTATTGCTATAATTAACAGTAATGACATGAATATGAAGGCGATTAAGCTATTTTGATTCATTGTTGTTGCTAATTCATGCAGTTATGAACTTTATTAGATTGCCTCCATGTTTTGTTCTCTTCTGTCATAGCCAAGATAAAAGTTGGGCAGATAAATATGGTACGGAGTGCTGCAGATCATCGGAGCAAATGGGGATCACATTAAAGAAACTCAAGAGACTCAGAGGAAATCATTTCCTTATCAGGGGAGTTTTTACTGTTTCAATTTCATTTTTATTTAATTCATGCAAAGGCTGAGTAGTATAGAAAGAATTTTTTTTAGTATAACACATTAACCTTGCTAGGGCCTAGCAAGCCCTTAAGTGTGGGGGTGTTGGCTAACATCGCCCCTGCAATTGTGGTGGTAGATAATTTGATCACTCGTAATTGTAATATTTCGTATATTGACAGTACTTAGTGATAAGTTATTCTTGAAGTTCAATGATAATTAATTGGTACGGCTAGGGAATCCTAGGAGTTCAGATTTTGAATTTGAAATTAGTAAGATTTTTTTTGATAAAGCACTCTAAGGCATTTGTTTCATGCACATCCTTCTTCAGTTTTTGTTTACTTCTCTGAAAACTTTTGATGTTGATTTCTAAAATTAGGAAATGGGGTGAGCAAGAACTAAGTAATAATGTGAGTCAAGATAATGTTTTAGTAGCTAGACCATTTTGAACTTTCATGAGACTCTTTGATTGATTTTGTATCATTTTGTTACCCACTACTGAATGACCAAATTCCCTATATTTCATTAGTTTTATCTTAATCCACTAGCCATTTATGGGTGTTCCAATTCAGCATTTATATATATAAAAAAGAAAAATTGTGAATTGTCATAGTGATATGCGGCCTAAGTATGTACACGCCTATCTAGAATGATCCCAACTGTGACCATATGAAAAAAAAGGAAATAATCAAAACTTTTGTCATAGTGCTATGTGGCCTGGGTAGGCAATTACATACTTGGAATGATCCCAACTATCGACACAATATGTTTATATATGCAAGGCTTAAGGATTGAACCTCGTAATATGGTGAAAGATTGAGATTATTAACTAGGGAATTACCATGTCACTATTTAAGCCTATTCATGAATTGCCAACCAAGCCAAAGCTAAACTTATGCTCTCGTATGCTGATAATTCTTATCAAGGCTAGCGTAATGACTTAGCTTATTCTTACCCTTTTGAATTATTGAGGATGTTCAATGAAAAAGTACGGGGAGTAAATAAACTGGAAGAAGGCGCACACACAACAAAAAATTCTTTAGTATACTTTATCTTTTATCAAGCTAATGAATTTGTGATGTTTGAACTTTTAATAATAATCAAGCTTATCAGTTGAGTAAAACGAACTTCTTGAATATCTTGGACTAATGTTGGTCAAGATAGGATTGTTCTGATTTGGAGAGTGATAATTATCGAACACCATTTGAAATAATTATTTCTCTTTGCTCGGGACTAGCAAAGGTTCAAGTGTGGGGGTGTGATAACTTCCCAAAAGAAGTTATCTAGCCACGTTTTCTGACAAATTACTCGGCATATCCGACACGAATAAACACAAAAAGCTATAGAAATGAAAGTAATTGTTTGATTATCTAATTCAAGGCTAATTTGGTCTCTTTTCATTGTATGTTTACTAGTGGTGCAAGAGGAATAAGCTCATGGACGGAAATCTGCCAAAATATAAAAATCTGGAAAAAGGTTGCAACACACGAAAAAATAAATAGTTGCAACGTCTCACTTACTGATTGGCAATGCAAGTAGGCACAGCGCGGGTGTTGCAACACCCCAAAAAAATGAAGGTTGCAACGTCTCCTGGGCGGTTTTCAGAGTTTGAAATTCGAATTTTGCCATATTTTCAAATTTGAAAGGAGGCATCCCTTGGCATATCTGGAGGCGTTTTTAAAGGACAAATAAAAGGACAAAAGTAGAGTTCTGGACGAAAAGGAGAAGGGAGCTTTTGGAGGAGAAGATCCATATTAGGAGACAAACCCTAGGCAAGAAGAAGAAGAAGACTACACCGGATCGTCAAGAGCAACAGATCTCCCACATCCGAGTGAATTATTTCTTGAAACTTTCGAATTTTCTGAAGCATGTCTAGTAAGATCCATCTAATTTGGTTTCATCTCTCCGCCATGAACTAATTTCTTAGATCTTGTGTGTTGTGAGTACCTTACTTGTTGTGATGACTTGATTCAAGGTTTAAACTTAATGATTGTTTGATTTCCTATCTTTATTGGAATTGTGTTCTCTATTTGTGGATGTTTTGAGTAAGTATTCATCTTCTAGTTAGCATGGCGAGATTCGAGAGAGGAGTTATGCTAGTCTAGGGTTGAATCCTTTATATTACGTGGCGAGATTCGAGAGAGGAGTCGCGTATTTCTTTAGTCAAAATTCCATCTTTTTACTGCACTGTGAGAATCGAGAGAGGAGCGGTGTAAGTGTAACCTAATTTCTAATATAACTTCGAGAGAGAAAGAGATTTCCTCTTGAGTTAGCGTAGTGGATTTGTGCGTTTTTCGTTACTTTCTTTCCACCCAAGTTGGAGATAACTGGGGGAATTTGAGTGACCAGATCTCGAAAATCGAGGGATAAAGAGATCCGCTTTTAAATCCTTGCAAGATAGAAGTCAAACAACTCATGAAAGCTTTTTCTATAAAAAAAATCATCGTAATAGGTAAGGAAAACCAACACGCAAGATTGCTTCTCTAAAACTTGGATAACAATATTTTCTTGTCCGCGCATTTTAGTTCTTGTCTTAAGAGTACTTCTTTAAATAAAACTAGAAATTCACCTTAATTATCGTCTTGAATTTAGAGAACGGGAAGAGCTAATAATTGTGATCACTATGTCAATCACCTCCTCGAGGGAACGATCACTTCTCACTTTATATTACTTGATCCGGCACGTGCACTTGCGTAAATATACATCTATCTCGGGCGTATCAGTTACCTGCTTATTAATGAAGTGTTGTTATAGTTATATGTACGGTTGGATTTGTCAATACTCTCTCTCGTCACCTGTTTGTTATATTACTGTTATATTATGCCCCTCTTTCTTTTTCTCCGCCCGGTGCCTAAGAGTCGTCTGGGTGAGCGGATGTAAAGTCACTTAGTCTTTATGAGTAACGGTTGCTACACTCACTTTTTAGGAAGACATCCCACCAACGGAGCAGCAGCAACACCCCGCACAGGAGGGCAGTCAGGACAGGGGGACAGGGTCTGATACTATGATGCCTTCACTCCCCTCGGTGACAGGTGTGAGCAGTTTTGAGCGCCTTGTTGTAGCCCCTTTCAGGCAAATTCTTGTACTCTGAAATTATAAGAGCTGATGTAGCTTCCTGTTATTTTATACTGTTTTGGACATTTACTTTCTATGGATTAAGACTTTTGTGCTCTTCTTTTTAGTTGGATTGACATTTGTGATATCGGAAATTTAGCCAGCAGAATAGGCGATTTGTGTACAGATTAGCCCGTGTGCTGATGTTACCACAAGACGTCTGTTCTGGGCATAAAACTCCCCTCAGCCGTGTCTTGTGTTCCGGGAAGGGGGTTTTACACCACGTGTTTCACAACGAGGAATCTTCTTGAAAATAAACAAAGACATGTGAAGCGGTCTTATAAAAGGAGAGGAAGACAGGCTATGAAGACACACCAAAATCCAAACCAAAGAGAGGTAAAGCCTTGAAGAGGAAAGCGGTAGAGCACAACCGAAGACAACGGTGGGCATCGACATCCGATTGCGGGCTGCATTGGCAACGAAGAGCGAAAGCATACGGGTAGAGGCAAGGCGTCTGATTCGCGGGCTGTGAAAAGGTGCGCAGTGTTCGATGGTTGCATGCTCGTAGGCAGTGGCGGTTGTGCACAAGTGGTGATGTTGGCGGGCTGCATGTTTGCGGCAAGGTCAAGTCCTGACTTGGATCTCTTCTCGGTGGTGGTGGTGGTGGCGGTGGTTGGTCGTCTGACGACGACAAAGGTTTGTTCTTGTACGAATCTTGTGCGCCCGTTTTACGGATTGCACATTACTCCTGCGGATTTTCGTAGTCTGAGTTCCTTTGCAGTATAATTTCAGATTTGTATCTCTTAATTTTGAGTACTTACTAATTTTATTGTGCTAATAAAATTATGCAAAATACGTATTTTTGTGACTCTGTATTTAGTTGTTCCTGAGGATTGCGCTTCCGCAACCGGAAATCCCAACAAATGGTATCAGAGCAAATTCTATAGGCGGCTGACTAGACATTTAAGGAAAGATTTGACTGCGGTGGTGAACGACTAGGTCTTCTTCCCATCCTTTCAAATCCAACCTTGAATTAATCAGGTCTCCTAATCATACCGGAGGACAATTATGATATGAAAGAATGCAACTTTGGCTCGATATTCGGTTGAGAAGTTTGATGCTAGCGGAAATTTTAGTCTATGACAAATTTGTGTCAAAGATATACTAGTTGAGCAGGGACTGATGTGCGTTTTGTGGGGACGAGAAAAATTGATCGCCGAAGTGAAGGACGAGGAGTGAATTGACTTGGATGAGCGTGCCACTAGCGCCATCAGGATGTGTGTTGACGACAAGGCGCTCTTCAACATTGGCGTTGAGGAGTCTGCAATCAAGCTTTGTGAGAAGCTTGGGAGATTATATCTAGCTAAATCGTTGACCACAAGGTTGTAGTTAAAATAACGATTGCATGAGCTTAAGATGCAGGAGGATGATAACCTGCAGGAGCACTTTAATGAGTTCAATGGACTTCTAAACCAATTGCATATGATTGGTGTGAAGGTGAAGGAAGAAGATAAAACCATATTAGTTCTTACCTCGCTCCCACCATTCTTTAAACACATGGTGACCACGCTCCTGTATGGGAAAGATACAGTGGGGTTGGAGGAGGTCACATCAGCATTACTGTTCAATCAGATGTTGAAGGACCCCACTCGTGAGGGTGAACATATTTTGGCGGTATATGGACGGGGGAGAGCATTTGATAGGGGATTGAGGGTTGCACGGACTCGGTCGGTGTCGAAGAAGGGAGTTATTTATTACCACTATAGACAGAGCGGTCATATCAGGAGAAAATGCCTACAGCGTGCGAAAAGTTCTGGAGACATCCAGGATACGGGTATGGTGACGCTAGATTTGGTAGTGGAGAGTGACGGTCTCTATACTATCACTGAGAGTCATGACGACTCTGACAACGGATAGATATTAGATTCTGGTGCATCGCAACACATATGTTCGGATGCGTCGATGTTCAGTTGACGATTGGGTCGGTTTATTTGGATGACGGCTCAGGTTGTAAGGTTACAGGTACAGAGATGGTGGACATACAGATGCATGATGGGGTGGTGCGCAGGCTTGAGAAGGTACATCTGATGCCCAAGATGCGTAAGAATCTGATATTGTTGGGTAGTTTGGATTCAGGCGGTTATAGTTTTGCGGCGAGAAAAGGAGGTCTAACGGTGATACGCGGGTATATCGTGCTCATGAAGGCTGTGTAGTTAGGTAGTATGTACCGACTGATGGAGACCTCAGTGCGATGTAGTGTACCCATGATTTTTGCGGGTGACATGGTGGATGGTCGAGGTGGTACAGTGGATCGCCCTTCTGTGGCTCGGGTTCTACGAGTCAGTTTTTGCGATCCGGATGTGTCGACATCCCACAGGTGAATCAGAGCAGAGATGAAGTTCGACTTGCGATAAGTCGGCTGAATCCTCAGGCATGAGGTGGTGTTTTATGCAGATTGGTGCTTCATGCAGACATTGCTTTGTGCAGATAGTGTTTTGTGCAGATGATGCTTTGCGCATAATGTGGTGTTTGAAATTCAAATCAAGGTGGTGATTGTTGAATTGATTTGATTTTTCAAACTCACATGATTCATGCTTCCACCTACCGGCCGCCGATGTTGACTCTCCAAGCCGCTCATGTGTTTCACAAGCGAGGAAGGTTCTTGGAAATAGGCAAAGGCATGTGAAATGACCTTATAAAAGGAGAGGAAGACAAGGCATGATGACACACCAAAATCCAAACCAAAGAGAGGTAAAACATTGAAGAGAAGAGCGGTAGTGCACGATCGAAGACAACGGTGGGCGTCGACATCCGATTGCGGGATGCATCCGCAACGAAGAGCAAAAGCGTGCGGGTAGCGGAAAGACGTCTGATTCGAGGGTTGCGGAAAGGTGTGCGGTGCTCGATGGTTGCATGCCCGTAGGCGGTGGTGGTTGTGCACAATTGGTGACGTTGGCGCGCTGCACGTTCGCGGCAAGGTCAAGTCCTGACTTTGATCTCTTCTCGGTGGTGGTGGTGGCGGTGGTTGGTCGTCTGACGACAACGAAGGTTCGTTCTAGTACGAATCTTGTGCGTCTGTTTTACGGATTGTTGTTAAGTTCATATTACTCCTGCGGATTTTCATAGTCCGAGTTCTTGTATAGTATAATCTCAGATTTGTATCTCTTAATTTTAAGTACTTACTAATTTTATTGTGATAATAAAATTATGCAAAGAACTTATTTTCTTGTGATTCTGTATTTAATTGTTCCCGAGAATTGTGTTTCCGCGACCGGAAATTCCAACACGGCGTTCCATCGAAGGCAGTAGCTTCATTTTACTGGTGCACAAGTCCACTGATCTACCAACTCCTTCCTCTACTAAGTCAACTAAACATCTCAAATGTTCTCCTATCTTCATCAGCATCATCTTTTTTTTGACCAAATCCAAGTAAATCCATCAAGCACTGTATTTCTCTTTTCCAGAACGGTTCCAGTTTCGCGGTCCCTTCTAACTTCTTGAATTTCTTTGTCCGAGAACATAACTGAAGACGAAAAGGAACCTACCGTTTTCAACGGAGTGCTGAAGGAGATTCCACATTGTATAGAATTCTTTCCAGGAGACGCATTGTAGTTTTGTGTATGAGGTAATTGTAGTTTACGGAATAAGCGGGCGATTTTGAAGGTGTAGCAGGGAGAGTTTTCTTTGAATACTATTGAAGGGACTGCATATGAAAAAAATGATTTTTTTTTATTTTTATATTGGTCTTAATATGACAATTGTCTCATAAGAAGGGCCATGAGGCAACTAGAAATTTCTTGAGTGTTCTCATGACAAGATTCTAAAGAAGAGGATGATTGTGAAAAGTTGGAAATGGTAAAATACTGTAGAAAGATAGGAATCTAGATTATTTTATTCTTTCAAAGGAAACCTCCATGAGGCTATAAAGAAAACTCCCTTATTTGTAGACATCTAAGTTGGAATAAAGCCTTCAAGTTCTCTTGAATTCTCCTGTTCTTGTGCTCTCTTTCTCATTTTCCACCACTTTTCTTAGGGTATATTTGGTTCGGCGGTGCAGCCGGCGGGTCGAAACGAGACTTTGAAACCGGAGGGGGAGAGATGAGGTTCGAAACGAAGCGGATCAGAGTCGTTTCCTTCTTGTTGTGGGTGCAAACAGAGCAAACGCCGCCGACACCCATTTGTTTACCTGTCCGGCGGCGTTTGCTCCAAATGGAGGCGGCGAAACGCTGAACCAAATGAAGCCTTAGAGTGAGGTTGACTTAGCTAGTGGTGAAGGGTGGCAAGAGGAGCCAAGACATTGTTGGGTCATATTTATGAGTTTCCAAATTATTACTAACATACCTATATTTACCATCTTTTCAAAGTATTACATATTTCAAATTTCATTTTTGCATAAAAAGGGTAGCTTGGTGTACAAAGCATCCCCGCACATCAAGCGTCCGGGGAAGGGTCCACACCACAAGGGTGAAATGTAAGCAAACCTTACCCTGCATTTTTGCAAGAGGCTGCTTCCAGGACTCGAACTTGTGACCCCAAGGTCACGCACCAACTTTTTTGCATGATCAGTGTAATTTGTTACGGAAATATGAGAAGAATAAAGAACGAAGCATGAATAAATAATCATAGACGTCACAGATTTACATGGTTCACCCCAAGATGGGTTACGTCTACAGGAAGCAGCAGTTGGATTTTTACTATTCAGAACAGAGGTGGTTACAGAGGATGCTCATATTTCAAAGTACAAATTGCAGAATACAGACACAGAATACAAAAAAACAAAATGCCCAAATCCCAAAACAACTTCTTTAAATCTGCCTCCAAATTGCTGCAAAGATTGCCGCGCAAAAGACAGAACGACCAACAATTTATATAGCACTCCGTACAGGTTGACACTCTTTTAGCACACGCCCGTGTGCTAAGGGTGTGTAGCTCAAACGATGCGTCTTTTTGTCAACAAACATATAAAAACCGTTATGAAACCTTCAGAACGGCACACACCTGTGTGCCTCGGACTTTTGCCCCAAACAACGCGTCTTTTCATCAACAGACGTGTAAAAACTGTTATGGAACCGTTAGAACGACACACACCCGTGTACCTCGGGTATGTGGCCCAAACGACGCTTCTTTTCATCAACAGACTTGTAACAACCGTCATGGAACCGTTAGAACGGCACATGCCAGCGTGCCTCGGGTCGTGTGCCCCGAAATGTCGAGTCTCCGACTTCTTGATGCATCCACTGACTTTTGGAACTGTCCCAACCGCACATGCCCATGCGCCTCGGGTCGTGTGCCTCGAAACATCGCATCTCCGCCTTATGGATGCGTCCACTGACTTTTGGAATAGTCCCAATTGCACACGCTCGTGTGCCTCAGGCCATGTGCCAGAAAAATTTCGGGCAAGGCCGCAGCCCCGAACCCCACGGGTCATGTTCAGAATCGGTCATCGCCTTCGGATTGGGATTGAGGCATACAATTAACATAATTCTTCCACAAACTTTCTTTCAGTTAAACTTTAACACTAACCTCAAAATACAACCATTTGTATCCCAGTTTATGTACAAAGAGCAGATTTCAGTGCATTTTTTGCAGCACTTTTTACATCAAAAAATACAAAAAAAGGCAACGAAAAGATTATCATTACATTTGAGGAATATTTGCCACCTCCCTGGATAACAAAAAACGAAAGCTGAAGTTATGAGGAACCCACTCTATATTCTGAGAAGCTCCCTTCTGACATCTTTTCACAGCCATTCTCATTGTCTCGGGAAGACATTGCTGGATCATATCAACAACCTTCTGAGAATTCATACAGCTTTCCTTCACGTAAGACTCTATCAACTTAGGCAGAAAGATCTTCTGATCCTTGTGAATTCCAATGGTCGCTCGAATGTATTCTTCTTTCGCTGTTTCTAGCTGCTGATGCCATCCATCCGCGGTGTAGATTCTGACCTGAAACAGAGAAATCAGTCTAGTTTGTCTTTAAAATTTTCAACAATTCTTTGTTAATTTCAGAATGGAAGCTTACAGCAGGATCAGAATGGCTTCCCAAACACAGTGCAAAATGTAGGAGCGGTTCGTGCTTCTCAATAGCATAGATTCTTCTCCATTCGTCTCTGTTCTTCGACTTCATCACAGGAAGTTTGAATGTTCGAAGCCACTGCGAGTATAGGATACACTTATTTAAGACTGATTTCTTGAAGTTCTTACAGAATAATTATCAACTTTCGGTTCAACAAACTTAGAGATGTAGACAACTTTGATGATTATAATACAATGTAGTGCAATTCCTAGCCACATGATATGAGCCTTTTTCAAATGGTTTTTCCAGTAGTTATACTTTCACAAAAAAGGTGTTAAATTGTTGATCCACAATGCTCAAGACAAGCACTAAATTGTTCCGCGAATTCCCATCTTGTTGAAGAGCCTCCACTCATTAGGCTTGATCCTAGACAAATCGAAGCTATCATGTACTTTTCAATCATTAAAGATAAATTTTTAGTCCAACATGCAGATTTTGCATCTGTTAATAGATTCGGATACTAGCATGTGTAGATGTACCAGCACATATATGCATGAGTTTATGTATACATACAAAGATACATGCATGAATATATTATACATGCTTTCATATAAATTTTGAAATGATTCAACACTATCTTAGCTGACCTTGTTTTGTTAGTTTGCTAGTATTGAGCTCGATTTCGAGGTCAATAGGTGCAAAAAGCAAATCCATATATTTTGGAATTTTCAAATCAAATTAAAATCACTATTATTGAGTGGCTCACTTATTTGCATTTGCATTTACATGCATAGGAAAAAGTATTGAAAGATGATACTTTGAATTGAGGCACGCAAGGGCATTGAATTGTCCCATCTAACATCAATCCCTCGTGGTTATAGGATGTAGGACAAGACGTCTAGACGTAACCGTAAATTCATGGAGGCAGAATTGAACAAAATTTTAACATGAGAAAAAATTAACCAGAACAAATGCTTTGCCATGCATTTTGAGTTGAATAGCCTATTTGAGGCCTCTAAGCATTAGTTTAGTTCTTTAATTTGGCGGAAAACTTTGTTGATTTTTGTATTTTCCTTGATAAGAGTTTGGCTTCGCGTTTTGAATAGAAACTATTTTATCTGTTAAGTAACCCTTAAGCTTAATCTATTCAAAACAATAGTCTACATTTTGGTTTCATTCATTTGGAGATCCTCATGATAAAGATCTCTCTAATTACTCGGCGGCATTATTTTCACTCCACAATTCCGTTTAGTACCATCACAACCTTTTGCCGTTGTCAGCAGAAAATTGATGTTGAACTACTTTCATATCCCTTCCAACATGTCGACTTCACCAAGAAATTACTCATTCTTACATAAGTCTCCACCTAAAGACTCCTTATTCTACTTTAAGAGAATCTGTTTAGTTTGATAGAAATGTTAGGTGTAGTGTAATTTTGTGTTGTAGAGTTATCTTATGCTCACCATGGGTGTTGTGAACACCATCCCATGTACTTGTATATATATTATCATACCTCTTGTGAATAGTATATTGGATTATTTGTTTTCCTATCATGGTATCAGAGGAAAGGAAAACCTAGTCGTCTGAACGCTCCCGTCGCGCTTCCCTTCCCGAACGATCCCGTCGTTGGAAGCCTTTCCGTTGCAGGGCTTCAATCCCGTCGCCATCTTCCGACCCAGCCGCAAGGTTCGCCTCCCGTCGCAAGTTTTCCGATCGCTGGAAGCCTTCCCGTCGCAAGCCGCTAGGTTCGCCTCCCGTCGCAAGCCTTCCCGTCGCTGGAAGCCTTCCCGTCCAGATTTTTGCCTAGCCGCAAGTTTTTTGATCCAGGTTTCCGCCTCCAGTTGCAATTGCAGCAGCCGCAAGGTTCACCTCTTGTCATCCTACGACAAAGACTTCCGCAGAAATCCCTATCTTGTGCCGTCTTTTCCAGCGATCTTTGCTCTTCTTGCCGATCTGCTGGTCTTCTCCTTCATCAATTCCTGTCTGCCTTCTCAATCTTCTCTGGCTGACTCTGCAGGCCCGATGACCTCTTCCTTTCTCCAGAAGGCAGACATCATCCTCGATGGAAGAAACTACAAAGCATGATCCGTAACCGTCGGCGTGATCCTCTGTGGTCTAGATTTATGGGGCCACATTAACGGCTCTGAGCCTGCTCCGTCTCTATCAGCAGCCCCTTCTGTGGATGATTCTTCCACTGTTAGCACTGTCGATTCCGTCCAGGGCTTCGACATGGCGAAGTGGCGCTAAGACGACTCTCGTGCGATAGTCGTCATCTGTCAGTTTTGCGAACTCTTTATTCGCATGACCGTCTACCAGCTACCTACGGCCAAGGCGATGTGGGATCATCCACGTTGTCTCTACCTGCCTTCTAGTCAGACTCCACGCTACTCTCTATTCCAGATTCTTGGCGTCTGCTACCAGCGCGATCGGTCTGTCCAAACATTCTTTGTTGTGCTCCTGGACCTCTAGCGTCAGTGCGATAAGATGGTTCCTTCCCCATGCATTACTTGTCCTCAGTGTGTTGTTATATTTCGGGATCGCAACTTTCAACGCATGTATGAGTTTTTCATGCGCTTACACCCCGAGTTCGAGCCTGTTCATGCCCAACTTTTTCACCGGGATCCCCCACCTTCTCTCAGTGATACGCCGACTTTGGTAATCGCTGAAGAGACTCATCTCCACTCCTTGGACACTGTTGCGCCTTCTGGTGTGCTGACTCATGTTGTCCTTGCTGCTCCCAAGTTTCCGCCGTAGTCCTCACTTGTGAGTACTCCTCAGCTGCCTTCGGCGGGTTATAGTGCACCAGTGCGGCCTGTTCCTCATCCTTCAGTTCCCTCTACTGCTTAGTATAGTGCTCCTCGACGCCAGGCTATCTGGTGTCACTGCTGTCAATGCCTCGGCCACGTCAAATCTGAGTGCCGCAAGCTTCAGAAGGCTCAACAGTCTGGTCATCAGCGTGCTCCTAAAGCTTCTTCAGCTCATTTCTCTGTTATGACACAGTCTCTCTCTATTTCTCAGCTTGCCCAACAGTTATCTCAAGGGTTCACTGCACTGCACATCCACCTCCGAGCTCTCACTGGATGCTTCCGGTGCCTTTGCCTCTCATTCGACTGCCTCCGCCCCAACAGGTATCTCCTCCTCCAACTGGTTGCTTGATTTTGAAGCCTCCTTCCACATGACCCATAATGTCACTCACCTCTTGTCATGTCCGCCCGTCTCATCTGCCCTTAGTGTTATGGTTGCAGACAAGACTATTCTCCCCTTCACCAGTCGTGGGCTCCTTCATACCACCCATTTTCATATTCCTGATGTAGCATACATACCCAAGTTATCCATGAACCTTATATCCGTCAGTCAACTCATGTCTCACGGTTGGCTTGATATTTTTGATGAGTTTGCTTGTCGTGTGCAAGATCGTCTGACAGAGACACTCATTGAAGTTGACCGTCGCCGTAGCGGGGTCTACATCCTTGATCGTCTTCACATTTCATCCACTCCATTGTCACCAACCACCTCTCTTTGTCTTCCTTCAGTGGGTTTCTCTCAGTGACATCACCGACTTGATCATCCCAGTGGTTCGCGTCTCTCGTATCTCATCAGTACTTGTCTCCTTGGTCGTGTTTCCGTTGATCGGTCTCATTCTTGTACGGGTTGTAAGCTTGGAAAGCAACTATAACTTCCTTATCCGTCTAGTAAGTCCTGGTCTTGTTGTACTTTTGATTTATTTCATTCAGATGTATGGGGCCCCGCACCTTTTGTATCCAAAGACGGATATCGGTACTATGTTATATTTGTTGATGATTATTCTCGTTATTGTTGGATTTACTTTATGCACTCTCGTTCTGAGTTTTTTCAGATTTATATTGCTCTTTCTACTATGATGCACATCCAGTTCTCTGATTCCATACGCATTTTTCGTTCCGACTCTAGGGGAGTACCTCTCTCATGCTTTTCACGACTTGTTAGCTACTCACGGTACTTTCCCACCCAGCTTGCTTGTCCCAGTTCCCACGCTCAGAATGACACTGCTGAAAGGAAGCATCGCCACATCATTGAGACAACTCGCACTCTTCTCATATCCTCTCTCTTTTCTCCTCATTTTTGGGCTGAGGTTGTTTTCACTGCTGTCTATCTCATTAACCTACAAGCCTCTGCTTTTCTTCAGGGTCGGTGACCGGATGAAGAAAAGTGTCTGTACTTTCGACCCCCACGTTATACTCATCTGCGTGTTTTTGGCTATCGACGTTATGTTCTTTTTTCCTTCACGTGAGCGTACCAAGCTCTCTGCTCAATCTGTATCTTGTATCTTTCTCAGATATAGTACTGAGCACAAGGGGTATTGAGAGGTCTTAGTTGTCTACCTAAATCACCTAGAGGGGGGTGAATAGGTGAGATGTGCGTCTATTTGCGGAATAAAAAATTAAGGAACGAGCACAGCACAATACCAAGCAATCACAGACGACAAAAGATTTATAGTGGTTCCCCAACCCTGGGTACATCCACTTTCACCTCACCAATCTAGTAAACCACTAGACTTGGATACTCCACTATCTCGGATCAACACGATCCTACAACTCGGAACAACGTTCCTACAAAAACTCGATCCAACAGGATCTACAAAACTCGGAAGCAAAAGCCTTCCTACAAATCTCGGAGAAAAACTCCTACACAACTCGGAGTCAAGACTCCTACAAGAATAAAGAGTTGTAAAAAGAAATATACAAACAGAATGATTTAGATCTGGATCTTCAACTGTCTTCTTCTTTGAGAATTTTGACTTGATCAGAGTTGTTGAAGTCGACCTGAAGGAGATCCACAGATCTGAAATACTGAATCACCTCGATCAAGAGAAAGATCAGAGATCGTTGAAGCACAGAGAGATCGAGTGATTTTTCTTGTCTGAATCTCTGTATCGGAGAAGACCGCGACGAAGAAGATGAACAGTAATTTGTCGGTGATACTTTACGGCTTCCCGATGTCGGCGATAAAATAGATTCAGAAAACTTATTTCTTCTTCTTCTTTAAGTCTGGATCGCTGGAGAATCAAAGATCGAAGAAGCGATGCGAGAACGTCGATCCAGACCTTCTTCCGAAAACAACCATGGCGTCGGCGTGAAGTTTAGGGTTTTCGAAATTTCTTTTTCTTAAAAAGAATATCTCTTTAATCTTGTTAATTAGTCAATTCTGAAATGACCTATTTATAGGTGGATTCCAACGGTCATAATCTTAATTAAGGATGACACGTGGACCAATCAGAAATGACGGATTCAAAATACTTATGGCGAATTCGAACTTAGAAAAATTCTGGAATAGAGAACTGCTATACTCGAGTAAGAGAAGATATACTCGAGTATGAGAATTTAGATACTCGAGTGACAAAGAGGAGTATACTCGAGTATGAGAAGAGAAATTTACTCGAGTGAAAAAATGAACCACTCGAGTATTAGAAGAGATATACTCGAGTATCAGAAAAGATATACTCGAGTATCAGCAAGATATACTCGAGTGAAAGGGGAATTACTCGAGTATCAGAATATGTATCCGGGAAACATTCACTTACTCGAGTTATGAAAGTCAATTACTCGAGTATAGAAATACTTACTCGAGTATTAAAATCAACTACTCGAGTATCGAATAATTTACTCGAGTATGAAAATCAATTACTCGAGTATAGAAACACTTACTCGAGTATGAAAAGAAACTACTCGAGTATGAATACTTGAACTTGCAGAAAAGAGAAGAAATGGATCTACTCGAGTATGATACATGATTTACTCGAGTGATTAAGTTACTTACTCGAGTATGAAAAGAACTTACTCGAGTGACTAACTAACTACTCGAGTATAGATTTATCTACACGAGTATTCAGAGCCTACTCGAGTAAGTCTAACTGATTACTCGAGTATGTCTCACTAACTACTCGAGTATGTCTAACTAGCTACTCGAGTATTTAGTCTGATACTCGAGTATAAAAACAGGTTACTCGAGTATTGGGACTTAGAAAAAAAATTTTCTGAGGAAATTAGCTCCAATGCTTCTGTCCATCAATCCAATTGCATAAATGAGAAGTGTATCCCAATAGAGAGGCTATACATGGGCCAACACTTTGAATCACACAATGAGGGATTACATTGCATGGTCCTGTGTTTGGTGACCCATTATAGACTGACATTGGTCTACACTTGGCAATTAGAACCTGCACATATCTAAACAAGTACATCAAATACAACAGCAATTCATTTTAGTTTTAGGAGGACTTCTTCAAATTAAGGTCATTGTGGAAACAAGACCCAACAATCTCCCCCTATTTGAAGAAGTCAGAACACCATCTACTAAATTGAATTGCCAGAGATATTAAAACAATATGACGTAAAAGGGAATGCATTGACTTACATTTCTTAACTAGAATTGCTTCGCATTTCTCCCCCTTGCTGAAATCTTCATTTGAATTTGCATTTTCTTTTCCTTTTTCCTCTCTACAAACCATTTCCTTTTGCTCTCCCCCTTTCTGACCTCTTTAAATAGGGGACTACTAGAAACTCCCCCTTAATCTTCTAGTTCCAAGAATTTTCTGGAACATCTACTTGTCCAATTGCCAGATAAGAATTTTACTGGCCTACGGACATATCTGCATAAACAAGATTAGAATCCCTTAGGAGCCCAAACAAGATTGGGCCCTAGGTCTTTTGTTAGTATCCTCCCCCTATGAGAGTTAACATTATGAGTGGTCTTTCTCACATTATTAATTTGAGGAGTTAAAACATAGCTGGGATTAAACCAGCAATCTATGGCGAAGTGACCAACCTTGCCACAACACCAACAGTTAAACCTGTTGTACCTTCTCTTGTTCTCTTGCTTTACATTATGGATGGGGGGTCTAGCAAGAGCAACTGACTTGGAGGAGGAAGCCTCATGATTGTAACAGGTACATGGCTTCCTTATCTCCTTGGCCTTTGTTACACCAGTTTTAGCTTTCGGTGTCTTCTTCTTATTTGACCCATGATTGTAAGGATCATATTTCAGTAAGGCAACGGTTTGGCTTGGGAAGGCCTTGCCTTTACCTTTGGCTGATTTATGTCCTGTACTGCTATTTTTCCCAAAGGAGGTTTCTCCATTAGAGATTGGAAGCACAGTTGTAGGCATGGT
This sequence comes from Platanthera zijinensis, assembly GCA_039513925.1. Classification (NCBI taxonomy): domain Eukaryota; kingdom Viridiplantae; phylum Streptophyta; class Magnoliopsida; order Asparagales; family Orchidaceae; genus Platanthera; species Platanthera zijinensis. The sequence continues at coordinate 18,491,260 of CM077078.1, forward strand.
GAGAGTTTCAACCAGCTTTCGTTCAATGACTAGCGTTGCTTCCAATTCATCCAGGAGAAAATCTTTATGATTTACTAATTCAGTAAAGTCTTTGATTTCCTTCTTCAAAGATTGAACTTTATCTCTGAGAGAGGTCGTTTGGTCAATCTCCTCCCTCAGATTTGATTCCACCTCTTTGAGGGATGCAATCTCTTTTGATTGCGATTTGACTACCTTCCGGCATTTGTCAAATGCAGTCAATAAGACTTGATACTGATTTACCAATTCAAAATCATCCTCCCCAGAAGAGTAGCCATCATGACCATTTGAGTCAGAATCTGAGGCAAAAAGAGGTGTGTGAGAATTTACCTTCCCGGTATATGAGGAGTTACCGTTGTCTTTTTCCTCTTGGTCAGAAAAAGCCATAAGCCCGAAGTAGGCTTCTTCATCCGCACTTGACTCAGATGAGTCAGAGTCACTGAGGGTCTTTGGCTTTTTGACAATGAAGCTTCTTTCTTTCTTCCTTTTCCCTTGAGGGGAATTCTTTTCTATGCCTCTTCCTTCTTTCTTCTTCAGAGGGCACTCAGTGCTTATATGCCCTGGCTTACTACAGGAATAACAAACAACGTTAGAAGAAACATGTTTGTTCGGTTTAGATTTATACCTGTCATATCTGCTGTGACGATCACCATCAGGACGTGATCTTCTGGACGAGGAATCATTTTCTCTTATTTGTTTCTTATTGCTAAGAAACTTCTTGAATTGTCGGGAGAGAAGATGAAACTCTTCATCTGATGAATCTGAGCCTGAGGTGCTTGACTCGGACTCTTCTTCTTCATAGTCTCCTTGAGTGGAAGCAGCTTTGGCCTTCCTTGAGCTGTCTGCCCTTAGAGCAACTGATATATCTTGGGATGAGGGCCTGTTGCACTCTTTTTCAGCTTTTCTATTATTGATTTGAAGCTCATATTGTTGAAACCGGAAAACCGGTCTCTTGTGGAGTTCGACCCTTGGGGAAGGGGTGGCCGCGCACCTACTTCACTCCTGTAAGAAAACGACAAAGAAAAGAAGAGACAAGGACTAGACCAAGGGCCCGGCGTGGAGGTCCCACCACACACCCGGAAGATCTCAGAGCGCTTCCCCTCCTTAGCCAAATGCCGGGCTAAGGTACCTCAGAAAGCGCTAGTAGGCCGGAGAATCAGTAAAAACGTGCCTTCTGAGGTACCCCTTGGGTCCTATTTATAGGAAAAGATGGCCTGCCAATATACAACCTTCACTGTTTTCGAGGACTGCAGGCAGACCAAAAGGGGCCACACAGTAAAAGTGTGCCATGGCCAAGATGCGAGCTGGACCTGAGGGGGCACTCGCTCGGCAAGGGGTCCGACTCGCCTCGCCCTGGGCCTAGGCGGGCACGGACTCGGCGGACTGTGCTCGGCTAGCGCTGGGCTCGGCTAGACTATTGCCGAGCTCGGGCTCGGCACGACGATCGCCGAGCTCGGACTCGGCACGGAGATCGTCGAGCTTGGCTCGACTATCGTCGAGCCCTGTTTCCGCACCCGAGCTCGTTCTCGGCATGCCGGACTTCGTTCGGCCATCGCCGAGCTTAGCTCGACTATTGCCGAGCTCGGGCTCGGCAAGCTGGGTCCAAGTTGATCTGAGCCGGCCGGTTCAACCCCTGTCGACCACTCGCGGGATACGGGGTTGTACATAATCCCCGCTCTTTGCGAGGTTGGGACAAGCTCGGAAAGAAACATCCAACCCCATGGGATCCGGCGAGTGCGACAGGGGCAAAAAGGAATCTTCTGGTAGGCCCCACAGGTAGCTATATATATGTACCCCTGCGCATCTGGCTGACCTTTGCCCTTCCCCAAATTCTGACAAGATGCCGCTCCCCAAGGAAGTCTTAGAGCGACTCGCACGCTCCCGCGAGGAGATCGCTGCCCAGGCCGCGGGGCTGACCAACCTTGAAGCCCCTGCTCGCCGTTTTGCCGATTTCAGCTCGGCCAAGCGGGCGAAGCCCCTTCCCCCGGGGGCCGAACCCATCCTGGCCGACTTTACTGCCGCCTTGGGGAACGGGGCCGGTTCCTCCAACCAGCCAGTTCTTGGCTCCTCCACTAAAAACCTCGTGGAATTGTCTTCCGACCGGGAGAACAGCGGCGAAGCGTCCACCCCTCGGACCAAAAGTGCTCCTGTCAACTCGCCACGGCAGGATCCCGAGGTTAAGGAGCCGGGCTCGCGAGAACTGGCGTCGCCGAGTCGTCTCCCTTCCCGGCAACCCTCCCCTGGATCCCTGGTCGTGGGGAGGGGCGCCGGGATTATCCCCGTTCCCGGCTACCAACTCGCTCCTCAAGAACTGCTGGGGCGTGGCAAGGACCTGCGCCACTTCTCTCCTCGCGCCCACCCGGAGGAGCCAGGCTCGCGCGGTAAGTTTCCGGCATTGCTCTTCTGTTCCGTGGATTTTTGCTTTTCTGACCGTCTTTCAATTCTTCACCCAGAATTTCCCGGGCGGACGGAGGACGGCGAGTCCGTGGATCGACCTCCTTACTCGCCCCTCCCTTCTCCAAGCGCCCTGGACGCCTTCCTGGACTCCGAGGTGGGCAGCCCTGAACGCGCAAGACGGGAGCGGAAGGTTCTCAAGAAGCTGGTGCGCGAGCTCCACGACCTGCGGAAGGACAACAACAGGCTGCAGTGGGAGTGCTCGCGTCTCGCGGACGGTGCTGGAGTCAGCCTGGCGTTCGAGGAGGCGTCTTCCCTGGTGCTGATGGACGAAATCGACGAGAACCTGCGGGTGATAAATAGGAACATGGGGCGGCTTCGCGAACTTCATGCGCGGCGGCCTGCGACGGCGGGCCGGCGAGACCGGGGAGAATGAAACGGCTCTTCTGTCAGTCGGCCGGTACTCGCCCCCGCCCTCGCATGGTCCTCGCGCCCCTATTTGTATTTTTCCTTTTATTTACTCTGAATGGTCTGCATGTAATAATCTTGGAACAATTTTTTAACTACTTTGTATATGTAGACGCTTTTTCAATATTTTGGCGGGTCTTTTCGAATTCCCCCTTCGGGGGCCTGGTTGGCTCGCAGGACTTGCGAGGAGAGGATGGCGAGGTGGCGCGGCGAGATCGGACCGATCGGCCGACTCGCCCTCTCTCTCGCCCTTCTTTACCTTCTTCTATAAATAGACCTTCTCACCTACCCCCGAGGCACGCTTTTATTGCTTTCGAATCCTTGCCTCGCTTCTGTCTTCCCGAGCTCGCGCTTTTCTTTTCCCCTGCGACCATGGTCAAGACCAACCCTGATGCGGACGGTCGGTCTAAGTGCGCCCAGCACTTCGTGGATCATTGCTTTTTCGAGGGGCACATCACAGAGGAGGAGCTCGTCGAGTTCACGGCGGCGTTCGTTCCCCCCGGCTTCCAGGCTCGCAGGCCCGCCGAGCATGAAGCCATCAACTCCTTCCCGGAGGGCGAGCTCGCCTTTCCCATCTCGCACTTCGAGGTGGGACTGCGCCTCCCCCTCTGGCCAGAAATCCGCCAGATCCTGAAGTACTACGGTGCGGTGCCTGCGCAGCTGAACTCCAACGCCATTGCTATGATGGTGGCGTTCGCCTGCTTCCTCCGCCGGGAACGAATTGAGTTCAACCTCGCGGTGTTCCGCAAGTTGTTCTCTTACAAGGCTACCCCCGACGGGGTCGCCTACTTCGGCGGGTCCTTCATCAAGGTTCGCGAGCTGGCGAACAAGAATCACAACTGGATGACCCGGCTCGTCTTCATCAAGGGCGAGCTCGGCAACATCCCCTTTCGCCCCCTGCAGAAGAGCGAGGACATATACCGTCCTCCTTCCCTGTCCGGTAGCGACGCCGACCTCCACAAGTTCTTTCTCCACAAGGACTTCGAGGTCGCCTTCCTCCGCCGCGGCCTTGACTTGCTTCAGCCCGTTCTCCCCGGCGAAGGTATATCTCGCTCAGCCCTCTCGCGGGCTTTATCGAGGTGGATCTCATGTAATTTTTTCCCTCCCTCTTTTTTTTGACTAAGTCTTTCTCTGCAGGGGAACGGGTTCTGCCGGAGCATCCGCCGTTCGCCGACCCGGGGATATTCTCAGACCCTCTGGAGCTGGCCCGGGCGGCGGCACTGGCTTGTCGCGAGGAGCAACCGCGAGTCCAACCCCTCGGCAAGAAGCGCTCGGAGTCCGGGGGGTCGAGCTCGCGCCCCGATTCTTCGCTCCCCAAGAAGAAGAGGGCGAAGGTGGTCTCGCGCGGACGGCTGCACCTTCCCTCGTCTCCCGCCAAGTTCATGAGCTCGCCGGAGGCTCTGTCCGACGAGCCGCCCTTGAGTCCGCTGAAAGAAGCCTCCTCCCCCCGAAAGGGGAAGAAGAAGAGCGGGCCGTCCTCCGATTCTACCGGGGAGGACACCGTCCGCGAGCCCAGTCTGCCGAAGGATCACCCCAACTTCGGCAAGGGGTGCAAGAGCAAAGATGCGGCTGGCGAGCCCATCTTGAAGTGGGACGAGGGGGCTCACCGAGTTTCCGTCTCCACTCGCGCCCCCTCCTGGGGAGCTCGCCGGCCGCCCACCGCCCATGCCTTCGCTTTCGGCTTCGGCCTCTACAGCCGCGACAGCGCCGAGTCGTACAAGAAGCTTACCCCCAGTCAGCTCGGCTACGAGGGGATGCAGGCCCACCTGCGGGCCTTCGAGCTCCATCACATGATGGTCCGCCGCGGCTTCCAGCTCAGCAACGCCCTGCTGACTGCCGAGCAGGAGCGCGACCTGGCGAAGGAGAGCGCGGTCGACGCGGAAAGGCGGTTCGGCCTCGCGGACGCTCTACTCGCGAAGTCTGTCGGCGGCCTGGTAATCACTGGATACCTCTATTTACCTTGCTTAAGATTATTCCTGCGCGTGTTCTGAACTTTTAATCTTATAGGACGCCGAAGCCGCTAACGCGATGCGAGACGAGATAGCTCAGTTGCAGGCTCAGCTCGCTGAGCGGGAAGCCCAGCTCGCCGATCAGAAGACATATTCCCAGGAGCAGGAGGCTGTTGCCGCACGGCTGGGGGCGGAGGTGGAGGAATTGAAAGAGAAGAATAAGGGGCTCCTGGGAGAGGTCCTTCGCCAAGCCGACGCTCTCCTTCCCCCGGACGCCAGCGAGCCGGCCTTCCCCTTCAAGAGGCCTCGGGTGTTTGGCGAGGCTGACGTCGCGGAGCGGCTGCGAGTCAACTCCGTCGAGGCTGCCGAGTGTCTTCTACAGGCCATGAGGGGGACGGGGATCTTGGCGGAAGGCTGCGAGGAGGTCACCGTCCGGGAGCTCCTGCCAACCCTGTTCCCGCCCAGCCCGCTCAGCGAGAAGGAAGATAGCTTTGACTCGCTCTTTGCTGGGGTGAGGGAGAAGGACGCTCGGCTCGGTGACGAGGAGGACCGCCATTCGAGGGGGGAGGGCGAGAGTTAATTTTGTTTTCTTTTCTCTGTTTTTTTTGTACCCTGCCGAGGCGGGCCTTGTAAACCTGTAATGATAAATCAAAGATATTTTTGCACAATTTTGCTATCTTCTTTTTGAGCTCACTTGCGATGTTATACCCGCGCGCTAGGTAGAGCGACCTCGCCTGTAGAATGTCTTGAGTTAGGACCAGCCCCCGCGGTGCTCGCGGCGAATCCCTAGGACACGTGCTCGCGCCATGTCCTACTCGCGCCTCACCTTCCCCTGAGTCTGGGACAGGACCAGGGCTTCCTTAGTAGCGAGCTGGAGAGTGAGAGGAGGGGGGGGGGTAGGATATTCCGAGCTCGCCGTCTTAACTGGCGAGCTCGCGCCCTGGTATTTTCCTCGGGCCAACTCCCAGTCTCAACTCCAGGGTCGTAGCGATGTCCATCGAGACTCAGCCGTGCCAGCTAGGTGGGAGCCTGACAGGGGAGTGACGAGACCTAACCCCAGAGCGAGAAGACTTAGAAACTTTTGCCTTTCCCGGGTGCTACCACCGGGCCAGTCAGCTAGGTGAGAGCCTGAGGGCGGGTGTTGAACATCCTCCGGGCTCAGCCCCAGGGTCATAGCGATGTCCATCGAGACTCGGCCGTGCCAGCTAGGTGGGAGCCTGGCAGGGGAGTGACGAGACCTAACCCCAGAGCGAGAAGACTTAAAAACTTTTGTCTTTCCCGGGTGCTACCACCGGGCCAGTCAGCTAGGTGAGAGCCTGAGGGCGGGTGTTGAACATCCTCCGGGCTCAGCCCCAGGGTCATAGCGATGTCCATCGAGACTCGGCCGTGCCAGCTAGGTGGGAGCCTGGCAGGGGAGTGACGAGACCTAACCCCAGAGCGAGAAGACTTAGAAACTTTTGCCTTTCCCGGGTGCTACCACCGGGCCAGTCAGCTAGGTGAGAGCCTGAGGGCGGGTGTTGAACATCCTCCGGGCTCAGCCCCAGGGTCATAGCGATGTCCATCGAGACTCGGCCGTGCCAGCTAGGTGGGAGCCTGGCAGGGGAGTGACGAGACCTAACCCCAGAGCGAGAAGACTTAGAAACTTTTGCCTTTCCCGGGTGCTACCACCGGGCCAGTCAGCTAGGTGAGAGCCTGAGGGCGGGTGTTGAACATCCTCCGGGCTCAGCCCCAGGGTCATAGCGATGTCCATCGAGACTCGGCCGTGCCAGCTAGGTGGGAGCCTGGCAGGGGAGTGACGAGACCTAACCCCAGAGCGAGAAGACTTAGAAACTTTTGCCTTTCCCGGGTGCTACCACCGGGCCAGTCAGCTAGGTGAGAGCCTGAGGGCGGGTGTTGAACATCCTCCGGGCTCAGCCCCAGGGTCATAGCGATGTCCATCGAGACTCGGCCGTGCCAGCTAGGTGGGAGCCTGGCAGGGGAGTGACGAGACCTAACCCCAGAGCGAGAAGACTTAGAAACTTTTGCCTCTCCCGGGTGCTACCACCGGGCCAGTCAGCTAGGTGGGAGCCTGAGGGCGGGCGTTGGACATCCTCCGGGCTCAGCCCCAGGGTCATAGCGACGTCCATCGAGACTCGGCCGTGCCAGCTAGGTGGGAGCCTGGCAGGGGAGTGACGAGACCTAACCCCAGAGCGAGAAGACTTAGAAACTTTTGTCTTTCCCGGGTGCTACCACCGGGCCAGTCAGCTAGGTGAGAGCCTGAGGGCGGGTGTTGAACATCCTCCGGGCTCAGCCCCAGGGTCATAGCGATGTCCATCGAGACTCGGCCGTGCCAGCTAGGTGGGAGCCTGGCAGGGGAGTGACGAGACCTAACCCCAGAGCGAGAAGACTTAGAAACTTTTGCCTCTCCCGGGTGCTACCACCGGGCCAGTCAGCTAGGTAGGAGCCTGAGGGCGGGTGTTGAACATCCTCCGGGCTCAGCCCCAGGGTCATAGCGATGTCCATCGAGACTCGGCCGTGCCAGCTAGGTGGGAGCCTGGCAGGGGAGTGACGAGACCTAACCCCAGAGCGAGAAGACTTAGAAACTTTTGCCTCTCCCGGGTGCTACCACCGGGCCAGTCAGCTAGGTAGGAGCCTGAGGGCGGGTGTTGAACATCCTCCGGGCTCAGCCCCAGGGTCATAACGATGTCCATCGAGACTCGGCCGTGCCAGCTAGGTGGGAGCCTGACAGGGGAGTGACGAGACCTAACCCCAGAGCGAGAAGACTTAGAAACTTTTGCCCCTTGGGGGTTTAAGCTGAGAGCCCCTTTACCCCCACTATTTTGACAGAGCATAAAATACGACAATGAGATTTGTTTTCATTCTTAAAGCCGAGATATTTACAATATTTTCAAGGGTAGAAACGTTTCAGATCATCGCCACTCCAAGTGTGGCTGAGGGTGTCCCCTCTTATATCTTGGAGGCGATATCCCCCCGATTTCAAGACCTCCTGCACAATGTAGGGGCCCTCCCAATTGGGGTGGAGTTTTCCCACAGCGGCTGATCTTCCTGCTACGTCCACCTTTTTCAAGGCAAGGTCCCCTTCCGCGAACTGCTTGACACGGACGTGCTTGTCGAAATACTTGGCCATCCTTCGCTTGGCCTCTTCCTGCCTGATGACGGACAAGTCGCGTAGCTCTTCCACCATATCAAGGGAGAGTCGAAGCTCCTCCTCATTCTTTGACCTCCATTCTTCCCTTCCGGTCCCTGCCTCGACGACCCGAGGCGTCTGGACCTCTAATTCGATAGGTAGAACGGCCTCGCAACCGTGAGAGAGTTTGAAAGGTGTCTCCCCTGTGGCCGTATTGGGGGTGGTCCTCAAGGCCCAGAGGACTGATGGAAGCTGTTCCACCCAACTTCCCCTCAAATTCTCCACTTTCTTTTTTAAGAGGTTCACTATGATTTTGTTGGCCGCTTCCACCTGCCCGTTGCTCCTGGGGTGATGGACAGAAGCAAACCGAAGGTCAATCCCTAGTTGCTCGCAGAAACGAATGAACTCCGCGCTGGCGAACTGAGGTCCGTTGTCCGTGACGATAGCTTGTGGCAGCCCATGCCTGCAGATGATCTCTCCCCAGATGAAGTTCCTGACTACCTGAGAGGTCACCTTGGCTAGAGCCTTCACCTCCATCCACTTAGAAAAATAATCAATCATGACCAACAAAAACCTCCTCTGCCCGCTGGCCTGGGGGAAAGGTCCTACGAGGTCCAGCCCCCATATGGCGAAGGGCCACGGTGCCATGATGCTTCTTAACCTCTGAGCCGGCTGGAGCTGGAGCGGGGCATATAGTTGACACTTATGACATTTTTTCGCGAATTCAGCTGCATCCTGACCGAGGGTGGGCCAGAAGTACCCTTGTCTGACGATCCTCCCTTCCAGGGTCCGACTCCCCGAATGACTCCCACATTCACCGGAATGGACTTCCTCCAAAATTTTGTGCACCTCTCTTTCGGCCACGCAACGGGCCAACATCCCTGAGAGGGTTTTGCGGTACAACTGTCCCTCACGTAGGAGGTAGTATGCCGCCTTGTGCTTGAGCCCTCTTCGGTCCATCCCCTCCGGGTATTCTCCGGTGGACAAGAAGATGACGAAGGGATCCATCCATGAGGGGTGCTGTTCTACTTCCATTAGCTCCCCCTCCTCGATGGAAGGTCGGAAGAGATCCGTAATGGTGCCTCCCATCCGGGGACCGTGCTTTGCTAGCTGGTCGACTGGCTCGTTTTCCCCTCTTGGCACGTGCTTGATTGAGAAGGTCTGGAAGGTCCCAATGACTCCCCTTACCTTCATCAAATAGAGCTGCAGGGTGGGCTCCCTTGCCTCAAACTCCCCCTTGATCTGGGAAGCCACCACCATGGAGTCAGTGAGGACCTCCACGTCATGCACCCCCAAGTCTCTTGCCAGGCGCAGACCTGCGATTACAGCTTCGTATTCGGCTTGGTTGTTGGTGATAGGAAAGTGCACTACCACGGTCTGCTCGATCTTTATCCCTTGGGGGCTTTCTAAGATGACCCCAATCCCTAAAGAATGCTTCCCCGAGGCACCGTCCACCCTGACTTTCCAGGGGAGGGGGCGAGTGAGTCTCTCCTCCGCCACCTCGACCACATACTCTGCCAGGAAGTCAGCCATAGCTTGGGCCTTGATTGAGAGTCGAGGGACGAAGGAGATGTCGAACTCGCTCAGTTCCACCGACCATTTGGCCAACCTACCTGAATGCTCTACCCCCTTGAAGATGTTGCGCAGGGGGTGGTCGGTCACTACTCGAATTGAGTGTGCCTGGAAATAAGGCCGAAGCCTTCGGGCTGAGATGATTAAGGCGAAGGCCAGTTTTTCCAGGATGGGGTAACGGAGCTCGGCCCTCTTCAATATCCGACTCACATAATAGACGGGGAGTTGCCTCTTTCCTTCTTCCCGAACCAAAACCGAACTCAAGGCTTCAGCCCCGACCCCCAGATATAGGAATAAGTCTTCCCCCTCCTTGGGCCCTTGGAGCAGGGGGCCTGAGTCAGCTGTTTCTTTAAAGCCTGGAATGCCTCCTCGCACTCCGAGGTCCATTCAAACCTGCGACCCCCTCTCAAAGTTTTGAAAAACGAGGAGCACCTCTCTCCGGCCCGAGAGAGGAATCTACTCAGCCCTGCCAACTTCCCTGTCAGTTGCTGTACTTCCTTGGTGTTTTGTGGCGACCTTAGCTCCAAGATTGCCCTTACCTTATCTGGATTAGGTTCTACCCCAGCGGGGGTGAGAAGATGCCCTAGGAACTTTCCCCGGCTTGCCCCGAAGACACACTTCAAGGGGTTCAACCTCATCTTAAACTTGCGGAGAGTGGCGAAAGTTTCTTCCAAGTCCTGGATGTGGGAGTCGACATCCAAGCTCTTGACCATGAGATCATCCACGTACACTTCGAGATTCCTCCCCTTCTGCTCTCGAAAGACCCTATCCATCATTTTTTGATAGGTAGCCCCTGCATTCTTTAGCCCGAAGGGCATCATTTTGTAACTATAACATCCGTCCCCCGTGATGAACGAGACGTCTTTGACGTCAGGGGGGTGCATCCTGATTTGGTGATAACCTGAAAAAGCATCCAGAAAACTCATTACAGGGAAACCGACGGCCGAGTCAACCAGCGCGTCGATCCGAGGCAAGGGATAACAATCTTTCGGGCATGATTTATTAAGAAGAGAAAAGTCGATACACATCCTCCACCGGCCGTCTCCTTTTTTAACCATTACAACGTTGGAGACCCAGCCGGGGTATTGGATTTCGGATATGAAGCCAGCCTCGAGGAGCTTGGCGACTTCCTCTCTGATTGGCTCGGCGAGCTTGTCCGTGATGGATCTCTTTTTCTGCTGGATGGGGGGAGCCTCCGGGTCCAGGTTGAGGCGGTGGCAGGCCACGTCGGGGTCGATCCCTGGCATCTCCACAGCGCTCCAGGCGAAGATGTCCACGTTCCTCTGGATACACTCCAGCATCCTGCCTTGAGCTTCCGGGGTCAGGCCTCCGCTGACGCGGACCTTCTCCACCCTGCCTCCAATGGTGAGGACCTCCATCTCCTCCACCTCTTCCGCTGCCTCCAGACGGGACTGCTCCTCCCATTCCTCGATACCTCCCCTTCCGGGGGCGAGGACTTCTTCCTCAGCCTCCTCGACGGCCATGGCTTCGGCCGACCCCCGAGTCTCTTCCGCGACCTCCCCCCGAGCGCGGCACTCCGCCTCCATTTCTTTGTCAGCTTCCTGCTCCTCCTCCAGCCTCCGCCCCATCTCCTCGGCCCCCTCCAACCAAGAGATGGAGTTTACCGCCGAGACGTAGCACTCCCTTGCCTCCTTAGGGTCTCCTCGAACTCGGATCTGGACCCCCTCGACGTTGAGCTTTAGACACTGGTGGAAGGACGAGGGGACGCAGCGGAAGGCGCTGATGAGGGGTCTCCCGAAGATGGCGCTGTAACTGCTAGGGGCGTCCACGATAACAAACTTGCAGTTGCGCGACTGCCCCCCTAGAGTGACATGGAGTCCCACTCCTCCCTCGACTTCTTTCCTCTCCCCTAAAAAGCCGAACAGAGGCCCGTCCGAGGCCAACACCCTCCTGGCCTCTACCTTCATCGCGTCAAACGCCTTCTTGAAGATGACGTTGACCGAACTCCCATTGTCCACGAGGATCCGGGAGACAGTGAAATCCTCGATGGCTGTCTGGATAACCAGCGCATCGCAGAAGGGGTCCTCGTGACCCGGCAAGTCCTCTCTGGAGAAGGTGATTTTCTCCTCCGGGGGAGGGGATTAGGATGTGGAGCCAACGCTCCTCCGGTACATAGTGTGGAGGCTTGACTTACGGGAGGCCTCGATCCCGGCCCCCCCGTGGATCGCTCCGATCCTTCCCCGGGTGCCCACATCAGCCCGGTCTTCACACCGATCCCCCTCCTCCCGAGGCCGGATCTCCTCTATCCGAACTTCCTGATGGTCTTGTTGTTGCTGTTCCCTTCTCCCCCTCATCTCGAGGAACTCCGGGCACGTGGATGTGAGGTGCCCCTCTTCCTGATGAAAGTCACAATAGGGCAGGTCCACCCTGACCTCCCTCCTTCTTCTCGGCTGTCCTCTCCTCCTCCCCCTCATGGCAATTGCCATTGCCTCCTCCTGGTCGGGGAGAGGGGGTCTCTGACCCTGCCTACCCCCCTGGGGGTTGTACTGCCCTCGGCCACCCTGGCGGTTATCTCCTCCCTGATAACCCCTTCGTGGTGCCTGGTCTTGCCACTCGGGCCTCCATCCCAGACGCTGGGTCTGCTCCGGACGCACCCACCTGGGTTGCGGCTGCTGCTGCGGCTGCTCCCTCTGTCGAGGTTCAGCCCTCCTCTCCTCCTGAATTCGGCCACCCCTTGGCCTTTCCTCTTCCACGGCCCACTTGGCCAACCTTCGCGCGAACTCTGGATGTGCTGCCTCCATTTCGGCCTCCCTGGCCGCCCTCTCTAGAAGCGCCTCAAAAGACACTGGAGGTGACCTCTTCAGTTCCATTGCGAAGAACCCGGACTGGAGACCCAGGGTGAAGGCCACCATCATGGTGTGTCCTGGCATCTCCTGAACTTGGGACAGTTCCTCTTGGAACCTGTCCAGGTAGCTCCCCAGGGTCTCTCCCACCCTCTGCTTGATGCGGAACAAAGACTCCGCCTCCCTCTTCCTCTTCTTAGAAGTGGTGAATCTCAGCATGAAACCCCGTCGCAGATCCTCGAAGCAGTAGATGGACCCGGTCGGGAGCTGGTGGAACCACTCTCTCGCCTTTTCCCTGAGGGTGATGGCGAAGAGTCGGCACTTGAAGCCGTCTGACATCTGTCGAATGGAGACCATGTCCTCGAACCACTGGATGTGGTGGACCGGGTCTCCTCTCCCGGAGTAGTAAGTCATCTCCGGCTCGCGAAACCCCTCGGGAACGGGGGCTGAAGAAACGAACTCGCTGAAGGGGCTCCCCCCCTCAGCCGGGCGAGTCGGGAACTCCCTCCATGCCGTCTCGCCGAAGTGGTACTCGGCGGCCGAGCCGGGGAACAGAACTCGCCCCTGGAACTCGCGCTCGCCCCTCTCGGCGGGCTCCTTCCCTGGTCGCCTGAGCGGGGCGTCGTCGTCGAGTGCGGGAACGGCGACCACCGGGACAGCCGGTGTCGCACTCTCAGCTCGCATGCCGAGGGCGGTCCTGACGAGCCCGAGGATCTCCTCTCTGAGCTCCGCCGGCATGCTCGCCGCTGGGGGTGGGGGAGGGGGTGGCGAGTTGCCCCTGCCTGATCCTTGTCCCTCATCTCCAGTCATCGGGCCTGTAGGAGGTTTTCTCTGCTGACCACTCTCCACGCTCACCGCACCAAAATGTTGAAACCGGAAAACCGGTCTCTTGTGGAGTTCGACCCTTGGGGAAGGGGTGGCCGCGCACCTACTTCACTCCTGTAAGAAAACGACAAAGAAAAGAAGAGACAAGGACTAGACCAAGGGCCCGGCGTGGAGGTCCCACCACACACCCGGAAGATCTCAGAGCGCTTCCCCTCCTTAGCCAAATGCCGGGCTAAGGTACCTCAGAAAGCGCTAGTAGGCCGGGGAATCAGTAAAAACGTGCCTTCTGAGGTACCCCTTGGGTCCTATTTATAGGAAAAGATGGCCTGCCAATATACAACCTTCACTGTTTTCGAGGACTGCAGGCAGACCAAAAGGGGCCACACAGTAAAAGTGTGCCATGGCCAAGATGCGAGCTGGACCTGAGGGGGCACTCGCTCGGCAAGGGGTCCGACTCGCCTCGCCCTGGGCCTAGGCGGGCACGGACTCGGCGGACTGTGCTCGGCTAGCGCTGGGCTCGGCTAGACTATTGCCGAGCTCGGGCTCGGCACGACGATCGCCGAGCTCGGACTCGGCACGGAGATCGTCGAGCTTGGCTCGACTATCGTCGAGCCCTATTTCCGCACCCGAGCTCGTTCTCGGCATGCCGGACTTCGTTCGGCCATCGCCGAGCTTAGCTCGACTATTGCCGAGCTCGGGCTCGGCAAGCTGGGTCCAAGTTGATCTGAGCCGGCCGGTTCAACCCCTGTCGACCACTCGCGGGATACGGGGTTGTACACATATGACATAAGCTTTCCGAAGAGGTTCTGAGGGTCAGTCTCTGCTAATCTTCCAAACTCTCTGATGGCACATATCTTGTTGTCCCAATCCTTTGTCAAGAATCTTAGGAACTTGTCGTTTAGTTCACCATCTGTGAACACTCTGCCATAGTTCCTCAATCCATTGACAATTTTGAAGAAATTTTCATATGTGTCAGCAATAGCTTCCTTTGGTCCTTGCTTGAAGGCTTCATACTTTTGATTTAGAAGGGATCTTCTATCATCCCTTACTTCTTCTGTACCTTCCATCAAGATAATTAGAGATCTCCACATTTCCTTGGCAGATTGGCAGTGAATGAGGTTTTGCAACATAGAATCATTGACTGCACTTGCGATGATGTTCTTGGCTTTCTTGTCTAAGGAGACAAGTGCAATCTCATTCTTATCAAGATCCATCAACTTCTTTGGCACCTCTTTTGTAGGATCACTAGTGGAGGCAATCATAGGGATATAAGGGCCTTCCTCCACTATCATGAATAAACGGGGGTCAACAGCTTCCATGTAAAGTTTTATTCTCTCTTTCCACATGGGAAAGTTTGCCTTATTGCACACTGGGAGCTTAGAAAAATCCTTGGCTCTGTCCATGCTTGATAAACTCAGAAAGACAACTAGGAGGGATCAGATCAAGGTGTTAACCTTTTAAAGATCAACCTCCCTCTGATACCAATTGAGAGGTCTTAGTTGTCTACCTAAATCACCTAGAGGGGGGTGAATAGGTGAGATGTGCGTCTATTTGCGGAATAAAAAATTAAGGAACGAGCACAGCACAATACCAAGCAATCACAGACGACAAAAGATTTATAGTGGTTCCCCAACCCTGGGTACATCCACTTTCACCTCACCAATCTAGTAAACCACTAGACTTGGCTACTCCACTATCTCGGATCAACACGATCCTACAACTCGGAACAACGTTCCTACAAAAACTCGATCCAACAGGATCTACAAAACTCGGAAGCAAAAGCCTTCCTACAAATCTCGGAGAAAAACTCCTACATAACTCGGAGTCAAGACTCCTACAAGAATAAAGAGTTGTAAAAAGAAATATACAAACAGAATGATTTAGATCTGGATCTTCAACTGTCTTCTTCTTTGAGAATTTTGACTTGATCAGAGTTGTTGAAGTCGACCTGAAGGAGATCCACAGATCTGAAATACTGAATCACCTCGATCAAGAGAAAGATCAGAGATCGTTGAAGCACAGAGAGATCGAGTGATTTTTCTTGTCTGAATCTCTGTATCGGAGAAGACCGCGACGAAGAAGATGAACAGTAATTTGTCGGCGATACTTTACGGCTTCCCGATGTCGGCGATAAAATAGATTCAGAAAACTTATTTCTTCTTCTTCTTTAAGTCTGGATCGCTGGAGAATCAAAGATCGAAGAAGAGATGCGAGAACGTCGATCCAGACCTTCTTCCGAAAACAACTATGGCGTCGGCGTGAAGTTTAGGGTTTTCGAAATTTCTTTTTCTTAAAAAGAATATCTCTTTAATCTTGTTAATTAGTCAATTCTGAAATGACCTATTTATAGGTGGATTCCAACGGTCATAATCTTAATTAAGGATGACACGTGGACCAATCAGAAATGACGGATTCAAAATACTTATGGCGAATTCGAACTTAGAAAAATTCTGGAATAGAGAACTGCTATACTCGAGTAAGAGAAGATATACTCGAGTATGAGAATTTAGATACTCGAGTGACAAAGAGGAGTATACTCGAGTATGAGAAGAGAAATTTACTCGAGTGAAAAAATGAACCACTCGAGTATTAGAAGAGATATACTCGAGTATCAGAAAAGATATACTCGAGTATCAGCAAGATATACTCGAGTGAAAGGGGAATTACTCGAGTATCAGAATATGTATCCGGGAAACATTCACTTACTCGAGTTATGAAAGTCAATTACTCGAGTATAGAAATACTTACTCGAGTATTAAAATCAACTACTCGAGTATCGAATAATTTACTCGAGTATGAAAATCAATTACTCGAGTATAGAAACACTTACTCGAGTATGAAAAGAAACTACTCGAGTATGAATACTTGAACTTGCAGAGAAGAGAAGAAATGGATCTACTCGAGTATGATACATGATTTACTCGAGTGATTAAGTTACTTACTCGAGTATGAAAAGAACTTACTCGAGTGACTAACTAACTACTCGAGTATAGATTTATCTACACGAGTATTCAGAGCCTACTCGAGTAAGTCTAACTGATTACTCGAGTATGTCTCACTAACTACTCGAGTATGTCTAACTAGCTACTCGAGTATTTAGTCTGATACTCGAGTATAAAAACAGGTTACTCGAGTATTGGGACTTAGAAAAAAAATTTTCTGAGGAAATTAGCTCCAATGCTTCTGTCCATCAATCCAAGTGCATAAATGAGAAGTGTATCCCAATAGAGAGGCTATACATGGGCCAACACTTTGAATCACACAATGAGGGATTACATTGCATGGTCCTGTGTTTGGTGACCCATTATAGACTGACATTGGTCTACACTTGACAATTAGAACCTGCACACATCGAAACAAGTACATCAAATACAACAACAATTCATTTTAGTTTTAGGAGGACTTCTTCAAATTAAGGTCATTGTGGAAACAAGACCCAACAGGTATCGATGTTATGATCCTGTTGCACGTCGACTTCGTATCTCACGTGATGTCACCTTTAACGAGTCTTACCCTTTCTTTGTGTCCTCCGTCCCCTCGACCTCGCACTCATTGGTGACTCCCTTTGATGTGCAGTTTCTCACTCTTCCCACTCCATCGCCTCATGTCTCCTCTCCACCAGTATGTCCACCTCCTCTCTTTTTGCCACCGCCTACACCATCTCCTACCTCTCCAGTCCCATCTTCTCATATTTCCCTTCCACCTCTCCCTCGGACGCACTCATTGTCCCCTTCCATATCATTACACTTATCGTCTTCCTCCTCGTGCTCCTATCCTCACGCCTCCAGTACCCCCAGACTCGGTGCCCGCCTCCTCGAGCGAGTGCCCTGCGGACGATCCTCCTGTGTGTCGCAACCCACCTCGTGAGCGACGTCCTCCCGACCACCTTAGCCTTGCTACACTTTCGCTGGACCTACTTGTTCTTCCTGCTACTGCTTGTAGCACTCCAGAGCTGACTATCAATCGTGAGGCTTCCCAGGTACCTGCATGGCAGGTTGTTATGTTTGCTAAGTTAGAGGCACTTGAGCATACTCGTACATGGGACCTTGTTTCCCTTCCACCTGGTGCTGCTACGATCACTTGCAAGTGGTTCTTCAAGGTCAAGACCCGTTCTGATGGATCTGTAGAGAGGTACAAGGCTCGGCTAGTTGCTCGTGATTTTCAGCAGGAGCAGGGGAGAGATTATGATGAGACCTTTGCTCCAGTCGCTCATATGACTACGATTCGGACTCTTATTGCAGTTGCAGCAGTTCGCCACTAGTTTTTGTCTTAGCTTAACGTGAAGAATGCTTTTCTTCACTGTGATCTTCAACAGGAGGTATACATGCTTCCTCCTCCTGGTCTATCTTATCCTCCAGACCTTGTCTACCGCTTGAGGCGAGCCCTTTATGGGCTCTAGCAGGCATCCCGCGCATGGTTTGCTCGTTTCAGCTCAGCCATTACAGCCGCCGATTCTTTCTCTCGTGGTCGGACCCTTTTGTTACTTTATGTGGATGATATAATCATTATTGGCAATGATCTTTCTCATATGATCTTCGTCAAACATCACCTTCAACAACAGTTTTAGATGACCGACCTTGGGCAGCTGAACTATTTTTTTGGTCTTGAGGTCAGCTTTACAGACAACGGTTTTCAGCTCTCTCAACAGAGGTACGCATCAGATATCCTAGATCGGGCTGCTCTTTCTGACTATCACACATGGGACACCCCTATGGAGCTTCACCTTCAGCTACGTCCGAATGATGGTGTTCCACTCTCCGACCCCACTCGCTACCGCCACCTCGTGGGGTGCCTTGTCTACCTCATAATTACCCGGCCCGACATTGCCCATGCAGTTCATGTGTTGAGCCAGTTTGTTAGTGCGCCTACCTCCGTGTATTATGGTCACCTGCTGCGGCTCCTGCACTATCTCCGAGCGACGACTTCTCGTGACCTTTTCTTCTTCAACAGCAGTTCTCTGCAGCTCTGCGCTTACTCGGATGCTACTTGGGCTAGTGATCCTGTTGACCGTCGCTTTGTCACTGGTTTCTGTCTGTTTCTGGATTCTTCTCTTATTGCATGGAAGTCCAAGAAACAAACTGGTGTTTCTCGATCCAGCATTGAGACCGAGCTTCGGGCCATGACTACCACCGCTGAGTACATTATTTGGTTTCGTTGGCTTCTTGAGAACCTTGGTGTCTCTTCTTCAGATCCAATCCCACTTTACTGTGATAACACCGATGCCATTCTGATTACTCTGAACCCGGTAAAGCACTCACTCTCCAAGCATATCGGGGTTGATGCTTTCTTCTTACGTGAGCAATATGGTTGCGGTACTCTTGCTCCTTCCTTTGTTCCTTCCGAACAACAGATTGCAGATTTGATGACTAAGCCGCAGACGAAGACCCAATATGCTCATCTTCTATCCAAACTTTTGGTGCATGATCCCCCGTGAGTTTGGGGGGGGGGGGTTACTTTTGGTGTATGACCCAATATTACCTTACTCTTGCTCCTTCACAACACTCTCCCATGTACTTGTATATATATTACCTTACCTCTTGTGAATAGTATATTGGATTATTTGTTTTCCTATCAAGAAATACATCATATAAGAACTTAGGAAGAATGTATAGTCCCATTCTACTACAAATGCTATAGTGTTTGTTGATTAAGTTCAAGCATCGAAATACAGTCTGTTTAAGGATTTAGATTTCAAACTGTAAACAAAACAAAAAGGATGAGGCAAACCTGCCCAATCCAATTCGTACGCCCTCCCAGAAATGAACCTTGTATCAAATCAGCGTTCACGGAATGTCCCCCTACTATGCATGTGGCCTAAATTGCATAAAATTGAAGTTGAAACAGATAAAATGTTAGCACCTCAACATTATGAAATTTCAGTTTTGTTTATCGTCTCATGCTAAATGTTACAACACCAAAGCTGCCTACCTT
The DNA here is from genome assembly GCA_039513925.1 of Platanthera zijinensis. NCBI lineage: Eukaryota > Viridiplantae > Streptophyta > Magnoliopsida > Asparagales > Orchidaceae > Platanthera > Platanthera zijinensis. Next base: position 18,510,348 of record CM077078.1, read on the forward strand.
GATGATCAATGAATAGCGCTTCGTGCTGCTTCGAGGAACTCCATGAACCAAATATGCCTATCAGAAGAAAAAAAACTAATATCTTTACAAGATGGAGAAAATTTGGATTGAAACTCTCTAAATTCAGGGTGTTTACATGCATCATCAAAGCATTGTGCAGGTTGATCCAAAAAGGAACCTTTTCATCATTCTTCATCTTCTTTACATTGATAGTTGCCAATTTGAAAACAAGAGATCTGCAAAAAAAAAAGCATAATTTATCATTACACGAAATGTTATTGGCAATTAGCAGATTGAAACCGATTAACTAACTTGTAAGTATTTAGCAAGACTTCGATGATCTTCAACCGGCGATCCTCATTTCGAATTGAGGACACTTCAACCATTAAATTGTAAGGGCCGCTGAACTCTTTCAAACCTTCTACGCGAAAAGGATTTACGAGCCGTGAATCAAGAACTGATTCATTTCTGCAACCAGGACTCCACATATCGGCAGCGCACCGTGGAGAAATGCCGCTCATGGAAGAGACTGATGAACTAGGGGATGGTGATGGGTGAGGATTCATTAGAGGAGGATCTGAAAGTTTGCTGTATATGGCGCCCATGCATTTAAGCATATCTTCAGAAATCTTGTTGGGTGTCTCATGAACATGATCAGTTACACTGGTGCCGAGATATTCTGCCAGGCTTATCAACCCTGAGTTTGAATCATGCCAATCCTGTGTTCATAGCAGTAGGATTCATATTAGAGTTTCAGAAAATGTGAATTTGGATTTGTAAACTACATGACTTGGCATTAAATTACAATTTCATAACTGAAATTCAAATCCTACTTATTATTATGTGCAGAATGTTGAATCAAATATCCATGTTAAGTATTGAGGTGAAGTTGTTTACTGTGAGAAATGACAATGGCTGAGAATCACAGTCTTGAAGAGCTCTGGCCAGGGCTGATTCTGAAGGAGACATTCTCGATGAATAAACCGCACGCTGATTGAGGGCAGAATGGCAGCGATTTATACAGCGGTCGGCGACGCCGTCAAAGCAGGACTCGTCGGCTAATGTGCAGGATGAGATTTGAGATGGTAGAATTCGAGTAGAGTGAACCAATGGACTTCCCGTGGATAAGATTTCAGGCCCAGGAAGATCATTAAATAGCTTTCTCTGGCAGCTGTTTGACTGTTTATGCTTGGGAGGAAGATGGGATAACTTTGGGATTTGCTGATCGAAGGCTTTGCGATAGAGTGATAGTAGATATTGTTCCAAGTGCATGACTTCGAGCTCCAAGACTGCAATCTCTCTTATCAACTCTTTGGCTGGCTGATAAATGGGAAGTTGAAGATATATTAATAAACATGAATTTAGAGAAATATCAAAGAAAAACAGGAGAAACACAAAATATATGATGCTAAAAAAATGTAACCTTGGGCATGAAGCTGTCACTTGAAGTATCAATCACTGATTTTCGACAGCCCAATGCATTCTCTAGAGTATTGCGTGCTTCCAGTTGGTTCTTGAGCCTTCTCTCGAGTTGCACAATCTACCAAAATGACAGTTTAATATGACAGTTTTTTTTTTGAAAAGTGCATATAACATGAAATTAAAAAAACAAAAAGGAAAATAAAACTACAGCATGTCATCCAAGTCTGCACGAACTATTAAATATATATGCTAATAGTATTATTGATAATTAACTAAATAGACAAACACTCTCCCTCAAATTCAAGTAGATTTTTGGAGTAGATCTTATTGGTTGATTGACATATAGATACGTGATTTACAGAAATACCTGGATACCAAAATAAGTTTGGAGTTGTAGCTAATAGAGGTGGCATATAGATATGTGATTTGCAGAACTACCTGGTAAGCTTAGAGAAGAATATTTTGTAAGATGAGAGTGGGATTCAATTGCCTAAGTGAATGTTTTATAACTAGAGAGCAAGGTAGATTGTTAGGAGCCGAAGTACGGCACCCACAGGCCCAGGTATAATCAACACAAGGTAAACAAGAACACAAAAAAATGAACGGCAAATACGCCGATGAACAACCACACAGTTTGTATTAGTAACAATATAAACAACATATAATAGGAGAAAATGCAGGATCCGATAAAGGGCACCACGGGTGAAATTGGACACCTCCATCCGCTGAGATAGAACAATGCTTATTGCAGTTTATTGAACAACAGACGCACAAGGTTCAAACACAAACATTCGTCGTCGGATGACGACCAACCCGCAGCCACCACCGGAGAGAAACACCGTCAAAGGCCATTGCACACGTGCAAGCCTCCGACACCAAGCATGTGCCACACAGGAAGGAGCTCTGAGATTAGAGACCTCCAACCGCTACACCTCCTCGCCTTCACAGGATCGGGTGGCTGCACCTTGCGAACAGGGCGGCTCCTCCTTGCGAACATAGCGGCGGCTTCCTTCTCCTCACGCGACCAGGAGATCGACAAACTCCTTCCTCTCTCGCGAACGACACAAGAGAGGCGTGTGACTCTTTCTTTCGTGGGAATCGGGGGTCATGTCTCTGGAGGCTACAGTGGGGTTTAAAACCCTAGATCTAAAAGTAGATCTAAAATAGAACTGGATCAAGATCCGAACCAATAACCCAACAAACCACCACCTTGGTTTGGGATCCGGAGTCACCACATGCACGAAGCACTACCTGCATTGAGCACTGTCTGCACATAACATCAACTGCACGAGGTAACTCTGCACGCAGCACCATCTCAAAGACCTGAGGCGTCAGCCGACCTGCTCCAGTCGACTTATCCCTGCTCGGGCTCAACCTTTGAATGTCGACGCAACTGGATCGCTGAATCAGACTCGCCTAGTCAGACTACCAGAAAGGCGATCCTCTGCACCACCTCGACCATCAATTCTGTCGGGCGCATAAATCATGAGCTCACCACCTCACATCATGGTCTCATAGGCGCATAGAATTAGCTAAACATTTTATTCGAACAAATGTAGACCCAGAACGGATGGTTTTGTGCCTATTACCAGTTCTTCCTCCTGAGTTGAGACCCATCATTCAGCTGGTACAGACTACCGCGTCGCATAGCTCGCATGAGCACGGTGCGCCCTCGCCTTACCGTCAGAACTCCTCCTCTTGCCACAAAACTGTATCATCTGGAGTCCAAATTGCCCAGCAATATCAAATTCATGCGCATCTTGGGTACCAAGTGTACCCGCTCAAGCCTATACACTGCTCTGTCATGCGTCCTGATGTCCACCGTCCCTGTCCCCGTGACCTCGCATGCTGAGTCGTCATCCAAAAAGACTGATCCAGAAGTCACCTCCCGTGAACTGAACATCTCTGCATCTGAGCAAATATGCTGCGAAGCGCCATAATCCAATATCCAACTATCAGAGTCACTCTGACTCTTAGTGATGGTAAGAGTGTCACCACTCTCCTCTGACAGGGCTAGCGTCCCCTTGTCCGCACTCTGGGCGTCCCCAGAACTCTGCTCATGCTGCGGGCAGTTCCTCCTGATATGACCGCTATGCCTGCAGTGGTAGCGTGTCGTTGCCTTCCTCGATGCGAATCTAGACCGTGCACTCTCAGATCCCTTCTCGAACTGCCTCTCATGTCTTCCTCCTACTGCCAAAGCATGCTCACCCCCAGTAGTGGGGTCCGACAATATTTGACTGGACAGTAACGCAGATGTGATCTGCTCCACGTCCATGGTATCCTTCACATACAGTAGTGTGGTATGCATGTGCTTGTACGACGCCGAGAGTGAGGTAAGCAGTAAAGCCTTATCTTTTTCCTCCACCTTCACACCAACCACATGCAGTTGGTTCAAAAGATCGTTGAACACGTTGAAGTGTTCCTGCAGGTTTCCACCCTCCTGCATCTTCAAGTTGTACCGCCGCTACTTCAATAATAGCCTCGTGGTCAGCGACTTACTCATATAAAGTCCCTCAAGCTTCTCCCACAGCTTGATCGCAGACTCCTCAACACCGATGTTAAACAAGACTTTATCGTCGGCGCACATCCTGATAGCGCTGGTTGCGCGCTCATCCATCTCAAGCCACTCTGAATCCTTCACCAGAGCGGGCAAAGCATCACGCCCCCGCAACACCATCAAAATAAATATAAAAATGATAAATACTTGTTAATGACGGTGGGGGTTGTTAACGCGGAGGTTATGAACCACCGTTCATGAAAGTCCAACCTCTTCTAAGGAACTTCTTCCACTTTTATGTTCAAAAATAGCTTTTTTTACTTGGTGACGGTCATAACCGTTGTCATGTCAAACACATTTTATGACGTTGGGATTTTTGTCCAAACATACCAGAGCAAAAACGCTGTACCAAACAAACCCTAAGTGGAAATGCGACCCATACTTTTTTTATTGATTCACCTAGGCTTTGAAGTTTGAACACACATCCACATCTAAGGAAAAAATGTTGAAATAGGTGAAGTGGAAGTGGGGGTGTTCGGTAGTCCGGGCGACCTGGGCGGACTGACCGCACGGACTGGGCTTAGTCCGGCGGGTTGCTGTTCGGCATTGCTTGTTGCTTGCCGTGGTCAGGAGCGAATTGCGCGGACTGGTTGAGTCCGGCAGTGGGCCGAGCTCTGGAGGTGGTTCCGCGGTCTGTGCGGACTGAGGTTTGGAGTCCGTTGGATCTGTGGTTGATCTGGAGTTGCGGTGAGCTGATTCGGTTGGCGGTCTGGCCTAAGTGCTGGCGGACCGGCCTGGTTTCCGCTGTGTCCGCTGTGACCGGGCTTTGTGCCTGTGGTCGTGGACCTTGCGAGTTGGTTGACCATGGGTGGGCGGACTCGGCGTGTTGATGTGCTAGCTGCGACCAAGGGGCGGTGTCTCTATCTCATTGGGTGGTGACCACACTCCTCACCCGGCCTATAAATAGGACCCCCCCGGCACCTCATTCGGTAGCAGAGTGAACAGTAAGTTGGGCTTGAGTGTAGGCTGCGGACTCCTTTTTTGTATCCGCGCGGGCTGTTTGCTTAACCGGTTTCTGTGTGCAGGTGGCGCGGCTAGCAGTGTCAAACCAGGAGTTTGGTTCTGACCGCTGAAGTTAGCGGGCTGCATTGGCGGTTATAAGCATCAGTTTTCTCAAGTTTCTTCTCTGTCCGCGCGACCTCGCGGTCTTGGCGGATAGGCGGCTTGTTCCTCTGTTCAGCAGCAGTTAGGCGAATAACGGGTTGTCCGCGCGACCTCGCGGTCTTCGCGGACTCCTTGTTGTTGTTTGGCTTCAGCAGTGTGGCTGGGTGTGAACTGGGCGAGCTCGGCGGTCTCGGCGGTCTCGACTGTCTTGCCGGTTTCGGCGGTCTCAGTGTTCTATCCGCCCGGCTTGTTTTTCCTGCTTTTTCATACTGGCGAAATCATGTCTCGCCACGTATGCCTCGCCTTGTAAAGAAGTTCAATAATATTTTGATCTGCTTGCTTCTGTCTGTGTGTTTGGTTATCTACTTTGCTTCCTACTTTCCGCAGTTCAAGTTGTGATCTGGGTAGTGCCGAAAATATTAATTTGGTGTTTGGGCTACCTTGTTGATCAACTTGAGAAAATTCAACAAAAAATATTATATATTTTTGGCGGGTTATAGCAAAATTTCAACTCAAAAGTTTAAATGTATTAGAGATGCAAATGTTATATTTGGTTCGGGATCTGTAAATGGATTTCCTATTTTGTAGATTCAATTTTTAAGTATTTCCTATTTTGAGGATTTCATATTTTTGGGATTTCATATTTTGAGGATTTCCTATTTTTAGGTTTTAGGAACCGCTATAAATAGGATCCGCCCAAGAACAAAAGGATGTAGCTGCCCAACCCTCATCCTCTCCCTTCCGGTTTCTCTCTCACCCATTCTCTCCCTCCCTCGTCTCTCTTTGCTTGTGTGATCGGGGAGGCCGCCGGCCTCAAGGAGGATCGTCGTCTTGGAGGGGCTGTCGTCGGCCTTGGAGGATAGCAACCGGCACTGGTGGAGAGCGTTGCCGCTAGTCTTGGAGGGGATAGCCACCGACGTTGGTGGAGAGCGTGAAGCGAATGAGGAGATTTGCCGTGGAGAGGAGAAGTGTGGTTAGATACTGCTTGGATTCCCTCTCCGGTGGCGGCGCAGTCTCCGGTGGTGGTTCGGTTGAACGTCGGAATTTGACGTTGAAGATTCCGGTGAACCTTGTGCGTCCACTAAACGGATTGCAGTCCAGTTTCAGATATTATGCCGCAGATCATGTGTGTCCGGAACATCCTCGGCGTATTCGCCGGATGGTCATTTCTTCACTTGATTTTGTATCTGTTTGCATCTATATTGTTGATTATATATTTGCGTGGTTTTTGTGTTCTTATTACCTGCATTTATTATAGCCGGGCGTGTGTTTGTGTACCAAATTTTACAACAACAAAATCACTCGGTACTCCTAAGCTCCCACCAACATTTTCCTTTAACTATTTATCATAGGACCAAACCTAATAATCTCACATGCCCGAGTGAGCAAGGTCAAATACTACAAGATCACACTTATAGAGTTATAGTTGGATCAAAATCCACATTTTCCTAAACTTTTATTTAATTGTACAGTATTTCAAAACATAAATCAATAAATTTTTACTCACAGAGATTGAAAAAAAAAACACATAATAAGGATGGTGCTAATTGCTGTCTAAGAATGATTCCTAGAATAATTTAATTAAAAAGAACAGGTAGTTTTTTTTCTTTTTCAAATAAACTTCAACATTACAATCATGCATCTTCATCTCCATGTCAATGTCACCCTCAACTTTCCCCATCTCCTAGAATCAGAAGAGCCATAAACAAACAATCAGCTAATTAATCGTTTTTCAGCCACAATAATTCCTCTTCTTCATCCGTTTCAAAGCCTTTCTCATCCTCCCCTTCAAAGTTTTTTTTAAAAAAAAGCTAAATAAACAACAACTAAGAATGATTTTTGATCCCTCACTTTGTGTAAATCCAAACCAAAAACAGAGAAATGAAGCTCTAAGCTTCTACTTAAAAGATTTCACCGCTAGGAAACAGAGCAAGCAGTTCTTTCTAATTCTTACAGCACAGTACATTATCAAGATCTCTAACATAATGCCCCCAAAAAAACAGAGTAAAAAACTTTTTCAAAAGCGCACCTCCTTCAGATTAGGTGATGTGAACATATCATCCTTCACCCGCTTCTCATCATCACTGTCAAGGAGCGGTAATATCGTATTAGTTATCTAACGAAAGAGTGTAGTAAAAATGCCATCATCCCCTGTTCTCCTCATAACAAACAAACAAACAAAAAACCCTGCAGATCTGCATACCTTTTTGAGCGCTTATGCGCCAACAATTCCATGGCTTTTAGCTCACATCTCTGGCTTCTCAGCTCCTGCATCTCCAAATCCCGGCGGCTAAACCCCCCAAAAAAACATATTTCAACTCAAATTACTGCAAAAGATGAATTTTAAGAGAGAAAATTCAGCGAGGTTACCAGAACCCGAAATCACTAGGCCCTAAACTTTAAAAAAATCCAAGAATCTCTCGCATTAATCACAAATCCTGTAAGAAATGGCTGTCCTCAGGAAGACCCAGCAGTGAGTTGAAGGTGTTCTGCAGCCACCAATGGTGCTATTATAGGCTCACCCAGTGCGCGTTTGACAAGAAGGACTCACTGGAGCCAGTGTCAACTGTCTTATTGATTTTCTATATATTATTATTATATTCATTAAATTAATCAAACGGTGGTCCTTTGAAGCAAAGGAATAAAAGGACTTCTTCATGTGCTTTTGATGAAATTATTGACTTAATATCATATATACCTAATAAATTGCTTACGTGTCGGTGCGATTGAATTAACAATCAAACGAGTTTATGATTGTTTATTTTTAATGAAGACTATGACTTGCGAGAAAGAGTTTAGAGTGCAAAGTATTCTGTGTATCAAAACCATGGTTATAATCAAATGTTTTGTTGGGAGAATGGGGCAAGCTTGGCATGTGCGATGCCTTTGCAAACATTTATTATTGTTTTTGTCCTTTGCGAGGGCGGGAATCAGAACGCTGAACTTTTGCAAAAGCTTTTTTGCTTTATTAGATTTGGGAGGCGTTTGGCTGATTATGGAATCAAATAGCATCTAAAATATGTGTTTTTTGTGTCTTTGAAATTTTTTCATGGTAGTTAGTTATTGGGGATATTTTGAAGGTTTTGTAAATGTGCGGAATGTTCTATAAATTTCTTGTTGTTCTAGGATATGGGTAATATTGAAAATCAAGTTGAGTCGGCTTGGATCACTTTTTTTCAGTTTAGCTTTCGCCATTTTTGTTTCCCAAGAGCCGCACTTTTTCCGATATAAGCATCCATTTGAAAGAGACGCCTATTTGCAATAGACACATTTATTCGGAAAAGAAGCGTCCATTTGGAAGAGATGTGTCCATTCAAAATAGAAGTGTTCATTTGGAAGAGAAGTGTCCATTCGAAAGAGGAGCACCTATTTAAAACAGTCTCACTCTCTTCATTTAAAACATCATTCTCCTTCATCCAAGTTAGTGTCGTCCACTCCCTCTCTAACAGGCGTGCGTTTGGTTTCTCTCAATTTTATGTTTTACATTTCTCTCCGATTTTTATGCAATACATTGATGTTTGTTTTTTTATATTGATTTGTGTGTATTTCATCCTGATTGGGTTTATATCTCGTGGATTTCATTTTGAGAGATTGGATATTGTGCAAAGAGGTGAAGTGTTCTTGGGCGCCTGAACTTCTATAGGTAATTTTTTGAAAAAAAAACAAAATCAACTAACTTTTTGTAACCATCTCTATTCTTGAAGAAGTGAAAAACGAACTGTTGTTGCTTTTGGACGTAGCCCATCTTGAAGTGAACCACATAAATCAATGTCTTTTATGTTGTGATTTTTTGTTTTTTGATTTTTCCACTCTCATTTACACAACAACATTCATGTGTGCTGCCCCGACAATCTAAACTCACTTGATGTCATTTTTTATATTAATATAAAAAATACTTTTACGAACACTAGGGGTGAGCATGAAAAACCGCAAACCGCAAAAACCGTCCGCCCCGCAAAAACCGCACCGATTTTTAAACCGCACTGCATAGTTTAGGTGTGGTGCGGTTTTGAACTTTTACAAACCGAGCGCGGTTCGGTGCGGTGCGGTTTTTTTATTTTGAAAACCGCAAAAACTGCACCGCACCAAATATTTTGGGTATTTAATTTTTTATAATTATGTGACGTCACATTTAAGTATATTAAGTTAGAATTGATATATTTATACAATATATTACCGTCAGAGTTAATATAATTAGGTGAGATATTTTGCTGAATCATCTCTTCCACACACACTATAGTGGAATAAAGGCTTAAAACTATAAGGAAAACATGATGTACGCATTAGTGGGAATATGTCAAGATATGGCACAATGACGACAAATGAATCAAATGATCCATATAGCCGACCACACTATAGTGGGATAAAGGTTTGAGTGTTGTTATATCTCTACCACACATAGACAACTTGGATATCAATTAAAACAGTCTCTTAGTTTTAATAATCCAAATTAAAACAAAATATTGCATAAGAAGTGTTGATATATAAGAATGAATGAATCTCCTGCAACAAAGTTTAGTGTGAAAATATTTGTCTATAAAACATGATATTCATAAAATATTATATTGTTCATAAGTTGGTATGACATCTCCAAAAAGAAAGACAAGTAACAACATTAAAATTTATGAAAATGAAATCATCTGTTGTAAGAAAATGATGTAATTTAATACAATAAAGAGAGAAAAACAGCAAAACATAAAAGAACTCATAAATTATCAAGCAACATTCATAGTGCTGATGCTTACCTGTAGTCTATGTAAAATATATGTTAAAAATCGCACCGAAACCGCAACCGCACCGCAAAAAACCGCACCGCATAATTTTGGTGTGGTGCGTCTTTGCTCGGGCGAAATCCGAGCCCTTACGGTGCGGTTGCGGTTTGGATCAAAACCGCACCAAACCGCACCGTGCACACCCCTAACGAACACAATAGTTTAAAAAATGTTACATTCAAATAAAAGTTCTCACAAAAAAAACTTAATTATTCCTCCACATACCCTAATCTTTTGGTATTTTCAACCGACTGCTATTGTTTTGTCAAATGTGGGAAAAGGAGGAAAAATTTATGGATTAAATCCATAGATATTGGAGATGGTGAAGAACTCGAAATACATATTAATGAAGTATTCAGTAGATCTAGCTGCTTATAATGCTGCAGTATAATTTAAAAAGAAAAATAGTATGACAGTAGAAACAATAAGCAAGATGACTTTGCAAAAAAGACAAAAGATTTTGTCGATGGAATGTTTAAGAGGCACTGAAAGTGGAAAGAGGAAAGGGAAACTGCCCTCAAAAGGGACGAAAGGGAAGGATAAAGAGCAGCGAGGGCTGTCCTTTTGTTTTGGACTTTATAATATCGCATGGTAACATTAAAATATGGTGGAAATCAATAGGAGATACCCCCAACTGTCCTCTATTTAAGAATGCCTACTGCTTGTCATAGATTCCATAATAGGTTAACTGGGGTGGATCCATGTGGATGCCCATTTGCATGCAAGAAAAAATATGTGTTTGGGTCCACGTTTTGAGCCAAGTAGCGTTTGAAAACGGGTGATTGGGAGTGCATGACTTAAAGAAATGATAGAATCAAATAGGAGGAGTCTGTTCCTCTGTGATTAAAGGAGAAAGATTTGGGTGCATTACAAATGTAGGAAGATGAGAAGCCCCAAAGCAAGGGAAATTAATGGTGGGATTAGGGCTTTGTTTGACGTGGCGGTGGCGGTCACGAACGCGGTGGTTATGAATTGTCGTTCGTGAACGCCCGGCCTCACCGAAGGAATTCCACCCATTTTTATGTTCAAAACTAGTTTTCTTTTTTAATAGCTGTCATGTTTGGACATCACCGTCCATTACACATGATGCCTTGAGCAAATGGCTCAATTTGGGCCAAATTAGGATCATTTTTCTTTGCCTATGAGCACAAATTTGTTTTGTTATATCATATAATTAATCATTTTTCTTCCCATGTGATCATTTTAATGAATTTTTTTTCCTTTCTCCACCATTTTCAAACTTCACAAAAAAATTGGCGATCACAGCTATATTGGGGACCGAGATTGAAGCAAAAAAGTTTGCCACTAATGCAAAGAAAATGCTGGCAAGTTGGCAATAAGAAGACATGCCTAAAAAAGCTTGCCTTTTAAAAGTCTATCCTGGGTTGTCAGATGGAAAACTAGAGACTTTTTCTGTGAATCACTCAATGACTCCAGCTTTGCATGCTCAGAGCATTCTATGCAACCTTCACCTTTGTTCTAACTACAATTTTTTTGTAAATTAATTATATCAGTCTTTTATATATACCTAAAGTTTTTTTATTTGCACATAATCATGATTTGCACATAGTCAAAATAAATTTGCACATAAAATTACTCATTAATTATATCAGTCTGTAGACTTTAGCCCAAACTCGATCATCCGAGCAAAAAAACCGCGCCAAAGGGAACCTTAGACTAAAGACGGAGTGATTAACATACGTCTACTTTTTTAGAAAATGGTTGCGGTTTAGTTGATTGTCGAAAGGTTTATGAATTGAAGCAGGTGACTTGGCGCTTTTTTATCTGTGATAAACCAGAGGGTTGCTACTTTCTTTTAGGTTTTCTTTCTCTATATGGTTGAAATCAAGGTCATAGGGGGACTTTATTTCATTTTCACCCCTTTTTAATACTTTGGGGGTTCTTCTAGGTCAATGCTTTATGGCTTTAACTCCTCTTTATAAATAGTTTTGACAATTTAATCAGGGCAGGTCAGGTTTTGACATAAAGTCAAGTCTGAATTGTAAAATATCAAAGCTTGGAGAAACACTCAATCAGCAAAGACATTAAACCACTAGCAATGGAAAAGAGAAGCAGCAATGACTTGTATTAACTTCACAACTAGATGCAATGACGAGGTATACAAGTGCGAGACATGATTTCGCGTTGCATTTGACTTTAACAAGGAAAAACAAGACGAGAAAACAGTGATCGCCCGAACTCCCTCTTAACCGCAGAGGTCGCACACTTTGGTCGCTTTATTGAAATGTTGAAGGTTGCCACAAGTAAAATTGTCACAGTCCGCTTAGCCGCGTTATCGCCGGCAGTAAGGTTACTGTGCCGCGCTAACCGCCTAGTCGCTAATTGCTACTCGCAACTTCATTGAAGTCAACATTGGCCTTACCGTCAGTTTTAGTCACCTAACCACTGACACTAGCCGCTGAGCTCGTAAAAGGTTAATCACTGACCTCTTTTTTTCTCGCAACTCGCTAACAACAACCTTGCATTCTCGTCAGTTGTTCTGTACAAATGACATGGGGTTGGACCCCTATTTATAGGCGGGGAAAGGTGTAACGCCCCGTAAATTTGGCGCGCGAGTTTGAACGAATTTGGGGCGCGTTTAGGGTGTGGGCTGCCGATAGCCGATTGAGTTTAGGTTTTATATATATATAAAAAATCTATAACCTAACCTAATCTAACTACCCAGCCGCCTCCCCCGATCTCTCTCTCTCTCGTGCGATTTCTCTCTCGCCCTCTTTCCCGATCGGCGAAACCAGGAGCCGAGCCCCGCCTCCTTCGTCCCTCCCGTCGCCGGCGCCGGAGGAGCACACAGCTCCCTCCATCTTCTCCGTCTCCCTCCGATCCTCCCTCTCTCTCTTGCTGGTTGGAAGAAGCCCGAGCCTCTTCCTCTCCACTTCCTTCACCTCCTCCTTCTCTTGGCCGCCGGCTGTGAGGAGATAGCCCGAGCCTTTTCTTCCCTCTTCCTTGCCCCGGCCGCCGCCGGCTAGGGTTGAAGCCAACCTACACCCTCCTCCTCTTGGCCGACCAAGGGTTAGGGTTAGGGTTAGGGTTTCGTGTTGGAAAGGGGAAGCCGCACCGGAAGGATTCGTCGTGGAGATTTCTTCGGCGTGAGCAAGCCGGATACGTGCGTGGAAGCCGCTACAAGGATTGTTCGTGACCGAGCCATGCCTCAGAAACGCACGTCAAGGGTAACGACTTTTCTTCTTGGGCAGGTGAAGCCCTTATTTAGCATAATTGCATGGAAGTGTCTCCCCACCATCGCGTGGGGGAAAGGTGCTCTCCGACGGGTCGATGTTGACATCCCCGCTAGTCTAATTGCATTAGTACCGGAAGCGCGAGTACGGTTTAGGCATGCTGTGTGAAGCCCATCCGGATGCGTCTGGATTGGTGATGTTTATGATTGCCCGGAGAAGACTCCGTGGTTGTTTTACGCTTGCACTAGGTCGTTGGATCGTTGGCATCAACTCCCGAGGGGTTTTTGTCGTATTTGTGCGAAGCCCGTCTCTCGGAGACCGTATGGCTAGTGTGTGGAGTTGTGCTCCTTGAGGGCCCAACTTAGGTGGCCGCGAGTACCACCCTTGTTACATAACAATCGGTTATGTATGCGATAACAGGCAAGGGGAAGTCGACCCGCGTCGTGCGTGTTGGGTACGACGATTTGAGCAGCGGGCTCGACCGAACTGTACCTGCACTATGTGGTGTAGTTCGACCACCTAAGATAATTGGTGGGTTGCTACAGGCATAGGAGAGAGTCGAGACCTTTGAGTCACGACTAGCGAATGCTCATTATGTAGCCATCCAGTCCAGGACTGAGAATGGTAGTGGGACCGGGGATATCCGGTACACCGATAAGGTGCCCTGAGTGCACGAGACGTTGGGCCGGTTGAGCCAACGTTTGTGGTGTTTTGATGCTTTAAATGCACTTTTTAGCTTTATGTGATTATGCTAATCCGCTTGCAGGGAAGAGGCACCGCCACCCCGAGAAAGGGGTGGGGTCGTTATAATTTGGTCAGCCTTTGCTGACCGTTACTTTGTTTGCCACCGCTCGGTGGAATGTTTGCTTGCAGGTGCTGCGGAGCCGGGCGGGAAATAGCGGGCCGAAGCCCATTTTGCTGAGCTGGCCCTCGAAGGCCCAGCCCCTTTTTGTTAGCTAGTTTCATGTATTGCCGGCCTGCGTGCCGATGTTTGCAAGCTACTTGTATTTTCAGTTGAACACTTTCAAGTAAGGCCTTAAGGCCGTTTTGTGGACATGTGGTTGTATTTTCATTCCTTTGCTTGTTTAGTGACATTCGCCGTTGGGCGCGGTTTTTTTCGTTAAACTCCTTTTATGCTTCCGCTAGAATGATTCTGAGTTAGGATACGGTTTTAATTAAATGTATCGGATTATGGTATTTCAAATTTAGTAACCGTTCCGTCTGTTCGCTTAATATGACGTGGGGCCCCGGCCGGACCTTCTGTTATATTACCCGTAACGGATGGGGTGTGTTACAATTTGGTATCAGAGGGAGGTTTCGATCCTCCGACCTGTGGGTATCAGACCCCGGCGTCGATCTTCCTTATTCGAATTCGTGGTCGAATTCCTTTTAAGGGGTGGTGAGCACTTATGTGCGTTGCCATTTTAACATGAAAAGACCCGTGAATGTCCACTTAGGAATGAAAAACATGCATGAAACACATTGAAAAACATTGTTTGTGGAACCTGAGCGTTCCTTTGTTTGATGTTTGCTATGTCTTTTAGTCACGAATGTGTGCGTTGCAACTATAGGTGACCAGAAGTGGTGCTGCGGAGTCCCGGAATCAGCACACTGCAGAGAGTAATGCACCGAGGGATGCGCCTACACCTCCTCCTTCTGCCGAGACTATCCGATTAGTTGCGGAAGCGGTGTTTGCAATGATCAATGCGCAGCCTAGAGAGCAGGTACACCCTGCGGTGGTCCCGCAGCAGACTGTTGTAGCCGAGCCGATGGCGGCGAGGCAAGTGCCTGCTGAGCCCTTAGTGGCAAAGCGAGCAAATGACAGGCAGATGCAGCATGTCATGAGCTTCCATCCTCCTACATTTTCGGGAGTGGAATCACCGACTCAGGTCGAAGATTGGCTCTCCCGTATCAAGAGGACCCTGACAGCGACAGAGACTGATGAAGCTCAGAAGGTGACCATAGCCACTTTCCTACTGGATGGAGAGGCAAGGCTTTGGTGGGACGAGGTAGAGTTGCATCAGCTTGCTGGCAGGCAGCTATCTGAGATCTCGATGGAGGAGTTCTCGAGACTATTTCTGGCCAGGTACCTCCCCTCCACGCAGAGGATTGCGTTGGAGAATCAGTTTCAGCGTCTGACTCAGGGAGAAGGTTCAGTTGATGAGTACTTGCACGAGTTCACGAGGTTGGGGCGGTATGCCAGCTTCACGTTTGCGGACGAGGAGCGAAAGACCAACAGGTTTTATGAAGGACTGCGGGATGACCTGAGGCTACTTCTCTCAGGCCCGATGACGCAGGGCTTTCAGGTTTTGGTGAACTCTGCCAGATCGTTGGATGTAGACATGAGGAGAGTGCAGAGTAAGAAAGATCTGGCTGTGAAGAAGCCAGATTTCAAGGCAAATACCTCTTCGAAGTCTGGGTTCCGCAACAGGTGGAACAAGAAGGGTAGGTCGTCTGGACCCGCCCCTTCTACTGTTACTTCTGGAGCTACTCCGAGTAGAGGCCGGTTACTTGTTACACTTGCGGCAAGGTGGGGCATTATGCCCGGAGTGCCGCAGTGGCCCTCCGAAGACTGAGAAGAAGGCAGGGGCATCTTATGCCGAGAAGGGGAAAGCGGTGGAGTCAACAGCTTCTCACTATACTCCCGCTCAGCCTCGAGTTTACAACCTTGGCCAACAGGAGGCTATAAAGCAGTTCAGAAGGGCGCAGAGTTGTTCTTCACATTATTGGAGGCTGTAGAGCCGAAGTCCCGTTTGAACGACATTCCCATTGTGTCAGAATTCGCGGATGTGTTTCCTAAAGATCTCCCTGGGATTCCACCCCAGCGAGAGATTGATTTCCCTATTGATCTGGTGCCAGGTGCGAAACCTGTGGCCCGTGCACCGTATAGAGTGGCGCCAAAGGAAATGGCGGAGCTAAAGGTTCAGCTGCAGGAATTGCTAGAGCAGGGGTATATTCGTCCAAGTGGTTCACCTTGGAGTGCGCCGGTCCTTTTCGTGAAAAAGAAGGACGGAAGCCTGCGTCTATGCATAGATTACCGAGAACTGAACAAGCTGACAGAGAAGAATAAATATCCGATTCCGAGAATCGATGATCTATTTGATCAGTTGGCTGGATCAACTGTCTACTCGAAGCTGGATCTGAAGTCCGGTTATTATCAGTTGCGTATAAGGGAAAGTGATATTCCCAAGACGGCATTTGGCACACGCTATGGCCAGTACGAGTTCACAGTGATGCCGTTCGGGCTGACAAACGCGCCGTCGGTATTCATGGATTTGATGAACAGAACTTTTCGAGAATATCTGGACCGATTTGTGATTGTCTTCATAGACGACATTTTGGTATATTCACAGTCGGAGGAGGATCATGCGAACCACCTGAGATTGGTTTTGCACACCCTGAGGAGAAGTCGACTTTATGCCAAGTTCTCTAAGTGCGAGTTTTGGCTATCGTCTGTAGCATTTCTCGGTCATGTCATTAGTGGAGAAGGTATCGCTGTGGATCCAGCGAAGATAGCAGCTATACAGGAGTGGCCCGTACTGACTACAGTGGCGGAAGTCCGGAGTTTCCTGGGACTTGCCGGCTACTACAGGAGGTTCGTGGAGAACTTCTCACGGATTGCTTTACCTCTCACTACCTTGACGAGAAAGGATAAGAAGTTTGTGTGGTCACCAGAGTGCGCACGAGCTTTTGAGGAATTGAAGGGTCGTCTGACCACGGCGCCTATTTTGAGATCGCCATGTGGTACGGACGGCTATGAAATTTATAGCGATGCCTCAGGGAGCGGCTTAGGCTGCGTTCTCCTACAGTTTGGTCAAGTTATAGCTTACGGCTCGCGCCAGCTGAAGGTGCATGAGAGAAACTATCCCGTCCACGACTTGGAGTTAGCGGCGGTGATATTTGCCCTGAAGCTGTGGCGGCATTATCTATATGGCGTGAAGGTTGACATCTTTACGGACCATAAAAGTCTTAAGTACCTGTTGAACCAGAAGGAGTTGAACATGCGGCAAAGAAGATGGATGGAATTCCTCGGAGATTACACATTCGAGATTCATTATACACCCGGGAAGGGGAATGTGGTCGCTGATGCTTTAAGTCGCAGAACTCCAGCGCGAGCAAACTGGTTGAGCAGGCATGATGAACGTTTAATCCAGGAGTTGGAAGACTTGGGTATTACCTGTGTCGAAAGGAGTACTAGTGCAAACGCATGCTTGAACTGGACGGAGGTGCAATACGACCTTGCAGACAGAGTTCGGAGAGCGTTGGAGCTCGATGAGAGCATGAAACGTTATGCATTGGAAGGGTCAAATTCCCAGTTCTTGGTTCAAGACGGTCTTCTGAGGAAGGATAATCGCTTGTGCATCCCAAAGTCTGGCACTCTACGGGAAGAATTGATGTACGAGGCTCACAACACCAAGTACTCAGTTCACCCTGGGAGCACAAAGATGTATAAGGATATGAAGATATTGTTTTGGTGGCCAGGCATGAAGAAGGACATAGCTCTCTACGTGGCAAAATGTCAAACATGCGCGCTAG
This sequence comes from Platanthera zijinensis, assembly GCA_039513925.1. Taxonomy (NCBI): domain Eukaryota; kingdom Viridiplantae; phylum Streptophyta; class Magnoliopsida; order Asparagales; family Orchidaceae; genus Platanthera; species Platanthera zijinensis. The sequence goes on from CM077078.1 coordinate 18,527,933, forward strand.
TGAAGGCCGAATGCCAACGACCTGGAGGCTTCTTGAAATCGTTGCCAATCCCGGAGTGGAAATTTGATGACATTTCCATGGATTTTGTGCACGGTTTGCCGAAGTCGTTGCAGAAAAAATGATTCCGTTTGGGTGATTGTTGATCGGTTGACCAAAGTTGCGCATTTCATTCCAAATCGAAAGAGCGATCCAGTGGAGAAGCTAGCAAAGTTGTATGTGGAGAACATCGTTCGGTTGCATGGAGTCCCTCGCAGCATAGTCAGCGACCGTGATGGACGGTTTACGTCCGGTGATTGGAGGCATGTTCATCGATCGTTGGGCACGAAGCTCAAGTTTAGCACAGCCTTCCACCCGCAGACTGATGGACAAACTGAGAGGACTAATCGTACGATGGAAGATATGTTGCGCATGTGCGTTTTAGATTTCGGACAACATTGGGAAAATCACTTGCACATGGTTGAGTTCGCCTATAACAACAGTTATCAGGCAAGTATCCAGATGGCCCCGTACGAAGCGTTATACGGCAGGAAGTGCCGCACTCCGTTAGCATGGGCAGAGACAGGTGATACAAAATTACTGAAGCGCAAAGATGTTGTTGAGGCAAATGAGTCTATACGGATCATTCGAGAGCGGTTGTTGACCGCCCAAGATCGTCAAGCAAAGTATTATAACGCAAAGCACCGGAACGTGGAGTTCGCGGTTGGAGATTGGGTGTACCTGAAGATAAAGCCTTTCAAAGGAGTGTCAAGGGTTCGTCGCTTGAAGAAGCTGAGTCCAAGGTATTTAGGGCCATTCGAGATCACCGAACGCATCGGCGAGGCAGCTTACCGACTTGCTTTGTCGACGGAGCTGAGTGGGTTGCATGACGTCTTCCATATTTCAGTGCTGAGGAAGGCGGTGCGGGAACCCGATTCTGTGTTGGAAGCCGGTGTGGTGCCGGTGGATAGCGGCCTATCTACTAAGGTGAAGCCGATTTGCATTATCGATAGCGACATCCGACAGTTGCGGAGAAAGACAATCAAGATGGTGCGTGTCCGTTGGGACAATTGTGGCCGCGAAGAGCTCTCTTGGGAGCCTGAAGAGGTCATGCGCGAGGAGTACCCCAATCTGTTTAACTCAGGTATGGCGAATTTCATTTCGTTATTCGTATTTTGAATTTCGGGACGAAATTTCTTTTTAGGAGGAGAGAATTGTAACGCCCCGTAAATTTGGCGCGCGAGTTTGAACGAATTTGGGGCGCGTTTAGGGTGTGGGCTGCCGATAGCCGATTGAGTTTAGGTTTTATATATATATAAAAAATCTATAACCTAACCTAATCTAACTACCCAGCCGCCTCCCCCGATCTCTCTCTCTCTCGTGCGATTTCTCTCTCGCCCTCTTTCCCGATCGGCGAAACCAGGAGCCGAGCCCCGCCTCCTTCGTCCCTCCCGTCGCCGGCGCCGGAGGAGCACACAGCTCCCTCCATCTTCTCCGTCTCCCTCCGATCCTCCCTCTCTCTCTTGCTGGTTGGAAGAAGCCCGAGCCTCTTCCTCTCCACTTCCTTCACCTCCTCCTTCTCTTGGCCGCCGGCTGTGAGGAGATAGCCCGAGCCTTTTCTTCCCTCTTCCTTGCCCCGGCCGCCGCCGGCTAGGGTTGAAGCCAACCTACACCCTCCTCCTCTTGGCCGACCAAGGGTTAGGGTTAGGGTTAGGGTTTCGTGTTGGAAAGGGGAAGCCGCACCGGAAGGATTCGTCGTGGAGATTTCTTCGGCGTGAGCAAGCCGGATACGTGCGTGGAAGCCGCTACAAGGATTGTTCGTGACCGAGCCATGCCTCAGAAACGCACGTCAAGGGTAACGACTTTTCTTCTTGGGCAGGTGAAGCCCTTATTTAGCATAATTGCATGGAAGTGTCTCCCCACCATCGCGTGGGGGAAAGGTGCTCTCCGACGGGTCGATGTTGACATCCCCGCTAGTCTAATTGCATTAGTACCGGAAGCGCGAGTACGGTTTAGGCATGCTGTGTGAAGCCCATCCGGATGCGTCTGGATTGGTGATGTTTATGATTGCCCGGAGAAGACTCCGTGGTTGTTTTACGCTTGCACTAGGTCGTTGGATCGTTGGCATCAACTCCCGAGGGGTTTTTGTCGTATTTGTGCGAAGCCCGTCTCTCGGAGACCGTATGGCTAGTGTGTGGAGTTGTGCTCCTTGAGGGCCCAACTTAGGTGGCCGCGAGTACCACCCTTGTTACATAACAATCGGTTATGTATGCGATAACAGGCAAGGGGAAGTCGACCCGCGTCGTGCGTGTTGGGTACGACGATTTGAGCAGCGGGCTCGACCGAACTGTACCTGCACTATGTGGTGTAGTTCGACCACCTAAGATAATTGGTGGGTTGCTACAGGCATAGGAGAGAGTCGAGACCTTTGAGTCACGACTAGCGAATGCTCATTATGTAGCCATCCAGTCCAGGACTGAGAATGGTAGTGGGACCGGGGATATCCGGTACACCGATAAGGTGCCCTGAGTGCACGAGACGTTGGGCCGGTTGAGCCAACGTTTGTGGTGTTTTGATGCTTTAAATGCACTTTTTAGCTTTATGTGATTATGCTAATCCGCTTGCAGGGAAGAGGCACCGCCACCCCGAGAAAGGGGTGGGGTCGTTATAATTTGGTCAGCCTTTGCTGACCGTTACTTTGTTTGCCACCGCTCGGTGGAATGTTTGCTTGCAGGTGCTGCGGAGCCGGGCGGGAAATAGCGGGCCGAAGCCCATTTTGCTGAGCTGGCCCTCGAAGGCCCAGCCCCTTTTTGTTAGCTAGTTTCATGTATTGCCGGCCTGCGTGTCGATGTTTGCAAGCTACTTGTATTTTCAGTTGAACACTTTCAAGTAAGGCCTTAAGGCCGTTTTGTGGACATGTGGTTGTATTTTCATTCCTTTGCTTGTTTAGTGGACATTCGCCGTTGGGCGCGGTTTTTCGTTAAACTCCTTTTATGCTTCCGCTAGAATGATTCTGAGTTAGGATACGGTTTTAATTAAATGTATCGGATTATGGTATTTCAAATTTAGTAACCGTTCCGTCTGTTCGCTTAATATGACGTGGGGCCCCGGCCGGACCTTCTGTTATATTACCCGTAACGGATGAGGTGTGTTACAAAAGGAATATTTCAGAATCTTTAAATCACTGCTAGTGGTAGCTTAACGTGGGGCGATTATGCGGTCACTCATATGCAGTCACGCGACCTGGCGGTTACGCGGTCTCTCAGCTTCACTTCACAATTTTTAACATGAATCGGTACTAATGCAGTCCACATAAAGCGCTAGCTGCACCCTAATATGTGGGGGTGCCGATATCGAAGAAGCCTCCCCCACTAGCGCCTAACCGCTCTTTAGTGGGGGGCCGTCCAGGGCATAACCGTTTGGCTCAACCGCCGGGATCTCCGTCGCCTGAACCAGGCCTCCCGTCGCCCCAACGGGGGAGGCCTCCTGCTTGCCCAGGACGGGAGACCAATCTAGCCGACTGTCCCTTCCACTGCCCCCCAGCGGGGGAGGCCTCCCGCTTGCCCTAGAGGGCGCCGAATCCGACCGCCCGTCCCCTTCCCCCGCCCCTAACAGGGGCGGCCTCCCTTGTTGTAAGATCGGTACACACACAGGCACATCTGTAAAATAATGCAGGTAAACAAGAGCACAAAATAGCCACAAAATTTATAAATGAAAATATAAATTCAAATACAATAGAAATAGGAGAAAAAAATGACCGTCCGGTGAATACGTCGAGGGTGCACCGGACACGTACAATCCACGACGAGAATCTGAGATCTGGACTGCAATCCGCCTTGCAGACGCACAAGGTTCACCGAACCTTCAACGTCGAAGTCCGACGTTCAACCGCCCACCACCAGAGAACAACGCCGCCACCGGAGAACAATGCCACCACCTGAGAGAAAACACCGTCGAGGCTAACTGCACCGACGCACGCCGTCGACACCACGTCTCTCTCTTCCAAAGAACGTCCACTACAACGCCGACGACAAACTCTAACAAGCCCGGCGGCAACTCCCTCTCTCAATGCCGTCGACTACCTCCTCCAAGACCGGCGACAACACCCAAGGCCAATGGCCTCTCCGAGTGCACGAGCGCGCGCGAGAGAGAGAGAGAGAGAGAGAGAGAGAGAGAGAGAGGAGAGAGAGGGGCGGATCTCTCTCACAAGCGGCTCCTCAAAAGGCTCCAGGCGGTGTCTTCTCCTCCTCCACAAAAGCAACAGGTCGGCGACTATATCTCTCACGGGCTGTGCACAGGAGATTAAATAGGATCTAGGTTTATATCATTTAAACATAAAGTTCTAAACGGGTCCGGATCAGGGTTGGATCCGGATCCGAACCAATAAGGCAAAACCAACATCCCTGTTGCCTCAGACGGGCCGCCCGTCCTCAATCGCCGCCCCCAACAGTGGTGGCCTCTCGATCGCCCTAGACGAGCGGTCAGTTGGCCGCCCGTCATCGCCCGTCGTCCCTAATAGGGGCAGCCTCCCTGTTATCGCAGACGGGTGGCCATTTGGCCGCCCGTCCTCCGCCGTCGTGCCTAATCAGGGGTGGCCTCCCCTTCGTCAAGGTTGGGCGGCCAAATTGGCTGCCCAGCCTTGGTCGGGGGCCTTATACTCCGACCGCTCCTCCCCTCGCAAGAGGGGCAGTTAGTTTTCAGATGGACTCAAAACCGCCCAGGGGCGGTATCGTCAATTTTCATAAATTTGGTAATCTGCGTGCTCTAAACTAAGCGTTTCTTTCCGTCCGTCCGGTGGTTATTGGGTAAATTTACTGGGTTGCCCCTCTTGGAATATATAAATAGGCACATATCCTCCTTCATTTTAACCCTTTTTCCCCCCGGAATTCCTCCTACGATTTTATCTCTCCTCTCTTATTCCTCCTAAGATTTTCTCTCTCCTCGCCTATTCCTCCTGCGATTCTCATTCTCTCCTCCAACGTGCGCACACCCCTTTGTGCGCACGTTCCTCCTAGCGCCTGTTTCCCTCTTTGTGCACGTCTCTCTTCCAATGTGTGTGCGTCTCTCTTCCAACGTGCGCACGTCTCTCCGTATGTGCGTTCCTCCTTGCGCGCATTTCCCCTCGCATGCATCTCTCTTCTAACGTGCGCACGTCCCTCTGTACGCATGTTCCTCCTTACGCGCGCTCCCCCTTGCGCGTGTCTCTCCTCCAACGTGTGCACGTACCTCAGTGCGCACATTCCTCCTTGGGCGCACTCTCCCTTTGTGCACATCCCTCTGTGTGCACATTTCATCGAGTGCACATTCCTCCTTTCGTACATCCCTTAGTACGCTCACTGTTCCAACTGCGCCGTCGTGCGCTCCTCTCCCAAGACTATTCCAAGTGTGTCGTTGTGTGTTCCACTCTCGTGTGTCACCGCACGACTGGTCACACTACCGAGGAATGTTCCGGGCTGAAGAATGAAATCGAGCGTTTTGTCCGTCAAGGGCTCCTTGGAAGGTTTTTATAGGGACAAGAGCAGAGCCAACAAGTACAACGTCAAGTAAGAGACCAACAGAACGCGCCGCAGGGGGCTCCAGGCGCCAGACAAATGGTAGGCAACATCAAAACCATCACTGAGCCCCCATTCCTCTCTACCAAGATATTTTCAGGTGAAACTACAGATGAAGCCCACAAAAATACAGAACTCAACCCGAATTCCACCATCTCCTTCGGAAATGAAGACCTTGAAGGGTTGCAGATTCCCCATTAGGACCCGCTCATTATTAGCATCGGGATGGGAGATCCTTGCTTCAATGTTAAAATAATTCTCATAGACAAAGGGAGTTCAATCGATGTCCTGTTTTTATCCACTCTCTACAGCATGAAACTTACCCCACAATATCTCAATCCCGCTGCGGGACCCGTATATGGTTTCGACAATTGTCCAGTTCCCGTTCAAGGGATAATTACCCTGCCAGTAACAATAGGTGAGTTCCCGAGGCAAGTTACCCAGAATATCCAATTTGTCATCATCGACTTAAGTTCACCCTACAATGCCATCTTCGGAAGGCCGGTCCAGTTGGTCTTCGGAGCAATTCCGTCAATTCCTCACTTATCAATGAAATTCCTGACCCCATGAGGCATTGAGACCATTTGCGGAAGTTAGGAAGCAGCTCGTGCCTACTACTTAAAACAGGCTCAACCGAAAGTAGCGATCACATTTGAAATTAGAGATGTCAACCTAAGTAGCGAAGCCGCCGCGTAGCAAGGAAGATCTCCATAGGAGAAGAAGACCCCCCCCCCCTCCAAGAGAACGACACCACCTTATCCTTATTTTTCTATGTTCGTATATCTTTGTCTTTGTATTTCAATTTTCAGTCTTAAACTTTGTGTGACGTAAAAGTCGCGAGTCACTACTCATGCAGATTATTTTTTGATTACATTGCATTGTGTTTTCCTTATTCTCGCCTCGAGATTTCTCCTGTCAGACTAGGTCACTCCCCTGATCGAATACTTACATTCTCCGGCGAGACATTTCCGACTAGGCTCAGACACTTCCAAATCGAACATTTACATTCTCTGGAAGTCACTTCCTTGGCTGGCTAGGCCACTCCTCGGATTAAATACTTACATTCTACCGCGAGACATTTCCGACCAGGCTCAGATACTTTCTGATCGAATCTTTGCATTCTCTTGAAGTAACTTCCTTGGTCAGGCTAGGCCGCTCACCGGATCGAATACTTACATTCTCCGGCGAGCAATTCACACCCGGACTAGGTTGCTCGCACGATCTTCTCCGCCATTAACTTCTCTGTTTGCAATGATGCTCGGGCTTCCTCCATTTCGGACTTCAACTCCGACCCGATTCGCCGAAATCGAGATACCTCTCGATCTAGCTCCTCTCCGGAGGCTGTAACTGAAGCCTCCGTTGCTCGAAGTTTCTCCTAAAGAGCCAAGTATCCATCTTTCAATCTCACATAATGGTCATTCTATGTGAACGTTATGTGTGCATGAGCTTCAATATGCAAATAACAAACAAAGGATTAATGTCGTACAAAATAATCAGTTCGAATAAAGATGAACGACTCACTTACCATGTCACTCATTGCCTTTAAATATGAAGACACTCGGGGCGGGGGGGGGGGGGAAAACATAAGTCTTTTAACGAGGGACTCGGGGGGGGGGGGGGGGGGTCTGGGTGGGGGGGGGGGGGGGGGGGGGGGGCAGACGTCTCTACCACTTCAAGATCAGAATCGATTGGAGCAAGCTCGTCGCGACGGGGTCTCCTCAACTAGTCCTCTCTTCGACTGGCAAAGTCTGCAATCCCTCAACTGCGTCACAACTGCTCTTCAAAATAAGCTTACTTTTGCGAACTAATGGCACGACGCGCTCGACATCAACTGAAAGGTCGTACTGGGACAGGCGTTTCTCTTCAACAAATAAAGAAATGCTAAACAAGCGGTTCACCAACTCCTGAGAATCTGAGAATCCCAATATCGACATGAAGTCGCTCTTGCCCTCTCTAACTTCGGCAACTATCAGACAAGGAATTCCAGAGCTCAGGCAGCTCCAAGAATTTCTGACATATCCAAACAAGGAGTTCCCGTGACGACGATCTGTTCGGGACTCAAAGTCAAGCCAACTCTTGTTGCTGCGGATCTCAACACGATCGCCACCATCAACTTAAATGTCACACCAATCCTTGAACAACTCCAAAGAGAATTTGAGTCATGCTCCCTGAAGAAAGCCACCAGGCCCATAAGGCGAGTCATTCCTGGCGGAGTGAATTGGGCTATCGGGATTCCACAGAACTTCAGAATATTAATCATCTCCTCGCACTGTGGAAAGAAGAAGCCGAACTTCAAAGTCATCTCGCAAATCATCAACCAACCCCTAGGAGGGTTCTAAACTCTCTCATCAGGACGAGTAATCCTCACCTCAAGATCAGCAGGTAACCCGTACCCTTTCCTCCAAATTGCAGCTTGCTCAGTAGTGAGCGTAGAGCGCAGCCGCATGGGCCTTGTAGGACGCCCCGAAACCTGAAAATAAAAACCAAAGGTTAGAAAAAATTAATCAAGTATCAACTGTATGAATTAAGCACCACACATTTGCAATTCCATCACGGGAGACCAAAAACCACGTAAGTCGCGAGCAAGCACGCACGCCTAAGAACGTGCACAATCCACACACAGAGTATGCAACCAACGACCCGCCTACCCAAAAGGGGGGTGCGAGCTCCTTGACAAACAAAAGGGTGCACAACGCGTGCCCAACAATCCACACACACGCACAAGAGCACATGTACAGCATGCGTGCGCGCTAACGAGCACCACGGGTGCGCCCCGCGCGCACCCAGGGGCGCGCGCCCCTAAGTAAGAGCCCGCGCTCACCCCAAGTGCGCGTGCCCACGCTCTCTCTCGGTGCGCACCCATGCCTCGAGGGGCCGAGGCTGCTATCCAAGGGAGGTGTGAGCACGCTCGTCCCTGCCTCGGGAGGCGAGCACCGGTAGGCCTCCCGTCCAGTAGATTTGTCCTCGCACTAGTGGCACCCACTCGCCGACTTGACACTTCCGGCCTCCCTCACCACGCACTTTCCCCGTCTTTTGGCTCCTTCAAAACTTACCTTCGCTCGCAGAGCACTGCCATCTGCCTTATCTGGCACCTCCCCGTTCACCATCACCATCGTTGCCACTGATTGAATCCTTCGTTAGGAGAGAATAAATCCTCGCACTTCTCAAACGATATCTAACACTGAGGATTTCAGGGGCAATTAATAGGGACAAGTCTATTTATAGAATAATCAGGGGTGCGGTTAGCCAACTCCTCATGATCCTCACCAAATTAGTGGGATCATGGGTTTGAACGACGCGCGCGCGATCACCACACGCGATTCCCTGCGCTGTAATCCCACTACACACACCATCTAAACCGTCGTTGTGTCAGGGCCGCCGACGCTGCCTCCCCGGCGCCCGAGAGCCCGCGACCGGCCTACCACGCCAAGGCTACCGTCTGGCCGCAGGCTGCATCCCGGCTGCGGGGCGCCGCCTGCAAGGGGCGGCCGCCTCCCGGCTGCGGGGGTGCTGCCCGCAAGGGGCGGCCGCCTCCCGCCCGCGGGGAGCCACCCGCGTGGGGGGCCGCTCCACGTCAGCCTCCGGGCCGCTGGTGTTTAACATAAGATTAAATAATGTTTTCCCACATACCTTAGCAAGAACAATTACCAAACAAAGAAGTTGAGTCGGAAGGAGCGAGCCTCCTCCGATTTAAATGTCGATCCTCCTTCCCACCACTAGAGTTCCTCCAAGCCTAAAAGGAGTCAACCCGATACATTTAGTGAGATCCACAAATCTTACCCTAGGGTTTAGAATACATGGCGTATAAGAGTAAGAACAGAGGGAGGGAGCCCTGGATCTCACAAGGGAGTTAGTGAAAATCCTGGAGGAGGAAAAACGAAACCCTAGTTGACAAAAAACTGCCAAAGAAGGAAGGAAAAGCCACTAAAATAAAAGGGAATTCACTGGACCGAGGGTAAAAGGTATTAGATTACAGTAATCTACTCCTCTTTTATCTCTTTATCCTTTTTGGCCTTGTTATCTTTATTTGTTTCTTCTGTGTCTTGTTTGGTGTGCCATGTGGGCCACTGTTATTTTGGACTGTTGTGTTGGACTTTCTTAAAGTTGGCCGTGGCTTGACTTTGAAGCACGGTTGCTGGTTCTTCTCCTACCTTTCTCTTGCATCCTCTTCTTCCTGTGTTTTCCTGCAGGTCAAGTTCTTTCAAAAGCTAACATGGTATCAGAGGGACGGCTCGCGCCATCAGAAGAGCAAGTGTAGTTCGTTTTGTTTTACTTCATCATATGACGGCATCGAGCGGATCGCAGACCTTCCTTTATTCACAGACAGGGATCCCGATCTTTGAAGGAGAATCATATGACTACTGGAGCAAGCAAATGAAAATATTTTTTGTCTCACAAGGTTTGTGGGATCTTGTTCAGGATGGTTTCAATACCTCATCAGCTTCGTCCTCCGCTGGAAATGAGAGAGAGGATAAAGATCATGAGACAAAAGAAAAAAAGGGTAAAGAAGATGTTTTGACAGCCCAACTTGCCATGGAAAATCAAAGGCGAGATGCAAAAGCACTCCTTTGTATCCAACAGGGAGTGGGCCGATCTATTCTTCCCCTCATCATCGATGCCAATACAGCTAAAGAGTCATGGGACATTCTCAGAGAGGAATACAGAGGAAATGAGAGAGTCATTTCTATCAAGCCCACACTTCTCTGGAGAGAGTTTGACACAAGCTTCATGAAAGAAAGTGAGACAGTGCAGCAGTATAACTCAAGAGTTTTCATAATAGTCAATCAGATAAGGACTTATGGTGACGACTTGCCGGAGAAATGCGTCGTCTCGCACATTCTGGGAAGCTTAACTCCAGACTTTGAACATGTTGTTGTAGCTATACAAGAGGCAAAAGATATAAACAGAATGACTGTGACAGAGCTCATAGGCTCACTTCAGAGCCATGAAGCTAGGATGAAGAGAAAAGATATTCACCTGGAACAAGCCTTTCAAAGCAGGTTAGCTCTCACTTCTGCAAAACCTCATTTCAGTCCTTATAGCCAACACACAAAAGAAAAATCTTGTGAAGAAAGGAACTCATGGAATCAGTACACCAAAGACAAAAACAGTGAACAAGGTTCCAGGCCCTATTGCAAACTGTGCAACAAAAATACCCATTTCACAAAAGATTGCTTCTCTAAGTGCAAGAAATGTAAGAACCCAAACCATTTGCAAAGAGATTGCTGGCACCAGTCAAATAATAGGGATGCTCGACCAAGAGAAGAAGCTAATTTCTCCAATAATCCTGAATCTCTATTTTACTCAAGTTTGAAATCCACAACCGCAGGAGCTGAAGTTTGGTTCTTGGATAGTGGGTGTTCTAACCACATGTCCAACAACAGGGAAGCCTTTATTCAACTAGATGAATCAGAGAAATCTGAGGTGATAATGGGAGATGGCAATGTTAAAGTTATTGAAGGGAAAGGTGTTGTGGTTGTCCAATTGAAATCTGGGGAAATCAATCACATTCATGAAGTCCAATTTGTTCCCAGCCTATCTCAAAACCTTCTAAGTGTAGGGCAGTTGCTTAGAAAGGGTTATAAACTTGTGTTCGACAAGGATGAATGCAATATTCAAGATACTAAGACAAATCAAACAGTTACAGTTGTTAGAATGTCCTCCAATAAGATTTTTCCTCTCCAACTTCAACTGAGCAAAGTGAAGCAGCTCTGGCTAGTACAGTCAAAGCCTTGAATTCATCCTTATGGCACAACAGGTGTGGACACCTAAATCATGGAGCATTGAAGAAATTGCAAGGTATGGTGAAGGGGATTCAAGGAGACCTAAACAGTTGTGAGTTTTGTGACACATGTGCTCAAACGAAAATTCATAAACTTCCATTTCCAAATAAAAGTCACTGGAGAGCAAATGCACCCTTGGAGCTGGTTCACACAGATATATGGGGACCTGCAACCTCTTCAACATGGAGTGGAAACAGATATTATCTCCTGTTGGTTGATGACTGCACTCGGATGATGTGGATATTCTTCTTAAACTTAAAGTCAGAAGCCTTTTCTGTTTTCCAAAATTTTAAAAATATGGTAGAGAATGAGACAGGAAGTAAGATAAAAGCTCTCAGATCCGATAGGGGAGGAGAGTTCACTAGCAAGGAATTCTCATCTTACTGTGAATCTCAAGGGATCAAACGGCAACTCACAGTACCCCAAACCCCTCAACAGAATGGGGTTGTTGAGCGTCGAAATCGAACCATAGTTGAGATGGGAAGAAGCATGTTAGTTCACAAAAAGCTGCCAAAGAAATTCTGGGGTGAGGCTATGAGCACTGCAGTGTACATCCTTAACAGGGCACCCACTAAAGCTCTTGCAAACTCTACTCCGTTTGAAGCATGGTATCATTATCAACCAAACATCCAACATTTGAAAGTTTTTGGCAGCATATCCTATGCTATTCCAACAAATGAGGCACGTGACAAACTTACAGCAAAAGGAGAAAAGCATATATTTATGGGGTACAGCCAAGAGTCTAAAGGATATAGACTGTTTAATCCACAAAATAAAAAACTTGTGGTAAGCAGAAATGTTATTTTCGATGAAGAGGGAAGATGGGGAGAGTGGGATAGAAATGAGGATCAGAGTAATGTTTTTCCAATAACCTTGGAGGATACTGTGAATGATTCTGAACATTCACAACCGCCCATTCCAACTGCTTTGGAGGATGTTGGGGATATTCATATCAGTTCACAGCCGACCAGTCCAATGGCTGGAGATGATTCATCAGGCGAATCCAGGTTAGACTCATCACCTCCTCATAAATTTCGTTATGTATCAGACATCTATGAATCTTGTAATGTAGCTCTACTGTGTCATGAGCCCACTAAGTACAGTGATGCTGCCACTGATCCTAAATGGACAGAAGCCATGAATGAGGAGCTTACCATGATAAATAAAAATAACACATGGGATTTGGTACCCAGGCCATCAAACAAGTCCATTATTGGGCTAAAATGGATATACAAACTAAAATTGAATGAACAAGGCGCAGTTGACAAACACAAAGCACGACTTGTGGCCAAGGGATTCTCTCAACAACCCGGAAGAGACTTCACAGAAACATTTGCCCCTGTTGCCAGAATGGAGACAATTAGAATGGTTTTTGCTCTTGCTGTGGAACGGAAATTACAAATTCATCAATTGGATGTTAAATCCGCCTTTCTCAACGGTGACATACAAGAAGAAGTATATGTACACCAGCCAGAGGGCTATGTCATTAAAGGAAGTGAAGAAAAATTTTACAGGTTGAGAAAAGCCCTGTATGGGCTGCGACAAGAACCTCGGGCATGGAATGACCGGATAGATACGTATTTGAAGAAGAATGAGTTTATCAGAAGTCCATATGAGGCATCATTATATATCAAACATGACTCTCAAAATAACTTTATACTTGTATGCATCTACGTCGATGATCTCTTGGTAACTGGATCCACACCGCAGTTAATCACTGAGTTAAAGCTATCATGAAAAGTGAGTTTGAAATGAGTGACCTTGGATGATGAAATATTTCCTGGGATTGCAGATTGTTCAACACTCGCACTGCATTTTTCTCCATCAGGAAAGGTACATTACAGAATTGTTGCGAAAACACAACATGGCTGATTGTAAGCCTACCTCCACTCCTATGACCACAGGAGAGCAATTCCATAAACATGATGGAGAAGAAAAAGTAAATGCAGAAATGTATCGAAGCATAGTCGGAGCTCTTATCTACTTAACCAACAGTCGGCCAGATATAGAACATGCAGTGGGGATTGTATCCAGATTCTCTTGTGAACCAAGCACTGCACACATGAGAGCGGTAAAGAGGATCTTACGATATCTGCAAGGAACAAAGAATTTTGGGATAGTCTTCAGAAGAACAAGGAATGGGGAGGAAAAGATTACAGGTTACTCAGATAGCGACTGGGCAGGAAGTGCTGAAGACCGCAAAAATACCAGTGGTTTTCTTTTTCAATTAGCAAAAATGACAGTCTCCTGGAGCTCCAGAAAACAAAAGAGCATTGCTCTTTCCTCTGCGGAAGCAGAGTACATGGCCATGGGAGAGGCAGCGAAGGAAGGCGTCTGGTTAAATCGACTACTAACCACCTTGAATATGAAAGAAATTCACGCAGTTACCATTCTGGTCGACAGCACTTCTGCAATTTCTATAAGCAAAAACCCCGTTCTCCACAGTCGCACAAAGCACATTCAGATTAAGCATCATTTCATCCGAGAACTGATAGAAGAAGGAGAAGTTGATGTTAATCACTGCGGTACTGCAGAACAACTTGCAGACGGATTAACAAAAGCGCTTTCTGCTTCAAAGTTCCTGTCGTTTCGCAAGGCCATCAGTGTGATCTGTCGATCGGAGATGGAGGCGGAGGCGAATCGAGAAGATAAAAGAGACCTAGATTAAGGAGGGATATTAGATTACAGTAATCTACTCCTCTTTTATCTCTTTATCCTTTTTTACCTTGTTATCTTTATTTGTTTCTTCTGTGTCTTGTTTGGTGTGCCATGTGGGCCACTGTTATTTTGGACTGTTGTGTTGGACTTTCTTAAAGTTGGCCGTGGCTTGACTTTGAAGCACGGTTGCTGGTTCTTCTCCTACCTTTCTCTTGCATCCTCTTCTTCCTGTGTTTTCCTGCAGGTCAAGTTCTTTCAAAAGCTAACAAAAGGTTCACTTGGCCAAATTGGTGGTTGAAAAGGGCAGACAGGAGCAGACAAATAGCAGGTGGGGTCGACGGTTAGCTGCGCAAAAAATGGAGGCAGAACCAGTCGCCGACTTCAATCGAGAGTCGAGACATGACAATTTCTGTGTTTGCTATCGCCGACGCACGCGAAGGAGGAGGCGCCTCAGGCGGCGGTTGTCTGGAATGTGGCTGGAGTCGTCGTTTGCGTGGTAGGAGCAGGCTACCGACAGTTCCGCTCAAACACTCGACTGCGTTCAGGAGAATACTTATGATCCTGAATCAATGAGGAGCTTGTAAAGGAGGTGGGGCTCAAAAATTTTAGCTCGTGTCATATACTTTTGCATGGGCCCCTCATAATTTATGACTCCTCATTGATTGTCCTGACCATGCTCATGTTCCGCTGTCCTGACCATGCTCATGTTCTGCTGTCCTGACCATGCTCATGGAGTCGAAACATGAGGGTTTTAACGTGGAGGTTGCGTGCATTTTATCTGAGCGGGGACGGTGCGGTTATGGTAACCGAATTGGCTTAATAGGGGGATTGATTTATTTTAATTATCGTGTTTTTTTAAAATACTTTCAATTATGACAATGCCATCTATAACATCATAACTTGAGCATAAAAACTCCCCCAATTCTCAAAATTGTGTCGAAAATAGTCCCAATGATTATATTTAAGGGACTTTATTTAATTTATTTATTGACCAAAAATAAAACATACCTCATCATGACGATAGTTCTATCAATTAAACTCGCGCCGGACCCTGAAATATACAGTGCGCGACACAGTTTTGGGTGTTACACCACCGCCATGCCAAACAGAGCCTAAATTTTACTCATTTAACCTCTTATATATTTCTACATTGAAAAAAATTCATGTAGGCTTTGACTCTAACCCCTCCACCATGCATATGTTCCAAATATTTCGGAATTTCAAACAAATTTCTCTCTAAGGCTCCATTTGGGTGGACTTATTTTGACCGGTCAAGCGGTTACGACCGGACCTAAATTAAGTTCCGGTTCATGTAGTCGTAACCGCTTCACCGGTGAAAATAAGTCCCCCCAAACGGAGCCTAAGCGGCATCGATCCAAGCATTGGAAGACATCTCCTAGCAGAATTAATTATTTCTCCACAAGCATGAGATCACCAATAGATTTAACTTTCCATTATAACTGTCAGAAAATATAATCCTGTATACAATAACTCTGAAGTCTGCAGAAAGAACTTAAAAAGCTGGAGTTGATAAATTTTCCACAGAGATTTTGAGCCCCAGCTTATTTGTCTCTCAATGCTGTTGTATCATTGAATTGAAGCTGCCTTTTGTTATAAGCTAGCTTTTCAAACCAACCAACCAACCTGGGCAAATTAGGATAGATCTTCATGTCAAGTTTTCTCCTCCCCATGTTCTAATACGCTCCTCTGCTTGCGAAGACTGGAATCAAGGATTTTTGCTAAGTGTTAATTAAACTAGAATCACAAGGAATTCTAAACGTGCATGATTGAAATTTATACAATGTCTGTGCATTTGATATAGATTTTGCTAAGTGTTAATAGAATCATTTAATGCACAGAACTTGGTTGCTTATAGCTTTGCTCATATTAGGAGCAATTTACCTCCTGCTGCCATTTTGTTCTGAATGTGACTACCAATAGAATAACAGTCTGCAGCAGACAGCCCCCTAGCATTCCCAGCCATATGCCCTGAATAATTTGAAACCTATGAATTAGTCTAAACACAAAATGGAGGTTTTGTAACAAAAAAGCAAGGCTGGCCCAACTAGAGCTCAATCTCGTAATTTGCGTGTGTTTCCTTTGTTCAACCGCTCTTTCAGATTCAACCCAATTACAAGGTTAAACTTGAGCAGCATGAGATTTAGCTCGAGACTAGCAAGCATTGTTTTTCGTTATAGGTGAGAATTCACCATTCTCACTCGTTGTTCCTCTTTTACCATTTCATTGAGCTTTGCTATGAACCCTAGAATAGCTCCAATAGGCAACCCGATTAAATAGTAGCATCCAATATTAATAAAAGCAACCAAGGACTGCCAGCCTGCTCCAATTGCTACTCCTGCAACAAAATCATGAACTTCAGTGACTGCTATATGGCTCAAACTTTTTTGTTCATCAAAATTTCCTACTGTTCAATAATCCAAAAATACTATCCATGTTACTTAAAAATGAAGAAGAAATGCATTGGAGTATATCACCATAAGAGAATAGTATGAAAACTCAAAGATTAATGCAATGAAAATGACAATATTGTTTTAACCTGAATGCTAGGCATTAAAAAAGTAATATAATGATCATTGAATAAGTGAAGTGTGACAAAGCTTAAAATTTTAAAATTGATGTCACAAAATTAAAAGATTTGCTGTAGATAAGGTGATTGAAAATTGACTAACAGCTAGTTTAGGTGGTCCTCCTGCTTGGATTAGTATATATAATTTGTGTCAAAGGATTGCGCAGAGAATTGATAGTTTAAAATGAATTTAGGAGATTTCTCGTCCGTTTGGCGCGGCACTTTTGCTCCGATGAGTTTGGACAGAAACGCCACGGTTATAAATTATGTGTTTGACATGACAAAGGTTATGACCACAACCAAGAAAACAAAACTAATTTTGAACATAAAAAATGGATGGAGTTCTGTAGGTGAGTTCGGGCGTTCACGAACGACGGTTTATAATATTCACAACCTCCACCACCGCGCCAAAGGGAACCTTAATCACCGATCAAATACTCCGCGCTCGAGGATCGCCGATCATCACGTCTTGCTCAACGAATCTAGCCTATTATTACAGGATGATCATAAAGCAGAACATAAATATTTAAGACACTGCTATTAATGTTGATGTTGATGATAATAATAATGTTTATTTATGGTGTTTCTCACCAGACAGTACCGGTTGAATGCTGTTTACAAGAATGGTGGCGCCCAAGATATAAGCAAGCTTGGAGGTCTCCTTCACCACATCGGGTTCATCCGTGAAGAACCTGGGCAAGTAAGCTCTTCCGCCAAGAACAGCAGCCATTAAAATAATCCCAAGCAGAAATGAAGTGGAAACTGCAATAATCACGGAAAATTTTGCTGCTTTTGGATGACCGGCTCCAAGTTCATTTGATACTCGAACGCTGCAAGTATGAAAATTGTTAATTGCTATCTTTTCCATTGTTTTAAGAGCATATAGATTGTTACCTGACGGCAGCATTGAAGCCCAGTGCGATCATTATTGCCCATAATTGAAAATTCATACTGCAGATTCAAAAATCTGATGGTCAGCTCAAGATGTGTGTTGGGTTCAGTCTTAATTAATGACTGTTAAATTCAATTGGTATAGGGGTATATATAGAGGCCTGTTTAAGAAGATCAAAAATATGCTCGGCAACATGAGATTTTCAATTTAGGACTAAATATGGTCGTCTTTGGCACACAATGTAGATTTTGAGTCTGCCCACCAATAACCATGATCTTAGGACAGACGCATAGGTTCAAACATACTATGAGAGCAGGCTAGGCCCAATGACAGACTCCCACGCAGCGAGGGTCCGGGGAAGGGTCCCACCACAAGGGTGAAATGTAGGCAAACCTTACCATGCATTCTTGCAAGAGGTTGCTTCCGGGACTCGAACTAGTGACCTCATGATCACACGACAACACCTCATATTGTTCGCCAAGGCTCCCCTTCCCAGAGAACCCAGTTTTTAAAAAATCATACGTTAAGAGGTAAAAAACTAAACAAGACCGAGGACACACATCTTGGATCGAAAAAGTTGTATAGCAGCCTCGGCCCCCCTTGATAGAAGGAAGAAATCGCAAATTAAAATACGAAATATAGAAATCACAAGATATGTTACTGCTTACTCTTTTAAGGGTTGGTTAACTCGAAGAGTTCTTCTTCAAAGAGCGACGCTGCATAAGAGCTCCAAAGATAACCTAAGACTCCACTATACTTCCTCGTATATGCAACAATGTTACATGTTTAAAATTACATAACAAAAATTAGAGTGTTCGACAATTAAAGCGGCTTCGCGTCCTCCCCTTCCCAATGGAGGTGTCCACAAAGTTGTAATTGTATCACCCCTCCGGCCTCCACCTATAACCAATTGGTTTCAGGTTGCAGGACGCAAAAGTTCTAATTACATGTAGCCATGTACAAATCAGTAGAGCAAGACACCCAACAATATGATGGAACACGCCCAACAAGGCGGACGCTCCAACCTATTGAAGCTGGGAAAATCCCTACTCCAAAATTCGGATCAATGCAGCCTAAGATTACTGATCCTGCGCTCAGGGTTGACGGCTCGACGGGCAAAGACTAAGGCTCCGTTTGGGGGGACTTATTTTCACCGGTCAAGCGGTCATGACCGCATGAACCAGGACTTAAATAAGTCCAGGTTCATGCGGTCATGACCGCTTGACCGGTGAAAATAAGTCCTCCCAAACGAATCCTAAGAAGTTTAGGCAACACTAAGAGGACCCCAGGTGCTGCGTAAGGGAGGTCCCACCACCAAGGTTGTCAGGATCGCGATCCGGATCGTAGGATCGCACGATCCTACGATCCGAATGACACATTTCGATCCGGATCTTAATCCGGATCAAAAATAGGCCTCGTCCATACAGAATCGCGGGCTGGATCGTGGGATCATTAGGAACGCGATCCTCACTCGATCACACGATCCGGTTCAGCGCCATTAAAATCCCGCGACCCGCCGGTCCGCCCTTGTTTTATTTCACTTTGCCGCTTAGAAAGTAGAAACTTTATTCTGCTCATTTCGTTTTATTTCACTTCGCCGCTTAGAAAGTAGAAACCCTATTCCTCCTCCTCGACGTCCTCGTCTCGCACTCGCCGACCGTTGACGACTCCAGAAGGCTAAGCTCCCCCGTGTGCGGCTCCTCCACCTCTGAAAAACAACGACAACATTGTCAGCTGTCAGATCAAGGGCCGGATCATCTCATAATCCCCCAAATACCGGCTTCAGATATTTCTTCATCGTTGATATTTTTACCAGGGTTCAGATTTTTCATCTTTGCATGGCTTCAGGCATTGTCTTCATCATTTATACTTTATATCCCGAAGAATTTTGTGGTTAATTACGTTTCCATTGGCAATATAAGACTCATTTTTTTTTGCGGAACACTTACATTAGGGTTTATACAGATTCATAGAGGTTGCTCATTTTGCTATATCATTTGGTTGATTTTACTTGTTTAACTGGTGAACATGTATATTATTTCAGATGTTATTTCAACAATTAATACAGGCTACTAATTAATTTTAGCTTAACCGTTGACCTCTGACGAATAGGGGTTGTGTATTACCTTACTAAAAACTAATTGATACTAGGTGAAGAGAACCAATAACATATAAAGCACACAAATTACTCCTTAATCTATAACATTAGAATAAATATGAAACACACACTTAATTAAGTGGAAATTTAGTGACATTACCATATAGAAATAGCACTGATAGCAATTCCTGGATTTTTCAAGTACCCAACTAAAATGATCACTGCAGTATAGTACCATAGTTCCAAACTGTGATAGTAACAAAACAAAACAAAAATTTTATAATTATTTCAACAATTAAAACACATTTTGAACGCATTCTTTTGTAAAACTCAAAAACATACCACAACATTACTGCAGATGCTAGTGAGAGCCTAACAAAAGCAGTCAGAGACTTGAATGCTGACACCGAGAATCCAGTCCATGCTTCCGGGAAACACCCAGACATCATATAAATCAGCTGCCCAAGATTTATAAGCCACCATGAAATGTTTCCGGCGATGGCTGCGCCGGCGAGACCTTGCCGGAGCTTCGTTACGAAAAGCCAGTTAAGCAAGATGTGAACTGCCAGGGCTACTCCAGAGATCATAGTCATCACCCAGACCTTGCTTTGCGACTGGAGAAACTTCTGTATGGGAAAGTTTACAGCGTAAGCAAAGAGCTGAGGGATCACCCAAATGCAGTATTTGCCGGCGAGTTCTGATATCTCCGTTGACTGGCGGAGCAGCTGAAGTATCGGTGATGTGAATACGTAAAGAGGCGTCAGCACCAGCGCGGTGACGCCGCATATGATCCATGATCTCTGTGTGTAGATTCCTAACATGCGGAGCTGCCCGGCTCCAACGGCTTGGCCGCATAGAGTCTCCAAAGCACTTCCCATTCCTAGCTACAATATAAAGGAGAGTGATATCAAAGGGAGATACTCAAATTGCATACATAGAGAGAATCTTGCTTCTATACTTATGTTTTTTTGTGAGGAGAATCCGTATCCTCTTCATTTCAAATCAAATGGGCAAATCAAAACGCTGTCAAATTACTCGGGTGCAATTTTATTCATGCTCACAAATAATCCTCGGGTTAATTTGTTTTTGGTGCTATCACCCATCTCCCAATGATTGAAATCAGACATAAAATAGTGTTTTCGAAGATTGATGATTGCCAATAGAAGCTATTCAAATCATCAAAAAATATTGTTTGTGCATGTTTTCTAAGAAAAATACTACCTAGAAAAAAATCTCAAACAAACAGTCGTAAATATTCTAGGGTGATTTTATGGACAAACCTACTTTAGCTAATCGTAGCACAAGAATAATAGCGGACCGAGAATATTAATATCAGATCAAAACATTAATTTGTGAACCCGGCGGCGTAATTATGGTGAACCCCGAAGACGTAATTATGTTTGGAGATAAATCTCAGAATCCTATCATTCCTTTCAATATTTGGATGGGCTGCGCATTTTCTCGAACATGTGGAAAGCATCGGAGTAGAACTAGAAAAAGCTTGCCATCTCGAAATGCTGCAAATCTCAAGAACAAAAAGCACAAAAACATGTACAAGATCGATAACAAGTGGAAACCATAGGTATCTGCTATGGAGAGCAGTTGAAATTCCAAATGGCGGGAAAGAAGCTCTACAATCGGCCATCTGGGTGATGTGTGGCCATCGAATTCGCAGGGACTGCGGACGGTGGGGATTGGGTTGTTAGGGCTGCCACTAGTAGGTTTGAGGAGGAGAAAAAATTACTTAATTTTTCAAAATATGGTTTGCCATTAGTTTACGGAAAGATATGATGTATTTAGGCATTAGTGAGATTATGACAAAAGATAGGGCTCAGTGATGACAAAGGATCCATATAATCAGTGGCGGAACTAGGATTTTGAAGTCGCGCGGGTACAATAAATTTAAACGTATATTTTCAAAATTTGGCAAAATGACGTGAGGGGACTCATTGCACGAAAATAATTACAAACACAGAAATAACAAAACAACGGTTCTAAGACCGGGGAACAATAGTTGTTACCCTTGGCGCTCCGAATCGACCCTTCACGATGGATTTCAGCAATACAACGGTGTGTACCTAGTCCCTAGAACTCCTCTTCCCACCTTGCTGAAATGAAATTTGAATGCTAAATTGTTAACCGCGTGAGATGTGAGGCGGCAGATCCGGGATCCCTAAAGAGAAATAGGGAGAAAATCATGAGATCCCTAAAGAGAAATAGGCTGAGACGCAGACACAATACCACATACCGGAGGTGGGGATTCGGGATAGGGCAGTTTGCAGAGATGACACTTGTGGTCGGCAGGCCGACGGGTGACGGCCGACGGACGTCGCAAAAGGGCCAGATATCGCTACCGGAGGCCCGGAGGAGTCACGCCGGAGTCGTGGCCTCACAGAGGAAGGCTCGCTGTCGCGCCTCCGTCGCTCTCGCCTCTCGCTCGCATCAACTTCCGGGAAACTGGAAAGAGGCGAATACCTAATATGGCCGGAAAATAGGATCGGGTACGTGCCCGACCGTGGATCCGCCCCTGCATATAGCCGACCCCATTGTAGTAGGATAAAGGCTTGAGTGTTGTTATTGTTGTATGGTTTGTCATTAGCTATAGTAGGGCTACCCATAACATCAACCATTTTCTATTATATATGAGTAATTCTAGGTCAAATTTTTTTTGGTTATGCGCAAACTACAGTTAAATAATTTAAGTACTGGCCATATATTGCTATGTGCAAACTAGTCAAAACGTTATGAAATTATTTAATGATATAGTAGCGACTAATACGACCCCGGGCAGGCCCATCGATATTTCCCTTGGCCCCAATTCTCTGGCCGTGTCGCATCAGGATCGCAGTCCGTACACCAAATGAGATCTGCCTCCACTATTGAGTGTTAGTTTTGGTTATGTGCAAAGCACGGTTAATTGGAATGCTCAAAAATTTATGAAAACTCGCTAGTTTGATCATCTTCGTCCGCAAAAACGCGCGTACCATAAATCCATAGGCAAATCCTTCGACGACGGCCTGCGCAATGGAGACAGCGGCGAGCTCAACTTCGCCGAGATGGCCGGCAAAGGCGACGGTGGCGAAGCCGATGGTGAACTGGAAGATTCCGGTGAGAATGGCGGGCCCTGCTATGTGCCACGTCTTCTTCGACTCCTCCCAGCTCCTCTTCCCCACCACTCTTCCCATGCCTAGCTGATTCTCAGTATCACGCTTCTTCCTTCTGCAGGATCTGCTGATATATGTTTCGCGAAGAAAGCGGTTAAATATAGAGTTATTCTTAGGAGTTGACACGTGGCTGCATTAGAACGTAGGTGGAGTCTTTCGGGATAGCCTTTGGTGTTTGGTGGTTGATTTTTTAAGTTGGTCGACACTTTCTGGCCCGTTTATCGATGTATGGAGGTGCGTTGTGACTGCTTCTTTAGAAGAAAATTGCGTTTTGAATTCTATATTGTTGTTCAGCAAGTTGACTGGGGTTCATTTAATTCAGATACTGCTGGCTCTTGCACTGAAGCACTGATTAATCACAGAATTTATTTTTAAATAAAAAAATAAAGTATTTATTTAAATAATACTTTAACGAAAATATCAAACTAGTAGTTTAATAAAGTATTTAAGGCTCCGTTTAACAAGGTGGTGGCAGTCATCAATATGATGATTAAATTTGTCAATAGTTAACGCGGAAACGCCCACCTAAATAATTCATCCAATTTTATGATCAAATGGATAATGTTTGTTAAGTGATCCTTAACAAATGACAGTTTAACTCATGTGTTTACGACCGCCACCACAGTGCCAAACGGAGCCTAAGAGTGTTTTTATCAGTGATGGAACTAGACTTTTAATCTGATTAAGGTATAAGGTAAAATTATTTCAATAATTCAAAATTTTAACAAAAATAACATCTTTAGAAAAAGTGTAGCAAAATAGTAATAATCAAAGTACATAGTGGCGGTCGCAAAAAAAAATTTCAGTGTGGGCGGACTTACAATTGCAAAAAAAATCGAAAAATATGACAAAAGTACGTTAATATCGCAAAAAATGATACAAAAGTTTTACATACAATATATGGTAGAAAGTTGTAAATAACCTTGTTTAAAAGGCACATCTTCGAGCTTTCATATTTTGAAATCATTTCATGATCCCCTCTACGTTTGCAGGATGCATTAACAATGTCTGTAATAATTACTAACAAGTTAAAAAAAAGAATAAATCCTAATATGTTTCTTTACGATCACAACAAATGTCAATTGAAATTGATGAATAAAGTAATGAACCATGCATGTTACAAGTAGAGCTGTCACGGTTCCGGTTCGGTTCCGGTTCTACTAAAATCATGAACCGAATCACTAAGGTAACAGTTCTTCAAATTAGAATCAAAACCTTATTTGATTTGACCGGTTCCGGTTCTGGTTCCGGTTTCAACTTAATTTTTGGAACCGTCGTATCAACTGTTCCGGTTACGGTTCAACAAGAACCAAAATCAAACCGACCACTATCGGTTCGGTCCGGTTCCATGCGGTTCGGTCCGGTTCAAATCGGTTCCAACTAAAACCAAGATCAAACTTGGTGGAATGAAATAAAAGCGGGCTGGAAATAGTAAAACTCAAAATAACATCGAAATAGAAATAATTATGTTGCGCACTTCTCGACGGTCTTTTGCACGATCGGTGGGATAATATCAATTGTCTTCCTACACGTGTAGACTTGTCACGAATTCTAGTTAGCTTGCTCGCGTCTCGTCGGCATGCTCAACCGTAACAACCGCCTACAATTAGTTGTCTTTCATGATTACTAATAAATAGTAGTCGTATATCTTCTGTATTTTTTAAATAAAATATTTCAAAAAAATATGTAAGTAAAATTGAAAATATATTATATAACTGTATAAAAAAAAATGCACTGCAAAAATTGACTCAAAACCGCAACAATGTCAAACCATACCATACGGTTTTTATGCGGTGAAGTTTTGTTTGGTCTAAAATCGACTCCCTTTAGTGCGATTGTGGTTTAGGTTCAAACTGCATCAGCTTAACTCGTGATAGTAAGTATAAATATTATAGATAAATTATAAAATAATAATAATATAATAATACTAATAATAAACGGGTTGCGGTTCGGTTCTACTTCGGTCCGGTTCGGATCGGGTATAAAAATCTTGAAACCGCTTGTGACTTGTATGTTGCGGTTCCGGTCCGGATAATAATATGTAAGAACCACATCCGGACCAATGTTGTTAACGGTTCCAAAATTGAAACCGGAACCCGAATAATTTGTGAACGGTTCGGTCCGGTTCTTTGCGGTTCCGATTCGATTTGCGGTTTTCGATTTTAAGTGACAGCTCAAGTTATAAGTGTCAATTCAAGTAGTTCACTCACGAAAGTTCGATTTCTAAATTTTGATTACCCTATTAAACATATTAATCCTGTTAAATTATAATAACATCATAGTCTATTTTAAGAATGATTGAATTGTTTCAATCACATCGATATCAAATAATATAATTTCAAATACTATACTACAAATTTCAACAAAATAGATAAGTAGTCTTGTAAGTTTTTTCTTCTTTACAACAATGTGGCAAAGTAAGAACTAGAGAATGATGGCAATGTAAGAACAAGGTAATTAATAACTTAAGTCTGAAATAAATATAGAAGTAAAAAAAGTAATAATCTAATTTTACTTCAATTCGCAGATTTGGGCAGAAAAGAATGACGAATGAATAATTTGGAGAGGGGATTCACAGAAGAAAAGAAAAAAAATCGGGAATAACTATTAGTCACGATTTTAAGTCGTGGCTATTACTTTAAATTTTTTTAAAGAAAATTGAGTGTGGGCGGCTGCCCACACTCGCTCCAAGTTAGGTCCGCCCATGAAAGTACATATCAATTACCAAACTACTTTTAGTGGATACATTTTGGAAGTGTTTGACGATTTACTCATTGCTACTGATTTTCATAATATTCTCCTTGATGTAACTAATTATGCAATTGTTCATCCACTTATCTTTCATCTTGTCTCGCAAAAGACTTTTTATTATCTTCATTGTTTAGAACATTCTCTCAACAATAACATTGTTGATGTGTACCCCATGATTTATAGATAATTATGATAACTCCCGCGCACCGGATCGTAACTCCCGCGCACCGGATCGCGTAACCACCGCACGACGAATCGCAACCGCCGCCGCCGTTACGGGCGGCCGGCAGCCGGCCACCCATGGCCGGCCGCCACCCCCTAGTGGCCGGCGGCCCCCTTGCGGCTGGCGGCCGCGGCCGGCCGCCCCCTTGCGGCTGGCGGCCGCGGCCGGCCGCCCCCTTGCGGCCGGCGGCCGCGGCCGACCGCCCTTGTGGCCGGTGGCCCCGGCCGGCCCCCTTCGTGCGGCCGGTGGCCGCGGCCGGTCGCCCTTGCGGCCGGCGGCCCCGGCCATCCCCTCCGTGCGGCCGGCGCGGCCGCCCCCTCGCGGCCGGCGGCCACGGCCGGCCGCCCTCCTCAGACGGGGCGGCCTTAGCAGGCCGCCCAGAACCATCCGCCCGCGGCGGCCGCCCCCTCCCTCGGGCGACCGCCGGCCGGCGCGCCTCTTCCGACCACCATCGTGGGCCTCCCTTCTCTCCACCGTCCGATCATGGCGGGCCATCACGGCCCTCCGATCGCCACAAGTGATCGCGGCCCTCCGATCTACGATTAATCACTGTAACCACCGTAACCACCCTAACCACCTCGAAAGCCCTATATGATCACCCCTGATAGTTCATTTCAGGGGATCGGACTTCATTCTCTCCTTCTCTTTCTCTCTCTTCATTCCTACTTTTCCCCAGAGCTTCTCTCTCTACTCTCCTCCTCCGTTCTTCTTTCACTCACTAACTTATCAGGTTCTCCTTCGAGCGCCGCCCAGAGAAGGAAGGAAACGAAGATTCAGCGAATGCAACCCTCCTCAGTCTGAGGGATATAGTGCAGACATCTTGCAGAACGCAAGCTAGAAGAGCAAGCACTCAAGAAAGACACACGTCAAAGTGCACAAACTCCGAAGCGGTGGCCTGTCACCCGAGGAGAGCTCTCTCAACCCTCCAGTATTTGTAACGAGGCGCGGTCTGTCGCCCTCGCATTCTCTCTACAAGAGCACTGTAACAGAGACAAATAGTGGATCTTGGCTGGCACAGACCCGACCACGTGATTTTTCCCCTTTCCGGGGTTTTCCACGCTAAAGTTGTGTGTGTACAATCTCTCCTTTTCTACTTTGACTGTGTGCGTACTTGATCGCCCGGGGCTAAGACGGACCAATCCGGAACCGGTCTACCGAGGGCATTAAGCGAACCGCAACAATTGTCAACATGTAATAGACATGCGAACTTCAAAATTCGATACACAACTGAAAAAATGATATTTTCTTAACTTCAAAATTTTTGACCCAGTCCGCTAAATCCTTTGACACGAGAAAATGCGTTAGTTGAACACATATGTGCATATAAAACTGACTTTCAAGCAACAACAAATCTAATAAACCAAAATGATAAGACTGTAACTCTAAAAGATGAATTATTTTTTTGTTTATCAAAAACACCAATGGATTTGTCGTTGGGTCAAGATATTGAAAAAAAGCTCAACATTTATTTCATTAAAATGCATTCAACTTGCTTAATATCCAATCAAATATATACTATATTAGAAATCTCAATTCAACAATGATGAAAATTTTTGACATCTCTTACATTTCTTATTGATTTTTTCTTTTCGAGAAACCACTATTTTTTTTGATATTATAGGTCAAAATTATGATATATCAAATGTATGCATTCCAATGTTTTTTTAGGAAACAACTTTATTTATTTGGGAATATGTTTTTAAATAATTCAGACACTAACATATAGACTAAGGTTCTGTTTGGCTCAGCTGCAGCGACTGCAGAAGCAGTGGTGGGAAACAGTGGTGGAATAATCAGCTGTTTTGCAGAGTGGTGCCAGAATCTGTGAAACTGTTTGGATGAACAGCTTTTGCAGAGCTGTTTCAAACAGAGAAGCTGTTTAATCTGTTTGGCAAAACAGCTGTGCGGTGGACAGTTCATTTTTTTGAAGAATGACACAATAAGCAATAATATTAAAAAACAAATTAACTTAGTGAAAATAAAATACCCAGTTCTAAATTTTAAAATTTCAAAATGTTTTCAAAAGGATTAGTTCATTTCTGAAAATCATAAATGTGCTCCGTCATGCGGATGAAACGTATCCCTCGATCATCGAGCGTTAACTGCACATCAACAATAAATGTAATTATTGATCTCCTTATATATGTTAAAAAATGAAAACGTCATTATGGTGTATACCTGTGATACTCAGTGAGTTGATCTGCAATGATGTCCCTTATATTGGTCATTTCTGCAGCTCCCGTCCCCTCAAATGAGCTTGGTGTTGTGTTCGGATTACAATCAATAATTCTTCGGCGATTGTTTGGTCGCAACTCATATGCCTCCGGATGAACAAAGGTTTCGTTTCCGTCACATACATCAAACTCTGGGTCAGCCCTCGATGAATGTCTTCTAATAAAGTTGTGGAGCGACATCGTAACGACCACAACCACGCACTGCTTCGAGAATTCAAAATGAGGCATTTTGGTGAGTATGGGCCACTTTTTCTTCCATACACCAAAGCTTCTCTCGATGACACTACGCAGCGATGAGTGTGCTTTATTAAATATTTCACGTCTTCCTTCTATTGGCCTATTTCCCCGAGCAAAATCTGGCAAATGATATCTCGTTTCCGGATATGGTTTCAGGAGCCCCTTCTCCAATGGGTAACCAACATCGACGAGATAATATTTCCCTACAGTAGTACGAAAGTGTTTAAACATTTGAAGATACGATCAATAAATCAGCATAACGTAAAAGCTAATGGGATATACCTTCTGGTGGAAACGGAAATTTACTTTGCGGATCCCGTACTGCACGATGGTATATGCGTGTGTCATGTGCAGACCCCTCTCATCCAGGTACAACATATGTAAAACACATATTAAAGTCGCAAACGGCCATTACGTTTTGAGTCGTGCTACCATGACGACCAATGTAAGGAACTTGATTTTCTACAGCTATCCGTGCATCAACATGCGTACCGTCAATTGCACCGATACAATCTTTAAAAAATGGCATATATCTATCATCATTCCGTATGTGCGATGAAATAGTACGAAATTGAGGATCAATCGGAGCAATGTTATGCATGGACAAACTCGTCAGAGCTTTCAGACCGATCATAAATAGCCGACTCAAAGTTTCTGTGGAATGTTGGAATCTTTCACCTGATTTTCTGAATGTTTCATTGTGGCCCAATATGTAAATTGTTATTGCCAAAACCTCACCGGCTGGTGTCCTCTGTGTTCCTCTTAACCCGTGATGTTGTTCCAACAATGCTAGCAAGTCGAAAAAAATGACCTTGGTCATTCGAAACATATTGTGAAAACGTCCAGGATGTCCTTCAAATAACTCCCGGAGCCATTTTTGTCCAGTTTGAGTTGATGTCATGCACGGCATTTTATCACAAAACAAGCTGACAAAATCACTTATTAAACATACGCTCGTGGTAACGACCTGCACATATGCGGCGCAATCTTGTTGACGATTTGCACAGTAATTCAACATCAACTCTTCATCCTCATCAATGTTAAATTCTTCAGCATCATTTACGCTTGACATTATAGTGACCTATAAGTATAACACAACAGTCATTATAACAATGAAACAAATAGTGAAAGATATCATAAGACACAACATATACTAGTCCAAAATATCAGTGTCACATATATAGAGGTACAGAAAAAACTTCGAACAATAAAGAAGTTCCACATAGAAAATCCAAAACAAAGAGAGATCAGATTTGTGAATTCATGTAGTGGGTCTTCAGCCATTCCACCCTCCTTTCCTCTGGAATGCTCAAGAATGTCACTTGATTCACTGGTGTTTGAAAATGAACCGTCGCAAAATGATACAGCAACCGGTCTTCAAAGATTTCTGGGTACTTCTCGAGTTCCTGAATCGCTTCTCGCAGCAGATATATACTAGGAGGAAAAAATGGTGCTGTAACGCGCTGCATTATTGCTTCTGAGGAGGAAAATAACTTCTCTACATGTGCCAGCATAACCTGTTTTGTCCCCATTTCATGTCTCTTCCCCTTTCGTTTTCTTTTTGAAGCCGCGCCACTGTGGGAACTCTGTCCAAGTGTAGCCGAGTTCAGATCCTCATTTGCATTGGTCTGTGAATTATTGCTCTCATTGATTTGATCATCAGGTTCTTCAGATAGCGTTTCAGCCTGCGAAAATAGTCCTGGAAGTTCTCCAGAAGAAGGCATCCACACATTTTCCCCTGTCGCAACAACCAAACTAAACATTTTGTCTAGTTTTTCCTCAAGCTCGGGCGCTATTCCACCAAAACGAAATTTCTTCGCATTGGGAATCATCTACAAATTAACATAAGTATGATCAATAATTGCACATAGTAATGAATTCTTTATTGATATTATAGTACATTTATATTTAAAAAAACTAACCTCAATACGTTCTTTCCACCAATCATCAGACGCGTCAATTGTCCGTTTAGTTGGATTCCAACCAAGCCCTGTCTCCCTTCTTTTGAGTTCACGCCATAATTTCCAATCACGTTTCAGTTGATCCCATTTGTTTTTCATTTGTGCCCGACTGTACTCCAAGCCCGTGCGATCCTTGAAGTTCTTCACCAAATTGCCTCAGCCTTCTTTATTGAAGTGGGTTGTAGGTCTATTCCCTAAATCTATCTCGCGACTACAAAGATCACAAAATAGCATAACATGCGTTGTCTCCCAATTTGCACAAATTCCACCTTCCTTTGACTTACCCATCTAAGAGAAAAATTTAAATTAAAACACAAACATAAACATACACACACAAGCGCAAACACACACACACAATTCATAAAAATATACACATTACCACACACAAACAAACAGGCACGACCAATTACAGAAGATTATTAAATCACACACACAAACAAACATACACTTACACATAAACACACACACACACAATTACACATTAACATACACACACATGCACATAAACAACCTAAACAATTACACATAAACACCCACACACACAAACACAATCATACAAACCCTAACCACACACACACACAAACATACACATTAACATACACACACATGCACATAAACAACCTAAACAATTACACATAAACACCCACACACACAAACACAATCATACAAACCCTAACCACACACAAACATACACATTAACATACACACACATGCACATAAACAACCTAAACAATTACACATAAACACCCACACACACAAACACAATCATACAAACCCTAACCACACACACACACAAACATACACATACACACCCTAAACACACACACACACAAACATACACTTATACACAATCACACACACACAAACATACACATACACACCCTAAATACACACACACAAACATACACTTATACACAATCACACACACAAACAAACATACACTTACACAATTACACACGCACACATACACACACAATCATACACACCCTAAACACACAAACACAATCATACACACCCTAAACACACACACACAAACACAATCATACACATCCTAAACACACACACACAAACACAATCATACACACGCACACATTCCCAAACACCCTAAACACACAAACACACCTACAAACATACACTTACACAATCACAAATCAAACGGACACACACACTTTACACAATCACACACACAAACACACACTAGCACAATCACACACAACCACAAACATACACACCCTAAACACACACACACAAACTCAATCATACACACACACACAATCCCAAACACCACACAAACACAATCACACACACACACACAAACACATAAGTATGAGATATTAGTGCAAAAATCACATTAGCACCGATTGACATATACTAGTGCAAAAATTAACATATACTAGTGCTACTGCCAAAATAAATTAACATGTACTAGTGCAAAAATTTATACCTTGCCCGGTGAGAAGTTTTCCTGAGAAGGAACGTAGTAGGCGTTGAGGAAGATACTCCCCGCTGTGTTCGTCCGAGAGGAGGAAAGGGGCGGCCTGGCAACTCGTGCAGATGGAAAGGGGCGGTGATCGGCAGCACCTCTGGAGGAGGATGAGGAGGCCAGAAACGTCACCGGAGTTGAGGAAGAAGAGGATTCCTCGCCGGAGATGGACGCGGTGGAGGAGTTCGGAGTCGGCGGAGCGCGGGTTAGGGCTGAGCAGCGGAGTAGCGACGCCTGGCCGGTGATCGGAAACACCTCTGGAGGAAGATGAGAAGCCCAGAAATTTTGCCGGTGTGGAGGAAGACGCAGATTCCGCGTCGTCTCGCCGGGGATGGATGCGCTGGAGGAGTTCAAAATCGCCGGAGAAGTTAGCGATGGAGCGGGTTAGGGTAGCGCAGCACAGTCGCGATATTTCTGCGATCTGGAGTCGTGAGAAAATATCGCGACTCCAGATCGCTATTATTTCACGATTTGCGGGCGGGGGCGACTGCAAAAACTGGAAGGTTTTTCCTGTTTGGCGGAGCGGCAGGATAATCCAAGGCCTGCTGGAGTTAAAACGTGGAGCCAAACACAGCCTAAATTGTGTGTTAGACGCTCAAATGGCTCAATATACATGCCAAGTTCTATTTATAAAAAAGATTTATAAAATTTTAAACTAAGTACGAATATCACTGTAGGGTCTCAGTTATAATTCTATGATCTATAAATATTGGTGAGTTACAAATAGAAAAAAAAATTCTATAATTATCAATCACCTTAAATTAAGTCTTCAATTTAGTTTTTGTTCAGTCAAAATAATTGTATTTTCGATAGCAAGTGGATACAATAGTTTATCTTGAGGAGATCTGCCGTTGAAATATTTCAAAATTGATTATTTATGATTTTTTTTATTTTTCAAGAGATACATATTTGTCTATTATTATTATCGAAAATACAATTATTGTCTTAATAAAAATAAGTTTCCTAGTTTTTTTCGTCATCCATAATTTTTCCTTCGTAAGGCAATACATCTTAAAATTCTATTAACCCTTCGTAAGGCCCAAATTACGAAATTTAGTCTTGGTTGGAAAGATAGAAAATAAACATGTAATCCTCTAGGGCCCAAATTTACATTTAACCATTGGCGGCCCAAAATAGTAAGAAACTCTGTAATGCTAAGGCCTCTTTTGGAACTGGCGGCTAGGAATGGAGGCTGGGAACAAAGGTGAGGGGTGAGATTGGAGACGGAGCGGTGAGAGGACTTTTGCGAAGAGACGCGGGAGCAAATGCCGCCGCACACCCTCGGGCACCATTTGTTTTTCCGCCTTACGGTGGCGTCTGCTCCCGCATCAGCGCTGCAAAAACAATACCGCCCCCTGCTGTCATAAATAGTGAATAATTTTACAAGTGATTTTGGATCTTCCACTCCATCTTGACTTTTTATCGGTGGTGGGGGGTTGGCTGCAAGCAAATTACTCGCTCCTTTCAGATCATTTTTGAAAGAAATTCTTATGCAGCTCTATTTTGTTTCAAGCAAGATCATGCCATTGGAGAATGTAAGCGTAACAAACTGGCCCACCATCCCACCTTTACTTCTGTGGCACATACTCGAGCATCTTGTTAGGTTTGACCTAACTCAACCTGAAAAACCGGCTCAACAAGTGAGGGTTGCCTTGCCATATAAACAGATAAGAACATAGTGTAATGGCAATGTGAGATTATTATTAACATCCCCCCTCGGCCCTTGCCCATAACATGGATTGACCGGTCGGAATCGGGATATAAAAACCTCATGGGCTGACCGGACAGAAACTGGGTGGAACCTGGCTCTGATACCATGTTAGGTTTGGCCAAACTCAACCTAAAAAACCGGCTCAACAGGTGAGGGTTGCCTCGCCATATAAACAGATCAGAACAGAATGGATTGACAATGTGAGACTATTATTAACACACCTTATGCTCCTCGGTATCAAGTAATTGGCCGGGGAGGTTGCTCCCCTCTCCCATCCGGATATATTACCTTTAGTTGGAAATTCTCAAAATGTGTTCTCAGTGATGTTGTAGATGGTGCAAATATAGGTGTGACTCAAACCAGTGTAAGAGAGACAACTGTTATAGTTGACCTTCATGGAAATAACACTTAAGAGGATGGAACATAGCATTTCGGGAATTATGATCCCTGATTCTCCTAAAGTAAAACGTAGATCACAGCAGGTTTCATTCTGCTCTGTGTCACGGTCTCCTGTTATTGTTAAGTTGGTTGAGCCAACGCCGGATTGGGCTGCTTGTAGCAAGGAAGGAGGAGTGGGTGGTTTGCTGCGATTCAAATGTTGTTGGATTTAGTAATCGAAGGCGAAGGTCAATTATGACAATGAAGGGTCACACATGCATAGAGAAGCTTGAGGATAAAGCATAGGACAGGTACAAAGCTAGCTAAGTGGAAGTTTTAGAAGAGGAAAAAATAAAGCTAGAAAAGTATATCATAAGTGATCATCTCCTCGGCCTAACATGCGCACTCATAAGTCTGAGAATACTCTTCATTTTTCTAGTGTAGATTCCGAAGAATTCTTGTTGTGGCTCATGCGAGGCTCTTGAAAATTAGTCTAGATTGGACCTTCTTACCTTGGGAGCGGTCGAGCGTGCAATCTGTCACGGAAAAATGAGACAGCTGACAAGAAGGTTTTTTTTTTACGTGAAAAACTTCCACTATCTGGTTGGTGTTATACAGAGCTTTGTAGAAAACGGAAGGACGACAGACCGCTTATCGATACAACTTATAAGGGGAGAGAGTAGTGCGTTCGGAGGGTGACAGGCCACCGCTCACGAAGCTAAGTTCTTTTTTTTGCTACGATGGGGAGAACCATGCTCTAGAAAACCTGGCGGTCTTTTGCTTGTGCTCGAAGGCTAGTGCGGCGCGTTCTGTGCGTCTTGATGTCTGCGGCTTGTCTCTTGTTGTTCGCAGTGGAGACTGGAGTGGGGATCTTGTGGTTAACTTGAAGGCGATGAATACTAAGCGGAACGCTTGCTGTGGCGGGAAGCGTGCACACGGAGCGGAACATACACAGGTGCGCACGAAGATGGATGAAGATCCTTGAAGGGTGAAAGAGATTCCTGGTGATGCTCTCAAGCGCATGAGAGAAGAAATCGGGGGAGGAAAAATGGAATTGAAGGAGAGACTGAGGTCCTATTTATAGGCCTCGTGGTGGTTATGGTGGTTACGCGGTTATCCGCAGACCTATTTGCAGGCCAATTTCATATAGTTTATGACGTTTATTTATTAAGTATTTTACTATGTGCACACCAAATATAATTTTAATTATGTGCATCCACTCATAATGGGTGGTTACAAAAGATGGTTTTGCGGTGATCGGACGGTGGAGATCAAATGGTGTAGAAAGCTCGACCGGTGGTGGTGGTGGCCGACAACAAGCCCCCGACGGCGGGAGGCTGTGTTGGATTTTTATAAATGAGTGGAACAACACATCACATGTGCGCAGTGAAATAAATTTACAAAAGCAATCCAAAAGAGTAAAAGATCTTGTGATATTCAAGAATCAAGAAGTAAGAATAAACAAGTTATTGTATCTGAATGAGATTGAGTTTCTACTCAACAAAGGTGCTCCAAAGATCTGCTTCAGAAAGATGATAGTCGGCTGAGTTCACGCAGAAATAGAATGCGACTCTACAGGTATCTAGACGAGTGAAAGAGAACCCCAAAGACTTGTCACACAAAAACTGGGTAGGAGAAGTAATGCTCTTTGCGTCTCCATGAATTGCTAAATTCATTTCCAAGAGCGGCGGCAACAAGAAGTCACGACGATTACTAGAGTTTGGTTCAAGTGACGGCTTCAAAAACACGCACATAACTCGCAGTCAGCAAAACACTTTTCCAAGTCTATTTATACCCAAAGATATCAAACAGACTATAGCCCTTTAGAAATTCGCAAAAACTCAACTTGCGTCGATATGCGTCGTCTTGCACTCAACGTGGGTCGATAAGAACTCGACGCAATGTGGAGAAGCAGTCGACGTCACTCGACACAACTGTGTCGACACGTAGTCGACGTACTTGCGTCGAATAAAAGTCGACGTTACGTCCACATCTACTCGACGTAGTGTCAACTAAAGACCCGTATCGTTATTGAGTTCAGTTGCTTCGATACACATTCAACGCAACCCATCAATAACCATCATGTCATAGGATCGGTCCTTCTATCATATCCAATATGAGTAAAACCAATACAATCTTTCCTCTAATTTCTCCAAACACTCTTATGTGCGACCATATATGCTTATATCGCGTTGGCAGTGAAACTAACTACTTCCATATCACCAAAGAAACCCTAACAGGCCGCCCGGAGGAAAGGGAGAGGGGGGGGGGGGGGGGGGGGGGAGCTCGTGGTCGCAGATGCGCAAGTTGTGCGCCGTCAACAGGTCGCAGGCCCTCGTGGCCGCGGATGCGCTAGCTGCACGCTGACGGCCGACCGTGAATGCGCGAGCCGGGCGTCGATGTCCGACCGCGGGCTCTCGTGGCCGAGGATGCACGAGTTGCAGTGGCGCCGAGGGGCTAGCTGCGGGCACGCAGTCGGTCGCTGACCTTACGGTCGCACTAGAGCGGCCGCGAGGCGCGAAGGCGGCCGACCGGGAGGCCGGTCGCGGGCTCTTGCGGTCGTGGGCGCGCAGGAGCGAAGCGCGGCGGCGGCCGACTGGGAGGCCGGCCGCAGGCCTCACGACTGTGTTCGCGCAACCGGCCATGGGCCTTGCAGCCGCGATGCGCAACAGCGGCCGGCCGGCATGCCGACTGCGGTCCCTCGTGGCTGCATGTGTGCGACTGTGGGGGAGTGGTCGCGGGTGGTTGGCGTGAGGACGAGTCAGCGCATCGGCGGTTAAACGCGAGGATCGCGTGAGCAGATCGTGCGCGTGCTGGTTTCAGGTGTGTTCTCCAAAACCCCCACTAAGTTAGTGAGGATTATAGAAATTCAGGCTATTTGCATCCCAAAATTCCTATCTATTGATAGAGACCTCGTCAAAAATGATTGATTTTATGTTTAGCTTGCAAAATAAAGCGTTGGTCTGATGTTTACTTTGAGCTGTCATTAGCCAAATATTGTGGATCCGACGTGAATCTACCCCGAAACACTGAGAGCAAAAATGAAGAACTGTCACAAACAAAGAAGAAATTGCAAGAAAAATGGAACACCAAGACTTACGTAGAAAATCCTTCTAGGAAAAATCACGGAGCCACATCACCAAAGTCCATAGAGAAATCCACCTTCATAAAAATGCTTAAAAGTTTTACCCTAAGTCCAAGGCAAACCAAATATAGGCAAAAATAGGACATTGGAATAAAATCGGTTAAGACTCTGTTTGGGAACAGAGTCGGTGGCACGCCGGGAAGGAGAGAGAAAACGGTCGTTCACAACGGTTGAATGGTGCTCAGGCCGCCAGTCACAAAATGCCCGGTTTGCCCCCTTTCATGTCGGCCGCCC
Organism: Platanthera zijinensis; assembly: GCA_039513925.1. Taxonomy (NCBI): domain Eukaryota; kingdom Viridiplantae; phylum Streptophyta; class Magnoliopsida; order Asparagales; family Orchidaceae; genus Platanthera; species Platanthera zijinensis. Next base: position 18,565,000 of record CM077078.1, read on the forward strand.
TCAGCTGGAGCTCCCCGTAGCTTACCAAACAAGCTTCCGCCGTTTCAGCCTGGCCGAAATGGTATCCCGCCGGAATACCAAACAGAACCTAAATATCCAAAGTACTTCGTGTCGGAATGTCATTACACCCTCGACACATTTGGCTCCAACAATATAACACCAAAGTAGATCTGCCCATAACATCCTCAATTTAAATGGGAATTGAAAACGCTCCCCTTCTAGAAGGTAAACGTGAAAAGCACTTGCCATTTATGCTGATTATTTTTTTTGTAGGGGAATTAAAAAAATGCAAAGCTTGGAAATAATGCACATTATAATCAGTCTCAACTCTCTTCTTTAACGAAGACTTCTCCGGTTCAATAGACCAGCCGAAACGTCAAGCCCGGTTCAATGAGTACGCAGACAAGGACTTGGATCAATCCTATTCCCCCGTCAGATCGAATCAATCAGTATCACGCCGCACATTGCACGCTCATATAATCCAAAATTTGATTAATTTATTTATATTAAAAATATTTGAAAATAAAATGCTCATATAATTCAAAGTGACCTAAAATTCTGCATAAACAAATAATTTGGAGTGTTTTTGCTCACAGTACTTGGGGAGAAATCAGACTGATTTATCTTGGAATTAGATCGGACTCACAAACAGTTAAAGTAAATAGCAGTAAATGTTAAGAAACATTTTTTGACGCGGAAAACCCGGAAACGGTGAAAAACCATGTGGTTGGATCTGTGTCGAGTCAAAATCCACTAATTTCTTGGAGTTTACAGGGGTTGAGATTTGATCTCGGAGGCCGACAGAGCACTTCACCATTACAATTGCAACGTACACAAAATGGTGAAAAAATAATGAAGTCATCGGAGCATCGATAGAAGTGCTTCGACCTTGAAAAAATCTCTAAATTTTCGGAACTTTTGAGGGATGCGCGCGGAGGCGTGGCTGCACGGGCTGGCTGGGTGCGATCACGCGGGGAGCAGTCGCACAGGTTGGCTGTGCACAGCAGCGCGGGGAGAGGCCGGCGCCGCGCAGGGCACGACCACGCCCGCAGGGCGGGGGCGCCGCCTGCGGGGGCGCCGCCTGCGGGTGCGCGCGGGTTTGGCCCACTTCTCGGGTGCTTCTGGGACTTGGGGAGCGCGGCTTTGCGCGTGCGTCTTGTCCAATCGGATCGACTTTCATCAAGCTTCCTTGATCCGAGTCCTTTCGGGTTGACCGTAAAATTTGTTAGCGCGCTCGAAGCATCCCGTATGGTACTCAAGTTTGGAATGACCTCCATGTTGCCCCCAGCAGTGGTATTTATAGGCGTAACACTAAATCCCCGACGACGAGTTATTGGATGTCATTCGGATCCTAACCTAACTCGTTCAGCACCTTTCAAATCTTATTCAATATACTTCAACAATCTCCTCATATATTGTATATAAATGTTAAAACGAAACAGGTTACTTAAAGCAAAAGTTAATAACGATCAAACATGAGTTTTTCCAGAAGACGTAAATATGAGTTTTAGATAACGGATAAGTTAAATTCAAATAAATGTTCCAAACATGAAAAGAAAAAACAAAACTAGAAAACTCAAACTGATAATTGATCTATACAAATAGTAGATTATCTTCATCCGGATCGAAATCAACTTTTTCTCCTCCAATCTCCATTTGATATGCAAACAGTTACAATAAGAAAATCATGAGACAAATCTCTATGAATTCAAACATTTGCTATTAAAAGTAAAGTGATTAATTCTAGCAGTAAAAGAACGCAATACTCTAACTAGGAAGAAAGAATCACAAGTCAGCATCTCTATCTAATTTACAAAAAGTTATAAAATTGATTTCAAATAATCAAACCGTGTTTCTTCGATTATTAAGATTATTATTAACCGTTTCACAATTGTGATATATCATCAAGTTTGGAATGATACAACAAGCTGTGACTATTATATCATCACATTTGAAATGATATAACTAATAATCATAATATTAGGGCACATATCAGCAACTTCAGTATTATTTTTTGAAATGATATCCAAATCAGTCTTTGAATGAAATAATTACGTAAGTCATCAAGTTTAGAATGACTGACAATTATTCATATCTAGCTTTCATCAGATAGCATCTGAAATACTTAAGTGTACTAAACTCTAGATGCTTGAATATAAGAAGACTATAGTTCTAAAATTTAAAACATAAGCAAGGTATTAAGTCTTATTTGGGCCCAACAGAGTGCTTGCTGGTTTGGGGGGGGGGGGCAAAGTGGGTAGGGGGAAAAACCCTAAGTGGTCATGAAGAGGGGGTGGGCTCCTCTTTAGGAAAATTTTCCAAAAAAGGAAGATTTTGACCAAAGTCAACCCCGGGGGTGGTCAACCCATGGGGGTCAAAGTCAAAATATGTCCAAGTCATTGGGGTCAGGTCAAAGTTCGGGTGTCGTGTCACAATTGGTGTGCGCACGCTTTTCGGTGCACGATTATGCTTGATTTGACCACGAGTTGACCAATTCTCGTCGAAATTGATCGGAACGACTTCTGTTCACTTTGTATTGACCATACGAGTCCAACGTCACTGACTGAGGTTAAATCGGAGTCCGTTTGGCAAAAGTCCGAAATTTGCGCGTCGCAACGCGCTAAAACGGTTAAAGTGTCTAAATCTGTCGTTATGTCTCAGATTGTGACGCGACGGGTTCCGATGCACCCGTCTAGGTTATATGAGGTCACAGGAATCGACAGAACTTAATTCGGAGTTCTCTAGCTCGATATTCAAAATCTTACTCTCGTTGCGTTTTACGAGGAATGATCACATCCACTATACGATCTCGGGGTCCAACTGAACGAGTTCCGATGTCGACTATACGAGGTCACAGGAACTGACAGAACACAATTCGGAGTTCTCTAGCTCTATTTCCTGCCCAGGGTTACCTCCCACCGGGTCATGGGTAGGGTTCAGACCACTTTTATTGGGCCCTCTAGGGCTCTGGTGACCCAATAAAAGTCGGGATGTTACAATCCAATAAAAAAAAGATTTTTGTCCCCGAAAATTTTCTCGAAGTAGGGGGAAAAATAACATACCTGGGTAAAGAGCTCTGGGTGCTTCTCTCAGAGGAGTGCTTTAGGTTCCCACGTGAACTCTTATCATCCGCAGTTTGACCATAGTATCTTAACCATCGGGATGGTCTTGTTACGTAGTGTCTTTACCTTATAATCTACTACTCTGACGGGTTTGAGCTGGACAGATCTATCTGACTGTAGTTGCATCGGTGGGGTAGGAAGGTGCTGCTCTGGTTGCCGGAGGACTCGTCTCAAGGAAGAGACATGAAACACATTGTGAAGATTCCCCAAATCTAGGGGCAAGGCTAAACGATAGGCGACGGGGTCAACACGCTCTACAACCGGATAGGGGCCCAAGTAGCGGGGATCTAACTTTTTCTGCTTTCTTAACCGGGAGACACCATGCATGAGCTTTATTTTCAAAAACACCATCTCCCCCACGCTGAACTCCATCGGTCGGTATCGCGCATCGTAGTACTTGTCCTTTCGACTCTGTGCTTCCCGCATTCGCTCCTGGATCAGCAATATCGATGTCGTAGTGTCATCAATATAAGCCACTCCCAAGGCCTCCGGGTCCTCTTCCTGAGCCCAAGTCAACGGGGTTCGACAGCGTCTTCCATACAATGCCTCGTATGGAGCCATCTTAATGCTAGCATGGTAGCTGTTATTATAAGAAAATTCGACTAACGACAATAGCTGCTCCCACGGCTCATTGTGTTCAACTATACACAATCGAAGTAGATCCTCCATCGTCCTGTTTGTCCGCTCCGTCTCTCCGTCTGTCCGTCTGTCCGCGGGTGGAAGGCGGTGCTAAAGGCCAATTTAGTTCTCAAGTTTGCCTGCACCCGCCTCCATTCCTTAGACGTGAAACACCCATAACGATCTGATACGATGGACGTTGGTACTCCGTGAAATCAGACTACTTGTTCTAGGAATATTCTGGTCAGAATATCCACTCAGTCGCCCTGTCGATTTGGAATGAACCGCGCTTCCTTGGTGAGTCAATGTACGACCACACAAATTGAGTCATTCCCAGCGCTGGATCGAGATAGGCCGTGGACGAAGTCCATGAAGATATCTTCGAACTTCCATTCTGGTATCGGCAGGGACTGTAATAGGCCTCCTGGACTGCGACATTTGGCTTTAACCTTCTGGCAGGTCTGACACTGAGCCACGAAGTTGGTGACGTCCCTTTTCATTCCAGACCAATAAATGGTCCTGCGCAGGTCAACGTACATTTTAACTATACCAGGATGAATCGAGTACCTGGACTGATGAGCCTCTTGCAGAATTTCTTCACGAATTCCTCTGGTAGCGGGAATGAATATGCGATGCTTGAATTGTAGAATCCCGTCATGCATATTATATTCCTCCTATGCCCCTCCTTACAGAGATCGGATGATCGACACTACCTCCGGGTCGATCTTCTGAGCTTCACGTATCCGATCTCGGATGTCGCATTGGATCTCCATCCAATACAGCTGAGCATGGTACTCTTCTGGATCTCTTCGGGCAACCAGGGTAGTTTCCAAGTCTACCAAGGACTGGAATAGCTCCTTAGGGATTTGCTCCATCCAACTCCAAGCTATCGCAAACTGGCGGCTCAAGGCGTCAACGACTCTGTTAGCTTTCCCAGGGTGATATTGGAGAGCAAAGTTGTAATCACATAGGAATTATAGCCATCGGCGCTGCCGGAGGTTCAACTCTTTCTGCGTGAAGATATATTTGAGTCTCTTGTGGTTGGAGAAGATCTCACATCTTACTCCGTAAAGATAATGCCTCCAGATATTAAGGGTGAAGACGACGACGCCCAACTCTAAATCGTGTGTTGCGTAGTTTAATTCATGCGGCTTTAATTGCCGAGATGCGTAGGCCACTACCTTATCATGTTATATTAAAACAACTCCCAATCCCTTCAGGGAGGCATCAATGTAGATTTGGAATCCCTCGGTCTCTATGGGGATCATAAGGATTGGTGCAGAAGTCAGCCGCTTCTTCAGTTCAACAAACGCAGCCTCGCACTCCGGCGTCCATCAGAATGCGACGTCTTTTCTGGTGAGAGCAGTTAGGGGTAGGAAAATCTTGGAAAAACCTTCGACGAACTTCCTGTAGTATCCGACAAGACCGAGAAAACTTCGGATGTCCGCAGCCATCCTGAGCGGCGGCCAATTTTGTACCGCCTGGATCTTGGCTTGGTCTACTACTACTCCTTCCTTGTTTATCGTGTGGCAAAAAAATCCAACTTCTTCTAGCCAAAACTCGCACTTTCTGAATTTGGAGAAGAGAGAGTGCTCCCGGAGTCTTAATAACACCATTTGCAGATGCCGAGTATGGTCCGTCTTGGTCTTCGAGTAGATTAAGATGTCGTCGATGACAAAGTGATCCAAGAAGGGTTCGAAGACTTTATTCATCAGAGCCATAAAGGCCCTACATTGGTGAGCCCAAAGGGCATCAGTAGGAACTCATAAAGACTATAACGGGAGCTGAAGGCAGTCTTGGGAATATCTTCCTCTTGGATTCGAAGCTGATAATAGCCGGATCTCAGGTCCATTTTGGAGAATACGGATGCACCTTGCACCTGATCGAACAGTTCGTCGATCCTAGGGAGGGGGTATGTATTGCGTATTGTAAGCTTATTTAGTTCCCTATAGTCGATGCACAGTCGCAGTGTCCCGTCTTTCTTCTTGACGAAAAGCACCAGGGCTCCCCAGGGCGAGGAACTAGGACGGACGAATCCAACATCTATGAGTTCCTGCAGTTGGATTTTCAGTTCAGTTAGCTCTCTTGGGGCCATCCGGTAGGGGGCTCGTGGTACTGGTCGTGCTCCGTACACGAGCTCAATCTGAAAGTCGACCTCTCGCTGGGGTGGCAATCCTGGGAGGGACTCATGGAAAATATCTGGAAAGTCGCGGACTACTGGAACTTTGGCGAGCACCTGGGTTCTGTCTTCCATCTCAAAATAGATAAGGTATACTTCGTCCTTCTGCCAGACTGATTTCACCATCTGCATAGAAGTTAGAATAATGCGCGAGACAGAGGACACACCTGTCAACGTGACGCTCTGGCCATTTTGATTCTGTAGCCGGACTTCTCGCGTGGAACAGTTTATCTATGCCTCGTGCTCGGCCAGTCAGTCCATCCCCAGAATAATGTCAAATCCGGTTATTGCTAGGATGGTTGCGTAAATCTCTAATTCTACTTCTCCCAGCACAGCCTGGATCGAGCACTTTTCCGTAGATGTCATATCCAACCCGTCCGGTAAACGGATTCGTGTAGATAGTCCGGTTGAACGAATAACGGTCTCTTTTGTTGTGATGAATTTGTGGGAAACTAATGAATGTGTCGCTCCTGTGTCGAAAAGGGTCTTGGCAGAGTGTCCTTCTACCAACAAGATTCCTGACGATATGAGAAGTATATACATATATATCATCTAATTGATACAAAAGATGTAAGAACATATAAGTAATATACAACATCAGTAGTAAGATCTAGTATTTCCCTATCGCCTAAAGTATATACCTATAACTACGTTAGGGGCCAGTCCGTACTGCAATTCCAGTGCGTAGGCCTCCAGGGGCGTTGCTCGGCCCTGCTTGCCTCTCCTGCCAGCTCTGCCTCTGCGGCCTCTCTGACCCTGTCCCCGTGTTGGCTGTCTACCCTGAACTACTCCTAATCCTGGTCTCCCTGTCGCCTGTGGGAAGAAAGCTCTCATATATCTCGGCTGCTGACATAAGAAGCAGTTCCCTGCGAAGGGAACATCTCGTCGGGCCACTGGTGCGGGCTGTGGTGCTTGAGCTGGTCTGATGTCTGGCTGCGCGGCTGGGGGTGCTTTGGGTACTGGTGGGCACCTATAGGACTGTCTGCGGCATTGCTGCCTGCGCTCTCTATCCTGTCTGTGGGGAGCGACTCCTCCGTCTCGCCTCTGGTCTCGAGGAATCTCTACCTGGCCTCTGCGCTGCTGAGCCATTGTCCGCTGGTCCAACTCCAATGCTGTCCCATGGGTGGCAATGGTGTGAAAGGAGGCCTGAGAGAGCATGATCATGGTCTGCCTCAGGTCGTCTCGTAGTCCTCGATAGAACCGAGAAGCTCTATCTCTGTCGGAGGCAGCCAGATTCCCGGCAAAGCGTGCCAGGTGTATAAACTCTCTCTCGTACTCTACCACTATGCGGTTACCCTGTCGAATGAGCAAGAACCTCTCCTACAGCACGGCTCGATCTGCATCCGTGATGAAGAACTCTAGTAGAGACTCAGAGAACTCCCCCCAAAGTATCGCGCTCAACGGTCGACCTCGAAAAGTTGAGCGACTAGCCGCTCTCCACCAATCCCTCGTGTACCCCTCCAAAAGGGTCATCACTAAAGAGACTGTAGCCACAGTTGGGCACATCATTCCCACTAATAGCTCCTCCACACGCTCCACCCACTCCTTTGCCTGGATGACAGTCTCTGTACCTCTAAAAGCGGACGGCCTCAGTCCTCGAAAAGTCGTCAGTAAATCGGTAGGTGCCGCCATCTCTCATGGTGGCTGTGCCAAGGTTGTCCGAAAAGTGGCCAGAATGGCTGTCAATGTCTGCCCCAAGTCAGTCTCGGCAAACGGTACAGTCGCGGGGGCGACCGGGTCTGGCGGTGGGGTAGCTGCAACATATCCTCTAGACGAGGATCCCCCGTTACTGTACTCCAGTATCTGGAGAAGTAACATGAAAGAGTGTCAGTATTTTGCAAAAGTAGGGGCAATTTGCAAAAACGACAGACAAAGCGGAAACAGCGGTGTATGAGCATACTATCGTATAGTCTTGAATCCTTAAGCCTTTACACTAGGGTCCACCAGGCTTCCACTGCAAGGTTCGTCCCGAACCCAGAACGAAGCGAGGGACGGGGGGATCCTGAGACTGCTCCACAAGGACGAATCATGATTGCTCTGATATATTTGTAGTACCCCCCCCAACATTTTGCCCGGGTCGGGCCGGATGGGTACTACTGGCCCAAGACGTCCACTCAGTGCTCCTTAGGGGAAACGATCCACCCTATCTAAGCACTAGTTGGCCGCCTTGCTCGGCTCGAATCACAACATTCACAACCCATCAAAGTATAGCGGAAGCATTAACAGGAAACCACTGCAGATATATAACACATCATATAATAATACAGAGGTTCTAGAACCGAAGCCTAAGTATTTATATAAGCTCGTGGGCTTTACAAGTACTACATATAATCCTAACACTCTCTCTCCCTATGCTGCTCGGCGGTACTCACGTCTCTAAACTCCGAGGACGTCGGGGGTGCATCTTCTCGAGTAGTCCTAGCCGCTGGCGTAATCTCTTATTGCGGCAGGTCACTACGATGCTCAATTTCCTGTGAATGGTTATTTAGATAACCGTTAGTCACAGAACTAAGTGGAAATAAATCTCCTCCCCGAATCCATATCCTGGGGACGAGCACCCACCTACCCAACAGAAGTAAATAGTCGAAGCAAGAGAGGGTTAACACAACATTTCATATATGTATAGCTATGAACAACTATAAAAGAGTGCATGATAGTATAACTGGGAAAAGTAGCAGCAATTTAAATCAGTTATAACAAGGCTCCACTAGCATACCAGCACATCAGGTTTTCATATCCTGTATTCTATCGCAGGCATTCACAGCCGCGCACACAAACCCTATGTCGATTTAGTTTGGACCGCTTCAGTTTCCAGCAGGGTAGCGAGCCCCGCGGGCCTCACCGATGTGGCCGTCGGTGATAGTGGCAAGTCCTGCCACTTTGGGGGTGGTCGTAACCCGTGATATCCATCTCCCTGTCGCCTTGAGTCGTTGACCTTCCCGCACCGGTATGAACGGTTTGTGGGAGGGACTGACCTACCACCATTTTACTACACGTAATTTACAAACAATCAAACAAAAGACAATCATAATACAAACCGTGTCTACGTTGGCCTGCCCTACTAGGCTTTAGACTTCGGGCATCGACACTTAGCTCTACTTTCGACAAGGAGCGTGAGAGCGCATTATTTGGGGCTAGCCCTGGAGGAATACTTCAACTCCGGTTATCCCCAACTAAGGCTCAACTTTAACAACGACTGCTCGACAGAGCAGGACCCGAGATTATAATAGTAAATTACAATGTGGATACGTGTAGTGATTATGCTGCTTATTTAAAGTGCTGGAAAGAAGCGTGACCAGTACGAAACTAGAGTAGTACTTGATTGAAAGTAATTGACCAGTACGAGACTGGAGTAGAACTGAATTTAAAGTACTTGACCAGTACGAGATTGGAGTAGAGCTGAATTAAAAGTACTTGACCAGTATAAGACTGGAGTAGAACTGAATTGAAAGTACTTGACCAGTACGAGACTGGAGTATAACAGAATTAAAAGTACTTGACTAGTACAAGACTGGAGTAGAACTGAATTGAAAGTACTTAACCAGAACGAGACTGGAGTAAAACTGAATTGAAAGTACTTGACCAGTACAAGACTGGAGTAAAACATAAAGAAAATGTTAGTAGTCCAATCACTCCTTTCAGGAGGCTTCAATCCCATCTCCGTTCTCAGGAGATTTCCTTGGGTTTCACCCATTATTAAGGTCTGATAGAAATTTAGTTGCACATTTTAATCACGGCTTAATTGGATTATGGCTTGTTAGAAGTTACACTTTTTTATTCGTTGAGGATAATTTATAACTCAACACTCGTTCTCACAATTCTCGATGTTTCCAAATTACCCGAGAGTCGAGGCGTTTGATGGTTTCACGAAATCTCGGAATACCCGGAGTTTGGTCACTTGCCTCGGCCACTCTCGTCAATAAAGCGATTTGAATTCATTATTTAAATTAGAAGGATAGTCGCTGTTGGAAGCCTAGTTTTGATTTGGACAAGAATCACTATTAGGATGATTAGATTGACCCAAAATGCATAATCATGGGTCAGGATTATTTCCAGGTTTGCTCATTCAGAAAAATTCCAGAGAAGTTCAGATTTGAAGTTCAGAAAATTGCTGGAAGAAATTCTCCGAACACAGTTCAACGATCTCTGAGCTGAGATCAACGATCTCTGAGCTTAGCTCAAAGAAAGCTGTAAAACTCAGTTCAACGATTATGCAATTCAAAATCTCCGAGCTCAACTCAACGATCTCTGAACTGAGATCAACGATCTCCGAGCTGAGATCAGCGATCTCTGAGCTCAATTTGAAGAAGCTTTAAAATTCAGTTTGGCGATTTTCTGTGCAGTTTTTCAGACAGATTTATTTACAGTGGCAGAATTTATTAAGCCTTAACAACAGGCATTTATAGCTCTCAGATTTAATGTTATATATTCTTATCGAATATAGCCGTTTGAATGACAACATTAAATATGACTTATTACAGAGATTAAATGTCAATTGATTTCTCAAGGCAGATTACATTCTTGGGAATTGATTCAGCCATTCCATAGACAGAAAGAATTCAAATGTTTGAATTCTCTAGGCAATAAATATACAGATAATTATATCTCACAGATTACAAGAGAGAGAAAAATTAAGAAGGCTTTTTCTCAAAGAAGAAGAACTCTCGGCAAAAAACATCTTTCTAAACAACTCTTCATCTTCTTCATCTGCTCCAAGTTTTCAAGAGACAAAAATACAAAATCAGTCTAAAAGGCTTGCTGAAGATCAACATCAATCTGAAGGTCTACACCCTGAAGCAAAGCTTCCATTTCCTGATCATCTACAAAATCTCAGGGGGTGCTTTGGCATCATCAACATCCACTAGTCTTCTCTCAGATCATTGACAGAGAAGACAACATCATTTCTTTTCCTTTTTCTGTGTACAGGGTGATACGCCCGTAATGGTCTACGTATTTAAACGCAAGTGCACGTGTCGTGTCAAGTAATAAAAATGAGTATGAATCGTCTCCACAGGGAGGTGGTGAATTCAGTGTTTGCAAATACCAGTTAGGCCTTTTCCTTAAATCCAAGTAAGACAGAATTCGTGATTTTCTTAGACTACTAAAAATTAAATATAAAGACTTCTAGATTAAATTACTACGGATCTTAGAAACAAAACTTTTCTTATCAAGGGAGAAATATAATCTTATATTATGATTTCCTAGGTTTAGTATGACGGATAAGTGAATGAATCGTTGTGAAAATGTGTGGTGAGCGTGCCTTGCAACGATCTTAAAATAGATAACCGTATCTCTCGATATCGGCAATCCCTAGTTCTATATTTCCCCTCGGGTGAAATAAGAACCGCTCAAAGAACAAAGACCCAAGTTGCTAACACTAAGAGGAAGTCTCCTTCTCTCTTCAAATGCTATATCAAAATTATGATATGCTCTCGCAACTCCTCTCTCGATTTATGAAGCGTAGCATAAAAATGAAACATTGGCCAAACATTTCAGAAAATAAAGATCATAAATTTGATAAAGAACACTCACCAAGAATCCACAACAAAATAAACTAGAAAATATCCATCACACACAACCTAGTAATCTCATAATACAAGATTAAGGAAGGATTAGTTCATGGCGTTGGAGGAATCACTCAAAATATTGAAATAGATCTTACAAAACATCGCAGTTCACGCTTAATCGCTGCAGGAATTTCTTCCTAGAGTCGCTTCTTCGATCCGTGCGAAGATCTCCTTCTTCTTCCTCTTGCCGGCGCTCTCCAATGGAGGTTTTCTTCCCAAGCCAACCCTAGATGATGCTCTCCCTCTTAGATCCGAAATTACAGATGCATTATTCTCCTCTAATCAGTTTTTGGCATTAAAAACGTCCACCCCCCTCAAGAGACACATCCTTCCATAATTAAAAAATGGTGGGAATTCAAATTTTAAATTCTGAATTTCGGACAGACACATGTTGCAGTTTCAGAATTGGATGTTGCAGTTTCTGGCCAGGCCGAAAATAGAAATTCTGCATCACTCTTCTTAGTTGATTTCCTTAACAAACCTTGCATAAAAACCATAGAATAAGGCTGACTTAGTATCATAATTATTGAAACAACAATTAATCAGATTTATTGCCATTTATACTCTTTTTTTATTAATTAAGAAGTAGAAATAATAGGCAAAGATAACTTCATTTGAGAAGTTATCACAGGGTTATTACTCCCTTCAAAAGTAAATTCTTTGGTGACAGGGCACCTGATCAAAAACCTGTGTTGGTTTTTGGGCACCTGATTAAAATCTCAAAGGGTTGTTATATATCCCTTAGAAAATAGATATTTTGGTGGCAGGGCACCTGATCAAAAACCTCTAGTGGATTCCTACCAGGGTGATAGAAGAGTGGATGTACCCAGGTTTATTGGGGAACCACTTTAATCCTTGTGTCATGGGTCATAAGATTATTTCTAGGTTTGCTCATTCAGAAAAATTCCAGAGAAGTTCAGATTTGAAGTTCAGAAAATTGCTGGAAGAAATTCTCCGAACTCAGTTCAGCGATCTCATAGCTCAGCTCAAAGAAAGCTGTAAAACTTAGTTCAACGATTATGCAGTTAAAAATCTGCGAGCTCAGCTCAACGATCTCTGAACTGAGATCAACGATTTCCGAGCTGAGATCAACAATCTCCGATCTCAGTTTGAAGAAGCTTTAAAATTCAGTTTGACGATTTCCTGTGCAGTTTTTCAGACAAATTTATTTACAGCTGGCAGAATTTATTAAGGCTTAACTGCAGACGTTTATAGCTCTCAGATTTACTGCTATATATTCTTATCAAATATAACAGTTTGAATGACAACATTAAATATGGCTTATTACAGAGATTAAATGACAATTGATTTCTCAAGGCAGATTCCATTCTTGGGAATTGATTCAGCCATTTCATAGACAGAAATAATTCAAATGTTTGAATTCTCCAGACAATAAATATATAAATAATTATATCTCACAGATGATAAGAGAGAAAAATTAAGAAGGCTTTTTCTCAAAGAAGAAGAACTCTCGGCAAAAAGCATCTTCCTGAACAAATATTCATCTTCTTCATCTGCTCCAAGCTTTCAAGAGATAAAAATATAAAATCAGTCTAAAATGCTTGCTGGAGATCAACATCAATCTGAAGGCCTACACCCTGAAACAAAACTTCCATTTCCTGATCATCTACAAAATCTCAGGAGGAGCTTTGACACCATCAACATCCACTAGTCTTCTCTCAGATCATTGACAGAGAAGACAACATCATTTCTTTTCCCTTTCCTGTATACAGGGTTATTACTCGCTTCAAAAGTAAACTCTTTGGTGGCAGGGCACCTGACCAAAAACCTGTGTTGGTTTTTGGGCACCTGATCAAAAGCTCAAAGGGTTGTTATATCTCCCTTAGAAAATAGATATTTTGGTGGCAGGGCACCTGATCAAAAACCTATAGTGGATTCCTACCAGGGTGGTAGAAGAGTGGATGCACTCAGGTTTATTGGGGAACCACTTTAATCATTGTGTCGTTTGTGCTTGCTTATTTATTTCTTTATTTGTGTGCTATGATTTTTTTCTCCTTATATATTTTTATCTTTGAGTAAATATAAGATCTATCCTCACTTTCAATCGCGTGCTTCAATTTTTTACTTTTGGAGAAAAACGAGCGTAATAATTACCGAGCGCGACCATAGGCTTCTATAATTTGGGAAAAATATCAAAATTTATCACCATGATCCCAAATTTTGATACAACCTTTAAAAAAACCTAAAAAGAGACTAGTAAGTGTTTTATAATTTTTCCAAGTATTTTGGGCTTTTAATTTGGCTAAATAAATTTTATTTTGACTTTTAAAAATACTAAATCAACTTCAAAAATTCTCGAAATTTTTGTGGAGGAAGCCCTCATCATGAGGAACATTTTTCATGTTGATCACTTTTCCCCTAGAGGCCTAGGTTTGACCCATAAATTTTTTCACATTTCTGTTAATAGAATGGTCTGCAATTAGCAGATCAAGAGGAAATCCTGCGGCTGAGATCGACCTGAACAGCGCAACCGGCCAGCACTTCCCCACAGCGGATCGACCATGAATCCGCTATGGGTGGCACAGAAGAGGAGGAGGGGGCGGGATTTAAGATGATCAGGGCCGTCCGATCTCATCTTGAGATCGGACGACCACTGTGCTTCCCGGCGGTGCGGAAGGTGGCAGCCTCCACTACCGTCGGCCATCCACTGCCAACCGTCGTCGCCGACCCCGAACAACTCACCGGGGGCTGGCGACCCTGTGGGCGGTGGTCCGACGGCCTAGCGCCGCCGGCCGTCGCCGGAAAACTTAACCTGAGAGCTTGGGGTGGCGAGGGCTCTGCTCCCGGCGCCACCGCGCTACCCCCGCTCCTCGGGTGGTTGGCCGCCTAATGCACCACCCCCGGCCGATTCGCCGGGGGTCAGGCTCTTCGCTGGCGGTGGTCTGGCGGCCCTGCGCCACCGGCTGATGCTGCTAGAAATAAACAGAGCGGTGCTCTGTTTTACGGGTGCTGCCGGAACGGGGTTTTCTGGCGGCACCACCACTCTCCGCCGCTGGGGGTCGCCGCCCCCCAGTGGTCTAGAATTCCCCCAGCGCCACCACCGGTGCTAGGGGAGGAACTTTCCTTCTTGGTCAACACTCGGCCTGGAGCATGGCTCGGGTGGCACCAACGACACTCCGGCCGCCGGAGGGCGCATGCAAGACATCCAAAATAGGGAAGGTGGAGGGATAAGGTTTTCCACCTGGGTCTGGTGGGCTCGGGAGGGTCCGGCCTGGTCGGTCATGCCAAAGGACATGGCGGTGGTGGAGGGGGAGGCTTGCCTTTTCCGGCCACCTGGGCTTCAGCAGAGGTTGGGCAGGGGGGATTGCTCAGAGAGCTGTGAGGAAGATTACAGGGGGGAGTTCCTTTTATAGGCTGGAGGGGAGAAGCCATCCCCCCTTTCCTCGATGTGGGATTATTCCATGAGGAGGCTGCCTCCTCTCTTCCTTCCAGCCAGGTGGCGCCACCAGGGATGGGAGGTACTGCCATGTGGCAGTCCTAAGGGGGAGGGTTTAGTGGGTTTGGGTTTTTAGAAAAGGGAGAAAGAGAGGGGAGTGGGGTAAGATTGGGTTGGTGGGCCTCTACTTGGGCCCATATGAGTGCTTGTTAGTTGGGGGGCCCAAAGTGGGTGGGGGTAAGACCCTAAGTGGTCATGAAGAGGGGGTAAGCTCCACTTTAGGAAAATTTTCCAAAAATGGAAAAAGGAAGGTTTTGACCAAAGTCAACCATGGGGGTGGTCAACCCATGGGGGTCAAAGTCAAAATATGTCCAAGTCATTGTGGTCGGGTCAAAGTTCGGGTGTCGTGTCACAATTGGTGTGCGCACGCTTTTCGGTGCACGGTTATGCTTGATTTGACCACGAGTTGACCAATTGTCGTCAAAATTGACCGGAACGACTTCTGCTGACTTCGTATTGACCATACGAGTCCAACGTCACTGACTGGAGTTAAATCGGAGTCCGATTGGCGAAAGTCTGAAATTTGCGCGTCGCAGCGCGCTTAAACGGTCAAAGTGTCTAAATCTGTCATTAGGTCTCGGATTGTGACGCGACAGGTTCCGATGCACCTGTCTAGGTTATATGAGGTCACAGGAATCGACCGAACTTAATTCGGAGTTCTCTAGCTCGAATCCAAAATCTTGCTCTCGTTGCGTTTATGAGGAATGGTCACATCCACTATACGACCTCGGGGTCCAACTGAACGAGTTCTGATGCACTCGTATCGACTATACGAGGTCACAGGAACTGACAGAACTCAATTCGGAGTTCTCTAGCTCTATTTCTTGCCTAGGGTTACCTCCCACCAGGTCATGGGTAGGGTTCAGACCACTTTTATTGGGCCCACTAGGGCTCTGGTTGCCCAATAAAAGTCAGGATATTACAGAAGCACATACCTGGGAGTGCGCGCGCGCGTCTAGGTGCGCACGCTCCTAGGCGCGCGCCTCTGCGCACGCTTCTAGGCACGCGTCTCTACGCGCGCGTAGGGTGACCGACAACGTGCTTTTGCATGCTGCCGCGCCGCTTTGGTCGGGCAGATTCCAGGCTGCCCGACCTCCATGCCTCCCCGGTCGCCAAGCTAGGACGACCGGATTCCCTTCTAGGGAGGGCGGCCCCACTGGCCTCCCTCCCCTCTTACTTCCTGCGCCAGGAAAGCGCCACCGCCCCTAACAGGGGCGGTGGCCTTTTCTGTCAGATGGGCGGCCAAATGGCCGCCCATTTGCCGCCGGCCACCCCTAGTTAAGGACAGCCGGATTTCCTTCCAGGGAGGGCGGTCCAGGTGGACGCCCTCCCCCTCTTCTCCTGCGCCAGGAAAGCGCCACCGCCCCTCTTTGGGGCGGTGTTCCTTTCCTCCCGACGGGCGGCCATTTGGCCGTCCGTCCGCCGCCCACCGCCCCTAAAAAGCGGCAGCCCTTCCTCGCTCTGGACGGTCTGCCGTGAGGCAGCCCACCCTTGTCTTTCTGCCTTCGGCCGCCCCTAATGGAGGCGGCCCCTTCCTCGTCGGGGTGAGCGGTCATTTCGCCGTCCGTCCTCCGCCGACACCACCAGTGGGTGGTTTCCTCTCCCCCTCGGCCGGCCGGCCTTCCTCCGACGGTCGACCATGTCCCTCCGTTCGGCCAACCTCCGTCGTCGGTCAGCCTCGCCGGCCGGATTCTTAGTCGCCGTTATTTCTACATCGTTTGATCGCGCTCTCGCGATCACCACCGCCGGTTACGTGGGTAACCACCCACGTAACCACTCGCATGATCTCCCGTAGTGGGGGAAATGCGTGGCTAAAAACAAATCGGTCTACGGTTAGTATACTTATTAAATATTATACGCGTAAATATGTCATGAGAGAGGCCTATTAATAGCTATTATGGTGGTTATGAGCTACAGATAGCCGCATAACCTCCATAACCACCCATGAAACCTATAAATAGGGCTCAAGATCCCTCTTTAATTCTCATTCTCTCCTTCTTGGTAAAATTCTCCTACGAATTTTCTCTCTCCTTCCTCCTTCATCTCCTTCTCCTTCTTCGAAGATCTTCAAGCGCTCCTTGAAGATCTCCTTCGTCTTCGACGTCTCCTTCGAAGATCTCCATCTTCCTCGCCCGAGAAATCCTCCTACGAATTTTATCTCTCCTCTATTCCTTTTTCTTGCGCGCTCCCACGCGCATTGCCTCCTTGCACACCACCGCGCACCTTCCTTGTACGCTCCCGCGCGCGCCGCCTCCTTGCGCGCTCCCGCGCGCATCTCTTCCTTGCGCGTTTCCTGCCAACAAGCGCTCCGCGCGCTCTCCGTCAACAAGCTCCCCGCGCGCTCTCCACCAACAAGCGCTCTACGCGCTCTCTCCCAGCGAGTGCCCCACGCGCTATCCATCAGCCAGCTCAGCAATGAGCCCACCAAGTGTCAGGAAGTCAGCAATTCTCGTCTTCTCCCTGTACACCAAGATAAGATGTGTCCGACGCATTGCACGAGCTTCCAAGCTCCAGACATCAGAGCGAGTACAACAAGTCGCTTCCATCTCCAGAAATTACTAGAAGACTCCAGAATACAACGAGCGCATCGCTCCACGCAGCACCCGGGAAAATAATTAGCCTTGTGAGTGGTGACCTGTCACCCTCCAGGTTCTCTCTCTCTCCCTAATAATTGCAACGAGAGACGGCATGACACCCTTGAGTTCTTGAAAAAGCCATGTAACATTACTCAGATTTAGTGGATGTTTGGTCGGCACAGATCCGACCACGTAGTTTTTCACCTCTTTCCGGGGTTTCCCACGTCAAAAAAATTACCCTGTCAGTTTTCTATTTTCATTGACTGTGTGCGCGCTCGATCGCTCCGTGGACTAAGACGGTCCAAAATAATCCGATCCGACCGGGACCTTGAATTTGACCGCAACAGGCATTTCATTATTTTATTGGGACTTATTGATGGACTTTTTATAAATAATTTATGCTATATTTGCCACGGTTTTTGACATTCTCTAAAAGTAGTAGCCCAAATAAAAAATTATGGTAACAATTTCAAAAGTGAGTTTTGTTGTTGGCTTGTGGCAAAAGGGATTGTGCATGCGTGCACGTCTAAAGAGAGTGCGCGGAAGGAGCGGCAACAGAGGGTGCGACCGTGTTTGCTACAGAGTCACGCGACCCTGATTGCTCTGCTTTTAGGTCTTGTTTAGGGGCGTTTTCAATTGATCGCCTCGGTCCTTTTTGCCGATCTTATCGAATCCTTGACTTAGATAAAATCGGCTTGACCAGAGTAGGTTTAAGGGAACCCCATCAACCTTCTTTTTTATGTCCGTGTCCGTGCGCATGTGTGGGTACACTTGCGGGTGCACTCTAACCCTCACTTTAACATTTAAACATTTGAAGAGGATTTGGCGGGACTTAATTTGCCCGCAATAACTTGCAATGCTTGATATTATTATCCATTCAAATGCTTGCTTCTAGAATGATTTGAATTATTTAACTCTTCTAGAAGATAAAGATGAAAGTGTAGAATGGTTTGAAGATCTAACTCCTCTGGAAGATAATCACGTGCGACTCTCCATTGATAGAGCTGAGTGTATGAAATGGTCTCAGCTTAATTATGATTAATGTTAAGTTGGAGATGTTTTTTTAGTGTAGGTGTTTGAAGAGCTACAGTGATTTGACACGTGTCATGCACGCTTAGCTGTCACACAATCCTAGCTGTGGATAACTCTTTATTGACTTTAATGATCCATTTGATAACCCGTTTTTAGCAATTCCGTTTGATCAAAACGCAGTAATGAGAAGGTCAATCAAGGAAGCCTTAAATTCTTTATCATACTTTCAATATGCAATATTATGTTCTACTTTAGTTTGGCCACGCCTAGGTGTGAACAAAAAAACCGGGCCTGACGGGCCGGCCCGAGCCCGGCCCGGTCAAAGCCCGGTCAAGCCCGGCCCGGTTCAGGCCCGAACCGGGCCGAGCCCTAACCCGGGGCCTTGAAAGGGCCCCGGTTTCAAGCTGTTACCCGGCCCGGTACCTGGCCCGGTCCGGGCCGGGTAAAGCCCGAAAATCGGGCTAGCCCGAGACCGGGCCGGCCATAGCCCGATCCGGTCTCGGGCTAGGCCCGATTGAGCCTAACGGCTCTTTTTAAGAGCCGTTAGGCTCTCATGGCAGCATGGCTGCCACGTGGCAGCCATGCTGCCATGAAGAGCAGCCAACGGCTCTCTAAATGAGAGCCGTTGGCCGCATTATATAAAAATATATTATATATATATTTTATATTTTTTTATTATTTTAATATTTTATAATATTATTTAAATTAAAAAAATTAAAAATAAAAAATAAAAAAATTCTTAAAATCTTATAAATACCCCCCCTAACCCCCTTCTTTTTTTTGTTTTTTCTCACACTCTCTCTCTCTCACTCTCTCTCTCTCTCCCTCTCTTAGCTCTCCCAATGGCGTCGTCTTCCCAAAATACGGCTGCGGTAGTGGAGCACAATCGTAGAGCGGGTATTTGGGAGCATTTCGAGATGGTCCAAGTCGGGACCGAAAGGAGAGCGCGCTGCAAGTTGTGCTCGAAGCTGCTATCCATCACCGACAACTCGACGCTTGTTAGACACCAGAAGTCTTGCGTGTCGAAACAAGCTCCTCCCGAGTCAAGTCAAGCCCAAATTTCTAGAGCAGGACAGATTTGGACGTACGATCAAATGCGACAGCGAGAGCTGCAGGCACAGTTCGTCATCAAACGCGGGCTGCCATTCAGCGTCTTCGACAATGACGACGCGACGGAGTACATACATGGGGGGCTTCAACCCAAATACCAAAAGGTTAGTAGAATTACTCTAAGGCGTGACGCGCTTAAATTTTATTTAGCAGTAAAAGAAGAATTAATTAACTATTTTGAAAATTTCGAAGGACGTGTGAGTCTAACGAGCGACGTTTGGATGAGTAATTTAAATTTAGGATTATCTTATCTTTGCATCACTTGTCATTGGATTGATCCCATTTCGTGGGAGCAAAATAAACGCGTAATATGTTTTACAGGTTTTGAATACCCGCACACGGCTGTAGCTTTATATAAAGTTATTATGAAATGTGCGCGAGAATTTAAAATTAACGATAAAATACTTAGTATTTCTTTTGATAACGCCGCTAACAATGGCGCCGCAATTGAATTGTTAAAACGAGATTTAAAACCATTTCTCAACGGCGCGTTTTTTCATACTAGATGTGTTTGTCACGTGCTAAATTTAGTTGTACAGGATAGTTTAAAGGGAATGGAAGAATATATTAATAAAATTCGAAACATGTTAAAAACTATTTATTGTACTAAACAACGAGCTCAAGATTTTAGAAAATTTTGTAAAGCACAAAATCAGAAATATTTGAAACCCGAATTTGATATGCCGGTTAGATGGAACTCAACCTATAAAATGTTAAAAAGAGCCGTTCTACAAAAAGAAATTCTAATGGAATATTATAGTTTGCTTAATATTGAACACAATTTAGGTGAAAATGATTGGGATATTATAGAACATTATCTAGATTTACTAAAGTGTTTTTATAGGACCACTGTTTCTTTATCTGGAGTGTATTATCCAACGAGCGCATTAGTAATTGAACATTTCGTACATATCACACAAAAATTTAGTTATTATGGACAACACGAAGGTTGGGCTCCTTTGATTAAAATAATGGAAGAAAAATTTTTAAAATATTATAGAGCTATACCGCCTATGTTTTCGTGCGCCGCCGCTTTAAATCCGCTACTTAACGTAGAAGGCGTAGAAAATTTGATCGATGAAATCAATACTAATCTAACCTTAAATATAAATTATGATGATGATGACCCCGTTAGTACTACAAATTTTACTACTTTTTTTACACAAAGTTATAATTATTACAATAACTTATACGGGTCACGACCCCGCGAAGAAATAACACAACCCAAAACAAAGGATAGTCTTAAAAATAAAATTTTAGATTTAGCTTCTAGGAAAAAATCTCGCACATCTGGTAGTTTAGATGAATTAGGATTATATACAAAAACACAATTTAGCGATTTTATGAGTTCGGACGAGATCGAAAACTTCGATCTCTTAAATTGGTGGAAAGGTAAAGCTAATACCTATCCTGTTTTGGCCTATATGGCCCGTGATTTACTAACTATCCAAGCTAGTACAGTAGCTTCGGAGTCCGCTTTTTCTCTTAGTGGCAAGGTTTTGAACGAGCGGAGGAGCCGGCTTAACGAAGAATCGCTGGAGATTTGCATATGCTACAAGGACTACTTGGATGCTATGAAGAGGAAGCAGCACATAACAGCATTGGAGGATAGCTCGGAGGAGATAGAAGACGAAATTGACGCAATGAATCTACAAGATGATTAAATCGGGCAATCTTAAATTCTTAATGTAAATTTTTTTGATGTATGTAAATTTTTTTAATTAAATCTTAAATTCTTAATGTAAATCGGGCAATGTCTGACTTAGATTTTGTATTCTAAATTTCTAATATTAATAAAATTTTTTGATTAAATTTTTTGTGACATTTGTGCAATTGTATAACTAATAAACTAATAAATATATATTATAATAAATTAATAATATAATATATTATAACTATTAACTATTTATAATAATATAAATTATAATATAAAATTATAAATTATAAATTATAAAATAATTAATAAAAAAAAAAGAAAATCGGGCCGGCCCGGTTCGGGCCCGAGACCGGCCCGGTCCTGCCCGGCCTGGCCTGAAGGGCCGGAGCAGGCAGCCTATTTTAGCTGCCTGCCCGGCCCGGCCCGATTGCAGGGGAGGACCGGGCCGGCCCGGCCCGATAAATGAAAAAGCCCGATCGGGCCCGGTCCGGGCCGGCCCGATCGGGCTTTTTGTTCAGGCCGGCCCACGCCCTTTATTTTCTTTTAGATCTCTTTTTTTATTCATTTTATTTTGTATTATAATATTTCTCATTAAAGGAGGTTTTTCATGTAAAAGAATATGGTCTTATTCATTAAATATGTTATTTATACTATAATAATAATTACAGTAAGTCTTTAGGGCTACAATTTTAGATTTCTCATTTTGCGTCATTCATTGTACCGTGGTGATCAAGAATGCGGTGATTACAAATTTTGTTAGTGAATTCTCAATCGTCCTCACCAAAGAAATTGGTGGAATTGCATCCATTTCTATGGTTAAAATTAGTTTTTTTTTCCTTTGTCGCCATAATAACAGTAATGTCAAAGACATATTCACAAAGTCATGTGCATAAAGTCCGATTGGGCCGGCCTGGTACCGGGCCCAACGGGCCCGAGCTTTTCTCAACCGGGTCGAGCCCGGGCTTTTATGAAACCGGTCTCGGGCCCCTGCCCTGGAAAGTGGCCTGATCCGGCCCTTCAGGCCGGGCCGGGCTCTATTAAAAAAAATTATTTAGTAAACAAAATTTATATACTAAAAATATTTAATACACTAAAAAAATTTCACTCGTATGGACAAAAAAAATTCAATTTCATTAATATTAAAAAATATTTACATTTTATAATTTACATAAATTGAAAAAAAATTAAAAAATTAAAATTATTAATTTTAGATAAAAAAAATTACAATATTAATTAATTTAACAAACCAGAAAAATACATTTTACAATTTGAACACAGCTACTAGATGTGTGCTTGCTTTTCAATCATCTTGTAAATTCATCGCGTCCATCTCATCTTCGATCTTCTCTGAGCTATCATCTAATGTTGTAATGTGTTGCTTCCTCTTCAGAGCATCCAAGTAGTCCTTGTAGCAGATGCACATTTCCAGAAATTCTTCGTTGAGTCGGCTCCTCCGCTCGTTTAAAACTTTGCCACTAAGAGAAAAAGCGGACTCTGAAGCTACCGTACTAGCTTGGATTGTTAGCAAATCACGGGTCATATAGGCCAAGATAAGATACATATTAACTTTATCTTTCCACTATTTTAAGATATCGAAGTTTTTAATCTCTTCTGTGCTCATAGAATCACGGAATTGTGTTTTAGTGTACAATCTTAATTCATTTAAACTACTAGACGTGCGTGCCTTTTTCCTAGCTGCTAATTCTAAAATTTTGTTTTTAAAAGTATCCTTTGTTTTTTGTTGCGATATTTCTTCCCGGAGTCGGGAGCCGTATAAGTTATCATAATAATTATAACACTCGGCAAAAAGAGAATTAAATTTTAAAATACTAGCGTCGTCACAATCATCGAAATTTAAATTTAAATTTAAGTTTGTATTTATATCTTCTATCAAATTTTCTACGCCGTCTACGCTGAATTTCAGATTTAAAGCGGCGGCGCACGAAAATATTGCAGACATTTCTCTATAATATTTTTTAAAAATTTCTTCCAATATTTCAATTAATGGAAGTCATCCATCGTATTGTCTATAATAATTAAATTTTTGTGCGATGTTTACAAAATTTTCTATAACTAGTGAGATAGTACATGCCAGATAAAAAAACTGTCGTCCTATAAAAATATTTTAATAAATTCATGCAATGTCCTAATACGTCCCAATCGATATCGGTTAAATCATGACTATTTACCATATTATAATATTCCATAAGGAGTGATTTTTATTGAAACGCTCTTTTTAGCATTTTATATGTTGAGTTACATCTAATAGACATATCAAATTGTGATTTCAAATATTTTTTTACCCTGTGCGTTTACAAAATTTTTAAAAACCTGCGATCGTTGCATATAACTTTAAATGACTCTAAGCATAAGACGAATTTGTTCAATATACGGTTCCATAGCAGCTAAACTATCTTGTACTACTAAATTTAAAACGAGACAAACACAGCGAGTGTGAAAAAATGCACCGTTTTGCATTGATTTAAAATCGCGTTTTAACCAATTAATAGCTACGTTATTGTTAGAGGCGTTATCAAAAGAAATACTCATTATTTTATCTTTTAATTTAAATTCGCGCACATATTTCATAATTACATTATATATAGCTTTACCAGTGTGCGGATATTCGAAACCTTCAAAACAAATTACGCGCTTATTTAACTCTCATGAGACGGGATCGATCCAATGACACGTGATACATATGTACGATAATCATACTTTTATGCTACTGCTCCAAACGTCACTCGTTAAACTTACACGACCCTCGAAATTTTCAAAAAATTAAATTAACGAGAGTTTTGATTCTAAATAAGCTTTAATGGTGTCGCGCCTAAGAGAAGCTCTACTTACCTATTGATATTTGGGTTGAAGGCCTCCATGTATGTACTTCGTCGCATCCTCGTTGTCGTAATGACTGAATGGCAACTCACGTTTGATCATGACATGTTTCATCTGCAGGTCCCGTTGGCGAAGTTGATCGTATGTCCAAATTTGTCCCGCTCCTGAAATTTGGGCTTGACTAGACTCGGGAGCTTGTTTCGACACACAAGACTTAAGGTGTCTTGATAGTGTCGAGTTACCGGTAAGGATCAGCAACTTCGAGCATAATTTGCATCGCGCCTTAAATTCGGCGCCAACTTGAACCTTATTGAAGTGCTCCCAAACCGCCGCTTTACGATTGTGTTCCACCACTACAGACGTACTCTTAGTAGACGACCCAGGCGTTGAGAAGGACGACGTCATGCTGTCGTTGAGGAAGTGAGAGCCTTAGAGATTGAGGAATTGAGTGAGTTGGAGACTTGGAGAGAGAAATAGAGAGAGAGTGGGAGAGAGAGTGAGTGGGAGAGAGAGTGAGGGGGCTCGGGTTGGGGATTGGGGAATGAGAGAGAGTGAGAGTGAGTGAGAGAGAGTGAAAAGAGAGGGGGGGGGGGTTATAAAAAAAATTAATTTTTTTTAATATAATAAGCCTTGGCCCTAGGCTCTGTACAGCAGTACATCAATTGTTGTACAGTAGTTGCTGTACTATTGTACAGCCGCTGTAGGGCTGCTAACGGCTCTTATTAGAGTCGTTAGCAGCTAACGACTCTAATAAGAGTCGTTAGCAGCTAACGTCTCTAATAAGAGTCGTTAGCAGCTAACGTCTCTAATAAGAGTCGTTAGCAGCTAACGACTCTAATAAGAGTCGTTAGCAGCTAACGACTCTAATAAGAGTCGTTAGCAGCTAACGACTCTAATAAGAGTCGTTAGCAGCTAACGACTCTTATTAGAGCCGTTAATTAAATGACTATAATAAGAGCCGTTACCCGATATATTTTTCGGTCGGGCTTTGCCCGGCCCTAGCCCGGGCTTTGCCCAGGCCCGGGCCATCCCGAAAATCGGGCTTTGCCCGGCTCGGCCTGGGCCGGGTATCGGGCCGGGCAGGTGCTCTAAACCTGAGCCTTGTATGGGCCCTAGGCCCTGCACTTGCACGGGCCGGGCTTTTGCCGGGCCGGCCCACTGGGCCCGATCCTTTTGTACACGGCTATTCACAATGATAGTTTGTCCAAATCACTGGAGCAAAAACATTGCACCCAACTAATCGTTGAATTTTTTTGAAGTTAAAGTGGGCGGACTATCGCGCGGTCTGTGCGGACATGGAGTAGCGGCTTGCCAGGTCGGCCAGCGTTCTAGAGACAGGTTGTTCCCTGGAGATAATCGGACAGATAGACTGTTTATCCGGGCTGTTTTCCAATTTGTGCAGACAGGTTCTGGAGTCCGCCGGTTTTGTGCGGATTGGTCTTTGTATCCGCTGGTGCACCAGAGATGGCTGGTGGTGTGGACTTGGTCTAGTTTTGTACCAAGTCCAGGTGTGCTCAGTCCAAGAGTTCGTGCAGTTTCTGCGGACTGCTTTCTATGTCCGTCGAGTTCGGTAGCGGTCAACCATGTGTGCTTAGGTTGCGGGCTTGGAGTGTGCAGACTGAAATAGTTTTCGCAGGTGCGTGCAGACTGGTGCTGTGTCCGCTTGTGTGCGGACTGGTGATGTATCCGTAGGGTCTGCTGGTGGCGATCTCGTCCTGGCTTGGCTGTGGCTTCAAGGCGGCCTGTTCTTGTGTTCGCGGCTTGGCGGATTCTCTCTGTACTCACCGCGAGATATGGTGGTGATCCTATCGGCTAAGGCGGTGATCACACTCCTCTCTGTGCTTATAAATAGGACCCCCATGTCACATCAATGCATCATCCGAATGAACAGTAAGTGAGCTCGAGTAGTTGCTGCGAACAGTAAGTGGACCTTTCCCCACGGGCTCTTGAAATGGTCAATAATATTATATCATGTTCATATACGATTACTCTCGTTATGGATACATCTATCTTATTTATGAGAAATCAAAATTACTGGACGTATTTAAATCCTATAAAGCTGAGGTGAAAAATCAACTTGACAAACAGATTAATGTTGTCAGATCTGATCGCGGTGGCGAATATTACAGTGGATATGACGGATCAGGAGAACAACGTCCATACCCTTCTGCTAAATTCCAAGAGAAGTGCGGTATTGTCCCTCAGTACACCTTGCCCGGTACTCCTACTTGGAATGGTGTTGCTTAGAGACTAATTAGGATGCTGAAGGATATGACGAGAAGCATGATTGCTCATTCGTCTTTATCTCAATCCCTCTGGGATGAAGTACTTAAGACTGCAGCTTACATTCTTAATAAAGTCTCAACTAAGGCAGTACCAAAAAGCCCATATATATGAGGCGTTGACTGGTCGAAAGCCCGGCCTAAAGCATCTTCAGGTTTGAGGTTGTCCAGCTGAGACTAGGCCTTATAAACCAAAGGAAAAAAAAACTGGACTCCAGAACGGTGAGCTACTATTTTGTTAGGTATCCTAAAAATTGTGGATGATATAAATTTTATGATCATATTGCTAAAATTTTCTTCGAGACTGAAAATGTTCGATTCTTTGGGTTGTCCTAAAATTAAGGCACAACACGGGCTTGCTAAGCCTTTATTGTGTCACTACATATGACCATTGAAGAATTATTGTTTTCCTTGTATATCTCTTGGATTATAACACTGCACCTTCTCAATGGATCACATGGTCATCTCGTCTTTTGCCTTCCATACCTCATTGGTTAAAATATTTGTTTAGGCTCCGTTTTGAGGGACTTATTTTTACCGGTCAAGCGGTTACGACCGCATGAACCGGATCTTAATAATGATCCGATTCATGTGGATGTTATATCATGACACAAAGTGACTTACAATTATGGATGACTCACCTACCATCAAACCCAAGGAGAAGGCCATTCTAAGAGTGGCGGAGAATTATACAATCTCATGTATGTTACTCTTTGTCAATCTACGTGTCTTCAACTCTCTGCCTAAATAAACTTGGGTGATAATCAATATTTTGCCAATTAAATCACACCAAATGTAAAGTAGATGAAACTACTACTTTAATACATGGACTTATCATGGCCCAATAAATTCTTTTTTGACAAATGTGAACGATTTTGGTACAATTTTTAAATTTTTGTATATAAGATACAATGTAAAGTACATTATTTCTTAAAGCAACAAAGTAAACAAAATTTATATAAAAAAATACTTTCATCCCAACGTCCCCATTCAATATGCTTTTCTCTTGTTCGGAAAGAGAATATAACTCTTAGAACTAATAATTATGTGGGTCAAATAAGTTATTAATGTGCATTACTGGATTGTCATTAATATCGACCCAAATTTAGGGGATCTAATTAATCGGAACTATACCAGTTGTCCCGATTTTAGTGGCATTTATGATGCGAGAGGTTCAGATCCCTTTCACGATGAGACTGATTATCTCATTAGAGACGAACATTAGTTTCGCGGAACCAGTCAATGTATTCCCCACACTTCGTTGTAAAATTTTATTGTTTGGGAATTACATGGTGGAGTCTTAGGTAGACATTTTGGACGAGATAAGACAATAGCCTTAGTAGAGGAGCGATTCTATTGGCCCTGGATGAAGCTGGTTATCGCACAGATTGTCAGTAGCTGTCATGTTGAAACCGAAAAATCGGTCCCTGAGGAGTCCGACCCTTGGGGAAGGGGTGGTCGCACACTTACTTCTCTCCTCACGAGCCCAAGTGACAAGGGAAAAGGACCAGGGACAGACCCAAGGCTCCAGCACGGAGGTCTCACCACACACCCGGAAGATCTTATAGCGCTTCCCCTCCTTAGCCAAGTGCTGAAGCTAAGGTACCTCAGAAAGCGCTGGAAGACCGGGCACAAGAAAGCGTGCCTTCTGAGGTACCCCTTGGGTCCTATTTATAGGAAAAGGCGGTCTGCAAATATCCGAACTTAACTGTTTTCGAGGACTATAGGCAATCCAAAGGGGGTAACATGGTAAAAATACACCACAGCCGAAGGGCGAGCCGGCTCTGAGAAGAATGTCCATTAAGCGGGGGCGGCGAGTACTGACGCGGGAAAACTTCTCCCCACGCTGAGGTGAAAGGCGGTGAGGGTGCTCGCCCCACTCAACGCCACGGCCTGGCTCGCCTTGCTCAACGCCACGGGAGAAGGCGTTGAGTGAGCTCGTCTCTCTCAACGCCACAGGCCTGGCTCGCCTCGCTTTGGGCATGGGCGAGTCGGCTCTAAAGTCCCTGCTCGCGGGCGTGCTGGCACTTGCCCACCCCTTGGCTCTGGCGAGCTTGTCCTTGGCCAGATCTGCTCGGCTCCACGAACTCCGAGCTCGGCTCGACGATTGTCGAGCCCGTACTCGGCATGCTGGGCTCGGCATGCTCTGCTGAACTCGCCTGGGGCTCTGGGGCGGTCTGAGCCGGCCAATTTGGCTCCTGTTAGCCCACTCGCTGGATACGGGGTTGTACGCAATCCTCGCTCTTTGCGAGATTGACACAAACTCGGAAAGAAACATCCAACCCCCAAGGATCCTGCGAGTGCGACAGGAGCCAAAAGGAATCTCTTGGTGGGTCATACCGATGGCTATATATACATACCCAGCACACCCGGCCGACCTCCGCCCTTCCCTGAGTAGTAGGATATTTCCGGCTCTCGGAACCCCTCTAGAACTGGGGCAGAGAAAACAAACTCACTGAAGGGGCTTCTTCCTTCAACTAGGCGAGTTGGGAGCTCCCTCCCCACCGTCTCGCCGAAATGGTACTCGCATGCCGAGCCCGGGAAGAGGACTCGCCCCCTCGGCTCGCGCTCCCCCTCGCTTGCAACTTCCTTCCCCGCTCTCCTGATTGGCGCGTCGTTGCCTAGTGCCGGATCGACGACCACGGAAACCACTGGCGTCGTGCTCTCGGCTCGTATGCCGAGCGCGACCCTGTCGAGTCCGAGCACTTCCTCTCTGAGCTCCGCGAACATCCCTGCCGTTGTGGGAGGGGGAGGGGGTGGCGAGCTCGCCCTGCCTGAACCTTGCCCTTCGTCTCTTTCCATCGGACTTGCAGAAGATTTTCTGTGCTAACCACGCTCCACGCTCACCGCACCAAAGTGTTGAAACCGAAAAATCGGTCCCTGAGGAGTCAGACCCTTGGGGAAGGGGTGGTCGCACACTTACTTATCTCCTCACGAGCCCAAGTGACAAGGGAAAAGGACCAGGTACAGACCCAAGGCTCCAGCACTGAGGTCCCACCACACACCTGGAAGATCTTAGAGCACTTCCCCTCCTTGGCCAAGTGCTGAAGCTAAGGTAACTCAGAAAGCGCTGGAAGACCGGGCACAAGAAAGCGTGCCTTCTGAGGTACCCCTTGGGTCATATTTATAGGAAAAGGCAGTCTGCAAATATCCGAACTTCAATGTTTTCGAGGACTATAGGCAGTCCAAAGGGGGTAACATGGTAAAAATACACCACAGCCGAAGGGCGAGCCGGCCCTGAGAAGAATGTCCATTAAGCGGGGGCGGCGAGTACGGACGCGGGAAAACTTCTCCCCACGCCGAGGTGAAAGGCGGTGAGGGTGCTCGCCCCACTCAACGCCACGGCCTGGCTCGCCTTGCTCAACGCCACGGGAGAAGGCGTTGAGTGAGCTCGCCTCTCTCAACGCCGCAGGCCTGGCTCGCCTCGCCTTGGGACTGGGCGAGTCGGCTCTGAAGTCCCTGCTCGCGAGCGTGTTGGCACTCGCCCACCCCTTGGCTCTGGCGAGCTTGTCCTTGGCCAGATCTGCTCGGCTCCACGAACTTCGAGGTCGGCTCGACAATTGCCGAGCCCGTACTCGGCATGCTGGGCTCGGCATGCTCTGCTGAACACGCTTGGGGCTCTGGGCGGTCTGAGCCGGCCGGTTTGGCTCCTGTTAGCGCACTCGCTGGATACGGAGTTGTGCATGTCACACTTGTCAGGTAACGAAGGGCAATAAACAGCCCGTTGGATTATACCACGCACATGCAACCAGCCCGTGCGAGAACAAAATGCACGAGAAGAGTCAGATCGCAATAAAAGCAGGCAAAACAAGAGGGCATGTGTTTTCCTTCATGCGCGGTTGAATTGAACCTTGCGTGAAGAAAAACTCATGAGCGATAAATCCAAAAACTATTTTGACAAAAAGAGACGGTCGTGCGATTTGGTCACGCACTGGCAAACAACCGTGCTTGACCAAATCACACGACCCGGGGCAGAGCACTAGAATGTTGTAGGTATCGCACGGTCGCAACAACCGTGCTTGAAGAAAAACGCACGTTTGTGAAGAAAATTTTGCTAAATTTTCTTGTCTCAAAACAGACAGCGAATAAGCTTCAATCTTTGACCAGAGTCCCGCAAAGTATGTCAAGTAATCTTCTGATAGCTGAAACATTCTGGGAGACACAAGAAATTTTCACGCTCATCGCTTCACGGATCGTGACTAGCGAAAATTTTGGGGCATATGGTCCCCATGAAATTTTCGAGCCAATCCGACCCAAGTACAAAAGAGCCCAACAAGACCAGTGACATGTCGAGAACCGCAAGCACCCGAGAAGCCCGGGAAGGCACGCCGGGCCCGCGCCTAAGCACGTATGACCGTGCCCCGGGCAGGCAGCATGCGCGCGCAGGGCCGCGCGTCACCGACCAGCGCACCCGCCACCTACAATGTCGCACACGGCCATCTCGCGCGACCGCTAGGTTGTACTCCCGCGCGGTCGCGCGCTGCGCAAGTGCCGCGACAGTGCGCTGCCGGCAGGCCCCGACCGCCCCCTTCGTTGTCGGCCGTCTCCAGCCGCCTTCTCCGGGCACCCTGCTCGGGCCTCCCGAACTACCCAAGGGGAAGGGGGGACTTCAATCATTTAGTTAATTCTGGTGATCCGCGCTATCAAAACGGAGCAATGCTATTTGTCATCACAAATCACTCCCTGGTACAATTACCGACACGCCCCTCCAGAAAACTATAAATAGGCCCCTCAGAGCTTCGAGATTTCCAACGAGATCGTGGACTTAGGCCGATTCTCCACTCAGGAATTCGCTTCCCTCTTCTCCTTGCGCTATGGATTCCTCACGCCTTAAGTGACGTCAACCGCCTCCGCGAGAGCGCTCCCATGTAGGCTCCGCATCAACAAGAGCGCAACCTCATGAAGCCACGTGGACTTTAGGAGATTTTCCAACCGGAACGCTCCCACCAAGGTTCTTTGAGCTCGACGCCATCTCAAGGTTGTAGCGCTTTCATCGACACTTCGAGGACTTAACCATTTTTCTTATTTTTCTATACTTGTAACAGAGTAGCGGTTTGTCGCCCTCCGAGAATAAATCAATTTTTGTAACACTCCAATGAGCTAGTGGATTTTGGCTCAGCACAGTTTCTACCACGTGGTTTTCCACCATTTCTAAGTTTTACACGTAAAAATGTCTCTTGTCCATTGCTGTGATTTTTTTTAATTGATTGCACGCCCGGCTCGACTCCGAGTTAAGACGATCCGATTCTTCGGACCGGAAAAATGCCGAGTGATCCGCAACAAAACATAAACATACAATGAGCTTAAGATTCAAAGAGTTTGTCCTCTATTCATTATTAAAGATGCATATATTAATTATTCTTAAAAATACTATTATGCGTTATTTTAATTGTATTTGATGGGGTTTCCCCTAAGTTTCTATGTCAAACCGGAAAGGTTTCGACCAAGGGCATGAAGGGAAGCCAAGCCGATTGAACAAGTTGTGCGCACCAAGCTGCGCTCGTCCAAAATCCCCGCCGCCTCTGACCATCGCCGCCACTTCCGGCCGCCGCCTCCGTCAAGCACCTTGCTTGGCGACCCGGACTGCCCGTAGGGGGGGGGGGGGGGCACTTGGTCTTTTTGTTAAAATTGGTGATCCAGGTGATCGAAACAGAGCGACGTCAATCAGCAACATAATTTCCGCCCTGACGCAATTACCGACGCATCCCTCTCGAAAATTATAAAAGGGTCTCCATGCCATCATTTGAAGACAAACGACTCCATAGGCTAGAAAGAGTTCTGAGATTTTCCAACGAGGTCGTGGACTTTGGTCAATCCTCCGCTTAGGAATTCGTCCCGCTCCACTTCTAGCACAAATGTTCCATCAGGCTTCAAAGACATGACATTCTTCTCTGTGGGAGCGCTCCCACCAAGGCTCCGCTTCAGCAGGAGCGCTTCCATCGAGACTCCGTGTACTTAGAGATTTTTCCCAGCCAGAATCCTTCCATCGAGGTTTCGTGGACTTGGACAATTTTCCTAGCTGGAGCGCTTCTATCGAGGCTCCTAGTACTTAGTTTCTTTTTTGTCATTTTCATACTTTGTGCTTGTAACGGAGATATGGGTTGTCACCCTCCGAGGAATCATCTCAAACTCTTGTAAACTCCAACAATATAGTGGATTTTGGTCTGTCACATATCCGACCACGTTGTTTTTATTCTTTCCGGATTTTTCACGTTAAAAAAAATCTGTTGTCATTTATTGTTATTTTTCTTTGACTGTTTGTGTGCCCGGTCGAATTCCGAGCTAAGATGGTCCGATTCTCCGGACCGAAAAAATCGAATGACCCACAAAAATACTCAAAACAAATAGTTTTCTTAAAGTAGCATATTATTATCTGGTGTCCCTCTATTAAAGGAGAGAGATTTCCACGAGATTACGTAGCATAATTACTCTATTATTGAATATTTCACCGTAAAACTATTTCAAAAAGACTTAACAAAATTTTCATGATAGAGACTTCACATCATAACTAGTTGACCGAAATGTCTGTGAAGAATTATTTAGCTAATTTTATCTGGCAATGTCTCTGTACTTAGCCAAAAAGTTTTAGGGACGGGTCTAGTTCCCAAATGTAGGAACGGGTTTAAAATACAGTTGCACTTCAAGAGAAAAATACAATGTATTTTAAAAAATACAGTTAAAATACAATATTAAAGTACGACTGTATTTTAATATTGAAATTTTCAACTGTATTTTTAGGGTACAACTGTATTTTAGTATTGATTTTCAACTGTATTTTAAACTTTCCTACATTTAGGAACGAGACCCGTCCGTAAAAAATTTCCGTACTTTACAGCTCAAACCATGATATTGGGTGCTAATTCATAATAAACATGCTATTAGGTGATGATACCATTGATGGGAACTCGCATATGTCATGGCATATGTCATCCTTAATCAACAGTGCTTGCTTATTTAACTATTTCTTTATTTGCTATATTTTGTTAATTTAAGGAATGAAATTATTAATGTTGCATATATAATAATAATAATTAGGATCTAACTACCGTACTTTTGAGTGTGCATATTTTTGTTAAAAAGCATCTCACTATGGTAAATGAGCATCCTCTTTTTGAGGAGCAATATTTAGGTCAGGACCGTGGATGATGCTCATGATCCTGCATCAATGAGGAGCTTGTAAAGAAGGTGAGGCCCACGCAGTTGTGGCTTGTGTCATACACTTTTGCGCGGGGCCCTCATCATTTGTGGCTTCTTATTGGTTGTGTGGACGATGCTTACCGTCCACGGTCCTGACCTAAAAATTTTCCCTTTTTGAGTCCCTTTCGCGTGCTTCAATTCCTATTTCTCCCGCTTGCTCCTACATTTAAAATCATATAAGTAAAATCACAGTGAAATCACTTTGGTAGAAAGTAAATCTAACATTAATTAGCTCACTGAATGTGACCCTTAAATGTCTGAAAGCCCGCTTCCGGTTAAGTCGAAGACAAATTCAGCGTAGTAGAAAGCAGATAGAAGGGCGCAAAGGCCGGCAATAGCGTAAGAGACGATGACAGCTGGGACGGCAAAGTTGCGGACAACGCGGCAATTGCTTACGAAGACACCGGTGTCGGGCATCCTGCAAATACCAAGGCCAACATGGTCATCCCAACGTAGCATGCGAGCCATGTCGGATTCAGAACACGCCCTCACTCGGCTCATCTCTTCTCTCGTTGCCTTCAATACGGAGGATCGCCTTCTGCAGCCTACCTGATGGCAAGAAAGGAGGGCACCGACGTCGATTGAAGGAAGGCGACATTAACGTCGATGAAGTGATGAAAGCGTCGAACCCTACACCAGCGTTGAGGATGATCATCGTTTTCCTAGAGTATCCCTCTTTTTTTTTATGAGAGAATTTTAGATATAAATTTTTATAATTTTGATGTGCATATAGTAAAAATTATGATGTCTTTAACAATGCCTTAATAAAATAGGGCGCTGCTATCCGCACCACAGTTTTGGCTATTCGCACCGCACTTTCTCATAATTTTTTGCGCCTTTTGGAAATACGTCTTGTGCATGCATTTTTAGGAAAAGTATTCAACTCGAAAGTTGTAGATCTCGACGAGATCTGTCGAGATCTGCAACTTTCGTGTTGAACACTTTCCTAAAAATGCATGTACATGACGTACTTTGGAAATACGTTTAGATTTTGCGTCTTTTGAAAATATGTCTGGTACATGCATTTTTTGGAAAAGTGTTCAACACGAAAGTTGTAGATCTCGTCGAGATATATAACTTTCGTGTTGAACACTTTTCCTAAAAATGCATGCACAAGACGTATTTCCAAAAACCGTAAAAAAATACGAGAAAGTGCGGTGCGGATAACAGCGTCCATAAAATATACAGAAACATTTTTAAAGTTTAAACTCAAATACTGTTAAATTCCCGAGGCCCGGTAGCTGAACGGGTCGTTTTTACTGTTTTTAGAGCCCATATAACTGGCGCTGCTCGGGAAAAAGTAATAAAAGCCCCCCTAACTTTTGTTGTACAGTAAGCCCGATGTTTAACCCTAAATCCCGAC
The DNA here is from genome assembly GCA_039513925.1 of Platanthera zijinensis. NCBI lineage: Eukaryota > Viridiplantae > Streptophyta > Magnoliopsida > Asparagales > Orchidaceae > Platanthera > Platanthera zijinensis. The sequence continues at coordinate 18,599,998 of CM077078.1, forward strand.
CCAAAAGGTTAACGGTGACCAAACCTGCCCGTTCAACATCGTCATCCCCGCAACCAATCCCCGTTCTCCGCCTTCGCACATCTTCTCATTTACCTTCTTTCTTCAAAAGGGGAGGAGAAGAAGAGGCGAAGCCACGAAGAAGTCGTCGCCCCTGCGGGATGCCGGCCGACGACGAACGCCGTCTTCCTTTTTCTCCTTTCTCATCCGAATCGCGTCATCGAATCTTCTAATTGCTCCGCATGAAATTCCCCAATATAAATTAACCCTATCCCCGCGCCCCTCTTTTTCCCCCAAACAAAACCGACATCTTTCAACGACAACCAGATACGGATGGGAGGCAAAGGAATCACGTTTTGGCTGGCCGAGCATCCGGCGATAGTCGGATTTCGTTGGAGCCCGGAGAAATCATGGGGCTCCACCTGGTCCTTTCTCATCTCCTCTATAGCCCTCTACCACGCCGCCGCCCTGGTCCTCCACCTGCTATTGCACCTCTTCCGGCGGCGGCGTCGCCCCGTTCCTCTCGGCCCCATCCCCGCGCTCCACTCGCTCGCCATGGCGTTAACTTCCGCCGTCATCTTCCTCGGCATCCTCCTCTCTTCCCTCGCAGAGATCCGGGACACGCGCTGGTTCTGGCGCCGTACGCAGACCTCCACGCCGCTGCACTGGCTGCTCTGTTTTCCGGTCGGCACTCGCCCCTCCGGCCGCGTTTTCTTCTGGTCCTACGCCTTCTACCTCTCCCGGTTCCTCCACCTTCTCCGGAGCTTCTTCTCCATCCTCCGCCGCCGGCCCAACGCCTTCTCCCGTCTGTTTGCCCACTCCGCCCTCGTATGCATGTCGTTCCTCTGGCTCGAGTTCTCGCAGAGCTTTCAGGTGCTGGCCATCCTCTCCGCCACGATGGCGCACGTCGTCGTGTTCGGGTACCGGTTCTGGGTGGGCGTGGGGCTGCCGGCGGCGGATGGGGCGGGGTTCGTGGTGGTGCTGGGGTGCCAGCTGGCGGTGCTGTGCTGCAACCTGGTTTGCCATTTTGGGGTGATTCTGCTGCATTTCGGCAGGGGAGGGTGCAGCGGGATTGGTGCGTGGCTCTTCAACACCGTGCTCAACGCTGCGTTGCTGCTCATCTTCTTGAACTTTTATGTGCTGAAGAAGGGGGTTGTGGAGGAGGAGGATTTCTCCGGCAGCGGCCGGCGGATAATGGAGCAGGTCAGGATGTCTCCGGCCGAAGCGGCGGCGAAGAAGAATAAGGAGCAGTGAAGGCCGGGAAGGGAGTGGGGAGATTGGATTCTTGAATTGTTGATCAGCAGAGAAAGTTCCATTTTTTTTTTCTTTCTGATTTCTTTTACTGAGAAATATAAATATATACTAAATGCTTATATATATGGTAATATGGATGATAATTTCCTTTAACCTGAACTGAAACTTTGAGCTGATAATGAAAATAAAGCATTAAAGCTGAGGCCTGAGGGGATGAAAAGGTAGGAGCCAGTTGTACAAATAATTAATATGTATAGTATATCTTCACATTAATATATAAAAAAACAGTTCTCTTTCAATTCAATACTGTCTCATTTGAGCTGTGCTGCAATGCTTTAATGTTTAAAGCTTGAGAAATTTTGGTAGTCACATTTTAAATATTTATTTTTATTCTAATAAAAATGTGCATTTTTGACGAGACAAATTATACAAATTTTCTTTGATATACCTCTTCTATTTTTTGTGTTCAAATCTGCTGCATATTCAATATGTGTAGGCGAAGTACTACTCGTCAATGTTGTAGAATGGTTTCTGAAAGCTCCCAAAACCAATATTGATTGCCACAAAGGTCACATAAGAGAAATTTTTTAATGCATCTGTTTTTGGTGAGAAATGGATGTTTTTTTCATCCTCAATCATAGTTATTTATAGGTCCAATTTCACGGAGGTAGTCATGTTAGATGAAATGAAGTAGATGAAGATGAAGCTTCCATTGACCCCTTTCTTGGAAGTTTTCCTCGGTCAAAACACATGTCATATTTTATGATTAAAGGCATCTATTCCTTTTCCCACTTGACATAAACACATGCTTGAAAAACATGATAAAAATGATTACCCGCTTTCATACTTCGGTGAAAAAATATCTCATCAATCTCTCCATTTATGACTAAGTGAAGAAACATGTCATTGTGACAATTTTCTTTCAAATCTTTATTTTTTATCCCACTAGGTCCTCCATCAATATGTCTCCACCTTTGGTTAGTAGATTCAATACCATCAAATTCAAGTGAGTAAGAATCAAATCCACATTTTTCTACACAACACAGGAACTTCCCTCTCGGCATGATTTTCGTGAACATATCTGCTTTATTGCCATCCGCGTGCACCTTCTGCAAATCCAACTCTCTCCATTTTAGAGTATCACGTATTCAAAGATACCGCGTGTCAATATGTTTGATCCTTGAGTGGAATGTGAGATTCTTCCCAAAATGAAATGTACTATGAATGTTACATATAAGTATATATTGCTCTTTAGTGAAACTCAACACTTTGATGAACTTCTTCATCCAAAGAAGTTATTTTCTGGCCTCAATAACAACAATAAACTCTGCTTTATAATCGACAATGCAACACACTTATGTAGTCTCGACTGTCATGAAACAACTCTTCCCGCAAACAAGATCAGGTACCAAGTTGTATAACCCGTAATTCGTCCAGATCTTAAATGCCTAAGGAGATGCCTATTCACAGACCTCACCATGCCAGCATGGGCGAGTAACTCTCGCAACTCGCTAGTATGAGCGAGTATCCAAAGCTCCCGGAGTTATTCTTACATCCCCCCTTAGGATCTGTTTATACATAGACCCTCATGGGTACCAATGACATGTTGGAAGAGGCTGAGACCCCCCAAGTTTGATACTCGCCAAATTCGTGCTTTCCTCGTAACTCGTCCATCCTTTTGGTTGCAGATGGGAAGTTTCTCCTAAACTTTTGGGTACATGGTGAGACCTCCCTGCTGAGGCGCATTGGGTGTGCTTGTAGACTATTCTCTCTCCTGCTCTAGCCATCAGAATTGTGACATTTGATAGCAGAATCAGTACCCTTAGGCTACAACTAGGCCCAAACATTTGAAGTAGGGATTTTCCCGGCTTTAACACCAGAAGTCAATCTTCTGGAGCCCAAATCTCCAGCCATATAAATAATTTAGCATTAGTGTAGCCTAGTAGCTCCGGCTCACTATTTTCAAACCATAACTTCAAGTCTGACGTCTCATGTAGGTACCTTAGAATTCACTTTACAATACTCTGATGTTCTCTCTCTGAATTGGAGAAAAACCTACTAATAGCATCAACTACATTCACTATATTTGGGTGGACGCAAACCATGATATACATAAGGCGGCCAACTACATAAGCATGTAGAATCTTCTACATCTCCTCTTTTTCCACAGGCGTGCTCAAACACTGGTCAACGATAAGTTTGAAGTGAGCCGCAAGCGGCGTGCTCATCTTCTTTATTAGATCCATACCTTTTAAACATATCTTTCCTATGATAACCAACACAGTTTGGAGCCTCTATCAACTCAAAATAAGCATCTGCATGATGGTCTTCACCGCTCTAACGTCTTTACTATCATGACTCCGTTTGGTGCGTTGTTTTTTTGCTTCAGTGAGTTTGAACAAAAAACATTACTATCATGGAATGCATGTTTGGCTTGCATAACAACAGTTATGACCATCACCAGGAAAAGAAAACTAGTTTTGAACTTAAGTGGATGAAGATCCTTAGGTGACATCAGGCGTTCACAAATGATGGTTCATTCATGATCGCTACTGTACAACCTATATTAGGCGAGTAGGCTGAGTAGGCGGAGACGGGGCGGAGTACTAGACCCATAATCCTTTGTCGTAATCGCCTACCTCCCAAGGAGGTAAAAAAGTGAGTCAAACAGATAGTCAATACTCGCCCGTTTAGAATAGCGCTGGGCGAGTTCGGACCACTCCGGCTCGCAAGTTCTCCTTTGCTTTTAGCTACTCGGCCGCAAGAGAGGTTACTCGTGAGTCGCGAGGACTGCAGATAGCACGGTCAAAATGCACTATGAGCTATCTGCAGGCCATTTAGGTCCATGAATAATAGTTTGGTTAAGGCAGAGGCAGCTATCCGCAGGCCAAAGAGACAATTTTACCCTCAAGTTGGTTGACCTATAAATAAGACTCTTAATCCCTCAAATCATACAGATTTTCCCCTTGAAGAGCTTAAGCTCTCTCTTACCTTTCTGTGATGTCGGAGGGGTTTGCTCAGCTCTTAGTTTTTGGAGGAAGAGTGATAAACAACTTTCAGGTCAGTGGTGAGACCTCCTCGCTACAGCCTGAAGGTCTTTCTATAAACATTCATCCGCCATTAGTAAGAGCTAGTTCTAGGCTCGGAATATCCATTCCTTGAGATTTGACGGTGATAAAAATAACTCAAGCTACACCTTGATCCGAACTCAGTTGAACATTTTTCGTGATTTCAACAGCCACCATCACACCAAATGGAGCCTTATTGGGTATTTTCAATCAATTGGAAAATCTTCTTCTCAAATTAAAAAAAAAAATGATTTTAGAGATTCAAAAGCACGGTTTAAATGTGACCCAACATAGAAAAACAAAAATCCATCAATTTAAACTATATCAACTCTTATCTTATAATTTGAACATCGTCCACAAATTTGAACTCTCTCTCTCTCTCTCTCTCTCTCTCTCTCTCCATCCTCTGCACCACTCACCCCTCGGCCCTCTCCTTATCTCCCTTGGCTTTATATATATATAATAAATAGTTAGAACTCAATCAACAAATGCTAGCTCTAACTTAGAAATCAGTGACCCAGATTACATACAAGTTGGTTACAAACTCTCTGGCCACAACCTGATGGATACAAAATAATAGCTTTCATTCCATAATATGTCTTCCTATGTAATATTATTGCTACATGTTAATAATTCCGAGGGGGCTCAACAGATACATATTAATTAGGAGAAATTTGTACAAGTATTCCTAGGTGGGACCCAAGATTTTTTTTGCTTTAAATGTTTATCAGCTATTGTTTTATATAGTAATTTTTTGTTGTTGGATATTTTCACTCCATCATGGGCTCTTGGGGTTTTATTTAGCTAGTTTTGTTGTTGACAAACTCCTTATCATCCATTTTGTCAGGACATGTCGATTTAAGGTCTGGTTCATGCGATCGTAACCGCTTGACCGGTGAAAATAATCCTACCAAACGGAGCTTTAGAGTATCGTCTAGCAATTCATAATACATAATGTACGTCAAACAATTTTTTTGAAGGTTAATGTCTAACAATTGCTTCTTTATGAACAAGTGGGTAGAATTATTACTAGTGACAGACGCATGAATTTTTTTCAGTGTGGACGAACTTAAAAATTACCGATTCATCAATTTCATCATGACTATAAAACGCTAAACTTTGCTTTAAAATAAATCTAATGCAATTCATTGAAGCTTTGGCAGGAAGATCATCTATATTGAGTTCTAATTGTGGATGATCATCTCCTTTCTCCCTCTCATTAGGACACTGATCCGGGTCTATCGCCACGGGTAGGATTCACACAACATGCATACGCCGTCTCGAGCTGACCTCTAATATAATTTAATGTCAGGGACGAACACAATCAACTCGATTAACGTGATCGCCACCCTTGAAGTGTGCCTCAAAGATATTGAATCGACCGTAATGGCTCTCACTTTACTGATCAGAACTCTCCTCAATCAAGTTCTGACTTTGATGCAATGAAAGTAGAAAGGAAACAAAAATTACGTTATAAGAAAGTTTCAATAATATTTAGTAATCTAATACAATCTTAATGCAATAAGATAAATACTAATTGCAAAAATTATGAGTAATTAGAACGGAAAAGTGAGAAATGAAAGTTCTAAACAAGAAAATAGGATAACCTACTTCTCGAAACAGGAAAACAAAAATAGGATAACCTAGTTCTAGACGACTATACTGCTCTGTTCTGATGGCCTAGAAGAAGATGACGAGCTCTGGTTGGCTGGGAAAAGAAGAATAAGTCTGGGATTGCAGATTCCGCTGAGAAAGAAGAGCTAATCGCAAATCACGATTCGTGAGAATGTATGTCGCCTGTTCCACAATCCGTGTCGCATGCTGGGCTTTGAGAATGACGAGAATATGATATATGATTTAAACTGTCTAATACTATTTTTTTTAAAAAAAAAAACAGAGTATTAGTCATGACTTAGAACGCGACTAATACCATTGTTTATTTAAAAAAATAGAGTATTAGCTACGATTTAAACCGTGAGTAATACTATTTTTAAAAAAAAGAATGGAGAATTAACAACGGTTCAACAGTGACTAATACTATTTTTTAAAAAAAAGTATGAGGTATTAGCCACAGTTTATACCGTGGCTAATACTATTAATTTTGTTTTAAAAAAAGAATGTGAGCGGCCGCTCACACTCGTCCAAAGATGAGTCCGCTACTGATTGTGTGGCTATTTTCATCACATTTCATCACAAGGCTTTTATAATTTTTTTTATATTTTCTATCATTGTCTTAATTTTCTAACCTAAGGTTATTAACTCCAAAATTTATTGTTTAGTTTGTGACAGTTTGACTATAAGAAAGTGGTGGTGGGAAATCAGTAGTGGTAATAGAGCTGTATGAAAAGTAGTTAATTCTTATCTAGAACTTGCTCAGATGAGACAAAGGCTTTTTTTGGCGGGGCATTTTAAGAGGAGCATACTGCGTTTCTAAATCAGTCGCGTCAAACAAAATTTTAACCCAAGCGGTGGAATCCGCCGCGGCACTAAAATCGTGAAAAAAGAGCGATTTGGATTCGCGATTTTTTTTCACGACTCCAAATATTAAACGTGGAGCATTCCTGATCGTCTCCTTTCCCAAACTATCGCCCTCGTCTCTCCCTCTCCTTCTGGTTCTTCTTCCCCAAACCATCGCACTCCCGTCTCCCTCTCCTCCTAGTTCTCCTTCTCCAAATCATGGCACTCCCGACTCCCTCTCCTCCTAGAGTCGTGAAGAATCTCAACTTACGTGCTGTTTTTTGGTTAGACATCTCTTTCCCTATTCATCAGAAGATGAAGGAATATTTCCCTCTTTGTGTGATAATGCCATCACAGAGATCTTATTTGATTTCAAGAATATTTAGGACAAGTCATTTTAGTTTTCTTGCATGATGTTATTTTCCTGATAATATGTTTCCTGGTGATATTCATGTGGTCATTTTCTAATTTTCTTCTTCTTGTTTCATTGTTGGCTTCCCCGACCAGCCCTCTCCAGCACTGTTCAAACTACACAGATTTTCGGAGAGAATGTGCAAATCTCCAACGAGAATGCACAGATCTCAGGCGAGAATGCACAAAATTACCCTAATAAATGATAAAATAAAATTTCAAGCATCACTGAAAACGTTGTTCTTCCAAACAGTTTCACAGATTCTACCACCACTCTGCAAAAAAACTGATTTTTCCACTACTGTTTCTCACCACTGTTTTTCCAGTCGCGCCAAACAAAGCCAAAGAAGTCTATAAGCCACACCTCACATGTGGACGTGCGTCCGTCACGCCGAATGGGTCTTTGGGCTTGTTCGTGACCCCACAACCAACACATTCGAGTGTCCCTCCCAAATTATCTAATCATGGCCATCTATATTTTTATTTTTGAATTAAATTATTATGAATTATTAAGTAGTTTTTTTTTCAATTATATATAAATGAAATTGACGAATACTTGAGCAGAAGCATACCTGAATTCATGAGGATAGATTGTTATGATCACGGATCTTTCAAGCCTACAAGATCCTATTGGAGAAGATGACTCCTTCGATTCTCTCCCTCTTTAGACTCTCTCTCGCGATGAATTGCTAAGACAAAATGAGAGTAAATGTGATATCTTGTGACCCGAAAATCATGACCTATTTATAGCAAAACTCTAACATGATCGTTTTACATTTATGATCATCATATAAACATAAATGACTTTTGGTATCCACACATTATCCATCCATACAACATGAAACACAATCGACCAGATTAATTAGAACATTTAAATTTGGTTGATGTTAATGACAGTCAAATAACACACACAATTAACATATTTGAAGCACATGATTATTATTTCTAACATGTCACTCTTGACCTGTATAGTGTATAGTACAACTTGATGAGGTTGCACCTGAAGATTTCAGAGTCAAATCGATAGGACTTCAACCAAGAATTTTCATGCAGTACAACCCAACCAAGCAAAACCAATTAAGTGCACATTGACACCGTGCAGAACCAAGCGCGTGCATGCAATGCGCAAAGTGCACGTTGCGGGCGCGTTGGCTCCCGCCTTGCGCGAGCTCGCGCACACCTCCCGCGTGAGCTAGCATGCCTTCTGCAAGGAGCGTGATTGTCATTTTATGAAAATTGGTGATCTAGGTGACCAGAACGGAGCAACGTCATTCGATAATTCATGATCCAACACGACACAATTACCAACACCCCTCCAAAAAATATAAAAAAACTCTCATGTCTTCATTTGAAGACAAACAACTCTAGAGACTTGAAAGAGCTCTGAGTTTTTTGGCAAAAACTGAGATTTAGATTATTTCTTCGATTGAAATTCGCTCTGCTCCCTCTCTAGCTTGCACAATCCTCGACACTCACTTGGACAATTCTGTGAGATCGGAAAAAGACAGTACTAAAAAACGCTCTCGCAGAGGAACACTCACATTGACGCTCTCATCCAAGGTTCGTGGATGCTCTCATTCAAGCTGCATGAACTTATTTTATTTTTCGCTTTTTCTGTACTCAAAACTTGAAATAGAGCGGTGACATGTCACTTTCCGAGAAAACTCTCGATACTTGTAAATTCAAAGCTAAATACTAGATTTTGAGGAGCCACGGTTGCCACCTTGGGAAAAAATGCATGCACCTTAAAAAGGAGTGTCAAGCAAATATGTTCACCTTGCTAAGAGATTTAAGGGCTCATCGCGCCCCTAACATAGACATCGCTCCAGGAGGTCAACCACCGTTGATCCCAAGTTAAATAGTACTTGAAGGCACTGTCTGCTCTAAGGATCCCATCGCAGATGAGTCATCCGGCGCTGATAGCTCGACGTACCCCGCATTACCCGATGGGCTTCCTGGGAACTCGCGAAGAAACTTTCGTGCAACGAAGGAGCCGCTCTGACGGATAGAAGACTCACTCACGAGGAAGTGTGATGCATGATCAAGGAGAAATATGAGCATGAGGGGCACCGAGACACAAACGTGCAACACCTCGACCATCACATCTCCCCGCTAGCTCCGCCGGTCCTAGCATATCCCACTCCACCTGGGATCAAGCTTCGTATCTTTGAGACATTTGATGGGGAGGGCAACCCTCTGGAACACATCAGGCACTTTGCAATTATCATAAACATTTATAGTGACCCCGACCCGCACCTGTGCCAAATGTTCTTGATAAATATAAAAGGAGAAGCTCACACCTAGTTCTATTACCTAAAAGAGGGAGAAATCAAGAACTTCACTGAACTAACTCAACTTTTCACAAATCAATTTATTGTCAACTAACAAATCATTCGAGACTCATCGTACCTCTCAGGGATCTGACATATCGAGGGAGAATAGCTTAAGCATTTCTTTCACCGCTTCACTACAGAGGCACGATAGATTTCAGGGGTCAACCCCAAGCTCCTGCACAATATTTTCCTCGATGGATGAGGTCAAGGGAGGTGGGCACTGTTTCGCTCATTATCATGTGGATTGGAATTTTCCTGGTCACCCAAGTGAGCTTGAAACCCGCAAAACCACTCACCTGCACTACTTTACTTCGACCTTGAAGTCAAGGCGAGCCAGATTCTTAGGAGAAAGCAGTCGGTCTGTTGCCAGAATCTTTCCGATCAAAGAGGTGCGAGAAAAGTCCTTACGTTATCTACGATAATCGAGAATCAAATCACTGCCGCTGTAATTGACTGGCCAGGAAAGTTCACTCGCTTCTTTACTGTAATGCTCAAATCACGACAGACAAGGCAATCCAAGTGAATAAAAAAAATCGAAGGAAGCTCGAAGAGGAAAATGAATTCAGACCCACTACGAGATCTCTGGGGAAATGGTGAGGGTCATGACAATCCCCGTCGCAACCGAGGAACTCGTTCGCATCAAGACTACACTCCCTCGAACCCCACCCGAACTGACATGCTCCTTGCCATTCAAGACAACGATGAGCTTTGCAGACCCAAGCAGTTTACACCGAGCAGAGGAAACCAATCACACTATTGCAACCTCCACCGCTGATAAGATAGATCTTGGCTCTCCTGAGATGCAAATGAACAAAGGTTCTTCGCCACCTCCACCCAGACAAACTTCGGTCCTCCTAAGACGCAAACGAATAAAAGTTCTTCACCACCTCCACTCGGACGGACTCTGGTCCTCCTAAGCCGCGAACAAGCAAAAGTTTCTCACCACCTCCACCAGGACAGACCTCAATCCTCCTAAGGCGCAAGCGAATAAAGGTTCTTCTCCACCTTCACCCAAACAGACTTCGGTCCTCTTGAGATGCAAATAGGCAAAGGTTCTTCGCCACCTCCGCCTGGACGAGCCCCAGTCCTCCTGAAGCACAAAAGAACAAATGATCTTTTTTACGTTCACCCAAATGAACTTTCGTCCTCCTGAGATACAAATAAAAAATGTTTTTTGCCACCTCCAAGGGAAACAAATACCGTGTCCTTCCTGAGACAGGAGTAATTCCTCCATCTTCTAAGAGATTTTTGCTAGGATTAACCACGATTCCTTCTGCGCCACTCAGCCAAAAGCCAACTCTGAGCCCTCGTGCGCCATCCAGACAAAGGGGGAAAACATTATCTCGCACTACACTCAAGCATCAGCTCCAAGTGCTCACGCCCAATGGAAATTGCAAAATCAACACGATGCGTCAAACACACGCGTTCAAGCAAGGGGCACGAAAGATAAAGCGCTACTGAATCAACGGGACACTAAAGGCTCAAACAAGAGAACAACTATGTGACGCCCCTAGAGATATATTATAGGCAGAAAGCAAGCTACATGGTTAAGTCATGCCCACATCAACAATGGCAAAACACTAATAATAGGGACAAAGTGTGTGCACGACATAGATACAATCAAGTACTCCCCTGACGACAATGCCATCTTTCGAGGCTTCACCTATTTAAGGGATGGAACGCCCCCGCATCCTTCGCACTGCATGGAGTCCCTCACAAAGTACAATACAAAGCGCAATGAAATGTTCATCACAGACTTTCCCTCATGACCATTATCTCGGGGCCCCCACAGCCATCCGAAACTGTACCGCTCCAAGGACTCAGGACTCTGTATTCTACAATCATGAAAGCTCACATCATTCCTAAATCCTAAGGTACATACACAATCAATAGCCTCCTCCTTAAAAGGCTCTATCTCAACTTTTGAAAAGAACGGACTTCAAGTCCTTCTATGCTTTCACGTGAAAACATACACAAAGTACTTCCGCTTGTTTGAGTAGGAATGGATTGACTAGTCCTTCAGAATCACCAAGACAAGGGGCAGAATTACCTTCTGCACCACGTCCATTTGTTTTCCCCCAACACTAATATAATAGCCTCCCCAGCACATAGCTCGAAAGGACGGCTGTCGACACCCCCAACACTACGTCGAAAGGGTTTAGACTCAACATGTCTACAGACCATGCACCCCAACCCGTCTCCGGTCCACCGACGGGTTGTTGCAGAATTCCCCTCTGCATCACGTCCATTTGTTTTCCCCCAACACTAATGTAACGGCCTCCTCAGCACACAGATCGAAAGGATGGTTGTAGACACCCCCGACACCACACTCGAAAGGGTTCAGCCTCAATAGGTCTGCAGACCATGCACCCCAACCCGTCTCCGGTCCACCGTTGGGTTTTTGGAGGACACATCCTCCCTTAGATGTGTGAAACTCGATATTCAAGCATGTACCACGTGAAATTCCCAGGAGGTCACCCATCCCCAGCTTAATTGATGATGAGAAGTGGAAAAACTCTATAGTTAATTAAGCATGCTCGGGTTGGAGTAGTACTGGGATGGGTGACCTCCTGGGAAGTCCTTATGCTGCTCGCTTAACTTGACTTTCCCTCATCAAAGGGAGGTTGTGGATTCCAACAACCAGTTAGTGGATTGAAGATAGGTTAGGGCGAAAGGTCTATAGACCTGTTGAGGCTGAACCCTTTCAAGCATGGTGATATGGGTGTCAGCGGTCGTCCTTTCGTGCCATGGGCTAGGGAGGCCGTTATAACTAAGGCTCAGCGGCAACCGCTCAAGCTAACACGTAGCGTCATACTCGTGTATTCATACAATATAGAGTATGAAAAGCAACACACTTCCAGAACAACACATCACACAAAGCGAGAGACATGAGGACATTCCTACAAAGCGCTGCAAGCACCATATATCAAGCAAGTGCGATGCACGAGCAATTAACTGCAAGAATTGTCGTCTAAGCATCCACCATAGAACATTCAACTCATGAAGCAGATGCGAGTGGTTCCAAGACATCAACGCACATATCCAAGCCTAACTAAGGGGTCATTTCACGCCGCAAAAAAAGCTTGTAATGTGTGCATGCTGAAATAATCTTAAGTTTGCAACCCCCATGAAAAAATAATCAATGATAAATATTGAAAGTCTTTATTCAAGAGTAGCCAAACACCTAGAGGGGGAGTGAATAAGTTTGTTTTGGAACTTTTAAGTCTTTTAAAGTTGTGATCTTGGAGTGTTTTAGAGTTAGTTGCTAACTTTCAAGAATCACAATAACACACAAGTTTTATAGTGATTCTCTTATCTAAGGTACATCCACTTTCCCCCTACACCTATCTAGCAGTGTACTAGATTCGATTAACTTCTTCTATATCCTCAGCTCCTTGAGCTTACATCTTAGATCCCTCAGGATATAACAATCTCAGAGTGAATCTTACTCCTATAACTCAGACTGAAAGCAGTCCTACCTCAAACACAGCAGCCCTACACTCAGAGTTAAGCAACTCCTGCCTTAGGCTCAGTAGCCCTACACTCAGAGATGCACCATATCTCCTACCTCAGATCCTTCTGTATCGATCTTACCTCAGATCCACTCTTGGATCATACCCACTCGGATAAAGCAGCTCCTACCACTCAACCTTTATAATATAGGCTTACAGCTCAGATCACATAATGATCCTACAGTTTGAGTAAGGTTTTGTGATGATTTACTCCAGTGAATTAATCCTCTGAATCAGCTTCCTAAACTGTGTAGAAACAACCCTATTTCTTCACAACAACAAGAAATTGAATCTTCAAAGTAGTTCTACATGTGCTGAGAAGATTTGTTGTAGTGCTCTGCTCCTTCAAGCTTGAATAGATCTGAAGTAGAATGCAACAACATTGAAAACAAACAACGACAATGATGCGTGCTCTGTAAACTAACTCTTGCAGAAAATTAAGATTTATGGTTCTTGCGAAGACTTCTTAAAGTTTTTGATCTTAACCACTTTTTCAGCAAAAATGATAGTCTTTCTTCAAAAACTTCAAGAAGTCCTTTTAAATTTCTATGCTTCGATTTTTTACATCTTGCAGTTCAACGACTCTTTTATTCGTATATGCAAGTGGTATGGGCAGCTATAAAGTAGCTTTTCCATTAATTGTACTGCAAAATACATGCGGTGTTATTTGTCCTTTAGCGCGCAAAATCGGCTTCATTTGAATTTTGGATGACGTTAGCATGAGTCAGCGCTTGTGGACTTAACAACTTCACCATACAGTCTGCATAGGCGTTGAGTGAAGTCTTGAAACTCAACGCATAGAGTCGTTGAGTGTTGCCTTGAGACTCAATGCATCTGAACTTTAAGCGCTAACTGTTGAAGCGTTGAGTTGTAAGTCTTCACCCAATGTAAAATTACTTAGCTGAATTACTGTCTAACATCTGAGGCGTTGAGTGACCCTTCATCACTCAACGTTGTTGTCTTTGACAGCTTAACTGATAAGGCGTTGGGTGAACCTTCATTACTCTGTGCCTTTGAACTTGATAGAATTTTCCTGGTTGAAGGTGTTGAGTGAACTTTCTTCACTCAACGCATTTGAACTTGACAGTTATCCTGATTGAAGGCATTGAGTGAATCTTCTACACTCAATGCTTCTGGACTTATACTGACTGAAGGCGTTGAGTGAACCTTCCATACTCAGCATTTCTGGACTTTGTTGTATCTTTGATAAGACGTTGAGTGAGCCTTCTTCACTCAACGCATCTGTACTCGGACAGATTTCCTTTGAATAGACGTTGAGTAAAAGACCTTAACTCAATGCTTCTGGACTTAGCCAGATTTGAGTCCAGCACCACTGAGGCTTTGAATGCCTGAGTTTCTGCCAACGCTTTTAGGTTTCTGGCTTTGAGTGAAGTCTACTCACTCAACGCTTTTTGACTTAGGCAAATTTCTGCCTCTATAGTATCTTGTCTTGAGTCCAACCAACCTTCTGACCCTATCAACCTATCTAATCAATGAACAGAAGACAACCTGCATACATTGAACTAGAACATATATCAAATACAAACATGTGCATATTATTGACTTGTGTGTCTTCTTCAAATCTGGGACATTGTGATTAATGGACGCAAAAAATATTTCCAGGCTCATCGCTTTGCGGATCACGACCCACAAAAATTTGGGAGTATTTGATGGGGTTCCAACTGAAGATTTCTAAGTCAAATTAGAAGGGCTTCAACCAAGAATATTGAAGCAGTATGACCACCCAACCAAGCAAGTCATGCGCACACAAGCTAGACACTCCCAAAGGGTCCAAAATCACCCCGAAAAGAGTGAGAAACCAAGTGCGCATAGGCGCTGCACCGAACACAACACGCACACGCAGCGCACGAAGCACACGCTGCGGGCCCGCCGCCCGCCTTACACGCGAGCGCGCGCTAACACGCGCCTCGTGCACGCTAACACATGCCTCACACACACTCCTTGTGTGTGCTAACACGTGCCTCACGCTTGTTGACACACACCGCGCTAACACACGCCTTGCGGGCGCACGTCTCCCGTGCACGCGCCTCTTGCGGGGGGCACGCCCTTTATTTCATGAAAATTGGTGATTCAGGTGACCATAACAGAGCGATGTCATTCATGAACTCAAGATTCAGCTCGATGCAATTACCAGTACGCTCTTCCAGAAAACTACATAAACGCTTCAAAGCCTTCATTAGAAGACGAGCAACTTCGGAGAGTAGAGAGAGCTCGAAGGTTTTCCGGTGAAAACGCGAGACTTAGATCGTTTTTTCGCTTGAAATTCGCCCTGTTCCCTCTCTAGCTTTCACAATCATTGACGCTCATTTGAATGCTTCTATGAGCTCGGGAAAAGGCACTGGAAAATACTCGCGCAAAGAAACACTTACGTGGACGCTCTCATCCCAGCTTCGTGGACGCACTCATCAACGCTTTGTGGACTTGGTTTATTTTCCTCTTTTTTTGTACTCAGAGCTTGTAATGGAGTGGTGGTCTGTTACCATGTGGCTTGTTACCATCTGAGGAAATTCCTGATACTCGTAAACTCAAAGTTAAATAGTGGATTTTGGCACGACATCGATCCGGCCACGTGCTTTTTCATCCTTTACGGGTTTTCCACCGTAAAAAAAAGCCTCTCGTCACTGCTAATGATTTTTCATTGTCTGTTTGCGCGTCTGATCCAAATCCGAGCTATGCTGGTCTGATTTTCTGAACCGGAGGAAAATCGGTGACCCGCAACACTACTATAGAAAGTGTAGGTCTCACGTGATTATAGTTGTGACGGTAAAGACAGATCAAGTGGGTGAAATTTATTATTAATCATTACAAAAGGAAATGTCTCTTTAAACAATATGGGTGGGGATAGGAAATCAGCCATTCTAAATAATTTCTATTCCACATAATTAATGCAAATACAACTTCACCTATACACACGTAGGAAATAGGAATGCATGTGGTGCACTTTTGATCAGTCGGAACCTACACTACTGCTTATGCGTCATAACTGTGTGGTTTTGGACAGGTGCAAGACAGCTCCACAGTACACACCAAAACCTTTCAAGGCGGTTTAGGATCGAGGCTGTTTTGATTTTGACAAGGGGAATGTCTCGACAAAAGAACCTGATAGGGTTCCCATAATACAAAGTGGTCGAACCAATGGCTCTTCACCGTGACCCCGTTCGGGTCGTTGTGAAGGTTCACCCTGCCGTATATAGGGGTTTCACCCCGATCGGCACACCCACAACAGCGTGTCCAAAAGGGCATGCCTACCCACAACACGTACTGGTGCACACTCCCACACGATCCCGTCGTGTGCTTGTCACCTCCACCACTGTCATCGTCGCGGCCTCCGCGCTTCCAGCGGCCTTCACCAAGCTGCCTGAGTTGCTGACTTAAGTTCAGCTCCATAGCACGAAGACATGGTTCAACACTACTCCTCCCAATCAGCACGCGCTTTCCGCATGTCTGCTCCGTCATCAAGCCTGCTACAGTTCACGACTACGCGCTCCACTCCGGTACGTGTTCTGCTTCGCTCAAGATCAGATACGTACACAAATATTTTGTAAATGAGCAGTTCCATGTCACTCTCTAAGAAACTTATATTTGTACCTGTTGCGGACTAACTCGATGCTCCGGTCGGACCGGATATTCTTGGACCGCCTTAGCTCGCGGAGCGGTCGAGCGCGCACACAGTCAATTGAAAAATGGGGGACGGACACAGGAGGTTTTAACGTGGAAAACCCTTCAACCGGGTGAAAAACCACGTGACCGGGTCGGTGCCGATCAAAATCCACTAGATTGCTGGAGGTTACAATTTGACGGGGGAAATCGGGGCGACAGGCCGCTCCCGTTACAACCTTGAGGAGAGAGAGAGTATATGCGCTCGTCGGTGGGCAACAGACTGCCTCGCCAACGAGACTTGGATGGTGGAATGCGCGGGATGCTTCAGTTGCGTGCGCTCAGAGGCGACGCGTGTACAGAGGTTGTCACTGCTTCCTTTGTGCGTCTTTCTCGGTCCTTGGAGTGTTTCCTTGGTAACTGAGCTCTGGTGGGGTGCAAATAGCCGATGATAGGTTCTGGTAGCTGTTGGCAGGAGCTGATAGCCACTGGGGGCCGCTGGAGGCCTCGGGCGGCGGCCGGTGGCTGGCGGCGAGAGGCGGCCGCTGGTGGTTGGCGACGAGGGGTGGCCGCCGGCGGAGAAGAACGGGAAAGCTCCCACCTGAGGAAGAAGAAGAAGAAGAAGCGTAGGAGGAGAAAGTTGATTAAATGAGGAGCCCCTGGGGTCCTTTTATAGGTTTCAGGGGGAAGTTATGGCGGGCCCCCCCACTAACATAGTGGGTTAGTGGTGGGGAAATGGGTGGTTACCCCCTTAATCGGACGGCAGGGAGGGCTCTCCCCTTGATCGGACGGTCGGGGGGCTTCCCACGATGGCGGGCCGTCATGACGGCGGCGACAGCCGGGCGGCCGGCGAGGGAGGTCGGCGGCGGCCATGGCCCCGGCCGGCCATGGCCCCGGCCGGCCATGGCCCCGGCCGGCCATGGCCGGGGCGGCCATGGCCGGGGCGGCCATGGCCGGGGCGGCCATGGCCCCGGCCGGCCATGGCCGGGCGGCCATGGCCGGGGCGGCCATGGCCGGGGCGGCCATGGCCGGGGCGGCCATGGCCGGGGCGGCCATGGCCGGGGCGGCCATGGCCACGGCCGGCCATGGCCGGGGCGGCCATGGCCGGGCGGCCATGGCCCCGGCCGGCCATGGCCGGGCGGCCATGGCCGGGGCGGCCATGGCCCCGGTCGGCCATGGCCGGGGCGGCCATGGCCCCGGTCGGCCATGGCTGGGGTGGCCATGGCCGAGGCCGGCCACGGTCGTGGTGGCCGTGGGAGGGCCGGCCGCCGGTGGTGGCTTGGCCTCTTGCCGGCGGCGGTTTCTATGGCGGCGGTTTCCCCATGAGGGGAGGGAGTGGGGGTCCGCCCCCATCATCTCCATGAGAGATCATGGGGGGGTGGGACCCACCCATGACTTTCCATAAAAAGGGGGAACCCATCAAATGCCCCCCAAATCTCTACTTGTCCGGGAACGAAGCGAGCGTGAGGAGAGATTTCTGGAATTCCTTGCTGTCATGGTGGGTGCCGGCGAAAGATCCGAGGCGGCGGCGATGGATTGCGGTATTATGTTGCGTGGAGGCTTGGCGAACGGGTGCCTGGATACCTGCGGACGGGGGCCGGTGCGGTACACGAGTGTCAAAACAGCGCGTGCGAGGAAAGGCCGCTGGGGCGGGCTCTGGCCGTGCGAGCTAGCGGCGTGCGGCCTGACCGCGCGCAGGCCTTGCGCGAGCTAGCAGCGCGTGGGCCGCACGCGCGCAGGCCGCGTGCGCGGCCATACGCACGCAGGCCGCGCGGGCTGGCCGCGCGCGCAGGCTGGCCGCGCGCGCAGGCCTTGCGCGCGCGCAGGTTTTGGGCGTGCAGGCCGCGGGCGCGGCCGCACGTGCGCAGGCCGCGCGGGCTGGCCGCGCGCGCAGGCCTTGCGCGCGCGCAGGCTGGCCGCGCGCGCAGGCTGCGGGCGCGGCCGCACGTGCGCAGGCTGCGCGGGCTGGCCGCGCGCGCAGGCCTTGCGCGCGCGCAGGCTGGCCGCGCGCGCAGGCTGCGCGCGCAGGCTGGCCGCGCGCGCAGGCTGGCCGCGCGCGCAGGCTGGCCGCGCGCGCAGGCTGGCCGCGCGCGCAGGCTGGCCGCGCGCGCAGGCTGGCCGCGCGCGCAGGCCTTGCGCCGCGCAGGTTGTGGGCGCGCAGGCCGCGCGCGCGCAGGCCCTTCTCACCTCGGCCATGCGTGCTCGTGTCGCGCGCGCACGTGCTGGCTGCCCGCGCAAGTTTGGCGCGTGGCTTGTGCGCGTGGGCTCTTGTGTGCGCGAGCGGGCTTTGCGCGTATCTTGCGCGCTCAAGCAAGTGTTGTGCGCGTGGGCTCTTGCTCGCCCTGCGATTCTGGAAGCACCGTCATGGGCCTTTCCGTACTTGCTATAATATGCGCAATTGCGCCTTATGTGCGCAAGGCGCGAGGTATGTAACGTGTGCACAAGGTACGATGTGCACGGTATGTAATGTGTATGATGAGTGAGTGATGCGTGCGCGATACACGCTTTATATGCGATGTGCGAGGTGTAACATGCTTGGCGGACTAAGCGCTCAAGGGAAGAGATTACTGAGATGTGGAGTTTCTGTTGCCCCCCGAGTGTATCACCGAGTACTTTTTGTACAAGGTCGAAAAGGGAAACTTGGTGCGGCAAGGCGCATGGGTGCAAACACGGCGCCTCCATTTTTATTGAGGCTGACTGATACCTCAATTGGTGAAGTTGATGTTGTTTTACGTGCAATGTCATTTTGTGCGAGACTGACTCGCGATTATTGCTCGCACAAGCTTGGGTCGTGACTTTTGCTCGCACGAGCTTGGCTCGCACAAGACTTGCGTGTGACTTTGTCTTGCGCGGTTTGTGGCCGCGGCTTAGCTTGAACGAGGTTGGCTCGCGACTTTGCTGGTTTGCTGCCGTGCTTGCACGAGGCTGGCTCGCGGCTTGATTTGCACGGTTTGCGACCGCGGCTTTGACTTTCGCGAGGGTTGTTCGCATCTTAGATTGCACGAGGGCTGCTCTCGGCTTAGTTTGCGCGATGGTTGCTCGCAGCTTAGTTTGCACGAGGGATGTTCGCGGCTTCTTCGTGAGGGGGGCAGGCCCCCACGGTGTCGTCAGAGAGTGTAAGTACTCAATCCGACCATCGGAGAGCGTAGGTGCTCAATCCGGGTGCCAGAGAACGTAGGTGCTCAATCTGGGTGCGATCGCGAGGGGGGCATGCCCTTGCGATGGCGTCGGAGAGTATAAGTACTCAATCCGACCGTCGGAGAACGTAGGTGCTCAATCCGGGTGCCGGAGAACGTAGGTGCTCAATCCTGGTGCGATAGCGAGGGGGGCAGGCCCTTGCGATGGCGTCGGAGAGTGTAAGTACTCAATCCGACCGTCGGAGAACGTAGGTGCTCAATCCGGGTGCCGGAGAACGTAGGTGCTCAATCCGGGTGCGATTGCGAGGGGGGCAGGCCCTTGCGATGGCGTCGGAGAGTGTAAGTACTCAATCCGACCGTCGGAGAACGTAGGTGCTCAATCCGGGTGCCAGAGAACGTAGGTGCTCAATCCGGGTGCGATCGCGAGGGGGGCAGGCCCTTGCGATGGCGTCGGAGAGTGTAAGTACTCAATCCGACCGTCGGAGAACGTAGGTGCTCAATCCGGGTGAGATCACGAGAGGGGCAGGCTCTGATGATGGAATGACGTTTAAGGGGCAAAGTTGCTGAAGAACTTGCTTGTTCGGTTTGCCAGCACAGTTTTACCTTAAAACAAATATGATATTGTACTTGAAAATAAACTTGGTTCGTGCAAGCCTGAGCTCGTGTCTTTTACTGTTCTAAAGTGGCAAAGCAAGATGATGGAAAAAGCAGACGATTAACACCATTAATAAAAATATGGAGGGATGGATGCGACGCAAATTCCGGGTCGCAGGTATGTTGTAGAGGGTCGTCCTGCGTCGGGGAGAGCGTCCGTCTTAGGTATTCATTGCTGGGGATCCGACGATGGTCTCTATGTTGCCTACCATCTGCCTTCCTCCACCGTTTCCTTGTGCTTGGATCTGTGCTTGTCCTTGCAAAAATCTCCCGAGGAGCCCCTGGCGGACAAGACGTTCAATTTCATCTTTTAGACCGGCACACTCTTCAGTGTTGTGACCCGTTGCGCGGTGGAACTCGCAGTATCTTGTCTGGTCTGCCTTGGGGTTTGGTCGTGATGCTCTTGGTCGTTAGAAGGCTGGATTATTCTGAATGGCGTACATCACATTAGTGCGGGTGGTATTCAGAGGGGTGTATTCCTGAAATGGATGTTGCCCCCCATTCCTTGGAAGGTCTCGCTGACGGCTACTGCGGCGACGCTCACTCTGACATCGCTCTTCTTGTCTTGTGAGGGTTGGTTCCTCTTCTTTCCTCCTTTTCTGTCCTCCTCCAAACTGCTGTCGGTGCGCTTCAATAGCTTCGTCGGCTGCTATCTGGGCCTCGACCCGATGAATAAGTTCTGGATAACTAGGCACGGTCTCCCTCATGAGTGCTGAATAAAAGCCGCTGGGGCGGAGTCCGCCAAGGAAGACGCCTCTGAGAAGCTCGGGGTCGACGCCTGGAATTTGACGTGCCTCAGAGGTGAAGCGGCGAAAGAAGTCCCTGAGGGACTCTCCTTCATTTTGTCGAATACCTGAAAGGTGAGAGGGATCGCGAATGATTCTCCGATTTGCGATGAACTGGTCAGTAAATTGCCGGGTCAGCTCTGCGAAGTTGGTAATGGTGCCAGCTCTCAGGGAATGGAACCATGTACGGGCCTGCCCTTTGAGTGTTGTTGGGAACACTTGGCAAAGCAACTGGTCTGGAGCATTGTAAATCCTCATGATGGTGGTGAAGTGATTGACATGTTCGAGTGGATCATAGGTTCCATCGAATGTCTCGATGTTTGGAAGCTTGAATCCATGTGGAATGGGATGATCGAGGATTTGCGACGTCAAGGGGGAGCCTTGGCAGAGCGGTCGGTGAGCCTGAAAGTCTCTTCTTCCAGCCTGGCGGTATTCTTCGGCTATAACTTCTCGAATTTCCTCCCGAGTAAATCTTTCGAGAGGAGGGGGGTGAATGTCGTCGGCGAGGTGGTGATGAAGATGATCTGCTCTTACTCCTCTTTGAGCTGGGTAAGTGGAGTTGGCGGCGTCAAAATAATCCTCGGGTTCTTCATGGACCCTTTCCGGGTTTGGTTGCAGCGGAGGATTTGCTGGGGCTGGCGGCATCGAGGGAACAGGAGGTGCTCCCATGTTTCGGAGTAATGCAAGCATTTCCGTTTGTTGTTCTTCCATTTGGCGGACGCGGCCCTCCAGGGCGGCGACGGGAGCGAGAGCTACTTCGGCAGTCAGTGGCACGTCTACCAGGGAGTGAGAACGTGCTGGTTCAGTGTGTCCGCCAAGTGCGGACCCTTCGGCGGTGCGGGCATTTCTTTTTGCCATCGCGGTTGCAGGGATGGTGAACTTGCTCTGCGGATGAATGCTGGGAATGTTTCCCACAGACGGCGCCAAACTGTTGCGGACTAACTCGATGCTCCGGTCGGACCGGATATTCTTGGACCGCCTTAGCTCGCGGAGCGGTCGAGCGCGCACACAGTCAATTGAAAAATGGGGGACGGACACAGGAGGTTTTAACGTGGAAAACCCTTCAACCGGGTGAAAAACCACGTGACCGGGTCGGTGCCGATCAAAATCCACTAGATTGCTGGAGGTTACAATTTGACGGGGGAAATCGGGGCGACAGGCCGCTCCCGTTACAACCTTGAGGAGAGAGAGAGTATATGCGCTCGTCGGTGGGCAACAGACTGCCTCGCCAACGAGACTTGGATGGTGGAATGCGCGGGATGCTTCAGTTGCGTGCGCTCAGAGGCGACGCGTGTACAGAGGTTGTCACTGCTTCCTTTGTGCGTCTTTCTCGGTCCTTGGAGTGTTTCCTTGGTAACTGAGCTCTGGTGGGGTGCAAATAGCCGATGATAGGTTCTGGTAGCTGTTGGCAGGAGCTGATAGCCACTGGGGGCCGCTGGAGGCCTCGGGCGGCGGCCGGTGGCTGGCGGCGAGAGGCGGCCGCTGGTGGTTGGCGACGAGGGGTGGCCGCCGGCAGAGAAGAACGGGAAAGCTCCCACCTGAGGAAGAAGAAGAAGAAGCGTAGGAGGAGAAAGTTGATTAAATGAGGAGCCCCTGGGGTCCTTTTATAGGTTTCAGGGGGAAGTTATGGCGGGCCCCCCCACTAACATAGTGGGTTAGTGGTGGGGAAATGGGTGGTTACCCCCTTAATCGGACGGCAGGGAGGGCTCTCCCCTTGATCGGACGGTCGGGGGGCTTCCCACGATGGCGGGCCGTCATGACGGCGGCGACAGCCGGGCGGCCGGCGAGGGAGGTCGGCGGCGGCCATGGCCCCGGCCGGCCATGGCCCCGGCCGGCCATGGCCCCGGCCGGCCATGGCCGGGGCGGCCATGGCCGGGGCGGCCATGGCCGGGGCGGCCATGGCCCCGGCCGGCCATGGCCGGGCGGCCATGGCCGGGGCGGCCATGGCCGGGGCGGCCATGGCCGGGGCGGCCATGGCCGGGGCGGCCATGGCCACGGCCGGCCATGGCCGGGGCGGCCATGGCCGGGGCGGCCATGGCCGGGCGGCCATGGCCCCGGCCGGCCATGGCCGGGCGGCCATGGCCCCGGCCGGCCATGGCCGGGCGGCCATGGCCGGGGCGGCCATGGCCCCGGTCGGCCATGGCCGGGGCGGCCATGGCCCCGGTCGGCCATGGTTGGGGTGGCCATGGCCGAGGCCGGCCACGGTCGTGGTGGCCGTGGGAGGGCCGGCCGCCGGTGGTGGCTTGGCCTCTTGCCGGCGGCGGTTTCTATGGCGGCGGTTTCCCCATGAGGGGAGGGAGTGGGGGTCCGCCCCCATCATCTCCATGAGAGATCATGGGGGGGTGGGACCCACCCATGACTTTCCATAAAAAGGGGGAACCCATCAGTACCTGACTGTTACTAGTGGATTTCGTCAAAATTGAGCCTGACCCAATGTTTTTTCTCTTAGCAGATTTTTCATGTAGAAATCTTGTTTGTTATTGATTCTCTAATTTGACTATCTGCGCATTCAGCTAACTCTCGAGCTAAGACGATCCTCCTGACCAGCTCATAAATGCATTGAACAACCCACAATAGAACCGCTTCTTGACAGGATCCACACACTCACCTAATTCACAACCCGCAATGAATCAAAGCAAGATAAAGGAAGGCCCACAAAAGGACAAAAAGTTAATGTTTAGTGAACAAAGCCATCTGTTGAATTATCTCAAGGTGATCAACAAGATAGTCTAACACCAAATTAATATTCTCAGAGCTATCAAGATCACACATTGATCAAGCGAAAAACAGGGAAAGCAAGCTCAAACAATTAGAAGCAATTCAAGGAGCAAGCAGATCATATATTTACTATCTTTTACAGTGCGAGGTATACATGACAAGACATGATTTCGGCAAGTACAAACAGGAAGCAAGAAAAACACAAGTGACAATCCTGGCGGATAGGGACAGAGACCGCCGAGAACGCGAGTCCGCCGAAGCTGCCGAGACCGCACAAACCGCTGCAATGCCGAACTGAACTAAGGAGTCCGCAGAGACCGCAAGGTCGCGCGGACAACCTGTTATTCGCTGCACAACTTGTCGCTCTTTGCAAGCCGCCTAACCGCAGTCGCCTAACCGCAGTCGCCTTGCTGCCAGAGTCTGTGAAAAAGAACTGAACTGACGAACAGGCCGCCCGGACTGGCGGACACCGTTATTGAACAAAAGCTAGAAAAGACCGAATAGCCGCAGAAGCGACCAGCTGAATCCGCTGATTGAAATCGGGAGCTAAGAAGAAACCTGACCGAAGTCAACACCAGAAACCTGGCTTTCCTGAGTTAGCCGCACAACCTGCAACAACAACAATCGGTTAACTTCAAACCGCGCGGACTAACAAACTGAGGCCGCAATTTTTAATCCACGCTCAACTTACTGTTCACTCCGTTACAAATGAAGTGTCGGAGGGGGGGGTCCTTTTTATAGGCGGGGTGAGGAGTGTGGTCACTGCCCTATGAGATAGGCTAACCGCCCCTTACTCGCAACTAACTCCATCAGTCCGCCCAGTCCGCCCAGCCCGCAAGGACATGGCCAAACACCAGCCAAACCCGCCACAAGAGAGCCAGTCTGCAACTTGGCGGACACCGCACCAGTCCGCATGAAGCAAAGCATGCGAACATAACAACATCACTTCCACTACTAGAAAACTGACTTTTAGCCACGGCAGATTGCCGTGGCTAAAAGTCCAAAACCGTGGCTAAAGACTTTTAGCCACGGTCTGCCCACGGAAAATGGGCGTGGGCAATACGAGCGTGGCTAAAAGTCCAAACCGTGGCTAAAAGTCCAAAACCGTGGCTAATACTGGACTTTTAGCCATGGTTCATTGTCGTGGCTAATAGTGGACTTTTAGCCACGGTTTAATTGCCGTGGTTAAAAGGTCACTCATAACATAAAAAATTCAGGCCGCCGCCGCCGCCGCCGCCCCGGCCACCGCTGCCGCCGCCGCCGCCGCCGCCGCCCGGCCGCCGCCGCCGCCGCCGCCCGGCCGCCGCCGCCACCGCCCGGCCGCCGCCGCCGCCCGGCCGCCGCCACCGCCGCCCGGCCGCCGCCGCCGCCGCCCGGCCGTCGCCGCCGCCCGGCCGCCGCCACCGCCGCCCGGCCGCCGCCACCGCCCGGCCGCCGGCGCCGCCGCCCGGCCGCCGCCGCCGCCGCCCGGCCGCCGCCGCCGCCGCCCGGCCGCCGCCGCCGCCGCCCGGCCGCCGCCGCCGCCGCCGCCCGGCCGCCGCCGCCGCCGCCCGGCCGCCGCCGCCGCGGCCATATTTATTTCAAAGGCTAATTGAAATAAATTCCTTATAAACCCAAAAATCTCATTTTGTTTTGGCGGTGTGGGACTAAACGATACCACGACCTTTTGCCACGGTTCAGGCAAACCGTGGCTAATACTAGACTTTTAGCCACGGTTCAGGCAAACCGTGGCTAAAAGTCCAGTATTAGCCACGGAATAAAACCGTGGCTAATACTCACTATTAGCCACGATTTTTCCCCGTGGCAAAAGAAACCGTGGCTAAAAGCCATTTTTCTAGTAGTGTTCACAACAACAGTCTAGACTTGTCACGTGTGACCAAGTCAGCAAACCGCCAAACACAAGGCCCGAGCTTGGCGAACAAAGCACCGGTCCGCCAACGCTCAACAACAGCACCCCAACCAGAACTCGCACAAGCCGCAACCAATTGCCGGACTGCAACCAACCAGTCCGCGCAATCTGCGGGAGTCTCCATGCAATGAGCTAAGCGCTGAAGCCGGCGGACACCACACCTAACCGCAGTACGACTTCCTTTCAGAACAACTGCAAGCCGCCAAACGCCAGACTGCCAGACTGCATCATCAGTCTGCATGGTCAGACCACCCAGACCGCGCGTTCTACCCGAATACCCACCACTTTCACTTCACAAAATTCAACACCATCAACAAGATCCACTGTAACAACATAAATGATAAAACTAATCAATTCTCGCCTACTTAAAATCCGTGACTAATACTTATTAGCTATGAAATAGAGGTTGTGGCTAATACTTAACTACTAGCCATAATTTTTTGGCCTGTCGGGAAAAAAACGTGATTAAAAGTTGATGGGTACCCTCTAATTTATAGAGGATTATATTAACTACCGTGCGTCGGATCCCATTACCGCGCGGCGGATCCAAACCACCGCGCGGCGGATACAAACTACCGCACACCGGATCCCAACTCTCGCGCGCCAGATCGCGCAACCACCGCGCGTCGGATCCCGCAACCGCCACGCGGCAAATCGCAACCGCCGCCGTCGTCATTACGGGCGGGCGGCGCCCGGCGCTCGGCCACCCATGGTCGGCCGCCCCCCCTTGCGGTCGGCGGCCGGGACCGGCCACCCGCGGCCGGTCGCCCCCCCTTTTCACGGCCGGTCGCCCCCCTTTTCGGGGCCGGCGGCCTCGGTCGGCCGCCCCCATGCGGCCGGCGGCCGGCCGCCCGAGGCCGGCCGCCCCCTTTGCTGCCGGCGACCTCGGTCGGCCGCCTCCTTGCGGCCGGCGGCCGCGGCCGGTCGCCCCATTGCGGTCGGCGGCCGCGGCCGGCCGCCTCCATGCGACCGGCGGCCGCGACCGGCCGCCCATCGCCGGCAGCCTCCTCGCGGCCGACAACCACGACCGGCCGACCCCCTCCGGTCGGGCGGCTTTGGCCGGCTGCCCAGGACCGATCGCCCGCGGCCGACCGCCCCCTCCCTTGGGCGGCCGCCGCCCGGCGCGCCTCCTCCGACCACCATCGTAGGTCGGACCTCTCTCCACCGTCCGATCGTGGCGGGCCATTACGGCCCTCTGATCGCCACAAACGACCACGACCCTCCGATCTATGATTAACCACCGTAACCACCGTAACCACCTCGAAAAACCAATATAAGCACCCCTGATAGTTCATTTCAGGGGATCCCTCCTTCATTCTCTCCTTCGTTCTCTCTCTCTTCATTCATACTACTCCCTAGAGCTTCTCTCTCTACTCTCCTCCTCTGTTCCTCTTTCACTCACTAATTTGGCAGGTTCTCCTCTAAGCGCCGCCCAAAGAGGAAAGGGAACGGAGTGCCAGTGAAGGCAACCCTCCTCAGTCTGAGGGATAAAGTGTAGGCATCCTACGGAGCGCAAGCCTGAAGAGCAAATAGCCAAGAAAGATGCGCGTCAGAGTGCACGAACTCCTAAGCGGTGGCCTGTCACCCAAGGAGAGCTTCTCAACCCCCCAGTATTTGTAACGAGGCGCGGTCTGTTGCCCTCACATTCTCTCTTCAAGAGCACTGCAACAGAGGCAAATAGTGGATCTTGGCTGGCACAGACCCGACCACGTGGTCTTTTTCCCTTTCCGGGGTTTTCCACGCTAAAGTTGCGTGTGTACAATCTCTCTTTTTCTACTTTGACTGTGTGCGTACTCGATCGCCCAGGGCTAAGACGGACCGATCCGGAACCGGTCTACCGAAGGCATTGAGCGAACCGCAACAGTTTGGCGCCGTCTGTGGGAAGATCCTGTTGCACTAGGTCATTCACATCCCAAAGGAGCAGAATACCCGGGCAGACGCATTGTCTAAGCTTGCGACCTCGTCAGCTAGCTATCAGTCCCGCCCCCGGCAAGTCGAAGACATCATGACCCCAAGCATTCAGGGGCCTTGGGAAGTGTCAACGATCGACCGGAAGGTAACATCCTGGATGACCCCCATCCGAGAGTACCTCGAGCACGGGAAACTACCAGATGACTGCATAGAAGCACGACGACTCCGGATAAGGCCGCAGCGTTCGCGATCATCGACGAAGAGCTCTATAAGCGGGCCTTCTCTGGTCCTTATCTGAAATGTTTGCCAGCATCGGAGGCAGACTACGCCCTGCGCGAAGTACATGGAGGAGTTTGTGGAGAACACTTAGGTGGGAAGGCTCTGGCTCGTAAGATCTTGCGTCAAGGTTTCTACTGGCCGACAATGAAGAAAAACGCCGCAGAACTTGTCCAAAAATGCAAAAGTTGTCAGCTCCACGCCAATATGTCACATCAGCCGCTAGTTGCGCTCACCGCACTCCAAGGAGCCTGGCCTTTTGCCCAGTGGGGGATCGACATCCTTGGCCCCCTCCCCGTAGTGTCGGGTCAAAGGAAGTTCATCATCATGGCAATCGATTACTTCACCAAATGGGTAGAAGTCGAGCCACTCGCCAAAATAACGGAGGAAAACGCCAAACAATTCGTTTGGAAAAACATCATCTGTCGTTTTGGGATCCCGGCTATAATAATCGCGGACAATGGCACGCAGTTCACCGGAAAATCATTCACAAAGTTGTGTGAAGACCTAAAGATCAACTTGCGCCACACTATTGTGGCGCATCCCCAGGCAAACGGTCAAATAAAAGTGACAAATCGAACGATCCTCAAATGTTTAAAGACGCGTCTTGAAGAGGCTGGGGGCAGTGGGTCGATGCGCTCCCCAACGTATTATGGGCATACCGTACCACAGAGAGAACTCCAACCGGTGAGACACCTTACAACTTATGCTTCGGGAGTGAGGCGGTCATCCCGGTCGACATCGACATACCAAGCACCCGCGTGGAAACCTTCGACACAGACAAAAATGAAGATCTGCTCAGAGAAAACTTGGACCTCCTAACTGAGGTCAGAGACACCTCCGCTCTGCGCATGGCAGATTATCAACGACGCATTGCCCGTTTTTACGATAGAAGGGTAAAGCCTCGACCAATCAGTGTCGGGGACCTGGTCCTCCGAAGTCTCGAGGCTGCCGGTAAGGGACCTCAGCAGAACAAGCTTATAGCAGCATGGGAAGGTCCATACGTCGTCACCGCAGTAGTGAAACCTAGAACCTTCAAGATCATAAATGCGGAGGGGAAGACCCTCCCCCGTACCTGGAATGCTCAAAACTTGCGCCGGTTCTACCAATGAACTCAGTCGCGTCCCAAACCACCTAAGGACAACTATAAACTCGCGAGAAAAACCCTCGTGCACAAAATATCCTGCTTACTGCATTTTCCGCTTTCATACTAACTCTTGCCATGCAGCAAACACGTCAGGAGGACATCTCATCCCTCAGACCCCCCCCCCCTGAGGCCAGGATCGTCTGTTCCTCAAGGAAGTTCGGGATCCATCGACATGTGACCCGCTTGGCGGTTCGAAATCCGTCATCGTGCAACGGCACGACCAGGCTAAAGAGAAAACAAAACAACTCATCTCTTTACAATTATATACTGTGATTGCGATGTCACTAACTCCTAAAATTTGCAGGATCGATTTGGAATCCGTCCCCTGGGGTCCGACGAGCAACTGTAGCACGATTGTCTCGATCCCCCTGCCGCGGTTCAAAGGTTCTCCCTTCACCCGTCCAGCGGATTGCGACGTCGTCGGGAATGAGCACCCCCGGTTGACCGCGACCCATAGCACGATAGCCTCGGCCTAGCAACAGGTTGCGATGTCGTCTGGGGACCGAATACCAAGTCCCACGCAGACTGTAGCACGGTGGCCGCGACCTTTCTCCTATGGCAGAAATGCTCACTCTTCTCCTACGGAGCGAGTCGCGACGTCGTCGGGGACCAGCTTCCTCAGTTGTGTGCAGCCCACAGCGTGATAGCCTCGACCTCACTCCACCAGCGCAAGGACCCGACCTTCGCTGCGTAGTAGGTTGCGATGCCGTTCGGGTCTTCGGGGCGCCACGCCTCAGCAAATACTAGGGTCCATCAGCTGCTCGTGGGGGTTCGAATCGACCATGTCCTCCTGCCGATAATAGGCCGAGGATTATGACTCTTCACCTGCATCCGAAGCTCGACGCCCCCGCCATCCTGGGAAAGCCCCCACGATCGGTGTAATTACAACCTCAGGGTCCATCAGCTGCTCGCGGGGGTTCGAATCGACCATGTCCTCCTGCCGACAATAGGCCGAGGATTATGACTCTTCACCTGCATCCGAAGACTGACGCCCCACTCTCGCAGGGCCTGCCCCCCTCGCGACTGGTGCCTAACTAAGCTACAATCGCAACTAAATCGGGTTTCGGCCCTGCTGAATCCACACCTAACCAACCACAGCTATACTGTGGCGCGATGACTTCACTCTTTCTGTCGCGGTTCAGGGGTGCACCCTTCGTCCGCCTAGCGATTTGCGACATCCCCGGGAACCAGCTCCCCCAGTTGTGCGCTGCCAACAACGCGATATCCTCGACCTAACAATAGGTTGCGGTGTCTCCAAAGGGACCAAACGTTGAGTCCCCCGCAGACTGTAGCACGGCGGCTTCGACCTCACTCTCATGGTGGAAAGGCTAACCCTTCTCCTACGAAGCAAGTCACGACGTCGTCGGGAGCCAGCTCCCTCAGTTATGCACAGTCCGCAGTGCGATGGTCTCAGCTTCTCTACCCTGGCACAAGGGGACGCCCTTCGCCTCGTAGTAAGTTGCGACGTCGTCAGGTTCTACGGGGCAACCCCCCACCAATGCCACCGGGTTCACCGCAACTCGCAGGGGTTCGAACGAACATGGCCTCCCGCCTTTTCTTGAAGTCCTCCAAGTCCTTGTCATATGTGGCGAATTTCTTGAAGACCACATCAGTAAAGTTCCTCGCGTGAGCAAATCGGCAAGCATTGGCATCATCTCCGACCATCTTTAGAGGCGAGCAGAAACAAGGTGAGAGGTAAGAGAGTGAGAATGAAGAATGCGAGTAAAGTAAGTGAGAAAGGGACATGCTGGAGATACTCGCATGCATTGAGGGGATTTCACAACAACATAATTAAGACGCACCTACCCCCTCTATTTATATGCAGAGGCCATGGGGTATGAGTACCTCACACGAGTATCAATCAAAGTCGCTACCTCTCCGTCTAAATCTAGAAAGTCGTCAAAGTTCTATCTCGCGTACGTTCAATCAGAAAGTTGCCAGTTCGTTAGAACCTGCACAGTCAGTACAAGAGATCGCAGAATAAAGACATGTATCAACACAGAAAAAAAAAAGTAAAGTCATCAACTCAGCGCGAGATCTAAGCTTGTCATTATATTTAAAAGGGTAATCGCAACATTGTACAGTACAATATTGCCAAAGGGTGAGTAAAAAGAAAAAAGACTAAGATTTTCCTAAGTCTTAGGAGGCCGCTGCTCAGGGAGAAGCGAATATCTCCTAACCCAGCCAATGTCGCAAGCTCGCATGTAGTGCTCGCTCTCCATGACCATTACCTCTTTGTCGCGATGCAGCTGGTCCTCCATCCTCGTCAGCCGTTCAACAGTGCCCATGCTTGCCCGCATTCCCGCCAGCTCCTCGTGGTGAAGCTGCTGGCAATGCTCGGTCATTGCTTGTTGCCGCTCTAGCTCGTTGATCATGTGAAAGCGAGACTCATAGCCGGCGAGCCTCTCCGACAACTCCTCCATCTTAGCCATCCAAACTTCCAATGAAGAGATCCGACGATGAGGATCGCAGATGGCAAGTTGATCAAACTTCGCCTCTAGCTTTATGTGCGCAAGGGCATCAGCATGACGATACTCGTAGGCGGGGAGGCAAAGTGTGTCGATGAAGGCCGCTCTCGGGGTTGTAGGGGGATCTGTCAAGCATAGAGAAAGTCGCCAAATCAGATGAAGACGGAGCAAGAATAACCATTAGCCAGTTCAGCGTCAAGCGAGTTACAAGGCTGAGGAGACCAAGATCGGCGAGGAGAAGGGTTGTGGCGAGTTGGTCATCGCTGACCCGAGGACAAGCCTCCTGGATGCTCGGCGGCTTGCCCCTGACCGCGACCTCCAGATTCTCGCCCTCCGGTCCTCAGTGGAAAGTAGTCAGTACGCCTTCCTTCCCGGTCGTGCGACGAGCTTGTGGGAGCGCTCGCAGGAGCCAGAGTCTTTTTAAGACAAACTTCAGAGCGAGCAACAGAAGTCAGCGATAAAGGAGGAGGCGAAGGTGGAGGCAGGGAAGTACTCGTTGAAGGTTGCGACGAGCCCGTCGCAGGTGGAGGGGCCTTGCTCACCCTTGGTTGCGAGGTCTTCTCTGTAGAAGGACCCTCGGTTCTCGCCCCATAGACTTGTTTCTCCGTGCATCTCTTGGAGCTGAGATTGATCCGGACGGAGTGACTTGGTCGTGGTCCCGATTGGGCTTCAAGAGCGACCAGATGGATGGCTCGCAGAGGAGGGATGTATAGATGCTCGTCAGAGGATTCTGTTGACGTTAGTGGAGCTGTGAGTATCAGAAAAACATCAGTACATCGGAAAGTCAGGAAAATAGGGTAACTCGATGCAAGCAGTAGTGAGGTGCTAACCTTGAGAGGCAGCGAGATCTAACTGCATCTAGGCTTGGGACCCGACGAGGTCCAAGGCAGGGGAGAAGTCGACGAAGGGGCGAGAAGATTCAGGTGCGGGCTATTCGACATGGTCGCTCAGACCAAGTTTCTCGCACAACTGTTGAGTGTCAGCGAGGATCTCAGGATTATCGTCCGGGGTGGCGACATCCTCCGGACCGAGAAGAGGATGGTCCTCTTTAGAGGCTAGCGACGTCTTCACTTTCTTGTTCCTTGATGGAGGGAGGTCGGAGACATCATTGCCATCTTGCGGCCTTTTTCGATTTCTTTGGTTCTAAGAGCCCCGACAAAGCAGCGAGGCTTGCATTATAGACATCGACGATAAATTTAGACATCGCGTACGAGTTCAAAGTGTGTGGATCAAAGATTACCCCCTCCCCCCCCCCATTTATTGTGTTCAACAGACATCCATTGGTCACGAATAGTCCAGATGCTTGCTAATAACAGCTCGCCGAATAAGCGTTTAATGTTTTTTTTGTGCTCCTATGTTGTTCGAAAAGAGCGAGGATTGTGTACAACCCATATTCGTCAAGGGTGGGACCACTCAGAGCCAGGTCAACAAGAAGTCAAAGTCAGCAGGTCAAGATAGAGGTTAGAGACAATTTTCAAGAACAACACAAGGCATGCGCGAGTATGGCGATCTTTCCTCGCATACTCCCCAGGTGATTAGGGCAAATACTCGCCCAAGCCGGACGAGTTCCCCCAGAGGTCTCCAGTAGGGTTGGGTTATAAATAAGACTTTCTTTTGGATTTTCCTATAAATAGGACCTCATTGGTACAAGGTTTTGAACCTCAGTATCTCGCAAAAGATCTCAACTTGACCTTTTTTTGGACTTCTACCCGTGCGAGATAGTGATCATCCACTTGGTTGTCATTCCCTGATAATCACCAACTAGTGTCCTCCTTGTACCATGCTCGACCATCTTTTGTTGTGGAGGGGAAGCTTCTTTCGAGCATCCGGGTACGTGGCGGGACCTCCCTGCCGCAGCACCTGGTGTCATTCTAATTGTCCCTCTGTTTCTTTGTCCGAGTCTATCAAGTCTTCAAGCCCGACCGCTGGACCAGTAACCATAGGCTGCATTGATTCAGATTTTGGAGTAGGGATTTTCCCGGCTTCATCAATGCATATAGTAAAATCATCCATCATGAGGGTGCAAATAGTAAAATTCCCCCCATCAAGGGGTGCAAATAGTAAAATTCACTCATATGGGGGTGCACATAGCTGAATCTCATGATGGTGTGCGCATAGTAAATTTCTTTAAAATGTGCATCATAAAATATAATAATTCAACCCGCGAATAGCGAAAAATACGCATAATTGTCTGCATATAGCACATAAATTAGTTATAGTTTGCAGATAACTGTGTAACCATCATAACCACTCCTAAAAAGCTATAAATAGGATCTCATGACTCACCTTTCATTCAATTTTTTCCTCATCCCGCTTCTTTCCCTACACACATGTGAGCTCCCTTGAAGATTTTCTTGCGTCTTCGAATAATCTTTCGAATACCTTTGATCGCCTTCGAAGATCCCACGAAGATCTTCGATCTCCTTCGAGCGCCCCTACTCGCATACCTCCCTGTGCACATTGGGCTCTGCGCACATTACGCCCTGCGCACATTGCGTCCTCGCACACATTGACTGTGCCTCATGCACATTGCGCCCTTGCGCACTCCTTATGCACGTTGCGCCGTGCGCACATTCTACCCAACGCACGTTCCACCTTATGCAGTTTCACCGTGCATGCATTTTGCTAAACACTCGACACGCACACCACCACAAGTAAGCCCTCGACTCAGCCGCAAGTTCTCCGCTCTGCAACAAGCACTCTGCTCAGCAGCAAGCCCTCTGCTCTACAACAAGCCCTCCGCTCTGCGGCAAGGACTCCGCTTAGCGCCCGTTACGCTCTCAACTCAACATCAAACCCTCCGCCCCAGGCTCCCCCGCAAGCGACAGGAGGCAAGACGCAGACGCCAAGACGCGTAGAGCTCGCCCATTCAACTTCTAAACACCAATAGAGGACATTGAAGCATCCAAAATGAGC
Organism: Platanthera zijinensis; assembly: GCA_039513925.1. NCBI lineage: Eukaryota > Viridiplantae > Streptophyta > Magnoliopsida > Asparagales > Orchidaceae > Platanthera > Platanthera zijinensis. Next base: position 18,634,569 of record CM077078.1, read on the forward strand.
AGCTCCCTGCCGCAGCAAAGAAAAGACTTAGCTCCGCGAGCGGTGACCTCTCACCCTCCGAGCCCATCCCTCTCCCCCCAATAATTATAACTAGGAGCATAATGTGACCCTCGCATTCCCTACAAAGCTCTGTACAACAACAACAAATAGTCGAAGTTTGATCGGTACAGTTCTGGTCATGCGGTTTTTCACATTAAAAAATTGTCTTACTAGCCGCCCAGTTCTCATTGACTGTTTGCACGCTCGACCGCTCCCAGACTAAGACGGTGCAATCTAAACTGGTCTGCAGGAGCCTCGGATTGACCGCAACATGTACGAAGTTTTTTAGATGAGGTTAGAAGTTCACAAACAATAATTCTTAACCACCGGGTTCACGATGGCAACCACCTTGTGAGATGGAGCCCAAGTGTTTCCTACATTCCTACCCGTTGCTCTCAACCTAGTTTAATATAATTAAATATAACAACATTCAAACCTTTATCTCACTATAATGTGGTTGGTTATATGGATCCTTTGTCGTCATTGTGCCCTATCTTTTGTCATAATCTTACTAAGGCCTAAGTACATCATGTTTCCTTACATTTCATTCCAACATTGTAATACTCGTCAAAATGCTATTAAATTCAAACAACATAATAATACTCGTCAAAATGGTATAAAATTCAAACAACATAGTAATACTCGTCAAAATACAAATGCGTGAAAATAAAATTATAACGAGATGTTGAATTATGAGTCGGCGTCCGCCTCACGGAATTATTTTATATCATTTAGCATCGAAAATTCAACAATACAAACCCAATCGTCAAAAAAAATGATATTATTATTATGATGTATATCTTAAGCAGAAGCGAATTGGTCTTGGGGAAGAAAAAGCGGTTCACAGTTTTGAAAGCAAGTGAATGAAAAATGCATTAATTTACTACGAAAAATTTAGAAAATTTTAAAAATTATCCGAAATTTGACATTAGATTGTGACACGATGATGGATTAGTCCCGAAAAATATACCGCTGTTGTTGAATTTTCTCAAGTTGATCAACAAGGTAGCCCAAACACCAAATCAATATCTTCGGCATTACCCAGATCACAACTTGAACCGCGGAAAGAAGGAAGCAACTCAAATAACCAAACACACAGACAGAAGCAAGCAGATCAAAATTTTATTAATCTTCTTTACAAGGCGAGCATACGTGGCGAGACATGATTTCATCAGTATAAGAAAAGCAGAAAAACAAGCCGGGCGGACAGAACACTGAGACCGCCGAGTCCGCCGAGATCGTCGAGCTCGCCGAATCCGCACAAACCGCCAAACTGCTGAAGCCGAACAACAACAAGGAGTCTGCGTAGATCGTGAGGTCGCGCGGACAACCCGTTATTCGCCAAACTGCTGCTGAACAGAGGAACACGCCGCCTATCCGCAGAGACCGCGAGGTCGCGCGGATAGAGAAGAACTTGAGATAAAGCTGATGCTGGAAACCGCCGAATGCAGCCCGCAAACTCCACAGAGGTCAGAACCAAACTCCTGGTTCAACACTGCTAGCCGCGCCACTGTTCACTCTGTTTTCAAATGAGGTGTCGGGGGGTCCTATTTATAGGCCGGGTGAGGAGTGTGGTCACCCCCCTATGAGATAGAGTCACCGCCCCTTGGTCGCAACTAGCAATGCCATCTCGCCGAGTCCGCCCGCTCAGGGTCAACCAACCCGCCAAGTCCAGGCGAGAAGCGACCTGCTCATGGCAGTCCGCCCAGTCCGCCGAAGCAACGCAGGACTAGCCGAGACGCAAGAGCCACAAGCCGAGTACAAAGCCAGTTTGCCGAAGAGACGAACCAGCACCTGTCTGCAACCACCAGTCCACGACCACAGGAAAACCGCCCGGTCACAGTGGACTCCGCGGACACCAACCCAGCTCGCAAAAACCACGACCACAGGCAACACGCCCGGTCACAGCGGAGACAGCGGATACCACTCCTTCTCGCACTGTCCACGACCACAGGCACAAGGCCCGGTCACAGTGGAAACTACGGAAACCCTGAACTTCACAGAAGTGCAAGTCCAGAAAGGAAAACGCGAGCTCGGCGGATACCAAACCAGTCCGCCAGCACAAGCCCAGACCGCGGCTTACCGCAACTTCAAAGAAGAAGTGCGGACTCCAAGCCCAGTCTGCACAGGCCGCGCACACCACCTAGCAGAGCTTCTCACTGCCGGACTAACCAGTCCGCGCAGTCCGCAAAGCCAGACCACAGCACACTTCCCAGGTCGCCAACCATCAACCCGCCAGACTAGAACCAGTCTACGCGGTCAGTCCGCCTAATCCGCCCGGACTGCCCGACCACCCACTTTCACTTCACCAATTTCAACACTCCCCCTTGAAGTGAGAAGTGGTGATCAGGCCGAGTAGACCACGTAGCTGCTGGAAAGGCCCCTTCGCTAGCGACTTGGTGAAGATGTCAGCAAGGTTATCTTCACTCTGAACATGACCGACCACAAGAGATCCTTCCAGCACCTTCTCCCTTATGAAGTGGTGATCGATCTCAATATGCTTGGTCCTGGCATGACAAACTGGATTGTTAACCAGCTTGAGAGCACTCTCATTATCCCCTCGGAGCAAAGTAGGGCCTTGCACTTCCTCATGAACGTCATCTACTAGCCTCCTTAGCCAAATGGCTTCCCGAGCTGCCAAGGCAGACGCCTTGTACTCAGCTTCCGTAGTAGAGACGGATACCGAGTCCTGCTTCTTGCTACACCACGAAATGCCCGTTGATCCACAAGTGAACACATAACCAGAAGTTGACCTTCGGTCATCCGAATCACCACCATAGTCAGCATCCGTGTAACCTAGCAGAGAGAAATTCGCATCCCTTCTGTAAAGAAGTCTCATGTCAGAAGTAGCCTTGACATACTTCAGAATGTTCTTAGCCGCTACAAGATGAGATTTCCTTGGCTCTGCCATAAACTGACTTACTCGACCAACAGCATAAGCTATATCTGGTCTAGTAATCGTCAGGTAGATCAAGCTCCCAACAAGAGCCCTGAACACCAAAGGATCAGGAAGAACTCTTCCGTCATCTCGTCGAAGCTTCAGCCCTTGATCCATAGGAGTAGAGCAAGTCTTCCCTTCAATCAAGCCAAACCGGTTCACTATGCGCTCAGCATATCCCTTCTGGCAGATAAGGATCCCGCTCTCCTTCCTATCTACTTCGAGACCAAGAAAGTGAAGCATGCCGATTACAATAGCATGTCAACGGTCAGGCCATCCGAACAGTGACCGAATTGGAATGCGGACTCGGTGATTAGACATAGAGAAACCTCAGACTTACTCCGGAAAAACGGTGTAGGCTCCGTCTTATATATGTTGGGTAGAAAGAATCCGGTATCTCACGCTCTCCCAGGTCTTTCATCTCGAAGCGAATAGCTAGCTCAGCTCTGAGCCTAGCTACCTCCTCTTCAGAATTCCCAGTGATGATCATATCATCAACATACAGCAGGACCAAGACAGAAAGCTCCCCCTTCTTCTTGATAAACAAGCTAGAGTCCGAGTTTGAAGCAAGGTATCCACAGAATTGCAGATATTCTGCTATCTTCCCATACCAAGCTCTAGGAGCTTGCTTCAACCCGTAGAGAGCCTTTCTGAGCTTGCAGACGTAATCCGGATGAACTTCAGAAACGAAACCAAGAGGCTGATCCATGAAGATGTCTTTGTCAATCTCTCTGTAAAGAAAAGCATTCTTTACATCAAGCTGCCACATCCTCCACCCCTGACAAGCAGCCAAAGCAATCATCATTCGAACTGAAGTCATCTTTGCAACAGGACTGAACGTCTCCTCATAGTCTTCTCCATACTGCTGAGAGAATCCCCGAGCAACCAGGCGAGCCTTGTATCTCTCAATGCTCCCATCAGCCTTCTTCTTCAACTTAAACACCCACTTGCAAGTCACAGGAGTAATGCCATCAACTTTGGGAACAAGATCCCAAGTTTCATTCTTCTTGAGAGCATCCATCTCCTCTCTCATGGCACCTTCCCACTCCTTGACTCCAGTGACCTCATTGAAGTTAGCAGGCTCTCGCTCATCAAGAGGACCTGCAAACAAACATGAGACATAGCTCACAGTGTTTCCTTCGCAGTAGCGAGCTGGAGGCTTGATAACCCTCTTTGACCTCCGAAGAGGCTGCTCCTTGCTAATCACCTCCGCTGCTTCTTCTGGTTCACCTCTGTTCTCCGGCAAGCTTAGAGCAATGCTCCCCCTGCTTCCTGACCCAGAAGCTTCTCCCCCAGAACTTGAAGCAACTGGAGCTGTTGGTGAGACAGCCAGCTCCACCTGATCAATAACCTCAGCTACCTCCAGATCTTCATCAACCTTGCTCTCTGGTAGCTCAACCGAGCTTCCTCCATATGACGTCAGTTCGTCAAAGACAACATCTCTTGAGACCACGAACTTCTTCGTCACAGGATCCATGCATCTCCATCCCTTCTTCCGCTTATCATAGCCAACAGAGACAAGTTTCCTTGCCTTTGCACCAAGCTTAGTCCTCAGAGCATCAGGAATATGTACATAGCAAGTTGATCCAAACACCCGAAGGTGTTCAACGCTTGGCTTCTCCTTCAACAACATCTCGAAGGGAGATTTCATGTTGATCGGACTGAGAGGCATCCGATTGATGACATAAACTGCACAAGACATTCCCTCCGCCCAAAAGGACCTTGGGATACTCTTGGCATGAAGCCAGCATTTGCAGGTCTCCGTTAGATGACGGATCTTCCGCTCCGCTACTCCGTTTTGTTGTGGAGTATGAGCACAAGTGAGCTCTCTCTGGATTCCATGCTTCCTACAAAAGTTAGAAAACTCGGAAGAGACAAACTCTCCGCCGTTATCAGTTCTAAGCTTTTTGATCTTCAGATTAAGCCTTCCCTCCACCAGCTCCTTGAACTCCACAAACAATCGGAAGGCTTCGGACTTCTCCTTCAAGAAATACACCCAAGTGTATCTTGAGTAGTCATCAATCAAGACAAGCATGTACCTGCTTCCACCAAGGCTAGCAGTAGCGGTTGGTCCCATAAGATCACCATGAATAACCTCCAATGGTGCTTTGCTTCTTGTTTGTGACTTATCAAATGGAAGACGATGAGATTTCCCATATTGACATCCAGCACAAACATGACCCTCACTGAAAGATGATAGCTTAGGCAAGCCTCTCACCAGGCTCCTATTTGCCATAGCCTTCAGCTTATCCATCCCTACATGCCCCAGCCTCTCATGCCACATAGCAGCGCTATCATTGGCCCTCATCCGATCAACATAGGAGCTTGTTGATAAAACAAACAAGTCCTTCACTCTCCTTCCAATATGAGCAACATCAACCTTAACCGCTGATACGTTGCGAAGGAACTTCACTTCTGTTGGCCCAAACAGAACGTGATAGCCAGCATCAACCGCATTGGTCACAGAGAAGAGGTTTTTCTTCATACCCGGTACGTGATAAACACTCCTTAACGTGAGTGGCCCCTTATCACTACCCACCGTTACTATACCCTCCTTCTCTACTGCATGAACAGTATTATCAGCAGTAATAATAGCTTCATTACCTGAGTATGCCTGCAGCGAAGAGAACTTTGACATATCTCCGGTGAGGTGATGACCACACCCGGAGTCAACGATCCAGTCGTCCTCCATGTCAACGGTGGACAAGGCACGGACACAAGTGCCTGTCATGAAAGCTCCACCCCAGCCAGCTTCCTCCTTGCTAGAGGAGGCTTCCTCCTTGCCTGCAGCATGCCCAGGCTGCAGCTTGACCTTGCAGTCTCGCTTGAATTGGCCTGGTTGATGACACCTGTAGCATTTCAGGTTCTTCTTCCAGTCCTTCTTAGGAGCAAAGCTCCCCTCCTGCTATTTAGAAGATGAAGGTTCATCTCCACCTGCAGTCTGCTTCTTCTTCCCTTCCCATCTCTTCTTCTTCTTCTTCTCAGTGAAAAGAGCTTCACTAGCTCCTTCAGAAACCGTTACCCCAGCCATCTACCTTGCCAGGCTCTCCTGTGAGGCAAGCAGATTTTCCAGCTCCAGAAGAGAGGGCTGAGTAGCCCAGCCTTGAACCGAAGTAACAAAGGCCACATACTCCTTCCGCAGACCGCAGACTATGTGCCTCTTCAGCTTGGCTTCGGAGATCGGCTCATCAGGATCAAGTGCTGAAAGCTCAGCACACAAGCTTTTCATCTTCAAGAAGAATCTTGAGATGGAGAGGTCTCCCTGAGTTGCCTTAGCCAACTCATTCTCCAAGAACTGTAGCCTTGCTACATTCTTCCTATTGAATAACCCATCAAGGGAAGTCCAAATCTCAGCAGCAGATTCACATCCTAAGATGTGATCAAAGAGTTCAGGTGACACCGCCCGCTTGAGAGCAAACTTAGCTTTGGCACTCGTCTTCCTCCACACTCTCACATGCTCGGCTGTTCCAAACTCAGCAGTGACTTCTACTTGATCATCCCCACCGACGACCTCCCATAACTCCTCACCCAGAAGATAGCTCTTCATGCACGACTTCCACTTCTTGAAGTTAGTCGGCGTCAGAAGCTCAATTCCAAGACCTCTTGCAAAACCACCGTCCATGGCGCTAACTTGGTTATCCTTCAGAAGCACACAGAGCAACAACAAAGCTTGTTGATCAACGCTCAAGCAACTGAACCTCCCTCTGATACCATGTTGAATTTTCTCAAGTTGATCAACAAGGTAGCCCAAACACCAAATCAATATCTTCGGCACTACCCAGATCACAACTTGAACCGCGGAAAGAAGGAAGTAACTCAAATAACCAAACACACAGACAGAAGCAAGCAGATCAAAATTTTATTAATCTTCTTTACAAGGCGAGGCATACGTGGCGAGACATGATTTCGCCAGTATAAGAAAAAGCAGAAAAACAAGCCGGGCGGACAGAACACTGAGACCGCCGAGTCCGCCGAGATCGTCGAGCTCGCCGAATCCGCATAAACCGCCAAACTGCTGAAGCCGAACAACAACAAGGAGTCCGCGTAGACCGTGAGGTCGCGCGGACAACCCGTTATTCGCCGAACTACTGCTGAACAGAGGAACACGCCGCCTATCCGCAGAGACCGCGAGGTCGCGTGGACAGAGAAGAACTTGAGATAAAGCTGATGCTGGAAACCGCCGAATGCAGCCCGCAAACTCCACAGAGGTCAGAACCAAACTCCTGGTTCAACACTGCTAGCCGCGCCACTGTTCACTCTGTTTTCAAATGAGGTGCCGGGGGTCCTATTTATAGGCCGGGTGAGGAGTGTGGTCATCCCCCTATGAGATAGAGTCACCGCCCCTTGGTCGCAACTAGCAATGCCATCTCGCCGAGTCCGCCCGCTCAGGGTCAACCAACCCGCCAAGTCCAGGCGAGAAGCGACCTGCTCATGGCAGTCCGCCCAGTCCGCAGAAGCAACGTAGGACTAGCCGAGACGCAAGAGCCACAAGCCGAGTACAAAGCCAGTTCGCCGAAGAGACGAACCAACACCTGTCCGCAACCACCAGTCCACGACCACAGGCAAACCGCCCGGTCACAGTGGACTCCGCGGACACCAACCCAGCTCGCAAAAACCACGACCACAGGCAACACGCCCGGTCACAGCGGAGACAGCGGATACAGCGGATACCACTCCATCTCGCACTGTCCACGACCACAGGCACAAGGCCCGGTCACAGCGGAAACTGCGGAAACCCTGAACTTCACAGAAGTGCAAGTCCAGAAAGGAAAACGCGAGCTCGGCGGATACCAAACCAGTCCGCCAGCACAAGCCCAGACCGCGGCTTACCGCAACTTCAAAGAAGAAGTGCGGACTCCAAGCCCAGTCTGCACAGGCCGCGCACACCACCTAGCAGAGCTTCTCACTGCCGGACTAACCAGTCCGCGCAGTCCGCAAAGCCAGACCGCAGCACACTTCCCAGGTCGCCAACCATCAACCCGCCGGACTAGAACCAGTCCGCGCGGTCAGTCCGCCTAATCCGCCCGGACTGCCCGACCACCCACTTTCACTTCACCAATTTCAACAGCTGTTTCTAGAAAAATAAAAGAACTCTCGGAATTGCACCCTAAGCTGTCATCCAAGACCTTAATTAAGGTCCAGTTCATACGATCGTAACCACTTGACCGGTGAAAATAAATGTCCCCAAACATAGCTTAAATGAAGAGATTTATAACGGTTATATTCTGCCTAGGAAGGAAGAAGTCATGGAGGATGAAGCTGATGGAATAGAAATTTGAAGCAATGCAGTTAGAAGAGGGCAGTGCACAATCTGAGGAAATAAATGTAAAATTTTGAGAAGGGGAGATCGCAGGACCATTTTCAATCAATCAAAATCAATCAATTACTAGCAATAGAAGATGCAAAAGGAAACACTTGTATTTATTTACTGTTTTACAAGACGTGACATATACGCGCGAGACATGATTTTGCGTTCCTTCCCATGAAGAATAAAAACAGACTAAGTACAAATTGATGAACTGCAGATATGAGACCGCCAAGCCGCCTGTTCGCACGAACAAGTCTTTGACTTATGCTGGAGACAAAACAGCCCAATTCGCACGAACTGAAAAGCCAAATTGCGCGAACTGATCCACAGACCACATGCTTGAGAACTGCCAAGGAGAAACCGCTCAGATCGTCAACCAGCGATAGCTCTTATCGTCAGGCGATAATTGCATACCGCCAACTGCTTCTGCGACTTCCACACTGTGGCTACCACTGACCAAACCGTCAGCACTACTTGCCTAGTCTTCCAGTGCAACCGCACAATTCGCAAATAGCTGATCAAGAGCCCACTACTCCTTGTCACGTGGCTAGGGATAGTCTAACCGCAACCTTGTTCCAAGCAACCGTTCTCTATGATCTCGGATACAAATGAGGAGGTTGGGACCTCTATTTATATGTAGGGGAGGTGGATAAGGTCACGACCACAAAGGATACAGCTACTGCAAGAGGATAGGCGGTTAGCCAACTCAAACCGCGCGGTCTCGCGATTAGCCAACCTCAAACCACACGACCTGGGGTAACAACAACATCAGGCGGACAAAAAAGGTATCGCCTGACGATATCTATATTGCCTACGATAGCAGCAGGTGTTTTCCATGTTTTAGCTAATTGCACTTTCCAAATTCTGAAGTTTATTATCAACAGATTCTACCAAGTGATAATATGTTTACTATGCAAGTGTTGCTCTTTGATTTTAACTGCCCAAAATGTTGGAATTTATTGGGATGTCATTTCATATTCATTTTCTTTGTTTTATACTATTTTATGTTATTTTGTTCATTTGTTATATTTTCTGTTGGAATTGTATTGTTATTTCGGCTATTTACTGCACTATATATATGTGCAGGGAGTTAGTTTCTAGTCAAGTCATTTTTCCTCTCTTATTCATTGTATGCGTTTATCTTCCTGTAATTGTATCTCCAATAAAAGAGATCACTCTGTTTTTCTTTAAGCTTCTCTTGCTCAAATTCTTGCAAAGATGAAATCTTAATACAAAAACAACCGTGCAAAATGCTTATAGAAATCAGACGCTTCCAGCCTGAAAAAACTTTAAGGCCTTCCTTGCGCATAAATAGGAAAAAACAGAGTCTCTCCAACTTCAGCAAGCGTCTGTTACACAGATGAACAGTGAAACACTGAGTAGCAGCTACTTTAACACAGTCAACAATCACGTGCTTAGAAATCATTTAGGTTCCCAATTGAATTGAGGCTTTAGAATTGAAATTGGAGATCAATTCTAATAAAAATAAACCTTCAATTCCAATGTTACAATTCCGTCCAAACGAATGATTGATCGAGTAAATTGAACTACATATATCTCTAAGATCCACAGGAAAGAGCTTTATAGACACTATGCTAGAATACTCCTACTAATTCTTAATCCAGCCTGCTTCATCCTACACAGAGTATGGTCAAGAGCCTACTTGATCGTGCAAGATACTAAATTCTTCCAGCCGACCAAGGAGAAGCGATCGGCATCAATTACCGGATACCCAGCAGAGCGGGAGCGAAATTCATCAGAGGCTGCAGGGTACTTGGAGCAAATTTCCTCGCAAATAGAACACACTCAAGAGAACGCTCCCCATCATCGACACAGTCCAAATCATTATGAATTCTTCTCAGAAATTCCTCGGAGATATCGTTCTTCCCGAATGTCGCCGGGTGAGCTCCACCCCTCGACCAATCCACACTTGTCAGGCTCCTGTTCGAAATTAGATTCGGCGTCTCGATGTGGAGCATCGTCGGGAAGTAGTGCTCGTCCACGTAGCACGGCGGCTTGCAGAGTTCCTTGAACACAGCGTAGTACTTCGTGTCTTGGACTATATAGACCGCGAGCCTGCGATCAACCTCGAACCACTGAGACCCTTTGCGCCATTGATCGAGGCTAATCAATGGCGCCATGCCCGGATTGTATCTCCCTCGGCCGTAAGGGCCGCGGTCATCAAAAGAGCCCATGAAGCTGTGTTTGGACCTCTCCAGGAAGTTGTAGGTGATGCTGAAGTTGTAGAGGGGTATGCACGATTCGGAAATAAGAACGAACCATTCGTTGGAGATGTCGAGGAGTGCGTTTGCGAGGAGGCGGCGTTCAGCATCGCACATGCTCATCCTTCCCCATTCTGCTACCTGCGGGGAGCCAAAAAATGCAAGGAACTGTAAGGCAATTTAAGGAGAAGCAAAAATGGCGGCAGAGGTTTAAATGGTTGAGAAAACTGGGGTTTATTAATTTATCGTTTTCTGTAAATTAGTGTAATTTTCTTTTAAGTGGACTTACTTGTAAAAACCAATCCCATTTTCCTCAGTTGTAAGTCTTCTAGGACAAATAAAACATTCACTTTTTTTGGAATGAATGTGCGCTAATGGAACGCTACATGAATGTGATCAAAGTCGGACCTAAATGATGGTATATTTTTATAACAATGCGGAACAAAATATTAGCAAAATTAAACTATATTAATTAGCACGCACACACAATGTGATCTTTGATAATTTTTCGACACACAAGCAAAATCACGCTCGTCGTCAGAAGTGGTGCTTTCAGCTACAAATTTTACAAATAAATGTTATAAAATTAAAAGAACAGAAACAATCGCACTAGTAATCTCAATACCCAAACAGATACAACATGTTCATCTACAATTTAATACGAAATAACATAATACATTAATAGATACTCATAAAGCACGAGGAATCCGGTGGCGGTAGAGGCGCACGTGGCTCTATGAGATGAAAGAAGCGGCTGTATTGAGACAAACAAATCCAGACCTTGATGGGAAATGTGGGGAAGGGTGTTGTTGGAAGGGTGGCTTTTATTGTTGGCAGGAAACTCTACATGTTCTGCTTGGACGGGGAGGGGCAACGTTTGCAGGTGGCTCCACGGGAAAACGAGAATGGGGGAGGATTGCCGAGGGTAGTTTAGGGGCGCCAAGGGTATGAGTCTCTATGTTCGAGAGGATCAAAGTAATGTGTCAAATCTTTCTTATTAAATACGAGATGAATACTCATATCTGGAGGGAAATCGATTTCGCAGGCATTTGTCCTAACTTTCGTCATAACCCTATAAGGACTCATTCGCTTAAGTTGTAGTTTAGTAGCGACTCGTTTTGGGAGCCCCACCTTGCAAAGTCCGACCATGACATGCTCGTACACCCGAAAATGTTGCTCACATCTGTGCGTATTTGCGCATGCCTTATATAATTCATAATTGCTAGTGATTTTCTTCCGAAGTAATTATGTATTTCATGCAAATGATGCAAAACACCACATATGTGACTCATGCAACACAGATGAACCATGTACTAAATGTAAATGAACAGACAACAAATGCAAAAGATGAATTACTAATACGACCAACTCAACAAACCTGGGATTTTAGGTACTATATGAAACTCCTAAAATGTGTACATGATCAGGAGGCTCGGGAGGTGGGGTATAAAAGAATTCGTCCAGGGGGCGATGAACACTCAAATGAACATCAGACACATCCGTAGTAAGATGTGTCAATATAGTGTGTGAAATGTCTCTGCAAGTGCGGGTAGTAAGCTATAAAATCAACGAGTCAATGAGTGCGCCCTCAAACTCGACTGTGCTACTAAGGATAGATATATCCCAGATGTGCAATGAACTCATATGTGGCTCATCAGGGGGGTTCACTGAGAGAGGTATAATAAAATTCGTCGCAAATGCGACGAGTACCGACATAGGTTCCAAAAATATCTGGAGTGCCCTCATGCAAACAACGGTGAAAATGAAGCGTAACAAACGTAACATGCTCGCAAAGGGAGTGTGACACATCATGGGGCTCACCAGAAGAGACATGAAAATTCATCGTGAATACGATGAACACGTAAATGACCATATGGCTAAAATCAAGCCCCACTATACAGATGTTACACTCAAAATCCTCTCTCTGGAACACTATCAAAATAAGGGCGATAAAGAAAGAGACGTCAACATCTCAATACTCATAAGCGTACCACTCACCTGAATCTCATTCTCACAAGAACGAGGTGGCTCATCTGGAAGCTCAACAGAGGGGTAGTCAAAGAACCCGTCAATAGAGTGATGATCCTCCAGAAGCAAACCATCATAAGGGGTCGTGCTTCCCAAAAGGGGTGAGGTGGCTACCACAAGATCAGTACTAGACTCTCGCAACTCTCGATCATGATGCAGCTCGACGCACCATCGGGTGAAGTCAGGGAAAAATCTACACACAATAGTGAGCTAATAGGTACAGTGTCGAGGTATGGCTCTCTAAATAGAGTAGTCTCTCGTGGTGGCTGACACCTAACACGAACATCCTGTGTTGGGAGAGCGGCTCGTGCGTCCTCAAAGAGAACATCAGGTAGAGTGGGTGGGATTCTCCTACTTAGGGAAGTGGTGTGCCCTGACCGACCCTCAATGGCGGCAACACGGGTACGAAGGTCGTCAAATTGTACATCTAATTGATCAAACTTCTTAAGAACCCATTGTTATAATTCGGCTTCCGTTATGTCTGCTTTTGGAACACTGGGAAGGCCATTATGTGTGATGTTACTTCGATGAAGGTGACTTCTATTGGATTCATGAGGGTCATCGGGACAGTCGTCCATAACATAATCATATTGTGCTAATGGGTGGAAATGAGTCCTACGAACGTGCGGTGGTGGTCGCGCATATACTGACTCAGGTTCCTCATATAGAGGAGATGTGTAGTGACCATGACCTCACTCGGGTTCCTTAAATAGAGATGTGTAGCGTCGATGAATTAAGTGATACTGAACTCTATCATCAAAAAGTCGTGTCAAAGGATCAATACGATCTGATCGAATGCAGGCATAAGAACGACGATAACCATCATACTAATCGTCTCTAGCATAATGAGATCGTATCAGTGGATCAACACATTCTCTGGAAGTGGTGTGTCGCGATCCAGGATAATCATCGTAATATTGTGAAGATCTCCCTGAAGGGGCTTTATAGGGTCGAGTGTAAACGGATGGTGATTCCTCGAATAGAGGATTAACAAAATGGGTGGACTCGTGTGCATAAAATAAAAGATTATAGTAGCAATTGCTACTATGATATGACATGGTGCAACATATAGGTTCTAGTCCCGCGTATTCTAAACTAAGCCCGAATCTAGCTCTGATACCAATCTGATGCAACACAAGTCTACAGGTGGCGTATGCTCGATGCCCTAACTCTATATGCAATACAAGCAATCACACAATGAATTCAATGGACTCATGACAAACCTTATAGTGATTTGAATGCAAACAAACAATCCAAATAAATGACAATATAAATGTAGTTGCACATGCAATTGGCAGTCCGATGTATTTAGCAATAAGCAATTAACTAAAATAAAAGTTAAGCAGATGCATTAAGTTTGTAGAAATTTTATTTGGGTAAAACAAAGTGGAAATTCACAAAAAAATTAGGTGTAATTAATTTAAGCACACACTGAATAAATCCAACAAGTCAATTGATCGCACAAAAATGAAAGCATATGATATTATATCCCACTAAACATAGTCCGAACACACAAAATAGAGAGCAAGAAACATCCAACTACGAGTCTATGACTCACATATGTAGGCGGCGGCTAATCATGGCGATGGTGGTGTTCCTATTTAGTGCTGGATAATTAGATTTGTTTGTTTGAGTGGTGGGAGTGGAAGCCGTGAGAGCAAGAGCGGTGAGAGTGGAGCAGCGAGAGAAGCCGGAGGGAGATGGTCGCGGTCCAAAAAAAGACGCCAAAATGGAGTTTCTGAGAGGTGGTAGTGGACATGAGAGTTTATCAAAAAGCTCTAAAGAAGCGGTGTCATTTCTCTCCCAACGAAGATGAAGGAAGCAAAAACTCTCAAACAAACAAACCTAATGTTGGTCACTTTATTAAGGTCTCATATTGCACAACATCCAACAACATTACTTTCCATTTAAAGAGTGTTCATATTATTTTTATTTTGCTTATTGTTGCATTTTCTACTCTCTATGTTGTAGATGCTCAAATATCCAATGGACTATCTTCTAGCTCTATTACACAAGACCAAACTATTTACTTACTATCTGTTGTGACTTGTGTTTTTCGGTCTCGGAAGCGCAATTTTTGGGTAGCTAAATACAATGTTGCACAAAAATACGTACTTCGCACAATTTTATTAGCACAATAAAATTAGTAAGTACTCATATCAAGAGATACAAGCCTGAAAATACATTGCAAAAGAACCCGGACTACGAAAATCCATCGGAGAGTAATATGAACTTTACTAAAATTCGAAAAACGGACGCACAAGATTCGTACCAGAATGAACTTTCGTCGTCGTCAGGGACACGACCAACCACCGCCACCACCACCGAGAAGAATTTCAAGTCAAGACGTGGCCTTGCCGCGAGCGCGCAACCCGTCAATGTCACCACTCGTGCACAACCATCACTGTCTGCGAGCATGCAACCATCTAACACCGTGCCGGTGCTGCAGCCAGCGAATCTTACGCTTTGCCACTGCCCGCACACTTGCCATTCTCCAATGCCAATGCAGCCCGTCAACGCAACGCCTACTACGATGGCTTTCGGCCGTACACTACCGCTCTCCTCTTTCGAGACTTTTCCTCTTTGATTTGGATTTTTGATGTGGTTTCAAGGCTTTGCCTCCATCTCCTTTTATAGAACAAAAAAACTAATAAACTAAGGAGGGCATAGTTCATGGTTGAAAATTCAAACCAGCTTAATATTATCCATATCCTCAACAGTTCTAATATTATCATGTCTCCAGCATAAGAACTACTCAGAAGAATAGCCAAAGTAGAGACAAGGATCCCAAGGACAAAGACGATATGATCCCACTCTTGATATGCAGATCAAACAAGGGAGATCAAGGGAAAGAGAGGAGGCTCAAAACAGCTCTATCTAGAGCATTATTCCGTGACTATGGTTGCAGCTATGGTCAGCTATTAGTCAATACGTGACATGATTGGATGTTATAATTTATGGGGTTCCCCAAATAAGCACGGGTGAATCAAAAAGTTTCTGTTGCAGCCTCGATCGGCTCGCCGACACAACTTCAACGGGCCCGATCTCGGTTTGGCCTCTCAATCAGACGCCGGAACACCAGTGCACCCGTGCGCGCAAGTCACACCACGCCCCACCGTCGCCTAGAAAAAATTTGGTACGTATAGCGCACCATACGGGTGAACATCTGGCCATCCGATCCGCAAAAATACAGTCGTATTTTGAATTCAAAAATACTGTCGTATTTCGAATTCAAAAATACTGTCGTATTTCGAATTCAAAAATACGGTCGCATTTTCGCGCAAAATCCCACGATAAAATTGCAGATCGTGCGGATGATATTAATCCCACGCGACAGAAAATAGGTGTGTTACACTTACCAAATTATTTCTCTCACTGCACAAGACGCGTCGCGCCCCTCCATAGTAAGACGGTGCACTTAACAAGCGGCGCGGGCCGCAATTCGCGCGGAAGCAACTGCGCAAAACACTTCCACGCGGCACATGGCGCGCGGAACCCTTCCGCAGATGCCACACGGAACCCTTCCGCGCACTCCCCAATTGGGGTGTCACGCAATCCCCAACAGGGAAGTGCAGCGGGGTAATTGTTGCGCCTCCCCGGCAGGGGAGAGTGCTGCGCGGCAGTTGCTGTCCACTCCCCAGCTGGGGAGTGTTGTGCACTCCCCAATGGGGGAGTTATGCGGCGATTTTTGCGTGGGTCGCGCGGCATTTAATTGTCGCGCGTCCCTCCACCCTTTTCTAGAGCCGTGCACGCCGAAGCGCACGCCACCACACTGTCATCATGACCGGCACGCCGCCGCGCTCACAACGCCGACGCGCTCATGGCGCACTCATAACACCTCCACGCTCATTCCGCACTCCTAACATTGTCGCGTTCACAACGTCGCCGCGCTCATGGCGCGCTCACAACGCTGGCGCGCTTACAACACATCCGTGCTCACTACGCGCTCATAACTCCTTCGCGCTAACTGCGTGCTCAAAACACCTCCACGCAAACTGTGCGCTCAGAACCCCCCATGAGCTAACGGCGTGCTCGCAACGCCTCCGCGCTAAGTGCGCCCTCAGATCGCTTTAACGCTCACTGCGTGCTCAGATCACTTCCGCGTTAACTGCGCTCTCAGAATGCCTCTGCACTCACTACACGCTCAGAATTCCTTCCGGGCACGTGTTGCAATTCATCAAAACTGCCCAGGGGGAAAAATCATTCATATCTGCAAAAATGAGGATCCATGTGCTCCAGATCGAGGTACATGATTTTCCCGTCTTATAGTTATGGTGATTACAACGGCACAATTACCATGTCACTCCTACCAAAATCAATAAAAGGAAGTAGATCCCTCATTTGAAGATACCTAGCATTCAGCACCAGAGGGTGCCTTCGAAGATCCTTCGGAGATCTACTTCAACGTTCGAAGTCTTCCTTGAAGATATCCTTCGGCCTTTGAAGATCTCCCTACCCTTCAAAGATCTCATTCAAAGGTGACTTGAAGATCTCTTATGGTCCATGAAGATCTCTCACGACCCTCGAAGATCTCCTCCCACTTCGAAGCTCCTCTTAAAAGACAACTTGAAATTCCCATTTTTGCATTCCGTTAAATTCCATTGTAACGAGCAGTTGTCTGTCACCCTCGAGAACTCAAAGAATTAGTGGAACTTGCCCAGCACAGATCCGGTCATGTAGTTTTTCACCCTTTCCGGATTTTCCACGATAAAAGTCTCTTTATCAACTGTTTGAAATCTCTATGACTGTTTGCGGTCTCGACTTGCTTTTGAGCTAAGTTGATTCGTAGACATATCGCTATGTGTCTCATGTTCTTGAGAAGTTAAATGTCAGAAAACGGGGACTTGGCTAAACTACAAGCAAATAAAGACGTCCTTTTTAAAATAAAAGATGGCAAGGAACAAGGCAGAGATAAGGAAGAAAAAATAAACAATTTTAATATAAAGAAAAAGTGGAGTAGAATATTGAATAAAAATGGATATGAAGAGTCAGCGGGCTATGTTTAGGACACATGTGGCGTTTGAGTGGTTGAGGTTTACCTATTCGTGCAATTAAGAATGCAAGAATTCTATTTACCATTCAGAAATTTGAAGAAAACTTAGTGCTCCAAATAAGTAAAGTGGACATATCACAATCAGCTCCAGGCTCGGGCCATACTAGCAATTGAGAATACAGAAACAATTTTTAAGAGTTAGATTAATAATGAGGAACTTTAATCGAGAGTCATGGCCCAGTAGTTCTGGTGCTTCCACTTATTTTTTGGCCGTATTTGTTTTGCAATGCTCAAGTAGATCTAACAGCACTGTTACTTTTTGTCACCATAGCAATGTTCCAGTTGATGAGATCCAGCACCACAGCATTCCTCATCTTACAACGAGAGCCCGCATCGCGTCCTCCCTCTTCTCCGTTACAAACCAATAACAGCTTCCATCCTTCCAGCTCATGTTTTTCTTGACTTCTCAACAGATGACAACATTCCTCCTTCCACATTGAGTCTCCAGCATCTAAAACGAAATGTTTAAATTCGTAGTTTTGTTCCAATCTTATTTTCATACAAAGTGAACATGAAAGAATGGTTCATTCCATGATTTCAAAAGAGAGAGTAAATGATTACTGCATCATCCTTTCTAATGAGGGCTAAGTTTGAAGAGTTTTCTTGCCTGGTTAACTCACATCCCACTATAGTCATTGATTGTACCATTGCTTGATGGGGATCGACCGCGTGTTCGTGATTGGAGGAGATTGGGACACCACTTGGTGGGACCCGTTTTAGCAGATTTGTCGGAGATGCGTTGATTGGATCGGCGATCCGAGACTGCGAGCGTGTTCGGAGCATCGAGATTCATTTTATATGTATTTTTAATATTTTTTTGGAGTTGTATTAATTTTTTTAGGACACCGGTCGTAACGGACGATCGTAGCCGTTCACGTTGGATGCCCAACCGCCCCCTTTTGTTATAAATAGGGGCGCGTGTTGTAGTTTACAGACATTGCTGAGTTTTGTGAAAGAGTCCAGAATTCCGGCAATCACTCGGGGTGTGACGCCGCGAGCCCGGGGTGCGACGTGCCGGCTTCCCTATTCATTTTCTAGTTTTTATTTCAG
Organism: Platanthera zijinensis; assembly: GCA_039513925.1. Classification (NCBI taxonomy): domain Eukaryota; kingdom Viridiplantae; phylum Streptophyta; class Magnoliopsida; order Asparagales; family Orchidaceae; genus Platanthera; species Platanthera zijinensis. Next base: position 18,653,207 of record CM077078.1, read on the forward strand.
TTATCTTCATATTAGCCTGTCACAGTCATTGTTCTCCCACGCCGTAAACCCACAATCTCCATACCATCCGAAGAAGAAAACCGCCATCATTGTTATTCACTGTCTCCTTCCTCTCGACAAGCAAACTCTCAGTCGCACAACTCCATCCCGTCGTCCCCTTCCTTCCCAGAGAGTAGCAACCCCGTTCGATATTCATCCTCCCCGCCCGCACCTCTCTCCGGAGTCTCGATCCCGACGGAAGATCGACACCCTTGGCCTTACAGAGCCACTGTTACCGCTTCATTCTGTTATGTTTTCCCTTATTCATCTTCTCTCTGTGTGAGCCGCAAGGTTTCGTTATTTGCCACCCATTCCTCGATCTCGTCAGCCACTCGCCTTCCTCAATGTCATCAGTTTTTCTCGATCTCGTCAGCCGCACACCCTGAAGAGCTCCTCCATCCCCAAGCAGACTGTCGGACCCCGCCCCTCTCCCCTTTACCTCTTTCAGTGCCCGTGCAGGCCTTCTCCACCTGTTAGTTTCCCAGTCCCAACCTCCTCTTCCATTCCTGTGTAATAATCCAAAATCCTTTTTCTGCCCTTCCATTATCTTCCTCCTCCTACTCTCTGTCGTGGAACCACAACAAACTAATGGGAACACTTCCCTATCCTGAGATCTACAATATCAACACCTTCCCAATTTTCGGATTCAGCCATTTCCTTCATTTCGTGGAGCCATGCCCGCCGCCACCAGATTCTTTGTGCCTTGTAAGTATCAATTAATGTGCTAAGTTACTTCGTATTAAATTATTGATGAACATGTTGTATCTAGCAGGGTATTGAAGATTGGAGGTTAGAATCCCAATCCTTGATCACTTCGGTGTCGAATCCGACTCCGGGTGTGAAGCTTGGATTTCCACACTCTGGGTGATGTAATCTTGATGAGAGTGGCCTATATAGGATTCTTGAGAGTCATCGTGACGATCGTCCACAACATAATCACGTCGTACTCATGATGAGTTTTGGTTTGTGCCTCCTGCTGCTCCGCCAGATAGGTTCTTTCTTATGATGAACATTCGACACACACTAGAGTCACATCATAGTGTCGATGACTACGATTTTCACTTTGGTGATCATCGTTTATATAAGAGCACACTAGATATTTTTGGGGCATATGTAAGTATTCGTCGCATTTGTGACAAATTTTATTACCCCTCCCGGAGAACCCCGGATGAGCCACTTGTCTATCAACCGTTCATTTGGAAGTTATCCATCTTTAGTAGGATATTCAAGTTTGAGAGTGCACTCACTAATTCATTGATTTTATATCTTATCACCCGCACTTGCAAAGGCAGTTTGCACACTATATTGACACATCTTACTACTGATGTCTCAGATGTTCATTTGCGTGTTCATCATCCCCACGATGAATTTTTCTATAACCCACCTTCTGAACCTCCTGATCACGTACCTATTTTAAGAGTTTCTTATAGTATACAAAATCCCAGGTGTACGAAATTATTCATGTTAGAAATTCATAATTTACATTTGTTGTTTGTTCATTTACATTTAGTGCATGATTTATTTGTGTTGTGTGAGACACACATGTTGTTTGTTTTGCATCATTTGCATGAAATGCATGAACTAATCTGAAAGAAAGTTACTAGCAATATTGAATTATATAAGGCATGAGCAGATATGCATAATCATTTTTGGGTGCACAAGCATATCATGGTCGGACTTTGCAAGGAGGGGCTGTCGAACGGAGCTGCTACTAAACAACAACTTAAGTGGATGAGCTCTTATAGGGTTATAAAGAAAGTTGGGACAAATGCCTATGAGATCGATTTCTCTGCAAATATGGGTATTCATCTCATATTTAATACAAGAGATTTGACAGATTACTTTAATCCTCTTGAGCATAGAGACTCATACCATGAGCTTCTTTTGACACCCTCCTAGGGACCCATACCTTGAGCTTCTTTTGACACCCTCCCAGGGACCCATACTTTGAGATTCTTTTGACACTCTTCTAGTTACAGCTTCACATTTCCCCTGTTCACGACAAGCACTCATGAGTTTGTCCGCACCTCCTGTGATTCTATCATTTTTTTGGATCCGCCAGCACGAGAGATGAGAGTTGGGAGCATTAGTGATATTATGTTAGACGAGTGCACTACTGCTACAGACGGTTCTTTTGGCAGTTACGTGGTGCACTGGAGTGTACACAACACCTTTGATGATGCTTGGATATTGACAACTTAGCTTGTTGGATTATCCCCGATCTTCGACTACAACATTTTCATCTTCATTCCTCAGAGATAAATTTTTTCAGTCTAGGGGAATTGATGGGGATCGACCGCATGTTCGTGATCGGAGATCTGACCACTACTTGGCGGGACCCATTTTTGCAAATTTGTCGGAGATGCGTTGATCGGATTGACGATCTGAGACAGTGAGCGCATCCAGAGCATCGCATTTCATTTTATATGTATTTTTTATATTTTTTTGGAGTTGTATTTTTTTAGAACACCCTATCTGATGTCTTTGGCTTTGATTTGAGGGCATGGTTCCGCAGCAAACGTGACGGTATAGAGGGCCACTATTCCAGTGATATCTGTGAGCAGCTACTTTGTGCCTTTAATGTCAAAGATTATGTCTTTCTCCTCTGAGAGAAGACACTTTGTGCATAGTGCCAAAGGTTAGGTCTGTTTTCAATCTTCCCCCGCCCATACCCCCAATGATTGGAGAATAAATGGGTTCTATTGTTGTAATTGTTGTGTTTTTTTAGGACACCGGGCGTAACGAATGATCATAATCATTTATGTTGGGTGCCCAACCGCCCCCTCTTGTTATAAATAGGGGCAGACACTGCAGTTTACAGATATTGCTGAGTTTTGTGAGAGAGTCCAGAATTCCGGCAATCACCCATAGCGCGACGCCGCGAGCTCGGGGTGTGATGTCGCAAGCCCGGGGTGCGACGTCCCGACTTCCCTATTCATTTTCTAGTTTTTATTTTATTTATCTTCATATTTGCCTGTCACTATCACTGTTCTCCCACATCGTAAACCCACCATCTCCATACCATCCGAAGGAGAAACTGTCATCGTTGTTATTCATTGTCTCCTTCCTCTCGACAAGCAAGCTCTCAGTCACACGACTCCATCTCGCCGTGCTCTTCCCTCCCAGAGAGCAGCAACCTCGTTCAATATTCATCCTCCCCGTCCGCTCCTCTCTCCAGAGTCTCGATCCCGACGGAAGATCGACACGCTCAGTTGGCCTTAGCCACTGCTACCACCTCTTTCCGTTACGTTTTCCCCTGTTCATCTTCTCCCCATGTGAGCCGCAAGGTTTCGTCATCTGCCACCCCTTCCTCGATCCCGTCAGCCACCCTCCTTCCTCAATGTCGTCAGCTTTTCTCGATCCCGTCAGCCGCATGCCCTGAAGACCTCCTCTATCCCCAAGCAGACTACCAGACTGCCTCCCCTCTCCCCGTTCCCTCTTCCAGTGCATGTGCAGGCCTCCTCTCCCTGTCAGTTCCCCAATCCCTTCAACCACCTCTTTCATTCTTGCAATAACCCTAAATTCACCTTATGTCCTTCCATTATCTTCCTCCTCCTATTGTCTGTCGTGGAACCATAACCAACTAAGGGTAACACTTCCCTATCCTAAGATTTACAACATCCACACCTTCCTCATTCTCTGATTCAGTCATATCCTTCATTTCGTGGAGTCATGCCCGCCCCCACCAGATTCCTTGTGCCTTGCGAGCATCAATTAATGTGCTATGTTACTTCATATTAAATTATTGATGAACATGTTGTATCTGTCAGGGTATTGAAAATTGATGGTGTTGTTGTTCTATTTTCTTTTAAATCCTATATTTCATATGTGCAAGTTGTAGTGGAAAGCACCACTTGTTACGATAAACGTGATTTTGGTTGTGCTCCGAAAATTTTGAAGCTCATGTTGTGGAATTTGTTAAACTTATAAAATTTAATTTGCTAAGGTTTATTTACGGAATAAAGAAAATGCATGCATATTTCATTTAGGTCAGGCTTGACCGCGTTCATTCCGCACGTTCACTTAGCTCTGCATTAGCGTTTCGGCACATTCAGTTTTACATCAGGCCATCTTGCGTCATTGTTGTTGCTCCACCTACTATTGGTAGAGCTATTGAATACGGTGCAACTGGCCACATAAAAACTGTATTATTCCATCACTGTTCATCCACTTCTTTTTACACCATGCTCATAAAATTTAAGATTCTTCGACTCAAGTTATGAGCCGGGTTCTCTAGCTGTATCCCCAAGTCTTACTCTCAAGTCTCAATAATGTTCTGCATGTATCTATAAATTTATTATATGTTAGTATTTTAGCTCTCATGTCATGAACTATAGTATCATATTTTCCTTGGTCATCATCTTTTTAAAGACTTATGTTGGAAATAAATTACTGACATGAAACATGAGAGTGACTGTATTACATTGAAGGGATTGATGAACCTGAGAAAATTATACCAAATTTTTTCATATACTTTACCATTTTTCACATCTTAAAGATCATAATATTTTGTTAAGACATGCCTGACCGGTTAATGTGAATTTTGATGCACTCTGAATTCTATTTCCCTACATTCAAAACCCTATTTTGTTGTTATAAATTGCAATGCCATATCTGTGCTTGTACCAAACATGTTCCAGATACTTATCTGCCTAACTGCACTGGTAGTATTAAAAAAATTCAATTTGTGCACTCCAATGTTTTGTGGCCCTTCACATGTTACATTAAGATCAGAAGACAATCTTACAGAAATTAATAAATGCACTCTGTGTATCAAAATTATAGTTTTTGTATGTGTTTGAATATATCAGCGTGTGTACAAGTGTGAGACTTTATGATTTCAAGAAGATAAGAATATCACATCAATTTACTCTTAGAAGTGTAGTTTTGAGAGCATATATTTTAGGCACTTCCTACGGAAGAAGACATTTCCCACTTCCTGATTTTTTTTTTACATGTAACCAAACACACTTTAAGCTTCTTTATGCTGGAAACGTGAAAAAAGGAAGATTGATGTTGTTGCAAGGCAAAGATAGAAAGAAATAAAGCAATAGGAAAATGAGATGAGGGATACAACTTCCAAACTTAGAATTTTAAGCACAGGTATGGAAATTTAGTAATCTAATTAATACTAAGGAATGGCCTGCCAGAAAGATTTAAATTCCCATTTAATGAAACCATAAAAGGGATTTGATTCACGCATCAGATAAATCCCATGCCTAAATTTGAAAATCCAACTAAAATCCAGCACTCAATACTTCATATTACATTCAGGCTAAACACCTAAACCAGCAATTAAAAAGATAAGGAGCAAATGAAAGAGAGCAGATTTTCATGATATCTATTGAACCACCAGAATTCTGCTTCTATAGAAACTTACAAATCTTTAACCTGCGGGTAGGAGAGCGAGGGTTGGTCAACTTTGCAGAAGGGGAATAAAGAGGAAAAGACCAAAGACAATGTGTGTAAGAAGAGCTTTTCAGTCAAAAGCAAATTAAAAAAATTCCACTAGTGTGTTGAATTGAAATAATTGAAAGGATTTAGAGTCTTGATGAATGTTATATAAGCAAAAGGGGCAGTATAAATAATTAAATAGAATTCTCTTCAGATGAAGATGAATGCCCAAACTATTTAGGAGGAAATAGAATAACTTGGTGAATAGTTGATTCCCCCCAATACACTTGGTGAATAGTTGATTCCCATTTTCATAACATTTGAGGGATTAAGAGTATAGACAAAGAATATACTACATTCATAGCGTAATTTAAAAAATGAAACCAAACTACTGTAGGCTAGCCAACTACTGTAGCATCTATGTATTTCTTAAGGACAAATTAGCTCTGCGCACTGCAGCAATATCCCCGGAAAAAACTTCTATGGTAACTAGAAAAAAAAGGCAAGAGTAGCAGTAAAAGGTGAAAAGAAATCCAGTAATGGAGATAGAGTCGATATGAAACTCTCTAAGTCTGGCAAAAGATGAAGGAACGAGATGAAACAATATCTATATGCAAATAAAGGATTCAAAAACTTCAAATTAAATTCTTTTCGAGTGAAGAATGTTGGCGGAAGTATGATAAATAACAATGAACACTGTATCTTCAAATAAATTTTTTTTGGAAATCAAACAATACCTGACTAGGAATCTGCCTCTTGTAGAAGACGGAGTGTTTGGGATAGCTGGCTTCATAACTGGGCAATGAATGAATATAGATAGAATAGAGGGCTTCATTTCCTTTGAAGAATTTCTCCCATAGAGGAGAAAGAGGCAAAGGTCCCCTCGTCAAGAACATGAACGCCGCCTTCGCTACTCTTTTGAAGGGGTACTTTTTAACCTGCGGAACGAAGCTCGCGGCCCAGAAAAGCTCAGCGTCGCTCATATTATGGGACAAAATCGAAGGAGGTTTGATGAGACGATTGAGATCATTGGTCTCCAATTTGATACATGGAAAAAAGTTTGATCTCGTCGGCTGCAATTTAAGAACTTGAGCGTCGAAGTAGCGAGCACCGAATATGAAAAAAACTGCTGCAAGAATCAGCAGAGGACCGAAGTACTTTACAATTTTTAACAAAGAAGACTTGGAGTGGATCCTGTGAGTCAAATCCTTGCCGTCTTCAGCATGAAGAACCCTAGGCAGCATCCCTGCCCAATGAACCGACGGCCCCAAAACGCGATTTGAAATTGTCAGCTCAAAGTTTCTGATTTGAAGAACTTTTTGAAGAGAGGGGGAGGAGAATCCGTATCCAAAATTTCTAACTTGTAAAAGGGCTAACAAAGCTGAAAAAGGGAGGAGGTTTTGGCACCGCCGAGATTTCAAAACCGGCGACGCCGCTTTATAGAAACGGGGAAGAGGGGTGGGGAATCTCCCTGCGACAAATAGAAATATAATCGGAATATAAATGAATCGAGTATCCGCGATTACTCGAGCAGCAAGACTCTGTTTGGCGCCGTTGCAGCCATCGGAAAAGCAGCGATCGGAAAAGCAGAGATCGGAAAAGCAGAGTGTTTGTATTGCTTTTTTAAACCCAGAAACTGTGAAATTGTTTGGCAAAACAACAGGATTTTGTGAATTTCATATAATGTGTTCCGCCTCACACTATTACCAATTTATTAAATACATTACTATATAATCTTTATGTTAATATTTTTTATACATTATATAATAAAAAATAAAACTACTTTAAATAAATTTTAATAATGGTAAAACTACTTTAAATAAATTTTAATAATGGTTGCAACCAACTAAATACTCCGGGTACACTGAACTAAACTAGACCGTCTTATGCCGTGGAGCGGTCGAGCGCGCGCACAGTCACAAAATAAGCAAAATCACACAAGACAATTTTAACGTGGAAAAACCTTTTAAATGTGTAAAAAACCACGTGACTCGTACGGTATCAGTCAAACTTCACTATTTGCGGCTGTTTGCAGATTGCGCGGAGAATTAAGGGCGGCAGGTCGCTTCTCGTAACAATAATGAGATGAAAGATTGAGAGTCATCGGTGGGCGACGGGCCGCCTCACGTGAAGCTGGTACTTCTTTATGCTCTGATAGAGCGCTCCCGAATGCTGCTTTGATGAACTTTGTGGCGGTGTGCACAGAGATACAGAGGCGATGACTTGAGTGCGTTACGCACGTAGGAGGCTTTGCATAATGTCGTGCATAACGTCTTGTTTTGGGAGTGTCGTGGACTTAGACGGATTTTCGGACGGGCCGGCTGGTGGAGGAGGCTCGTAGGAGGATTTCGGCAGAGCTCCGACCTGAGCAAGAATAAGACTGGGAGAGGAAAAGTTAGAAATGAAGGGGGTCTTGGGGCCTTTTTATAAGCTCCAGGAGGTGGTTATGATGGTGACATGACTATCTGCACACCGTAACCACTCATAGTTACTATTTATAAACCACTTTTAATATAGTTTTGAGCGTATACAATGTGTGTAATATTTATTAAATGCAGGTCGATTTTTAATTAATGATAACCCCCCACTAATAATGACGATTAGTGGGTGGTTACCAACAAAATGGACAGCGGCGATCCTGGCGGAATGATCGGACGGTGGGGAAGGTCTACTGCGATAGAGCGACCACCTCACGGAAGGACGGTCGTCGGCGAGGGGAGAGGTGGAGCTGCAGCCGGTGGGACTGCCGACCGCGACCGGAGAAATCGCGGGGAGGGGCGGTCGGGCGCAGTCACCCCTTGCGGGAGGCGGCCCGCAGCTGCGGGAGGCGGCCTCAAGGAGGGGAGGCCGGGCATGGTTGCCCCTTGCGGGCGAAACCCCGCGACCGTGGGAGGCGGCCGCGGGGAGGGGCGGTTGCGGCGCGGTCTCGGCGTGGGCGGCCGGTCATGCTGGTGGATCGGACGGTGCACGTAGATCGTGTGTGACGATCGCGTGTTTGGCGGTCAAAGCCATAATCCCACCAGGTTAGAGGGAGATCATGGGGATGAGGCTATACGCACCTCAAATACTCTATAAATTTAGTGATGGTCTCATCAATAATAAACAATTATTAAAAACCTATTTTATAAAAGTTTACAGCCCTGGACACCTCCGGCAAAGTGTCACACCATTAACCCTCAGCATCTCCGACGGGTAGGAGGTTGAGGTTGGGAAGGCCAACTTCGGCGTCAATGGCCAGGACGGAGAAGCCCTTGGCACCTCTGGAGGGTGTTGTGGCTCCTTCACGGTCTGTGTCAATGGCGTGGAGCTCAGACAAGTTGTCGCACCAGGAAGAAGAACGACGCACTTGTAGGAGAAGGAAGAGTTGAGCTTCGAGTGATGGGTGGCAGGAGGGTTAGCGCCGACAGTCGACTTGTCCATGCGAAGGAAGCAGACTGAGAGATGAGAAGAAGCTGCTGGCGGCACACAATCGCTCGCCGGAAAAAATGCTGCAACACCACCACCGCCTTTCGACTCAACAATAATATATATATATATATACATTTATTTAAAAAAGGCAGCGTTGCTGCTCCAAAAGGCTGCAGCGCCGGTGCGATTTTGAGTAACTCAAAATCGGCAGGGTGCCGCCGATTTTCACTGTGGCTGATGCCACCGCGATGCCGCAATTAAGTGGTTTGGCACGGCGTTTTAAAAAGTTGCGGTCCCCCACTCTTAAAACGCTGCGCCAAATAAAGCCTTAGTAATAAATCGTGCTTAAAAACATGAAATTTTTTTGGTAGATACTGTTGTCGTATGATTCCCGATTTACAATGACATAAATTTTTTTAAGCGAAATATGATCCTATTTTTAAGCAAATGATCTAAGCCGGCTGTATTTGCTCTTTCACCGGTGAAAATAGATATGAATACGAACCAAAAAATTTCTCTAAAAACATAAATCTTCTGGAAACCGGTGAATTGGGTCAGCTAAGAGTAATATCAAATGATCTACGCCGGATGTATTTGGCTCCATGATAAATGATACTAGTTCAGCAAATTGGATTAGTTTATGTTAAAACTCTTTGATTGACCGATCCGGGCGAATGCTATTTTGTATTTATACGAGCATTGCATTAAAAAATAATTATTAATTACTGTTGCGGACTCAGGGGCGGACCCACGTGGAGACGTAGTCACACCCGGGCATGTGCCCGGGTCAAAATTTTTGTGAAATACCAAAAGTTTCTCGCCGTTTTCCTTTTTTGCTTGCGACTAACGGCGATCGAGCGTTCCAAAACCCTCATTCTGTTCTTCCTGCAGAGTGTGCCCTCATTTGGTCTGTGCTCCTTGCCATTCTTCCTACAGAGAGTCACGTTTGTCAGAGGCCTCCCAGTGAGGCAGCAAGCAACGCCCCTGAATTTCATCCCCTTCATACTTCCGGGGACGGAATGTGGGGTAACCTATACATTATATTAAATGCATGCAGCAAGTTCACCGTTGCTTTGATTGTTTAGGTTTTAACAAGGTCTGAAGAGGAAGACATTGGCACTTTCATCAAGAAGCTTTGCAAGGCGGTGCGTTTCTCTTATTTTCTATCTATTGTCCTATTTTTTTCTTTATTAAGTTTTTTCGATCCAGATTTAGATGCTATTTTAACCCTTAAGAGTGCAACTTACATCTTTTCATTTTCAATTCCATCTAATTGTTATAATATTTTACTAGTAATTTTTGCTCAAAGGAAACAAAATTACGACTAAACTCTCGTCTCTCGTGATATGAAGACTCGGTTCATGTTTTTAAATATGCAGTTCACAAGAAAAAATAACCTAGATTGGCAATTGGCCAAAACAACCACTAGAAAATGGCATTCTCGATAGTTAATAAAGAAAACATTTATATCTTGTGTCCATCTGAGTTCTTTGCACCAAGAAAGTTACATTTAGTCATACTAAATTTTAGTTTTAGTTAGTCTGAACTATATAAGAAGTGTATTATAAGAACTAAATCAAAGATTTATCTATTGATCTTGTAAATATTCTACTTCGTTTGTAGGGATTGAAGGAGAATAGTCTTGATTTGGGGGAATTGAAAGGACATTTATTTGTTTTTTATGAGAATTAGACCAGAAAATATTATTTTATATTCTATTGATTGCAATAAGAGTTCAAATTACTTCCACTTAGGATTGGATAGAGAATTCTCAATGTAGATTACATCTTTTGGCATTTTGGGTTAAGCCCGAGTACTTGTTAATTAGTGCCCGGGTTAGATAAAATTCCTGGGTCCGCCACTGTGCGGACTAACTTGACGTTCCGGTCGGGCTGGAATACTTGGACCGTCTTAGCTCTTGGAACGGTCGAGCGCCCACACAGTCAATAGAGTAGGTTGATTGTACACAATCAGTTTTAACGTGGAAAACCCCTCAACCGGGTAAAAAATCACGTGACCGGATCTGTGTCAGTCAAAGTCCACTATTCTCTGGTTGTTACAACTTGTTTGTGAAATCGAGGGTGACAAGCCACCTCTCGTTACAGCTTTGGGGTGAGAGAACACTTGGTACTCAGCGGACGACAGCTGTCGCGCCGGAAATTATTACAAATTGCGCTTTGCTGATTCTCGACGTGGAGCTGAGCACTTGGACTTGCGGTTGAGGAGGCCACTCGGAACTTGAGCAATTCGGCTTCGTCGGATGGCATTGGCTTGACACGCTTGTAGCTCGGGCGCGGCTCGGAGGCTGCTCGTAGGAGTAATTCGGCAGAGCTCCAACCTGAGGAAGAAGAAGACTCGGAGGAAAAAGGTGAGAAATGAGGAGGCATGTGACTCCTTTTATAAGCTCCGGGTGGTGGTTATGGTGGTTACGCAGCTATCCGCACACCATAACCACCATCATGATTATTTTTGGTATAGTTTAAATGTGCGTACTTTGCTATTTGGAGACCATTTAAATAAATGATAGAATATTAATTAAATTCCCCCCTAACCCGAGGTTAGTGAGTGGTTACGCGTGCATCGGACGACCGGGGAAGCTACCCATCGATCGGAAGACTTGAGCGGGACTCCACGGGCGGGCGGCGATCTTAGTAAAAAATCGGTTAACAAGCAATGTGAAATCAGATTTTTAGAATGCAAGTTTGAATCAACATTTTAGGATAAAATATGCCATCTTAGTTTCCACCAATCTCACACTATAATAAGAGGAATTACACAAGCTTAGGGAAAGGAAAGCGTTACCCAAATTTCAGAAATTAGAGAAGAGGTGAGGAGGAGGAGCAAGATAATGGTGGAAGAGTTGCACTCCCACGGGTCACCGGAGTCGCACCGGATGGGGGAAGAACCGAGCCGCCTTCTTCGGAGTCACGCCGGAGGAGGATGGAGATAGCCGGAGCAGCAATAGCACACCCCAAGAGGGGCGGAGCAGCAGCCGAGCGGCGGTTCCTGGGCGTCGGGTAGCTGGTCGGATCGGCCAGGCCGAGAGAACGGAATGGGGGGGGGGGGGCTGCAGCAAACCGATAGGTTTTCCTTTTTTTTCTTCTTCAATTACCCCTCTTCATCTCACCATACAAATATATATAAAGACCTACAACTTCCATCCACCCTTCATCTTAAACAAAAAGAAATCCTAACCACTAATAATCCTTAACAATATAAAACTAAAACAACATAATTATAAAGCTTATAAAATGAAGATAACTAATAAAATTAAAGATAGGAGGATTATGATGATTATTTCGAAATGAAATAATCATGATAACCATGATGGAATGACGAAGCGCCGGCGACGGCGGCGGCGGCGGCGGTTGCGGCAACGATCAACAACGTCCACGAACATGTAGCGGCGACTGCGGCGGCGGCCACGACGGTTGCGGCAACGGCCGTCAATGTCCACGAACATGTCGCGGCGGCGAACAAACGAGAAATCCATGTCGGCACGAGCAAATGGCGGGGCAACCTCGCCATCATCCCCAGATCATAAGTCGCCCAACCCTTGGTCTCGCTCCACTCGCCTCACTTAGACCTTTTGGTTTTCTGTCAACATTCCCCTTTTTGCTCCCAGTTGATTTTCTAGAGGAGGGTCTCGCGAGCTCTGCTCACTGGGAACCCCGCCAGGGCCAACGTCTCCCTAGATGCCGAGCCCACTTCGTGAGTTGATGGCCGACCCGCAAGTAGAGACTGCTGACTTCAGTGCTTGCCTACTCGCGGTCCTGGCGGCCTATGACTCCATTCTCACGGCCACGCCTCACCTGAAGATCAAACACGTGCTCAATCAGGCTATGCATCACATTAACGTGGTCAAAAACTACCGGGTGCAAATGGAAGACGAGGGAGGATTATTCCTGCGGATGCTGGATGTCGAAGAGCGAGTTTAAGAACTAGAGACCTGACTATTCACCGCCTAGAACTAGTTCCTTGTAGATTCTGATTTTCTATATCAATTCAAATATCACATGCTTAGTTACCGGGCTTGGCCCATTATATTAAATGACTTGGACAAAACTTGTAAGCCCAACAATTAAGCTAAAGCATAGTGTTTTTGTTTAAATTAGTCTTTTTACTTAAAAATATTATCAATAAAAATATCTAAAAACATATATAGGGGTAGTTTGGCCTGATGGCCGGGCGGCCCGGATTTCATATGCGTTGCAGGACCGTGACCGCGGTTCCCGCACCTCCGTCGTCGGGATGAAATTCGCGGCTTGTTGGGGTCCAGCCCCTAAATTCGAGACCGGAGGCTTGCGTAGAAGGAGAGAAAAAAAAAACTGCCATGAACAGTATTTTCGGCGAGTATCGGATTTACTGATTTTCGGCGAGTATCGGATTTACTGTTCATGAACAGTAAATTCGGCGGGAATCGGGATTTCGCCGATTCGCCGGATTTCACTATTTCCGTCGGATTTCTCCCTCTATTCTCGCCGATTTTTGCTCGTTTCTCTTCCTTGGTTCAGTGAACCGGGTTTGGCGGCCCTTTGGCGGTTCGGGTGGCTTATTTATGGCTCTTACCGTGAAGTTAGGGTTAATCGAAAATCTCTTACGGGCCGATACATCTTCTTACGGGAGTTAGTGGCGTTGCGACGTTCTTCGGTCAGAGGTTTGCGACGGCTGCTGCCGTCGGGCATCTTCGTGCTTCGTTGGAGAAGGATGGAGCGTGCGGTTATCCCGATTTCTAACTGGGTTTTGGCGCCGGTGGCGGTGCTAGGAGAGGATTCTCTCGGGCTTGTTCTTCGTGTGGAGGCCGCGTCTCAATCGAAGAAGTTCCTTGCTGAAAGAAAGGTTGTTTTTACCTCAACTTGTTGAGGGTTGTTCTTTCTCGGGTTCAGAAGGATTTTTCTTGAGGTTTTGAGCGGGGATTCGTTTGTGAATCCGGAGAGGGAACTAGGTTCGGCAAACCTAGTGTTTTTGTAATCCGTTATTATTATTATAGTGGATTGTTTGTGTGCCCTGCCCCGTGGTTTTTCCCCCTATTGTTGGAGGGGGTTTTCCACGTATATCTCTGTGCGTTTTTGTTTTTGTTATTTTTCTGCTTTGATCCAGGTTTGCACGCAAATGGATCATTTTCCCTACAAGTGGTATCAGAGGGAGGTTCAGCCATTGAGAATTTCGGGTCTGTAGTTAAGTGCAATAGGTGACGACCATTGGTCCACTCCCTATTCTCTCTATTACATACCTTGAGATTATTGGCTAATCCTTGTGCATATGGATCAATCGAGAATGATCAGCATGAACGGGAAGAACTGGAGTATCTGGAAGCCGAGGATGGAGGATCTCTTGTTTTGCAAAGATCTCTACACCCCGCTATCGGGGAGGCCTACTATGATGTTGGATGATGCGGTCTGGATGACAATGGACCGGAAGGCAGTTGGTTTCATCCGCCAGTGGCTAGATAATTTTGTCTTCCACCATGTATCTACCGAGACATCTGCCCAGTCTTTGTGGAAAAAGCTGGAAGCGCTATATGAGAGGAAGACAGCAGGTAAAAAGGCTTTCTTGATCAAGAAGCTGGTGAACCTCAAGTATCGGGAAGGTTCACAGATGACAGAGCTTTTGAACCTTGCCCAGAGTATCATAAATCAGTTAGAAAGCATGAAGATCACCTTGGGTGACGAACTTCAGGCCTTGATGGTCCTCAGTTCACTACCAGAGGGTTGGGAGACCCTTGTGGTGTCATTGAGCAATTCAGCACCGGATGGTGTTGTGTCGATGGAGATGGTGACGAGCTGTCTGCTGAATGAGGAGCTGAGAAGGAGGGACTCTGGAACTCTTACGTCAGATGCCCTACTCATGGAAGGTAGAGGTCGGCATCAGGTGAAGAAGGAGGGGAAACAAAGGGGCAACTCTAGGAGAAAGTCTAGACCCAGGTCCAAGAAGGAGTTTGAATGCTACTATTGCAAGATGAAGGGTCACATCAAGAAGGATTGCTTTAAGTGGAAGCGTGATCAGAAAGGGAAGGGAAAAGAAGGAGAGTCCAGTGGCAACACGGGAGAAGCCTCAATTGTGGAGGTCGAGACTCAGTGTCTGCATTGCAGCGAGTCTGCATGCCAGGAGTGTGTTGACACTGACTGGATTGTGGATGGGGGTGCTTCTTATCATTGCACACCTCACAGGGATTACTTCTACTCCTATACTGGAGACTTAGGGACTATCCGGATGGCCAATGCCAGTGTGTCCCAGATAATGGGCAGTGGAGATATTCACCTAGAGACTGATCTGGGGTTGGTTATTCTCAAGGATGTCAGGCATATTCCTGATCTGAGAATGAACCTTATCTCCGTTGGAAGACTTGATGATGATGGCTTTACCAGTATTGAAGGTGGAGGTGCCTGGAGGCTGGTGAAGGGGTCCATGGTAGTAGCCCGAGGCAAGAAGTGTTGCGGTTTGTACCGAGCAAAGGCCAAGATCTGCAGTCCTAGTGTGAATGCAGCTGATGACAACTCTATGGAGTTATGGCATCGCAGACTTGGTCATATGAGTGAGAAGAATCTCAAGTTACTGGTGAAGAACAAGGTTCTACCAGAGTTGTCAGGTAGTATGCCAGACACGTGCATTCACTGCTTAGCTGGGAAGCAGAAACGGGTGTCATTTGCTTATGCTGAACCGAAGAGGAAGGCAGAGCTGCTGAATTTGATACACACTGATGTATGTGGTCCTATTGAACCCATGTCTCAAGGGGGAGCAGCCTACTTTGTCACTTTCATAGATGACCACTCTAAGAAGGTATGTGCATACTTCCTGAAGCACAAGAGTGAGGTTCTGACAAAGTTTGTCGAGTTCAGGGCAATGACAGAAAAGATGACCGGGAAGGTGATAAAGCGAGTAAGATCTGATAATGGGGGAGAATATATTGGACCGTTTGATGCCTATTGCATGCAGCACGGTTTTGTTCATGAGAAGACTATTCCTAGGACACCACAATAGAATGGGTTGGCAGAGAGGATGAACAGAACCATAATGGATAAAGTCAAGAGTATGATTTCTCAGGCCGGAATCAGGAAGCATTTCTGGGCAGAGGTAGCTAGGACTGCTATTCATCTGATCAATTTGTCACCCTCAGCACCGTTCGATAGAGATGTTCCTGAACAGGTGTGGTCTGGTAAGGAGGTTTCTTATGGACATGTACGTGTGTTCGGCTGTCGTGTACATGTTCATATCCCCAAGGAAGAGAGATCGAAGCTCGACATGAAGTCCCGTGAGTGCATCTTGTTTGGATACCCAACTGAAGAGTTTGGCTATAGACTCTAGGATCCAAAGCAAAAGAAGATCATCAGGATCAGGGACGTGATCTTTGTTGAAGATCAAGTTGCCAGTGAGTAGGTGATTGAGAAGTCGTAGAGTCCACCTAGAGTGGAAGTTCCTGATGAAGATCTTGGTGTTGATGGTGTTACTGAAGAACCCATTGTAGAAGAGGAAGTTCAGATGCCAGAGCAAGAGGAGATCTTGGATGAAGGGGGAGTTTTACCTGTTGATATTCCACCTGTGGTGGAGGTGCCCCTTAGGAGATCTGAAAGACTGCGGAGAGGCAGCACCAGATATCCACCGCAGGATTATATCCTGTTGACTGATGGTGGAGAGCCTGAGTCCTTGGTGGAGGCTCAAACAACTGATAATAGAGAGCAGTGGGCTGAAGCTATGGAGGAGGAGTTATCTTCTCTCCAAAAGAACAGAACCTATGACTTGGTCCGACTTCCTAAGGGGAAAAGAGCATTTATGAACAAATGGGTCTTCAAGTTGAAGACAGATGAAAATCTTTCCCGGCCCAAGTACAAGGCAAGGTTGGTGGTCAAAGGCTTTAGTCAGAAGAAAGGCGGGGATTTTGATGAGATATTCTCACCTGTGGTGAAGATGTCTTCTATCCGCCTGGTTCTAGGGTTGGTTGCCTCTATGAATCTGGAAGTAGAGCAGATGGACGTGAAGACGGCCTTTCTGCACGGCGATTTGGAGGAGGAGTTGTACATGGAACAACCAGAAGGGTTCGAGGTCAAGGGGAAGGAGAATCTGGTATGTCGGCTCAAGAAGAGTCTTTATGGGTTGAAACAGGCACCCAAGCAGTGGTATAAGAAGTTTGACTACTTCATGACCATGAACAAATTCTTGAGGACTAGGGCTGACCACTGTGCATATGTGAGGAGAACGGAAGGGTCCTTCATTATTCTATTACTCTATATTGATGACATGCTGATTGTCGGGAATGACAAGGCCAGCATTGCAGAGTTGAAGATAGAGACTAGCAGGTCCTTTGAGATGAAGGATCTTGGACAAGCAAAGAAGATCCTGGGTATGAAGATTACCAGAGACAGGAGTGCAGGTCTGTTATGGCTGTCTCAGTCTGAATATGTTGAAAAAGCTCTGAAGAGGTTCATGATGGAGAAGGCAAAGGTTGTTATCACTCCATTGGGTAGACACTTCAAGTTATCCAGCGGTCAGTGCCCTTCATCTGAGAAGGAGGCTGAGGAGATGAGCCAGGTACCCTATGCTTCTGTAGTAGGGAGTTTGATGTATGTTATGGTCTGTACGAGACCAGACATAGCTCATGCAGTAGGGTTGGTGAGCAGATATTTGGCAAACCCAGGACGGGTCCATTGGGACGCTGTGAAGTGGATCCTTCGATATCTTAGAGGTACTACAGATTTGTGTCTGCGGTTTGGTGGAGAATCAGCTAAACTAGTTGGGTACTATGATTCAGATATGTCTAGAGACGTTGATTCAAGAAGATCCACTTCAGGGTATGCTGTTACTTATGCAGGGGGGGCTGTGTTATGGCAGTCGCAGTTACAGAAGTGTGTGGCACTGTCGACGACTGAGACAGAGTATATAGCTTTGACTGAAGTCTCAAAAGAGGTCTTATGGATGAAGAAGTTCATGCTTGAACTTGGAATCCAGCAAGATGTGTTCACTGTGTTCAGTGACAGTCAGAGTGCTATTTTTTTGGCCAAGAACCCCGCCTACCACTCCAAGACGAAGCACATAGATGTTAGGCATCATTGGATACAAGATGCTATCGAGGAGAAGCTACTGAAGGTGGAAAAGTTCCACACAGATGAAAATCCTTCGGACATGATGACGAAGGTCGTGCCAAGGGAGAAGCACGAGTTGTGTTGACGGTTGGTCGGCATGGTGTCTTCTTGAAGTTTTTCTGTATGGTGGGACTTCTTTTCAGGGTCTGGAGGGGGAGTCTGTCGGGGTCCAGCCCTTAAATTCGAGACCGGAGGCTTGTGTAGGAGAGAAAAAAGAAAAAAAAACTGCCATGAACAGTATTTTCGACGAGTATCGAATCTGATACTCGCCGAACTTACTATTCATGAACAGTAAATTCGGCGGGAATCAGGATTTCACTGATTCGCCGGATTTCACTGTTTCCGTCGGATTTCTCCCTCTATTCTCGCCGATTTTTGCTCGTTTCTCTTCCTTGGTTCAGTGAACCGGGTTTGGCGGCCCTTTGGCGGTTCGGGTGGCTTATTTATGGCTCTTACCGTGAAGTTAGGGTTAATTGAAAATCTCTTACGGGCCGATACATCTTCTTACGGGAGTTAGTGGCATTGCGACGTTCTTTGGTCGGAGGTTTGCGACGGCTGCTGCCGTCGGGCATCTTCGTGCTTCATTGGAGAAGGAGGGAGCGTGCGGTTATCCCGATTTCTAACTGGGTTTGGCGCCAGTGGTTGTGCTAGGAGAGGATTCTCTCGGGCTTGTTCTTTGTGTGGAGGTCGCGTCTCAATCGAAGAAGTTCCTTGCTGAAAGAAAGGTTGTTTTTACCTCAACTTGTTGAGGGTTGTTCTTCCTCGGGTTCAGAAGGATTTTTCTTGAGGTTTTGAGTGGGGATTCGTTTGTGAATCCGGAGAGGGAACTAGGTTCGACAAACCTAGTGTTTTTGTAATCCGTTATTATTATTATAGTGGATTGTTTGTGTGCTCTGCCCCGTGGTTTTTCCCCTATTGTTGGAGGGGGTTTTTCACGTATATCTCTGTGTGTTTTTGTTTTAGTTATTTTTCTGCTTTGATCCAGGTTTGCACGCAAAGGGATCGTTTTCCCTACACGGCTTTTATGCCGTTTTAAAGTGGCGGGGGGGGGGGATCCCCACAACCCGGCAACGGCCCGCTAAATGCGTGGAACCCGCGGCCATGCGGTATCGTCCACGCGACCGGCCCGGATCCGCCCCGCCAAATGGGTCCATAATTACGTAGTTAAGATAAATTTACCATTTGTCTTACAATTGGATTGTTGATAAACACCCTATAAAATATTTTTTTGATGGGGTTAACGGGGAGTAAAATGCGGGCAACCCACACTTCACGTGGATGCTTGCACACACATTTCAAAGCGCTTCTAAATGTGTGTGAGTTTTCATACGAACCGTTGGATGACCGCACGTCGCGGTAAAGTTCATCACCCGCACTTTCATAGGCGGGCGGGCGAGCGAGGGAGGAGTTATAAAAACATTAATAATCATTGGTAAAGTTTAATAATCATTGGTATTTATAGGTGCCATAGATTAATGTGTTTAATCATCGTTGGTATGAATGTTTTTATTGTTGCTTTTTTGGTTGCTTCAGATCCTTGCCTGTTGCCACCTAAGGAAAGATATAAAAAGGAAATTTGTTTTCCTTAGTTTTTTGATCTCTTGTTAATATTTGGAGATGAGATAATTGCACATTAACTTTGAGAGATATTTTCCTTGTGGCTACTTAACCGAGAGATATAAAGGAGAACTGGTCGGGTGAGGATTGTGTATGCTGCCTGTGAGAGAAGATTGCAGCCCTCTCTCTCATCTCTCTCTCTCTCTCTTTCTCTCGCTCGTGCACTCGGAGAGGCCGTTGGCATTAGATGTTGTCGCCGGTCTTGGAGGAGGTAGCCGCCGGCGTTGAGAGAGGGAGTTGCCGTCGGGCTTGTTAGAGTTTGTCGCCGGCATTGCAGTGAACGTTCTTTGGAGTAGAGATCTGTGGTGTCGACGACGTGCGTGGGTGCAATTAGCCTCGACGGTGGTTTCTCTCCGGTGGTGGCGTTGTTCTCCGGTGGTGGTGCGTTGAACGTCAGACTTCGGCGTTGAAGGTTCGGTGAACCTTGTGCGTCCGCGAGATGGATTGCAATCCAGATCTCAGATTTTGGCCGCGGATCGTGCGTTTTCGGTGTATCAACGATGTATTCATTGGATGGTCATTTTTTCACTTGGTTTATTCTTGTATTCATTTATATTTATATTGACGAATATATTTATATATTTGTGGTTGTGGCTCGGCGGATTTTGCCGAGTGCAGTTTTGTGCTCATTTGTGTTTCTTGTTAACCACAATATTTTATAGTTGTGTATGTGTGTGTACTGGATTTTACAACAAGTGGTATCAGAGCCAGGTTCTGAGTAGGTGACTTATTGGACGTTCCAGTTTTTGGTTTGGGTCAACGATAGGTGACCACATTGGTCCGCTCCATATCTTCTCATATCTGATCCGTAAATTAATCAAATCATCTAGAGGTACTGCAGGCAGCTATGACAACGAAGAACACCGTGATGGCTAGATATTCGGTGGAGAAATTTGACGGTAGAGAGAACTTTCGCCTGTGACAGATTCGGGTCAAAGATATGCTGGTTGAGTAGGGGTTGATCCAAGTGCTGCAGAGGCGTGATTCTTTGCCCGCTCCGATGAAAGATTCTTAGTGGATGGAGATGGATGAGTGCGCTACTAGCGCTGTCAGGATGTGCGTCGACGACAAGGTGTTGTTCAATATCGGTATTAACGAGTTCGTTGTCACGTTGTGGGAGAAGCTGGAGGAACTCTACATGAGCAAGTCGTTGACCACGAGGCTGTTACTAAAGCATAAATTATACGAACTGAAGATGTAGGAAGGTAATAACCTGCATGAATACTTCAACGTGTTCAATGGACTTTTGAGCAAACTGCATGTGGTTGGTGTGAAGGTGGAGGAAGAAGACAAAGCCTTATTGCTTCTTACCTCGCTCTCGACGTCGTATAAGCACATGCAGACCACTCTGTTGTATGGGAAGGATACAGTGGACGTGGAGTAGATTACGTTTACTTTACTGTCCAGTCAGATGTTGTCAGACCCCGCTCTAGAGGGTGAGAATGCTTTGGCAGTAGGAGGATGACGAGGGAGGCAGTTCGAGAAGGGATCTGGGAGTGCACGGTCTAGATCCGCATCGAGGAAGGCAATGACGTACTACCATTGCAGGCAGAGTGGCAATATCAGGAGACATTGTCTGCAGCGTGCGTAGATTTCTGGGGATGTCCAGGGTGCGGGCAAGACGGCGGTAGCTACGGCAGATAATAGTGATGTCTCTCTCCTCATCATTGAGAGTCCATGTGACTCGGATAGCTGGATATTGGATTCTGGTGCTTCGCAGTACATTTGCTCAGATGTAGGGATATTCATTTCACTGGAGGTGATGACTGGGTCAGTCTTTCTGGGTAACGGCTCAGCATGTGAGGTCACGGGGATAGTGACGGTGGACATTGAGATGCATGATGGAGATGTGCGTAGGCTTGAGCGGGTACACCTGGTACCTAACCTGCGTAGGAATTTGATATCGCTGGGAAGACTAGACTCCAGAGGATGCAGTTTTGTGGCGAGAGGTGGAGTTCTAACGGTGATGCGAGGACGCACCGTGCTCATACAAGCTGTACAGTGTGGTAGTCTTTATCGGCTGATGGGGAACACGATGCGAGGCGGTGTGCCCTTGATTTCTGCGACCGACAGAGTTGATGATCGAGGTGGTGCAGAGGATCGCCCTTCTGGTAGTCTGACTAGGCTAGTCAGATTCAGCGATCCAGTTGCGACGACATTTAGAGGTTGAGCCCGAGCAGGGATGAGTCGACTGAAGCAGGTCGGCTGACGCCTTAGGTCCTAGAGGCGGTGCTTCGTGCAGACTGGTGTTTCGTGCAGATCATGCTACATGCAGTGTTGCCTAGTGCAGATGATGCTTTTGTGCAGGTGGTGGCTCCGGATCCCGAACCAAGGTGGTGGATTGTTACTTTTTTAGTTGCTTCAAATCCTTGTCACTTAAGTAAGGAAAGAAATAAAAAGGAATTTTTTTCCTTAGTTTTTTTAATCTCCCGTTAACATTGGGAGATGAGATAATTGCACATTAACTGTGATGGATATTTTCATGGTGGCCACTTAACCGAGAGATATAGAGGAGAACCGACCGGGTGAGGATTGTGTGTACTGCCTGTGAGAGAAGACCACAACCCTCTCTCTCTCTCTCCTCTCTCTCTCTCTCTTTTTCTCGCGCTCGTGCACTCGGAGAGGCCGTTGACCTTGAGTGTTGTCGGTCTTGGAGGAGGTAGCCGCCGGCGTTGAGAGAGGTAGTTGTCGCCGGGCTTGTTAGAGTTTGTCGTCGGCGTTGCAGTGAACGTTCTTTGGAGTGGAGAGACGTGGTGTCGACGACGTGCGTGGATGCAATTAGCCTCGACGGTGGTTTCTCTCCGGTGGTGGCGTTGTTCTCCGGTGGTGGTGCGTTAAACGTCAGACTTCAACGTTGAAGGTTCGGTGAATCTTGTGCGTCCGCGAGGCGGATTGCAGTCCATATCTCAGATCTCGGCCGCGGATCGTGCGTGTTCGGTGCACCCACGGCGTAGTCATCGGATGGTCATTTCTTCACTTGGTTTATTCTTATACTCGTTTATAATTACATTGACAAATATATTTATATATTTGTGGTTGTGCCTCGACGGATTTTGCCGAGTGTATTTTTGTGCTCATTTGTGTTTCTTGTTTACCTGCAATATTTTATAGCTGTGTCTGTGTGTGTACCGGATTTTACAATATTTATTATTCAGACATATGACCATCAAAACAATCTCAACTATATATATTCTGTAACAACTCAACCCAAATAATCATATAAAAGGTATTGTATGTTTGCATGATTTTGTCCCTTTTTCACTGGCGGTCTAAGTGCACTTCTCAGAAGATCACTCATCTCATAACTACTCTTATCCATACATAGCTATAAAGTTTTCTAGTGGAGCGATCACAGTGTTAGTCTATCATTAATGTTATGTAAGAGTACTGAATGAATGTCTATCAAATTAATTACTTGCTCGCTACTCTTTTATCCCTCGGGTTAAGTCGGCCTGGTCAAATAATCTGAAATATCATCCGATCATTTTCTACTCAAATTCAATCCTTTCATATTCAATTGTTGAGAAACAGGCACGGCTAACGGCACCGCTATATATAATACAGGGAAATACAAGCAACAGCAATATGAAATTAAATGCAGACACTCGGCAATCCCACCGAGACACAACCACGCAGTGTATATCAACAAAGTAAATGCATACAAATACAAAACAAGGTGAGAGAGAATGGACCGTCCGATGAAATCCGCGAATGCGCCGGACGCGCACGATCCGCGTGAGTGTAGAAATCTGGACTGCAATCCGACTAACGGACGCACAAGGTTCGTCGGAACCTTCAATGTTAATATCCGACGTTGAACCGCAACCACCGCCACCACCGGAGAACAACGCCACCACCGGAGAGAAACCTCTGTCGAGGCTAACTGCACACGCGCACGCCGTCGACACCGCGCCTCTCCACTCCTTAGAAAGTCCACTGCAACGCCGGTGAGAAACTCCACCAAGCCCGGCGGCAACACCTCTCTCTACGCCGGCGGATATCTCCTCCAAGACCGGCGACTACACCCAAGGCCGGCGGCCTCTCCGAGTGCATGAGCGAGAGAGAGAGATGAGAAGAGAGAGAGAGAGAGGGGTTGATCTTCCTCCTTGGCCGGCTACCCCAAAGTTGCTACAGACGGTTTTCTGTTCAAAATGAAGCAGCCTTTTTACGGGCTACTATGCCCCCAATCAAAAAGGCAAGGGGCGGCACTGTCTCTTCCAAAAGGTGCAGGCGGTTCTGGCGGAGCAGGTGAACAGGGGCCGGCTTAAAGTTTTTAATTAAAAACTTTAAGGGTCCGTTCGTTTGCATGGAATTGAGACTCTGGAATTGGAATTGAAGCTCTAATTCCAATTCCATCGTTCGTCTGCACGCTTGACGTTGGAATTTAAATTTTAATGAATTCCGTAGAATTCATTTTGAACTAAAGACAATTCCCTCCAATCTATATAAGAATTGGACAATTCCAAACGAGACACATTTTTAAGTCCGGCCGCGAATTTTTTTTTTTTCGGGTGCGATTTTTTCGCCCGGGTGCGTTTTTTTCGCCCGGGCGCGTTTTTTTGCCCGGGCGCGAATTTTTCGCGTTCGGAGGCAATTTTTCGCCCGGGCGCGATTTTTTCGCGTCCGGGCGTTTTTTTTCGCCGGGACGCGATTTTTTGGCACGGGCGCATTTTTTTGGCACGGGCACGTTTTTTCGCCCTGGCGTGTTTTTTTCGATCAGGCGCGATTTTTTTCGCCCGGTCGCGTTTTTTTCGCCCGTGCGCGATTTTTTCGCCGGGCGCATTTTTTTTCGCCCGGGAGCGATTTGTTCGCTCGGGCGCAGTTTTTTCGCCCGGGCGCGTTTTTTTCGCCCGGGCGCGGTTTTTTCGCTCGGGCGCGTTTTTTTCGCCCAGACGCGGTTTTTTCGCACGGGCGCAATTTTTTTCGCCCGGGCGCAATTTTTTCGCCCGGGCACGGTTTTTTTCGCCCGGGCGCGATTTTTTCGCCCGGGCGCGATTTTTTCGCACGGTCGCGTTTTTTTTTCGCCCGTGCGCGATTTTTTCGCCCGAGCGCGTTTTTTTTGCCCTGGCGCGATTTGTTCGCCCGGGCGCGATTTTTTCGCCCGGGCGCGGTTTTTTCGCCCGGGCGCGGTTTTTACGCCCGGGCGCGGTTTTTTCACCCGGGCGCAATTTTTTCGCCTATGCGCGTTTTTTTTGCCCGAGCCCGAGCGCGTTTTTTTCGCCCGAGCGCCTTTTTTGCCCGAGGCGTTTTGTTCGCCCGGGCGCGTTTTTTGCGCACGGGCGCGATTTTTACGCCCGGGCGCGATTTTTTTCACCCGGGCCCTATTTTTTCGCCTGGTGCGATTTTTTTGCTCGGCCGCAATTTATTCGCCCGGGCATGAATTTTTCACCTGGGTGCGAGCGCGATTTTTTCACTCGGGCAAGTTTTTTTCGCCCGGGGGCGATTTTTTGATCGCGCGTGTTTTTTTGCCTCTAGTCGGAAAAATCACGCCTGAGCGATAAAAACGGGCCCGGGCAACATAATCACGGTCGAGCAAAAAATAATCGAAGCCACGTGAAAAAATCCCACCCGCGAGAAAAAATCACGGCTAGGTGAAAAAAATCTCGCCCAAACAAAAAAATCGCGTCTGGGCGAAAAATCGCGCCCGAGCAAAAAAATTGAATTCCAATTCCACAATATTCGTCAATATTCTTTATTAGGCGAACATTAGAATTGGAATTCGTCGTCAATATTTAATTCCACAATATTCACAAATATTCAATTCCAATATCGAATTCCAATTCCGTGCAAACGAACGGGCCCTTAAGGTTCCGGATCCGGGTTGGATCCGGATCCGAACCAATAATCCAAAACCAACATCAATTGGACATAAGCTCATACAATTCTGAAATTGTTGAGTTTAAGGCTCCGTTTAGGGGGATTTATTTTCACCGGTCAAGCGGTTATGACTGCATGAACCGGTTCATAATTATGACCTGATTCATGCGATCGTAACCGCTTCACCGGTAAAAATAAATCCTCCCAAAGGGAGCCTAAGGCTTCGTTTGGAGGGACTTATTTTCACCGGTCAAGCGGTTACGACCGCATGAATTGGACCATAATTAAGTGCCGATTCATTCGGTCGCAACCGCTTGACCGGTGAAAATAACTCCTTCCAAACGAAGCCTAAGTCCGTCCAACCAGATCATACGACCATCTTATGCCCCCGTGACATTTACTTATTTTTTTATTAATTTTTTGTGCCTGCTAGCAAGTCCTAATCAGAGAAATAATCATATGCTTGTATAAACATTATTCTTAGGCACTATTTGGCACAGTTTTTCGCAATCATAGAATGCATGTTTTGCAAGATAATAATTATGTCCGCCGCAAAAAAAAAAAAAAATCTTTTGAACACAAAAATGAATGAATTTCCTTAGATAACATCGGGCGAACGCCGCACTCAATGATTTAAAATATACAAATTAAATACTAATAAAAATTAAATTAAATTTATTTTTTGTCGTTATATATATAAAATATTATAATTATTTATTAAGTTTTCGATTAAATAGTATTGATATATTAGTTCTGGTATCATGTTTAGAGTGGAAGGTGGCGTACTCGATCAATCCTTTATTATATTATATTTTTGTCATAATTATTTTTGAAAAAAAATCATTAAAAAAATACGACTGCCTCCGCCTCTATGGTCATACATGACAGTACCCGCTCGGCAACGGCGTGGGCTGTGCCCGCTCCCCCGACGGGTCGATGTTGGCTGCACTCGTAACAAGGCGGGTTGCATCCGCAACATATATATATGAGTATTCAAAATGACCGTAAAAAAATATTAATATTACAATTTTTATTTTGTAAAACAATATATATTTTGAATAAAAAAATATTAACTTTAGCTTTAATAAAATTGATTGATTTAATATCATCTCTTAAAAATTTCACTGATATGCCCAATGATAACCTTCTTGCCTAATGAAAATCTATCATAATAGATGTAAAAGCTCTATTAAAAAGATTTTTGAATTTAAGTAAATTTTCATCGTTACTTTTAATTTTTTAATAATATAATTACTTGAATAAGAATTATACTTTAATTTTTTTGAAATACATTATAATATATATGAAGTTATTAAAATATAAAAATAAAAAAATAATTGGATTTTGAATGTTTCACCAAATATAACTTTCCCTTGTAATAGCGAAAGATATATATATTTATCAAAAAAATTCTAAAAAATATTGAAATTAATTCATACATTAATATAGTATATGCACAAATTTTTATATATTTATTGATTAATTTTTAAAAATAAATTAATACACCACCCATGCAGTTACAAATAAATATTGCACCCACTAATGTACACATATAAATTCATTTTGCTTGTACTAAAAAATATATGTTCAAACAAGGGAATTTTTTTTGGAGCGCTTAGTGTACACGTGTGGGAGAAAGGATGATCATCCGATTTTGCTTGGTAAATGATGCATTCCTTTTTTTTATTATTTTCTTTTCACTTCGTTTTTTTCACAGCTGCTGAATCAAAAGGTAAACGCCCCAGATTTTTCCGAAACAAATGAGCAGCCCATAAGGCGGGGATGAATGCATTTTTATAAATATTTATTGGCTCACCAAAATTGAATTTGAACCCTCCACGGGTAAATAAATATTTTAACATTCTTGGTCAAGGTTCAACAATCCACGTACGAAGCATGTAATGAATCTCACATTCAGTCTCGTGGAAATTTGGTTTTCCGAATTTCCTGCCCAGGTGTCCATTAACGACGTTGCAATACTTGACCTTATTTTTTCGATTCAACTGATTTCCTCCATGCTCTGATGTCGTTCATCCAAATTGGAAACGGCCCACCCACCTACTGATTGTTATTAACACTACAGTTTTGGCTAGTCGGAAAACGTTTTCTCATAATTTTTCGCGATTTTTGGAAATATGTTTTGTACATGTATTTTTAGGAAAAATGTTCAACACGAAAGTTGTAGATCTCGACGAGATCTACAACTTTCGTGTTGAACACTTTTCCTAAAATGCATGTATAAGGCGTATTTCTAAAAGGCGTGAAATCTGAGTGTATTTTCCAAAATATGCATTGTACATGCATTTTTAGGAAAAATGTTCAACACAAAAGTTGTAGATTTACAACTTTCGTGTTGAACACTACTTCTAAAAATGTATGTACAAAACGTATTTTCAAAAGTCACGAGAAATTAGGAGAAAACGTTGCGCGACTAGCCAAAACTACAGTGCTAATAACAATCACCAAAAACAGTTTCATGCCAAATTTGTTGGAATGTATATAATTTTTTTAATAATAAAATAATAGATCTAGAAATATGATAGAAGAAAAAAAATTGTAAAACAGAAATAAAAAAATCAGAATATTTTTAGTTTTAGATTGAGTTTGGATAAAAGGTGGTCACTGCATTAAATAAGTTGCATCTTCCTCCGGTATAATTTTCAAGTGATGCACATTCCTCAAAGTACAACACTCGGCTTGATCTTGAAAGCTCAGATGACACGGATATCGAAGAAGCAAAAAACACATGAAATCTCGCTTGATAAACCAGTTGAAATTGGTGAAGTGAAAGTGGGTTGTCGGGCAGTCCGGGCGGCTAGCTTAGGCGGACTGACCGCGCGGACTGGTTCCTAGTCCGGCGGGTTGGTGGTTGGCGACCTGCGTAGTGTGCTGCGGTCTGGCTTTGTGGACTGCGCGGACTGGTTTTGTCCGGCAGTGAGTTGAACTCTGCAAGGTGGTGCGCGCGGCCTGTGCGGACTGGGCTTGGAGTCCGCACTTCTTCTTTGAAGTTGCGGTAAGCCGCGGTCTGGACTTGGAGCTGGCGGACTAGTTTGGTATCCGCCGAGCTCGCGCTATCCTTTCTGGACTTGCTCTTCTGTGGAGTTCAGGGTTCCCGCAGTGTCCGCTGTGACCGGGTCTTTTGTGCCTGTGGTCGCGGACTGCGCGAGGTGGAGTTGTTTTTCGCAGTGTCCGCTGTGACCGGGCGGTGTGCCTGTGGTCATGGACATTGCGAGCTGAGTTGGTTTCCGCAGAGTCCGCTGTGACCAGGCGTGTTGCCTGTGGTTGCGGACTGGTGCTTGTGGACTGTTGCGATGTCGTCTCTTTGACGGACTAGCATTATTCTCGGCTAGTGGCTTATGCGTCTCGACTAGTCCTGCATTGTTTCTGCGGACTGAGCGAACTGGCCTGAGCAGCTCGCCATCTCGCCTGGACTTGGCGATTTGGTTTGCCTCGTGCGGGCGGACTGTGCGGATTGACATTGTTAGCTGCGACCAAGGGGCGGTGTCTCTATCTCATAGGGTGGTGACCGCACTCCTCACCTGGCCTATAAATAGGACCCCCCCGGCATGCCATTGACAATAAGAGTGAACAGTAAGTTGGCTTGGATCAAGTGCTGCGGACTCGACTTTTGTATCCGCGCGGTTTGATAAGAGTTAATCGGTTTGCTGTGTGCAGGTGGCGCGACTAGTGCTGTGAAACCAGGTGTTTGGTTTTAACCTTCAGCCAGGCTCAGCGGTTTACCAGTTCTCTCTGCATCAACTTTCCAAGTTCAATAACCTGTCCGCGCGACCTTGGTGGTTCGGCGGTTAGGCGGTTTGCTCCTTTGTTCAGCAGCAGTTCAGCAAATAACGGGTTGTCCGCACGACCTCGCGGTCTTTGCGGACTCCGTGTTGTGTTCGGCTTCAGCACCTTGGCGATCTGTGCGGTCTCGGCGAGCTCGACAATCTTGGCGGACTCTGCGGACTCACAGTTCTATCCGCCCGGCTTGTTTTGTGTTTCTACTTTTTCATGTACTGGCGAAATCATGTCTCGTCATGTATGTCTCGCTTTGTAGAGAAGATTAATGAAATTTTGATCTGCTTGCTTCTGTCTATGTTTTTGGTTATCTGAGTTGCATCCTGCTTTCCGCTGTTCAAGTTGTGATCTGGGTAGTGCCGAAGATATTGATTTGGTGTTTGAGCTACCTTGCTGATCAACTTGAGAAAATTCAACAAAACCAAACGCTAATAACAGAATCACGAAGAAATTTGTAAAGTGAGAGCAAGAAAATACGGAAGAGAGAGATCAAGGCAAAACCCATGCGTAAAAATGAATAAAAAAATCAACTATATAGGTGTTTCGTAAAAAGACAAGAAATTAATCTTGTAATACTTTCCAACAATTATATTTATTAATGGAAATCTCAAATCTCAAATCTCGGATCATGAATCTCCAATACCGTTTTAGGATCCCAAATACCTAATCCCAATTCTCAAACCCCAAACCTCAAATCTCAGATCCCAAATTCCAAATGTCAAATCTTGGATCAGGTACGGTGTGTGTGCACATACTCGCATGTGTGATTCATAGTTTCTTCGTATGCTCCTTTGAAAAAAAATGAGTAGAAGAGCAAGGTGGGACTAAAGACTTTTTGTTGGGTTCGAGTTCCCTCTTAATTAGGTGGATAAAGCCTGCGACGGTGAACATTGAGAGGTCTGTAATGAGTTGGATTGATTCATTGCAAACTTTGGGCACGATCGGGCGAGATCGGCAAGATCATAGGACTTATATCATAAGATTCATTACAAACTTCGGGCATCTCTGATTGTCATAGTGTGAACTTGGGTTCAAACCTTACTAAAAATAATTTTTTGCGAGGTTAAAAATTGTGTCATATGAGTCTTTTCAATTAATTTAGAGATAAAATGGTAATTCATATTATATTTAATGCCAAGAGAAAATAGGTCTATGATACTCTATCATAGTAGGTATACTAACTATATTATACAAAAAATTAAGGGCGCTGCTATTCGCACCGCAGTTTTGGCTATTCACACCGCACTTTCTCCCAATTTTTCGTGCCTTTTGGAAATACGTCTTGTACATGTATTTTTAGGAATAGTGTTCAACACAAAAGTCGAGATCTACAACTTTTGTGTTGAACATTTTTCCTAAAAATGCATGTACAAGACGTATTTTCAAAAGGCATGAAAAATTAGGAAAAAGTGCGGTGCGAATTGTCAAAATCGCGGTGTGGATAGCAGTGCCCAAAATTAATCCATCTTGGAGTAATGCAAAATTTCAACGCCCTGGCCTCGGACTTTGAAGTCCCACTTGCAAAAAACTGAACGGATTTACATTTTCCCTCCGTTTTTTTTATATTTTTGACCTCCCACAATCATTCCGCCGAATTTGATTTTGACCGAGGCTCTTTTTTATACTCCCCAGAGGTGGTTATGGTGGTTACGCGGCTAGCCGCAGACCGTAACCACCTAATCTAATATTTGCAAACCAAATTCATAACATAATACACGCATATTATTTTACTAGACGCAAACGGTTCGGTTTATGACGGTTACCCACGTAATCGACGGTGACGATGGAGAGAGCGTGATTAGATGGTGGAGAAAACGCATGGCGTAGGTCGAACGTCGGTCGACGACGGCCAACAACCAGGAAACTCTTGGCCGGCGATGGTCGCGCTTGACCGGAAGAACTTGGTTGGCCGCCGGCGGAAGGCCGACCAACTGAGGGGAATGGGAGGTCGCCCCTAATCGAGGCTAGTGGAGGAGAACGGGCATCAAATTTTCCACTCATTTTTGGTAACAGGGAGGCCGCCCCTGAAAGGGGAGGCGGCCAAAGATGTGCCGCCCATTTTTGGCAGCAGGGAGGCCGCCCCTTGAAGGGGCGGCGACCAAAGACGGGGGGGGGGGGGGGGGGGGGGGGCAAATGGCTGTCTGTTTTTGGTAGCAGGGAGGCCGCCCCTGGAAGGGGCGATGGCCAATGACGAGCGTCCAAAGAAGGGGCTTTTTGGCATGGACCTTTTTCCTGGTATGATTGTCATAGGCTTTGCCCCAGTCCTTCCTGGTGAGCCGCTGGCTGATCTCCTGCTGGGTGATTTGGTACCTGACTTCGTTAGAATTTCCCCAGTGAGTCTTGTTTTACGAGACACTCGATTTCATCCCTAAGCTTGGAGCAATTTTCGGTGTCGTTTCCACGCACGTGGTGGAACTCAGAGTACTTTGTTTGGTCCCCTACATTCCTGACGAGGGACCTGGGCTTGCAGAGAGCCTCATTTCCCTGGATTGCATAAAGTATGTGGTTCTGGAAGTATTGAGGGGCAGTGCTGCCGAGGTTGTGGGCTGCCATGACGTTCATCGCTCTTCCCTAAGACGGGTGAAGCCCCCCACTCCTTCCATATTTTTGGGTCTCTATCAAATTATCGTCGGTGTGTCTCGATTGCTTCGTCAGCGACAATCTGTACTTCGACCCGTCGTGCCAGCTCATGGTAACTTGGTACTATTTCTCTCATTAACTTTGAGTAGAAGCTTTCGGGGCGGAGTCCTCCTAAGAAGACTCACAAGAGTTCTGAGTTGACTCCTGGGATTTGTCGTGCCTTAGTGGTGAAATAATGACAGAAATATTTAAGGGTATCCCCTTCACTTTATCGGATCCTAGAAAGGTGTGAGGGGTCCCGAACAACCTTCTGATTTGCAATGGTCCGATCGACAAAAAGTTGAGATAAACTTGCAAAGTTGTTGATTCCCCCTTCCTTCAGAGAGGAGAACAAGGTTTGGTCTCGTGCTTTCAAAGTTGCTGGGAATACTTTGCACAATAACTGATCGGGAGCATTGTTGAGCCTTATGATGTTAGAGAAATGATGGATGTGATCTGATGGGTCGTATGTTCTCTCGAACGCCTCGATTTTTAGGAGCTTGAAACTGTGTGGGTTTGGGTACGCCAGAACTTCGGGCGCCAGTAGAGACCCAGTCCCGGCCGAGCGGTGCAGATATGCGGTATGTTGGCCAACCTGGCCATATTCTTCTGCTATGAGTTCTCTGATTTCATACCTGATTGGTCTTTCTGTTGGATTCTTGAGGGCACCCGTCTATTGTCATTGTTGTTGCTGACTGGCTTCGGTTTCTCTAAGGCAACGGGCGAGGGGTGAAGTACTTGCTGCTTCCGAAAATTCCTCGGAGTTATCTTCTTGAAGGTTGTCTACGACAGGAATTGGAGGGGAAGGTGGTTGATTGACTAGCGTGGGTGGCATGATGGTTGCTTGAGCTGCCCCAAGATTTCTGAGGAGCGTAAGTATTTCGGCATGTTGCTCTTCTATGCAAGTGATTCACCTGGTGAACACATTGCCCTGTGCATCAATGGTCTCCTCTTGATGAAGTGCGTTTACCAGAGAATGAGAGGGTCTGGCATTATCAAGTCCTTGCCGGTCAGATCCCTGGTTTGTGCGAGTGTTTCTCCGCGCCATCGCTGTTAGTCACGAGTATCATTGTGCGGAGGATACTGTCTGTTGAAATTATTGAAGTGAAAAAGTGGGGGTTGATTGGGCTGACCGCGCGCCGTGGGCGGACAATTTGGCGGACTGGTGTGCGTCCTGATGTTTGTGGCCTGGTGGTTTGTCCTTGGTGGAAGCTGTGCAGATAGGTTGATTATCCGTAGCTTGGGCGGTCTGGTTTGGAGTTCGAGGAGTTTTCTCTATGCGGATAGTTCTTGGAGCTCGCGAGATCCGCATTGGCCTGTGTCTTTGATCTCATGAGGTGCGGTTAGGAGATAACTGCAGAGTTTGCGGCTAGATGAACTGGTTTGGATCTGGCGGTCTGAGCGGACTGATAGTTCATGTCCGCGGAGCTCGCGCACGAGGTACACTTATTGCTGAATTTGGTCACGATCTGTGAAAAGTCCAGTTTGATCGTAGTGTCCGCTGGTTGACCGGGCGGTCTGTGCCTTTGGTCGTGGACTTGTTGGTGCGGGCTAGAGCGGTGTCCGCGGGTGTGTGGACTATTGCTGTGTTCGGCTTTGTCCATGTGTACTGAGCGGACTGTATTGTGCTAGCTGCGAGCTGGGCGGTGTTTCTATCTACTAGGGCGGTGACCACACTCCTATTCGTGCCTATAAATAGGCCCCCCCCCCCCGTGTGACAATATATTTAACTGAATGAACAGTTAGTTGAGCGTGGGTTAATTGTTGCGGCCTCGTATTTTCTATCCACGCAGTTTGAGAAGAATAACATGTTTGTTGTTTGCAGGTTGTGCGGCTATCACTGAGAAGCCAAGACTTTGGTGCTGATTACGGTCAGGGATCACTGAATCTTGTGGTTTACAATCAGCGGTTAGCAGCAGGTCGAAGTTGCGGCCATCCGGTCTTCTCTCCTCCAGCAATTCCAGTTCAATAACCTGTCCGCCGGTCTGGGCGGTCTAGACAGTTTGTTCTTCAGTTCGGCAGCAGCTTCTCGACGAACTTTGCTGTTCAGTTTGGCAAGGGAGACAGTCTCGGCGGTCTCGGCCACTGTCCGCCTGGCTTCTATTTTTTTTTGTTCTCTGCTTCCTTGTCTGTACTTGGCAAAATCATATCTCATCATGTATACCTCTTGCTGTAAAGAAGATTGTTAATACATGACCTACTTGTTAATTTCCTTACACCTGGTTTACTGAGCTTGGTTGTGGTTGGAGTGTTCTTGCATCTGGTTTCCGCTTTCCGCTCAATCAAGGGTTCATCTTGATAGCTTTGAAAGTTTTACTAGGTATCAGAGCTATCACCTGATCATCTTGTGAAATTTTAACATGGTATCAGAGGAAACAAAGGCTTGAACAATGATGAGCCACCAAGTTTGCTCTTCTCTGGAAGTTTGTTAAATTAGTGATTTTGCAATGGATAGTGGGTTTGCAAGAGGTCTGGGTATTGAGCTTTTAACGCCGACTAACTTTAAGAAGTGGAGGTCGTGCATAGAAAGCTATCTTCTTGGAGAGGACTTGTGGGAAGTTGTGTGTGGAGACAATATAATAAAGGTTACTGCTGCAACTGGGTCTGCTGAAGAGGTGAGAGCTTGGAGGAAAACGAATACAAAGGCTGAGTTTACTCTGAAGCGGGCTATCTCACCAAAACTCTTTGATCACATCGTTGGATGTTCATCAGCTGCTGAGATTTGGACTTCCCTTGATGGGTTATTCAACAAAAGAATGTAGCTCGGCTACAGTTTTTGCAGAATGAGTTGACGAGAGCCACTCAGGGAGACTTGTTTATCTCAACCTTCTTCCTTAAAATGAATAACCTGTGCACTGAGATATCAGCGTTGGACCCTGATAAGCCAATCTCGGAGGCGAAGCTCAAGGGGCACATCATTTGTGGCTTGCAAAAGGAGTATGTGGCCTTTATGACCTTTGTTCAAGGCTGGGCCATTCAACCATTGTTCCTAGAGCTGGAGAACTTGCTGGCTTCACAGGAGAGCTTAGCAAGATAGATGGCTGGTTTGACTGTTTTTGGAGGAGACAGTGAGGCTCTCTTCTCAGGGAATAAGAAGAGATGGGACAATAAGAAAAAACTTGTTGGCGATGGTCCATCAACTTCATATCAGCAAGAGAAGAGTTACTCTTCTAATCGTGGTGAGATGAAGAAGGAAGAACCAAGGTACTACAAGTGCAATATGTCGGGTCACTTCAGACGAGACTGCAAGGTGAAGCTTCAGCCAGGTCATGTTGTAGGCAAGGAGGAGGCGGGTTCTAATGCTGAGGGAGCTGGATGGGGGAATGCTTTTTTTGACGGGTGTGTGTGTCCGTGCTTTGTCTTCCATCAACTACCAATATGACTGGATCATCGACTTTGGGTATGGTCATCACCTCACTGGGGATGAGTCAAAGTTATCTTCGCTGCAGGCTTACTCAGGTAATGAAGCTATTATTACTGCTGATGATTCTGTTCATGTAGTCAAGAATGAGGGAATTGTGTCTTTGGGTAGTGATAAGGAGCCACTCACGTTAAGGAGTGTTTATCACGTACCAGGCATAAAGAAGAATCTCTTCTCAGTGACCAACGCGGTAGATGCAGGCTATCACGTTCTGTTTGGCCCAACAGAAGTGAAATTTCTCTGGAATGTATCAGTGGTAAAGACTGATATTGCTCACGTTGGAAGGAGAGTTAATGACTTGTTTGTTCTATCAACAAGCTCTTATGTTGATCGGATGAGGACAAATGATAGCGCGACTATATGGCATGAAAAGATGGGGCACGTAGGGATGGTCAAGCTGAAAGCCATGACGGTGAGAAGCCTTGTGAAAGACTTGCCTAAGTTGTCATCCTACGGTGATGGTAATGTTTGTGCTGGATGTCAATATAGAAAGGCAAATCGCCTTTCATTTGATAAGTCACAAACCAGGTCTAAAGCACCATTAGAGTGTGTTTATGGTGACCTGAAGGGACCAAATTGTACAACCCCGTATTCGAAGAGTGAGGGTCTTCTAGCAGGCGCAGGGCTAGATATGCAGTTTTTAAGCTTTTTGAGGGGTTGACACTCTTGGTGGCCAATTTAGTGTGAATATGTATTTTATACTAATAGGGGGATAAAATATTTTTCTCCCCCCGACCCCCTCGGGGGGTCACCCAGCCCCAGGCCGCCGAGTTCAACTAAGGCCGTCGAGTTCAACCCAGGCCGCCGAGTTCACCCAGGCCGCCGAGTTCAACCCAGGCTGCCGAGTTCACCCAGTCTGCCGAGTTCAACCCAGGCCGCCGAGTTCAACCCAGGCCACCGAGTTCACCCAGGCCGCCGAGTTCACCCAGGCCGCCGAGTTCAACCCAGGCTGCGGAGTTCAACCCAGGACGCCGAGTTCACCCAGGCCGCCGAGTTCAACCCAGGCCGCTGAGTTCACCGAGGCTGTCGAGTTCACCCAGGCAGCCGAGTTCACCTAGGACGCCGAGTTGAACCCAGGCCGCCGAGTTCACCCAGGCCGCCGAGTTCACCCAGGCCGCTGAGTTCAAACAAGGCCGCCGAGTTCACCCTAGCCACCGAGTTCACCCAGGCCGCCGAGTTCACCCAGGCCACCGAGTTCACCCAACCCAGGCCGCTGAGTTCACCCAGGCCAGCGAGTCCACCCAGGCCACCGAGTTCACCCAGGCCGCCGAGTTCAACCCAGGCCGCCGAGTTCACCCAGGCCGCCGAGTTCACCAAGGCCGCTGAGTTCAACCCAGGCCGCCGAGTTCACCCAGGCCGCCAAGTTCACCCAGGAGGTCGGTGAGTCCACCCAGGCCGCCGAGTTCACCCAGGCCACCGAGTTCAACCCAGGCCACCGAGTTCACCAAGGCCGCTGAGTTCAACCCAGGCCGCCGAGTTCACCCAGGCCGCCGAGTTCACCCAGGCCGCCGAGTTCACCCAGGCCTCCGAATTCACCCAGTCCGCCAAGTTCAACCCAGGCCGCCGAGTTCACCCAAGCCGCCGAGTTCAACCTAGGCCGCCGAGTTCACCCAGGCCACCGAGTTCAACCCAGGCCGCCGAGTTCAACCCAGGCCGCCGAGTTCACCCAGGCCGCCGAGTTCAACCCAGGCCGCCGAGTTCACCCAGGCCGCCGAGTTCACCCAGGCCGCCGAGTTCACCCAGGCCGCCGAGTTCAACCCAGGCCACCGAGTTCACCGAGGCCACCGAGTTCACCCAGAACGCCGAGTTCATCCAGGCCGCCGAGTTCAACCCAGTCCGCCGAGTTCAACCCAGGCTGCCGAGTTCACCCAGGCACCTGAATTCAACCCAGGCCGCCGAGTTCAACCAAGGCCGCCAAGTTCACCCAGGCCGCCGAGTTCGCCCCAGGCTGTCGTCTCGCTTGCTCGCCCGGCTTGAAGGTTGGCCCTTGGTGGACTGCATTTAACTGCTCAGAATAGCGAGATTTGGCTGTTGACAGTCCAACCTGGGGGCATTTCAGTAATTTAAGAATAGCGGAATGTGGTTATTGGCAGGCCAGCTCCAAAACTATAAATAGACCCTTGAGGGTGCCTTGAAGGGCATGACTTCTTAGCCACTTGAACCCCCTTGCTTTCTTCCTCCAAGGAACCTAGCTCAAGCATTGGCTAGGAAGGGGGAGACCTCAAAGGTCTTCCGGGTGTGAGGTGGGACCTCCACGCTAGAGCCGAGGATCTGTTCCTAGTTTTCCAAGTCTTTGGTCTGTAATGTTTCCCCGAGTGTAGTAGGTGTGAGGTCACCCCTTTCTTGTGACCCCGAACTCCACAGAGACCAAGTTTTTGATTTCAACACAACTGTCACTGCCAGTCTCGGAGGGAGCAGGTGTATGCTCGTGATGATTGATGACTGTACGAGGTACACATGGGTGTACTTCATGAAGGAAGAGTCAGATGCTTTCCAGTTGTTTGTGGAGTTCAAGGAGCTGGTGGAGGGCCGGCTTGGCCTGTAGATCAAGAAGTTGAGAACAGACAATAAAGGTGAGTTTATTTCAACTGAGTTCTCTAACTTCTGCAGGAAACAAGGCATCCGGGGGGAGATTACGTGTGCAAATACTCCACAACAAAATGGAGTAGCGGAAAGGATCCATCATTTGATGAAAATCTGCAAATGTTGGCTTCATGCAAAGGGCATTCCGAGGTCCTTCTGGGCGGAAGGAATGGCCTGCGCAACTTATATCATCAATCGAATGCCTTTGAGTCCGATCAACATGAAGTCTCCTCATAAGCTGATATTCAAGGAGAAGCCCAGTGTTGAACACCTTCGGGTGTTTGGATCAACCTGCTATGTACATGCCCCGGATGCTCTGAGGACCAAGCTTGATGCAAAGACGAGGAAGCTTGTCTTTGTGGGGTATGATGAGCGGAAGAAGGGATGGACATGTATTGATCCTGCGACGAAGAAGTTTGTTATATCAAGAGACGTTGTCTTTGATTAACTGACGTCGTACGGAGGTAGCTCTGAGCTGCAGAAGAGCGAGTCTGATGGTGGGCATGTGGAAGCTACTAAGGATCTTCTGGTGGAGCTGCCGGTATCACCCGGAGCTCCGGTATTTTAAGCTCTAGGGCGGAAGCTTTTGGTTCAGGAAGCAGGAGGAGCGTTGCTCCAAGTTTGCCCGAGAATGGAGCTGATGAAGAGGAAGCAGCAGAGGTGGTCAGTAATGGTCAGGCCCTTCGGAGATCGAAGAAGACCATTAAACCACCAGCTCAGTATAACGATGGAAACTTAGTGAGCTTTGTCTCCTATTTCTTCACAGGCCCCTGGATGAGCGGGAGCCTTCAAAGTTTGAAGATGTCACTGAGGTCAAGGAGTGGGATGACGCTATGCATGAGGAGATGAAAGCCCTCAAAAGGAACGAGACTTGAAACCTTGTGCCTAAGGTCGTTGGCGTTACTCCCGTGACTTGTAAGTGGGTATACAAACTAAAAAAGAAGGCTGATGGGAGTATCGAAAGATATAAAGCTTGTCTGGTTGCTCGGGGGTTCTCCCAACAGTACGAAGAAGACTAGGAAGAGATGTTTAGTCCAGTTGCCAAAATGACTTCGGTGCGGGTGGTGATTGTTTTGGCTGCTTGGCAAGGGTGGAAGATTTGACAATTTGATGTAAAGAATGCTTTTCTTTATGGGGAGATAGATAAAGAAATCTGCATGGTTCAACCACCAGGTTATGTATCTGAAGATCATTTGAACTACGTATGCAAGCTTTAGAAGGCTCTTTATGGGTTGAAGCGGGCTCCACGTGCATGGTATGGGAAGATCGCAAAATACCTCTAGTTTTGCGGATATTTTGCCTCTGATTCAGATTCTAGCTTGTTCATAAAGAAGCAGGGGGAGCTTCATGTATTGGTGTTGTTGTACGTGGATGACATGATCGTCACGGGGAACTCTGAGGAGGAGGTAGCTAGGCTTAGGGCCGAGCTAGTTATACGGTTCGAGATGAAGGATTTGGGTGAGCTCCAGCACTTCCTTGGACTCGAGGTTGAGAGGAAGAAGAGCGGGATACTCGTCTCTCAAAAGGGCTATGTTGAGCGGATTGTTCATCGATTTGGCTTGAGGGAGGGAAAGAGTAGCTCTACTCCTCTGGATTGTGGTCTGAAGCTTCAACGAGATGAGGGGAGGATTCTTCCTGATTACTTGATGTTCCGGGCTCTGGTCGGGAGCATGATTTACCTGACGATTACAAGGTTAGACATTACCTATGTTGTAGGGCAGGTTAGTCGTTATATGACGAAAACAAGGAAACCTCATCTGGTAGCGGTGAGGAATATTCTGAAGTATGTGAAGACTACTTCTGATATGGGACTCTTGTATAGGAGGGACACAGGTTTTTCTCTGTATGGCTACACTGATGCTGATTATGGGGGACACTCAGACGATCAAAAGTCGACGTCTGGTTATGTTTTCACATGGGGATCAACTGGTATTTCATGGTGTAATAAGAAGCAGAACTCGATGTTTGTCTCTATTACGGAAGCGGAGTACAAGGCTTCGGCCTTGGAAGCTCGGGAAGCCATCTGACTGAGGAGACTAGTAGAAGATGTCCATTAAGAAGTGTGAGGTCCAACTCTACTTTGCGATGACAACGAGAGTGCCCTGAAACTGGTTAATAATCTAGTTTGCCACGCACGGACCAAGCACATAGAGATTGAGCACCACTTCATTTGGGAGAAGGTGTTGGAGGGGTCTTTTATGGTTGAGCATCTGTGGAGAGAGGAAAATATCGCAGATATCTTCACTAAGCCGTTGTCGAAGGGGCCAGTTGAACGGCTACGAGGACTGCTGGGTTTGGTCACCACTTCTCACTTCAAGGGGGAGTGTTGGAATTATTGAAGTGAAAGTAGGGGTTGATTGGGAAGACCGAGCGGCTTGGGCGGACATTCTGGCGGACTGGTGTGCGTCCTGATGTTTGCAGCCTGGTAATTTGTACTTGGTGGAAGCCGTGCGGATAGGTTTATTATCCACATCTTGGGCGATTTTGTTTGGAGTTCGCGGAGTTTGCTCTATGCAGACTGTTCTTGGAGCACACGAGATCAGTATTGGCATGTGTCTTTGATCTCAGGAGGTGCGGTTAGGAGGTAACCGCGGAGTTCGCGGCTAGGCGAACTGGTTTGGATCTGGCGGTCTGAGCGGACTGATAGTTCATGTCTGCAGAGCTCGCGCCAGAGGTACACTGGTTGCTGGACTTGGTTACGATCTGTGACAAGTTCAGTTTGATCGCAGTGTCCGCAGGTTGATCGGGCGGTCTATGCCTTTGGTCCATGACTTATTGGTGCGAGCTGGAGCGATGTCCGCGGGTGTGCGGATTGTTGCTGTGTCCGGCTTTGTCCATGCGGACTAAGCAGACTTCCTTGTGCTAACTGCGAGCTGGGGTGGTGTTTCTATCTACTAGGGCGGTGACCATACTCCTCTCCGTGCCTATAAATAGGACCCCCCTATGACAATATATTTAACTGAATGAACAGTAAGTTGAATGTGGGTTAATTGCTGCAGCCTCGAATTTTCTGTCCGCGCGGTTTAAGAAGGATAACCGGTGTGTTGTATGCAGGTTGTGCGGCTAGCACTGAGAAGCCAGGACTTTTGTGCTGACTGCAGTCAGGGATCAGTGAAGCTTGTGGTTTACAATCATCGGTTAGCAACAGGTTGTAGTTGCGGTCAACCGGTCTTCTCTCCTTCAGCAATTCTAGTTTAATAACTTGTCCGCAGGTCTGGGCGGTCTGGGCGGTCTGGGCGGCAGCGGCTTCTCGGCAAACTTCGATGTTCAGTTCGGCAAGGGCGGCGATCTCGGCCTCTGTCTGCCTGTCTTCTATTTTTTGGTATTCTCTGCTTCTTTGTTTGTACTTAGTGAAATCATGTCTCGCCATGTATACATCTTGCTGTAAAGAAGATTGTTAATACATGACCTGCTTATTACTTTCCTTGCACCTGGTTTACTGAGCTTGGTTATGGTTGGAGGTTCCTGTGTCTGGTTTCTGCTTTCCGCTCAATCAAGGGATCGTCTTGATAGCTTTGAAAGTTTTACTTGATATCAGAGCTATCACATTGATCATCTTGTGAAATTTTAACACTGTCTTCAAGACATTCTTTGAGTTTGGGAGAAGTTAGTTTTTCACGGACGGAGCCAAACTGTTGCAAATCACTCCAGGCTCAGGTAGATCAGACTAAATTGAACCGCCTTAGTCTGGGAGCGGTTGAGCGTGCAAGCAGTCGCAGAGAAAGAAAAACAGACAAGATAATTTTTTAACATGGAAAACCCATCAATTGGGTAAAAACCACGTGATCGGATTTGTACCGACCAAACCTCCACTAGATCTTAGTGTTGTTACAGGGCTTTTCAAGAACTCATGGGTGATACACTACCTCTCATTACAATTATTAAGGAGAGAGGGAGCTTGGAGGGTGACAGACAACCGTTCACAAAGCTAATTATTTCTTCGTGTGCTGCGGGGAGCGATGCATTCGTTGTATTCTAGAGTCCTTTGATAGTTCTTAGAGGCGATAACAGCTTGTTGCACTCGTTGTGATGTTTGGTGCTCGAAGCTCGGGGGCCCGGTCAGTGCGCCTTATCCTCTGTCTTGTCTCGGATTGTCTTTTGGAGAAGTGTGGTGATGTTGTCTTATCGGTGGATGGAGCGCTTGCTCTTGAGTGCGTAAGGCGCTTATTAGCAGAGTGAGTGCACGGCTCTTGTTGTAGGAGGGCATGCGAAGCGCTAAATGGTAGAGAGCACGCAACACACTTGTTAGATGAGAGCACACATGGAGTTTGTTGGAGAAGAGTGCGCGAAGAGCTTGCTGATAGATAGTGCGCATGGCGCTTGTTGGAGGAGAGCATGCAAAGAGCTTGTAGGTAGAGAGTGCACTGGGCGCTTGCCGGTGGAGAGCACGTGGAACGCTTGCAGGAGGAGAGCACACAGGATCGTGCAAGGAAGAGACACACGCAAAAGCGTGTCAAGAGGCGGAGCGCACAGGGGCCCTCGAGCGACACAAGGAGGAAGGAGGGACTGGAGCTCTATTTATAGGCCACATAGGTGGTTATGGTGCTTACACGACTATCCGCCGACCGTGACCACCGAATCAAATATTTGCAGACTGAATTCATAACATAATACACACATATTATTTTATTAGTTTTACCAGACACATCCCAATTCTATTTTGGCTATGCACTCCCCCATTATGGGAGGTTATGTGGGTGGTTACGTGGGTGGTCACCCACATAACCGATAGCGATGATAAAAGGAGCGTGATTGGATGGTGTTGAAAATGCATGGAGTACGATGAACGTAGGCCGACGACTGGGAGAGTCTTGGTCGGCGATGTCTACGC
The DNA here is from genome assembly GCA_039513925.1 of Platanthera zijinensis. Lineage (NCBI taxonomy): Eukaryota > Viridiplantae > Streptophyta > Magnoliopsida > Asparagales > Orchidaceae > Platanthera > Platanthera zijinensis. The sequence continues at coordinate 18,695,808 of CM077078.1, forward strand.
TTGACTAGAGGAACTCGGTCGGCCGCCAGTGGAAGGTTGGCCTACCGAGGGGAATGGGAGGCCCCCACCCCTAATTAGGGCTGGTGGAGGAGAACATGTGACAAATTTACCGCACGTTTTAGATAACTGGGAGGCCGTCCTTGGAAGGGGCGGCGACCAAAGATGGGAGGCCAAATGGCCGCACATTTTTGGTAGCAGGAGACTGCCCTTTGAAGGGGTGGTGGCCAAAGACAGGCGTCCAAATGGCCGCCCGTATTTGGTAGCACGGAGGCTGCCGCTGGAAGGGGCGGCAACCAAATGGCTACCCGTTTTTGATAGCAGGGTGGCCACCCTTGGAAGGGGCGGCGGCCAATAACGGGTGGTCATATGGCCCCCATTTTTGGTAGTAGGAAGGCCAACCCTGGAAGGGACGACAATAAAAGACGAGTGGCCAAGTGGTCGCCCATTTGCGACGGTAGAGAGGCCTCCTCTGCCGGGGTTGTGGAAGGGGATGGGTGGCCCGTCTTGAGCAAGTCAGAGGCCGCCCTTACAAGGGTGACTGGGGGGGGGAGGAAGAACGGTCACGAGACCGTCCGGCCAAAGTAGCCAGGCAGCATGTAAGAGCACATTGTCGGGCCTGCGCGCGACTAGGCCTATGCGTGAGCGCCGGTGCGAGCGCGCAAGTGGGCCCGCATGTAGGTGGGTGCGCTGGATGGACCTGACAATGCACAACATTGCGTGCGGTTAGGTGGGGCCGTATGCACGCTCGCGTGCGGCCCGCACCCTATGTAGGTGGGGGTGTACTCGCTCAGCCACGCAGTTGCTTGGACGGGTTCTCGAGAGACGGCTCTGCACACAGGATTTTGCGCGAGTGCGACCGGCGAGTCAGACCGCATTCAAGGGATTCTTGGTTCAACCAAACCCACTCAGGGGAACATATATATATATATATATATATATATATATATATATATATATATATATATATATATATATATATACATATACACCATATTATAAAGAAATATGGTGGCCTGCATATAACATGAGTTCGAAATTCGAGGGTAATTAGGTGGACGTCAGATTTCTGATTTTTGATCATGAACCGTTGGATCAAACAACCCTCTATCCAGACTTTTTTATAGGACTCTTAAACCTACTCTAGCACAGTCCTAAACCTACTATAGGACAACCAAAAAACTAGCGGACCCGCAACCGGCGAGCCCGCAAACAACCCGCAAGCCCATCGCGCGAAAACCTGCAAGCAAACCCGCCCGCAAGTAAGCCAGCCAACATTACTTCGAATACTGAATGCGGAATATTGAATATATACCCGCAAAACTCCTAAGAATGGACGGTGTGGGACTAAAACAGGCGGGTGAATTGTTCACCCGCCTGTTTAGGCAAGGAAATCAGATTTTTCGGGGCCCAATATGACGGTCAAGATGGCTCCAAAACTAAATGTGGTCATCTTGAAAGTTGTCGATCTCGACGATCCGAACAACTTTTATGTTAATCATTTTTTGATTTGGAGCCTCCTTGACCTTCGATTTGGGACCCGAAAAGTCTGGGCGGCTAGACTGCTACAGTAAAGGCACGGAAATCAGGTTTTTTGGGGACCAATATGAGGGTCAAGATGACTCCAAAACGAAAAGCGGTAAACATGGAAGTTGTAGATCTTGGCGATCCGAACAACTTTCATGTTGATAACTTTTTGATTTAAAGCCTCCTTAACCTTCGATTTGGGATCCGAAAAATCTGGGCGGTGAGACTGCTACAGTAAAGGCACGGAAATAAGGTGATATAATAATATATATATATATATACACACACACACACACGAGTGACAGGCACGGGCCTTCGGCCCGATAGTCACGCGCCACAGTACCCGGCCGGCGATGGCGGGCTTCGCTCGCACCCGGCCGGTGACGGCGCGCTTCGCCTTCCCCCGTTGGGCCCCGACGGGCTTCGTCGCCCCCCCCCCCCCCCCCCCCCCCCCCCCCCCCCCCCCCCCCCCCCCCCCCCCCCCCCCCCCCCCCCCCCCCCCCCGCGAACTCTTCATGACCGTCCAAGATTGCTGAGTGCACTCAGCGCCCAGAACGGGGCGTTGAGTGCACTCAACACCCGCCTTTTGCACTCAACGCCGCCTATTAAAACAAGCGGATGTTTAGTCCCACACTGCCAAATATCTTGCATATTGCGGGTTTAAATATAGGTTCTCATGTTATGTTTCTGAAATCAATGCTTTAGCGGGCTTGCGGTATTGGGCTTGCGGGCGTGGTGTGCTGGCGGGCTGGCGGGTCCTCCTTTGGGTTTTGCTTAACCAATTTTTAAATTATTTAACATAGGTTTAAGACTGTCTTATAGTAGGTTTAGGAGCCCTATAAAAAAATCTGGACAGAGAGTTGGTTTGATCGGACGGCAGCTGAATTTCGCATCCATAATCCGACGGCTGAGATTAGTTCTATGGTTTTTAAAATCAAGGCTTTTAAAAGCCATTCATATTTCTTTATAAATAGTAATATATATATATATATGGATACATATCAAATGTGGGCTCTTTCCCTGTGTGGGCATGCAGGCGGGAGAAATCAGCCGCCCGATTAATCGGACGAGTGAAATCGATGGCACCAGTACCGTCCCCAACCTCTTATCCTGTGCATATGATATATAAGCGAACTCAACGGCGGCCGACGGCTTCGGGCTCGCCGACCAACGACCATCCTGGGTTCGTGATTGGTGGCCGGCAAGCCCGAAGCCGCCGACCGCCGCTAAGTTCGCCTGGTTTGTAATTTTCATGCGAACTCAGCGGCGGATGGTGGATTCGGGGCTCGCCGACCTGGTTCACATCGTTTGCTCTAGCTCGCTCCCGCCCTAGATCATAACTCCCCGGCCACCTGCAGCCTCGCTCCCGCTCTGGATCTCACTTGAATCGGGCTTCCCCTGGCTCTGCGGGTCATCATTCGTCTAGAGGAAGGAGTAGGATGCGGGACGTCGTTCGTCAAGAGAAAGGAGAAACATGTCATCGTTAGCCGAGAGGAAGGAGGCTGCGAGCTTCATCGTCCCCTAATCGGACAACTCTGCACATCCGCGTGCACGCCCGTAGGAAATCCCTCCTGCACACGATCAATCCCCTATAAATATACAAGTGACAGACACGGGCCTTCGACCCTGGGGGCATTCGGCGGGGGTGCGACAATCGGCGGGGTGCGACATTCGGCGGAGTGCGACATTCGCCGGGATGCGACATTCGCCGGTGGTGCGACATTTGTCGTGGGGACGACATTTGTCGTGGGCGGCGACATTTGTCGTGAGCGACGACATTTGTCGTGGACAGTACCCGCCCATATGGCCTCACGCAACAGTACCCGACCGACGACGGCGGGCTCTCCGCCCGCTTCCGGCGGGCTCCGCCCGACCCGCAACATATACATATGAGTACTCAAAATGACCGCAAAAAAAATATAAATCAAGAATAAAATTTTTATTTTGTAAAACAAATTATATTTTAACGTTAAAACATTAATTTTCTCTTGTCATTTCTACCTAGAGATTATAGGTTTAGGTTTTCTAATGTTTTTGTTTTTTGTATTTTAATATTGTAAAGTTATGTAATTATCTAAAAAAATATTATTTGTATAATATACTAGTATAAAATGACATCGGGCAAACTTTATAGTTGTATTCATAATTACACAATTATACCAAACTTTATATTAGTATATTATAAAACAATATTCTTTTAGGTAATTACACAACTTTACAATATTAAAATACAAAAAATAAAAACACTAGATACCATAAATCTATTGTCTCTAGCTAGGAATGACACGAGAAAAATTAATGTTTTAACGTTAAAATATAATTTGTTTTACGAAATAAAAATTGAATTCTTGATTTGTATTTTTTTACGGTCATTTTGAGTACTCATATGTATATGTTACGGAGCGGGCGGAGCCCGCCGGGAGCGGGCGGAGCCCGCCGGGAGCGGTCGGGTCCCGCCGGGGAGCGGTCGGGTACTGTCGCGCGAGGCCATAGGGGCGGGTACTGTCCACGACAAATGTTGCCGCCCACGATAAATGTCGCCGCTCACGACAAATGTCGCCGTCCACGACAAATGTTGTCCCCACGACAAATGTCGCACCACCGACGAATGTCGCACCCGACCGAATGTCGCACCCCGCCGATTGTCACATCCCCGCCCAATGCCCCCAGGGCCGAAGGCCCGTGCCTGTCACTTGTGTGTGTATATATATATATATATATATATATATATATATATATATATATATATATATATATATACAGATTAATGAATTTCCGCGCAGCGCTTTTTGGACAAAAAAATGCGCTCGTCGAAAAAATGAAAAAAACACCCTCTTAACAGCATTTTTAGAAAAAGTGGTCAACATGAAAGTTGTAGATCTCGACGAAATCTACAACTTTCATGTTGACCACTTTTTCTAAAAATGCTGTTTAGGGGGGTCTATTTTCAAAAGGCGCGAAGGGGGTTCCGCCCGGTAAATATTACGAATTTTTTTTTGCGCGGATCCCCTTCGCGCCTTTTGAAAATAGACCCCCTAAACAGCATTTTTAGAAAAAGTGGTCAACATGAAAGTTGTAGATCTCGTCGAGATCTACAACTTTCATGTTGACAACTTTTTCTAAAAATGTTGTTAAGGGGGTGTTTTTTTTATTTTTCCGGGGAGCGCATTTTTTTGTCCAAAAAACGCTGCGCGGAAATTCAGTGCCCCTATATATATATATATATATATATATATATATATAATATATATATATATATATATATATATATATATATATATATATATATATATATATATATATATATATATATTGTAGCTGCATGTCAAGAACTCAAGTTTCAAGCTAAGTACGGCAGCAAATACTGCGAACTTGATTCTTTCTGTGATGCTTTTGGCATCACCGGCCTATCCGCTCCCTCTACGGCCCGCCGTAAATCCCACAAACTTCTCACACATCCCAAATATAATCGATCTTCTTCTCAACGACGACCTCTTTCCCATCCCAATGACCCTCACTCCTCTAAATCATATCATCGACGGACCAAACGTCCTCACCACTTTACTTCTATCACCTGCTTCAAATGCGGCCAGAAAGGTCATATTGCTGCTAAATGTCGCTACAAAGGACGTATCAATGAAATCATTGATGACCTCTTTGATGTCGATGACGACATCAAAAATAAATTAAAAAATAAACTTCAAATCTTCCAAATTACCGACGATGAGTCGATGACCCCGATTCTTACACCTCCTCCGATACTTCGCATCACTCCTCCCCTTGCGCTTGTCAACAACAAGTCAACATGATCCGCACCAGTCAAAATGATACCAAAGACTTCATCTTTGACATGATCAAACAAATTTCTGATCCCGATCAACAGAAACAACTTTTTGAAAAATTACAAACCTTAGTAACAATTTTCCTGATCCTTCCAAATTAAACATCATTGATCATCATACTGATGATTCCTCCACCCCAAGCAGTAACTTGGACAATCCTCTTATAAACCTCTTAAGTGACATCGAACAAGATCTCCAAAGTGATGCCCCTCCGAATCTTAAAAAAATACGACGACACCCGCACAAATCCACCTTCCCACGTACTAACCGTCGCTGGATCAATCCTGATACCAGAAATTATTATCCACGCCCAACACCTCCCGACATTCAATACGAAGAACGCGCCAAATTCCATGCTAAACATTATGACGGCGGAGATATCATAGGGGGGGGGGATATCATATGAGGGCAAGCCTACTGTGCGTGCGTACGGGCATAAGATTTTGGGGGTCAATATGGTCTCAAAACGAACAGTGATCAACATGAAAGTTATAGATCTCGATGAGACGAACAAATTTCATTTTGATCACTTTTTGATTTGAAGCCGTCTTGACACTCGATTTGAGCCTCTAAATCGGGGGCGGCGAGAGGCTTTACTGTAGCACTCTCGCCGCCCCCCGATTTCGAGGTCAAAATTGGGGATCAAGATAACTTCAAATCAAAAAGTGATCAACATGAAAGTTGTTCGTCTCGCCGAGATCTACAACTTTCATGTTGATCACTTTTCGATTTGAATCCTCCTTGAGCTTTTCCGTACGTCCGCACGCCCGCACTATATATATCCATATATATATATATATATATATATATATATATATATATATATATATATATATATATATATATTATATATATATATATATATATATATATACTATATTAAAAAGATATATGGTGGTCTGTCAGTAGCGTGAGTTCGAAAATAGGGGGAAAATAGGTGGCCGTCGGATTTGAGTGCTTTGATCTTGAACCGTTGGATTTTTTGCTGCAAATAGCGGGTATGGTTTGTCAATAAAAAAAACCCAAAACTTGGTAACACTCTCTCTTCTGTTTCCCGATCCTGTAATCCCGATATAGGAAACAAAATCGTGAAAGCCACGGCCAGCTTCACCGCCGCCGCCGCCGCCGGCGGCGGCCTGACCTGAGACCCCCGGCGGGTTCGCCGGGAGCAGTCGACCCTTCCGGGGTGTTCCGGTGGTAGATCTGGGCGTCACGGTCAGGGCCACTGCCGGCGGTGGCCCCGTCGGAGCGCCACCGGAACACCCCCGGAAGGGTCGACTGCTCCCGGCGAACCCGCCGGGGGTCTCAGGTCAGGCCGCCGCCGCCGCCAGCGGCGACGGCAAAGCTGTCCGTGGCTTTCGTGTTTTTTAATTAATTTTTTTTCACGCTTTTAATAATTAAAGCATTTAAAATCATTTAAAAAGAAATCTTTTATTAAAAAAAGATTTAGAGGTACTGTCGTCAAGCGGCCGGCGGCGGCGAAGCCTGCCGGGGGGTGGGCGAAGCCCGCCGTCGCCGGCCGGGTACTGTGGCGCATGGCCATCGGGTCGGAGGCCCGTACCTGTCACTCGTGTATATATATCTATATATATATATAGATATATAGGGGATGTATCATATGCGGGTAAACGGGCGTACGAACAAAAATCAAGGAGGCTTCAAATCAAAAAGTGATCTACATGAAAGTTGTAGATCTCGGCGATCCGAACAACTTTCATGATGATCACTTTTTGATTTGGAGCCCCCGTGATCTTCGATTTGGGACCCGAAAAGTCTGGGCGGCGAGACTGCTACAGTAAGCCGAAAATTTTCCAATTTTCGGGTCTCAAATAGGGGGTCAAGGAGGCTCCAAATCAAAAAGTGATCAACATGAAAGTTGTAGATCTCGGCGATCCGAACAATTTTCATGTTGATCACTTTTTGATTTGGAGCCTCCTTGACCCCCAAATCCCCAAGCCCATATGTCAGCACCTAAGCTAACCCGCATATGATATGTATTCATATATATGCGGGACTTGATCTCTAAGATTCTCTTATATATATATATATATATATATATATATATATATATATATATATATATATATATATATACATATATATATACATACATACATACATACATACTTGCTTGATTAGACCCGTTCCTGGTAAAGATATGATGAGTGTGAGATCATTAAGGGTAGCTTTTTAATCAAACTACTCACATTAATTATTGAATTTTAATAATCATTTCATTTTCCACGTTTTGACCAAGCTAAAGCATAATTAAGTTAGATATCTAGATATCCTAAATAAATGCAGTAATATCCAAAGTATTTTCGAGCTTGTACGTCTCATCGATACCATTCCAACGAATTTAGGAAAAAATTTCTGTGCGGTATCCCCACGGAAAGGATCATGGGGGAAATACAAAATTCTCGTATGATTTTTAATTTTTCATAAAATAAGTCACAAAATTTTGATCTATATATTTTTAGGTTCATTTTAAGTACCCATGTTACTATATTTTGGGGTGAAAATGCAACTATAAAAAGTTTTTTTTTGAACTAAAAATCCAGACCATTTTTTGAATTAAAATCCAGTCCATTTTTACAATCAATAAAAATCCAGTTGTATTTTTGAACTAAAAAAGGTCTCTCACCGATCTTTTATGCGGGTACCTAGGTGTGAAAAAAAAACCGGGCCTGACGGCCCGGCCCGAGCCCGGCCCGGTCAAAGCCCAGTCAAGCCCGGCCCGGTTCAGGCCCGAACCGGGCCGAGCCCTTACCCGGGGCCCTGAAAGGGCCCCGGTTTCAAGCTATTACCCGGCCCGGTACCCGGCCCGGTACCCGGCCCGGTACCCGGCCCGGTACCCGGCCGGTCCGGGCCGGGTAAAGCCCGAAAATCGGGCTAGCCCGAGACCGGGCCGGCCATAGCCCGATCCGGTCTCGGGCTAGGCCCGATTGAGCCTAACGGCTCATTTTAAGAGCCGTTAGGCTCTTCATGGCAGCATGGCTGCCACGTGGCAGCCATGCTGCCATGAGAGCAGCCAACGGCTCTCAAAATGAGAGCCGTTGGCTGCTAATTATATTATAATAATATAATATTATATTATTATATATTTTATATTTATATTATTTTATTATTTTAATATTTTTTAATATTATTTAAATTAAAAAAATAAAAAAAATAAAAAATAAAAAAAATCCTATAAATACCCCCCCTTCTCTTTTTTCTCACACCTCTCTCTCTCTCACTCTCTCTCTCTCTCTCTCTCTCTTAGCTCTCCCAATGACGTCGTCTTCCAAAATACGGCTGCGGTAGTGGAGTACAATCGTAGAGCGAGTATTTGGGAGCATTTCGAGATGGTCCTAGTCGGGACCGAAAGGAGAGCGCGCTGCAAGTTGTGCTCGAAGCTGCTATCCATCACCGGCAACTCGACGCTTGTTAGACACCAGAAGTCTTGCGTGTCGAAACAAGCTCCTCCCGAGTCAAGTCAAGCCCAAATTTCTGGAGCAGGACAGATTTGGGCGTACGATCAAATGCGACAGCGAGAGCTGCAGACGCAGTTCGTCATCAAACGCGGGCTTGTTGAAACCAAAAACTTGGTCTCTGTAGAGTTCGACCCTTGGGGAAGGGGTGACCTCACACCTACTACACTCGGGGGGATGTCACGGACCAAAGGCTTAGGAAACTAGGAATATACCCTCGGCTCTAGCGTGGAGGTCCCACCACACACCCGGAAGGTCGCTAGAACACTTCCCCTCCCTCACCAAGGGCTGAGCTGGGCGCCTTGGAGAGCTCTCTCTACTCTACCAAAATGTTGAAACCAAAAACTTGGTCTCTGTGGAGTTCGACCCTTGGGGAAGGGGTGACCTCACACCTACTACACTCGGGGGGATGTCACGGACCAAAGGCTCAGGAAACTAGGAATAGACCCTCGGCTCTAGCGTGGAGGTCCCACCACACACCCGGAAGGTCGCTAGAACACTTCCCCTCCCTCACCAAGTGGCTGAGCTGGGCGCCTTGGAGAGCTCTCTCTACTCTACCAAGATGAAGCTAAGGGAGGAGGAGGTAAGGAAATCTCATCACTCCAAAGGCACCCATGGGGGTCTATTTATAGTTTTTCCAAGTCCCGATGAAAAAATGACCAAAATGCCCCTACGACCAGTTGGCCTTGAGCCAATGGCAAGCCTCCACACCGGGGGGTAGAGAGGTAATTTCCACCTCGGGGGCACAACTGTAAAAGTACGACCCAAGGGGGTCCGGGGGCCGAGCCATGCTCCCCACCCCTCGGGCGAGCAGCAGGCAGGGCAGGCCGCCCGGGGCGAGCTGGCCGCAGGCCTGGCTCGCCCGCAAGGGCAGGCCGCCCGGGGCGAGCAGGCCGCAGGCCTGGCTCGCCCGCAAGGGCAGGCCGCCCGGGGTGAGCTGGCCGCAGGCCTGGCTCGCCCGCAAGGGCAGGCCGCCCGGGTGAGCCGCAAGCCATGGGGCCTGGCTCGCCGCTCCTTCCAAACACTAAGGCCAACCGGGGGGGTGCCGACCACCTTGCCGCACCCGCCCCCAAGGTCGAGCCAAAATTGGCCACTAAGAATGCAAAATCTCCCAAAGGCTACAAACTGGTCCCACTCAGGCCGGGGGACCCTGCTCTATGAATACGGGGTTGTATAGGGCTGCCATTCAGCGTCTTCGACAATGACGACGCGACGGAGTACATACATGGGGGCTTCAACCCAAATACCAAAAGGTTAGTAGAATTACTTTAAGGCGTGACGCGCTTAAATTTTATTTAGCAGTAAAAGAAGAATTAATTAACTATTTTGAAAATTTCGAAGGACGTGTGAGTCTAACGAGCGACGTTTGGACGAGTAATTTAAATTTAGGATTATCTTATCTTTGCATTACTTGTCATTGGATTGATCCCATTTCGTGGGAGCAAAATAAACGCGTAATATGTTTTACAGGTTTTGAATACCCGCACACGGCTGTAGCTTTATATAAAGTTATTATGAAATGTGCGCGGGAATTTAAAATTAACGATAAAATACTTAGTATTTCTCTTGATAACGCCGCCAATAATGGCGCCGCAATTGAATTGTTAAAACGGGATTTAAAACCATTTCTCAACGACGTGTTTTATCATACTAGATGTGTTTGTCACGTCCTAAATTTAGTTGTACAGGATAGTTTAAAGAGAATAGAAGAATATATTAATAAAATTCGAAACATGTTAAAAACTATTTATTGTACTAAACAACGAGCTCAAGATTTTAGAAAATTTTGTAAAGCACAAAGTCAGAGATATTTGAAACCCGAATTTGATATGCCGGTTAGATGGAACTCAACCTATAAAATGTTAAAAAGAGCCGTTCTACAAAAAGAAATTCTAATGGAATATTATAGTTTGCTTAATATTGAACACAATTTAGGTGAAAATGATTGGGATATTATAGAACATTATCTAGATTTACTAAAGTATTTTTATAGGGCCACTGTTTCTTTATCTGGAGTGTATTATCCAACGAGCGCATTAGTAATTGAACATTTCGTGCATATCATACAAAAATTTAGTTATTATAGACAACACGAAGGTTGGGCTCCTTTAATTAAAATAATGGAAGAAATTTTTTTAAAATATTATAGAGCTATACCGCCTATGTTTTCGTGCGCCGCCGCTTTAAATCCGCTACTTAACGTAGAAGGCGTAGAAAATTTGATCGATGAAATCAATACTAATCTAAACTTAAATATAAATTATGATGATGATGACCCCGTTAGTACTACAAATTTTACTACTTTTTTTTACACAAAGTTATAATTATTACAATAACTTATACGGGTCACGACCCCGCGAAGAAATAACACAACCCAAAACAAAGGATAGTCTTAAAAATAAAATTTTAGATTTAGCTTATAGGAAAAAATCGCGCACATCTGGTAGTTTAGATGAATTAGGATTATATACAAAAACACAATTTAGCGATTTTATGAGTTCGGACGAGATCGAAAACTTCGATCTCTTAAATTGGTGGAAAGGTAAAGCTAATACCTATCCTTTTTTGGCCTATATGGCCCGTGATTTACTAACTATCCAAGCTAGTACAGTAGCTTCGGAGTCCGCTTTTTCTCTTAGTGGCATGGTTTTGAACGAGTGGAGGAGCCGGCTTAACGAAGAATCGCTGGAGATTTGCATATGCTACAAGGACTACTTGGATGCTATGAAGAGGAAGCAGCACATAACAGCATTGGAGGATAGCTCGGAGGAGATAGAAGACGAAATTGACGCAATGAATCTACAAGATGATTAAATCGGGCAATCTTAAATTCTTAATGTAAATTTTTTTGATATATGTAAATTTTTTTAATTAAATTTTATAAGAATCATAAGTTTGTATTTTGTATTTTTTGCAATTGTATGACTTAGATTTTGTATTTTAATATTAATAAAATTTTTTGATTAAATTTTTTGTGCAATTGTATGACTACTTGAAATCTTGGATGCTATTAAAATTAAGTATTATTTTTTCATTTTTTGGATATATAAATATTAAATATAAATATATAATAATAAATAATAATAAATAATATAATATATAAATAATAAATATATATTTAATAAATTTTTAATTAATAGTAAATTAGTAATAAACTAATAAATATATATTATAATATATTATAACTATTTATAATTATATAAATTATAATATAAAATAATTAATAATAAAAAAAGAAAATCGTGTCGGCCCGGCTCGGGCCCGAGACCGGCCCGGTCCTGCCCGGCCCGGCCTGAAGGGCCGGAGCAGGCAGCATATTTTAGCTGCCTGCCCGGCCTGGACTGGCCCGATTGCAGGGGAGGACCGGGCCGGCCCGGCCCGGCCCGATATATGAAAAAGCCCAATCGGGCCCGGTCCGGGCCGGCCCGATCGGGCTTTTTGTTCAGGCCTACGGGTACCACACAAAATATTTTCTATAAAATTTGTTAGGTTTGGAGCTCTTGATGGGTGTACGACATGACATACCCACACCCAGCAATGGACGCATGGACAAGCACGCGTGAGGTCAGTATGAAATGTTCATCACTTATTTCTTTCTCATGGCTCCAATTCATCCTCAAAATTTTAGAAATTATTGGTGGAAGGAGAAAGAATCGATGTATTCTATTCACAATAGTATGGTAAATATAATTACTTGGGAGGAAGTTCACAATATCTATGGTGAGCATAAGACAATGCTCTACATAGTAAGTACACTACATCTAATACCCCCACAAACTCACGAGGTATCATACATCGAGAGTTTGAATAGAAGATGAGCATGCCGGGTTCTCGTCCGTGACTTAGTCGTCAAATCTGCAATTAACTGCTCGGAAGGGGCATAGGACGGAGCAAGAATACCCAGTCATATTTCTCACGTATGAAGAATGCATCAACTCCGATATGCTTGGAGAGTGAGCGCTTCTCCAAATTCAGAGTAATCTGAATGACACCGGTGTTATCACAGTAGAGTGGGGTGGGGTCAGGAGAGGAGACACCAAGGTCCTTAAGAAGCCAACGAAGTCAAATAATGTCCTCAGTAGTGGTAGTCATGGTTCGAAGCTCAGCCTTAGTGCTTGATCGAGAAACACCAGTCTGTTTCTTGGACTTCCATGCAATAAGAGAAAAACTCAAGAACAGACATGAACTAGTGACAGAGCGACGATCAACAAGATCACTGGCCCAAGTAGCATTCAAGTAAGCTCAAAGCTGTAGGGAATTGCTGCTAGAGAAGAAAAGACCACGAGAAGTCGTCGCTCGGAGATAGCGTAGAAGCCGCAACATGTGACCATAATCTACAGAGGTGGGGGCACTGAAAAACTGGCTCAACACATGGACTGCATGGGTAATGTCAGGCCGCGTAATGGTGAGGTGGACACGACTCCCAACGAGGTGGCGGTAGCGAGTGGGGTCGAAGAGTAAAACACCATCACCCGGACGTAGCTGAAGGTGAAGCTCCATAGGGATGCCCACTGTGCGAGAGTCGGAAAGAGCAGCCCAAGATAAAAGATCTGAAGCGTATCTCTACTGTGAGAGTTGAAAACCACTGTCTGTAGAGCTGAACTCAAGGCCCCAAAAAAGCTATTCAGTAAAGAGCTAGTTAGGAATGTTCCTAACATTAAATGCACTAAAGCGAGCATTTGCTCTACATGCCAAAAAAGCAAGCAGATCAAAACTTCCTTCAAAAGCATTGAAACCAAAGACTCTGTGAGGTGTTTATACCTCTTGTATATGGACTTGTTTGGTCTCATGCCCGTTCATAGTCAAGGTGTTGAAGGCAAAATTGGCTTCTGTGGAGTTCGAGGTCCCAAAAGAGGGGTGACCTCACATCTACTACACTCGGGAGAACGTCACAGACCGAAGACTTAAGAAACTATGAACAGACCCTCGGCTCTAGCACGGAGGTCCCACCTCACACCCGGAAGACCTTGGAGGTCTCCCCTCCCTAGCCAATGCTCGAGCAAGGTGCCTTGGAGGAAGAAAGCCAAGGGGATTTAAGTGGCTAAGGAGTGATCATCTCCAAGGCACCCTCAAGGGTCTATTTATAGATTTTCCAAGTCCTGAGGTTAAAATGACCAAAATGTCCCTAAGGAAAATATGCCTCAAACCAATAGCAAACCTCCACACTGGGGGTAAAGAGGTAATTTCCACCCCGGGGGGCACAACAGTAAAAGCACGACCTAAAGAGGTCTAGGGGGAATGGAGGCTAAGCCATCCCCCCCACCTGGCTGCAGGCCGCTCTCGCCGCGCGAGCAGGCCGCTCGGGGCGAGGCATAACCGCAGGCTTCTCTCGCCCACGCGGGGCAAGAGCCCAGCCGCAGGTCGCTCTCGCCCGCGCGAGCAGGCTGCTCGGGGCAAGGCCTGGTCGCAGGCCGCTCTCGCCCGCGCGAGCAGGCCGCCCGGGGCGAGAGCCCGGCTGTAGGCCGCTCTCGCCCGCGCGAGCAGGCTGCTCGGGGCGAGGCCTGGCCGCAGGCCGCTCTCGCCCGCGTGAGCAGGCCGCCCGGGGCGAGAGCTCGAACGCAGGCCGCTCTCGCCCGCGCGAGCATGCCGCTCGGGGCGAGGCCTGGCTGCAGGCCGCCCAAGGCGAGAGCCCGACATCAGGCCGCTCTCGCTCGCGCGAGCAGGCCGCTCGGGGCGAGGCCTGGCCGCAGGCCGCTCTCGCCCGCGTGAGTAGGCCGCTCGGGGCGAGGCCTGGCCGCAGGCCACTCCGACCTCACGCCTATCTAGCCGGGGCGGGTGCCGGCCAACTTGCCGCATCCTCCCTCCAAAAAAGGGCCGGGGGGAGAGGTAGATTTTTCCTCCCCTACTAGTATATTACAAGGGTTAGGCCAAAATTGGCTACCAAGAGTGCAAAACTCTCAAAAAGCTTAAAAATCTAAAGCTGGTACTGCGCTTACCGAACGGACCTTACTCGGTGAATACGGGATTATACACAATCCCCGCTCTTTTCGAGCGTAGTTCTTTTGCGCGGTCGAAACAAATGCTTTAGCCTCTCCAAGTAGAATTCACTAAAACTCCCTTGAGGGGCCAACCTGCTATGCCAGCTAATGGGAGCCTGGGTGGCGAGACGGCCTCGGGGTGAAAACACTTAGCCTCCTGAGGGGTCAACCTGTCGTACCAGCTAATGGGAGCCTGGGTGACGAGACAGTCACGGGGTGAAAACACTTAGCCTCCCGAGGGGTCAACCTGTCATGCCAGCTGATTGGAGCCTGGGTGACGAGACGGCCTCGGGGTAAAAAACACTTAACCTCCCGGAGGGGTCAACCTTCCATACCAGCTGATGGGAGCCTGGGTGGCGAGACGGCCTCGGGGTGAAAACACTTAGCCTCCCGAGGGGTCAACCTGTCGTGCCAACTAATGGGAGTCTGGGTGATGAGACAGCCTCGGGGTGAAAACACTTAGCCTCCCGAGGGGTCAACCTGTCATGCTAGTTGATGGGAGCCTGGGTGATAACACGGCCTCGGGGTGGTGAAAACACTTTGCCTCCCGAGGGGTCAACCTGTCGTGCCAGCTAATGGGAGCCTGGGTGACGAGACAGCCTCGGGGTGAAAACACTTAGCCTCCCGAGAGGTCAACCTGTCATGCCAGCTGATGGGAGCCTGAGTGACGATACGGCCTCGGGGTAAAAAACACTTAACCTCCCGGAGGGGTCAACTTGCCATGCCAGCTGATGGGAGCCTGGGTGGCGATACGGCCTCGGGGTGAAAACACTTAGCCTCCCGAGGGGTCAACTTGTCGTGCAAGCTAATGAGAGCCTGGGTGACGAGACAGCCTCGTGGTGAAAACACTTAGCCTCCCGAGGGGTCAACCGCTCATGCCAGCTGATGGGAGCCTGGGTGACGAGACGGCCTCGGGGTAAAAGACACTTAACCTCCCAGAGGGGTCAACCTGCCATGCCAGCTGATGGGAGCCTGGGTGGCGAGACCTCCTCCGGGTAAAAAACAGTTAACCTCCCGGAGGGGTCAACCTGCCATGCGAGCTGATGGGAGCCTGGGTGGAGAGACCTCCTCCGGGTAAAAAACAGTTAACCTCCCGGAGGGGTCAACTTGCCATGCCAGCTGATGAGAGCCTGGGTGGCGAGACCTCCTTCGGGTAAAAAACAGTTAACCTCCCGGAGGGGTCAACCTGCCATGCCAGCTGATGGGAGCCTGGGTGGCGAGACCTCCTTCGGGTAAAAAACACGTAGTCTCCCGGAGGGGTCAACCTGCCATGTCAGCTGATGGGGGGAGCCTGGGTGGCGAGACATCCTCCGGGTAAAAAACACTTGGGCATCCACAAGAGGTACGCCTGACCTGCCAGCTAGTGAGAGCCTGACAGCGGGATCGTCATCGGAGCAAAGGAACATGGGCATCCACGAGAGGTACGCCTGACCTGTCAGCTAGTGAGAACCTGACAGCGGGATCGTCATCGGAGCAACGGAACATGGGCATCCACGAGAGGTATGCCTGACCTGCCAGCTAGTGAGAGTCTGACAGCGGGACCGTCATCGGAGCAAAGGAACATGAGCATCCACGAGAGGTACGCCTGACCTGCCAGCTAGTGAGAGCCTGACAGCGGGACCGTCATCGGAGCAAAGGAACATAGGCATCCACGAGAGGTACGCCTGACCTATCAGCTAGTGAGAGCCTGACAGCGGGACCGTCATCGGAGCAACGGAACATGGGCATCCACGAGAGGTATGCCTGACCTGCCAGCTAGTGAGAGCCTGACAGCGGGACCGTCATCAGAGCAAAGGAACATAAGCATCCACGAGAGGTACGCCTGACCTGCCAGCTAGTGAGAGCCTGACAGCGGGACTGTCATCGGAGAAAAGGAACATGGGCATCCACGAGAGGTACGCTTGACCTGCCAGCTAGTGAGAGCCTGACAGCGGGACCATCATCGGAGCAAAGAAACTTAGGCTCCATGAGAGATCAACCTGCCTTGCCAACTAGTGAGAGCCTGGCAGTGGAATCATCTCAGAGCTAAGGAACATGGGCATCCACGATAGGTACGCCTGACCTGCCAGCTAGTGAGAGCCTGACAGCGGGACCGTCATCGGAGCAAAGGAACTTGGGCTCCACGAGAGATCAACCTGCCCTGCCAACTAGTGATAGCCTGGCAGCGGAATCATCTAGGAGCTAAGGACTTGGCTTCCACGAGAGATCAACCTGCCCTGCTAGCTAGTGAGAGCCTGGCAGCGGAATCATCTCGGAGCTAAGGAACTTGGGCTCCACGAGAGATCAACCTGCCCTGCCAGCTAGTGAGAGCCTGGCAGCGGAATCATCTCAGAGCTAAGGCACTTGAGCTCCACAAGAGATCAACCTGCCCTGCCAGCTAGTGAGAGCCTGGCAGCGGAATCATCTCGGAGCAAAGGCACTTGGACTCCACGAGAGATCAACCTGCCCTGCCAGCAAGTGAGTGCCTGATAGCGGAATCATCTAGGAGCTAAGGAACTTGGGCTCCACGAGAGATCAACCTGCCCTACAAGCTAGTGAGAGCCTGACAGCAGAATCATCTCGGAGCTAAGGCACTTGGGCTCCACGAGAGATCAACCTGCCCTGCCAGATAGTGAGAGCCTGACAACGGAATCATCTCAGAGCTAAGGAACTTGGGCTCCACGAGAGATCCACCTGCCCTGCCAGCTAGTGAGAGCCTTGCAGCGGAATCATCTCGGAGCTAAGGAACTTGGGCTCCACGAGAGATCAACCTGCCCTGCCAGCTAGTGAGAGCCTGGCAGCGGAATCATCTCGGAGCTAAGGAACTTGGGCTCCACGAGAGATCAACCTGCCCTGCCAGCTAGTGAGAGCCTGACAGTGGAATCATCTCGGAGCAAAGGTACTTGGGCTCCATGAGAGATCAACTTGCCCTGCCAGCTAGTGAGAGCCTGACAGTGGAATAATCTCAGAGCTAAGGAACTTGGGGTCCACGAGAGATCAACCTGCCCTGCCAGCTAGTGAGAGTCTGGCAGCGGAATCATCTCGGAGCTAAGGAACTTGGCTTCCACGAGAGATCAACCTGCCCTGCTAGCTAGTGAGAGCCTGGCAGCGGAATCATCTCGGAGCTAAGGACTTGGCTTCCACGAGAGATCAACCTGCCCTGTCAGCTAGTGAGAGCCTGACAGCGGAATCATCTTTGAGCAAACGTACTTGGGCTCCATGAGAGATCAACCTGCCCTGCCAGCTAGTGAGAGTCTGGCAGCGGAATCATCTCGGAGCTAAGGAAATAGTGCATGTCACCTGAACTCTGCCAAAATTCAACATCCTCAAACGGGGTAAAAAGTTGGGTTACATGACCCCACCGACTCTACCGGTCGAGGGTTGGACCTCTTACAACGACATAAAAAAAGATACATGACTCCGTTGAGGCGAGACCTCTTCAGGCGGCACGGGCATGATGGTGTCTTTTGCTTCCTTTTCCTCAGATAGGGCGAGCTCGAGGTCGGGCGAGACCGATGTTGTGCGAGCTGGCGGCTAGGGCGAGCGGAGGCGGGCGAGACCGATGCCGGGCGAGCTGGCGGCTAGGGCGAGCTGAGACCGGGCGAGACCGATGCCGGGCGAGCTGGCGACTAGGGCGAACTGAGGCCGGGCGAGACCGATGCCGGGCGAGCTGGCAGCTAGGACGAGCTGAGGCCGGGCGAGACCGATGCCGAGCGAGCTGGCGGTTAGGGCGAGACCTATGTCGGGCGAGCTGGCGGCTAGGGCAAGCTGAGGCCGGGCGAGACCGATGCGGGCGAGCTGGCGGTTAGGGAGAGACCGATGCCGGGCGAGCTGACGGCTAGGGAGAGCTAAGGCCGGGCGAGACCGATGTCGGGCGAGCTGGCGGTTAGGGCGAGCTGAGGCCAGTCGAGACCGATGTCGGGCGAGCTGGCGGTTAGGGCGAGCTTCGGCCGGGCGAGACCGATGTCGGGTTGAGGAGCTTGCTGAGATCGTGTTGGGTACATTGGAAAATGTGTACCTGATTTGAAGAAGCCCAACCTAGCTCAATGATATACATCATGTTGTATTTGATGTAGTTTTGAGTTGACATGTGCAGGTAAAGAAATGTTAAAGTTTACAGAAAAAAATTCTAAGTCCAAGTGTCGACACAAAGGAACATGTGTCGTCACATAGAAGAAAGTTGTCGACACAACACTGGGAAAGTGTGTCGACACAGAAGAAGTAAGTCGACACAGCACTGGGAAATTGTGTCGACACAGAAGAAGTAAGTCGACACAGCACTGGGAAATTGTGTCGACACAGAAGAAGTAAGTCGACACAGCACTGGGAAATTGTGTCGACACAGAAGAAAAACGTCGACCTCAACATTGGGAGAATGTGTCGACACTAAAGAGTATAGTCGATCTCAAGTTTGTCGACATCATCTGAATATGTCGACACAGAAGAAAATAGTCGACCACAAGTTTGTCGTCACCAGCAGAATGTGTCGACACATAGTAAGTAAGTCAACACTTATTAAAGTTATGATTCTACAACAACTGTGTCGACACACAGGACTTGTGTCGACACACTGCAGAGTCAAAGACCAAGTTATTTTCAGAAGAAGATGTGTCGACACAAAGGCAATTTTGTCGACATCACTGAAGGCAGTGTCGACACCAAAGTTAATTGTGTCGACACAAATAGACAGATGGTCTCGACACTTTCTGACAGACTGTTTCAACACTAAGGCACAGGACTTGTTTGAAGACTTGACAGCTGTGGGTTATCACCAGTTAACTGAAGTTGTCAGACTTGTCAGAAAACGGTTAGAAACCGGATCAGCCGGTTACCATGAAGAATGTCTATAAATAGACAGATTCAGAAGGAGAGAAAAGAACAACACACACAATTAAGAAGATATAGAACTGATCCTTTGAAATACATTGGAGAAGGGTTATATTCTACTCATTTCAAGAAAGTGCTAGGCACTTAAGAAGATCTTCTCCGGGAGATCTAAGAAGACTATCTAAGGATAGATCTAAGAAGAGTTCTAATCAGAATTCAGAAGAATCATTCAAAGTTCTGGACAGAGAGAGATCAAGTCAGAATTTGAAGAAGAAGAAAGAATCCATCTGTGGATTCTCAAGAAGCTGTTTGGAATCAACTCAGCTAAGTACATTTTCAAGAAGCTTTGAAGAAGGCTAAGAAACAGTTGATTGCATCAGCTGATTAAGAATTGTCATTGCCTCTTCTCTCTCAACTTGGCAAGACAATTTAAAACAATCTTTTCTATATTTCTGTAGGATCTGTTTATACAGATCTGAGTTGTAAGCCTATGTTATAAAGGCTGAGTGTAGGAGTGTTGAACTCTGAGTGGTAGGGCTGATTGCCTGAGTGTAGGAGAAGGATATTCTCTGAGTTGTAGGCCTTGGGGCAAGGCTGAGGTAGGGCAGTTGTGCCTGAGTTGTAGGAACCAGTTGGGTTCTGAGTTGTAAGATCTATTGATCTGAGATAAGTGGAAGTTTGGCCGAATCTAGCATACTGCTAGATAGGTGAAGGGGGAAAGTGGATGTACCCAGACCTTGGGGAACCACTATAAAACATAGTGCAATCTGTGATGTGTTGTTTTCTGTGATTGCTGTGTTTTTGTATTAGTTAATAAATTGAATTCTGTCTAGAAGTTTTAGAAAAAGAAGCAGGACCTATTCACCCCCCCCCCTCTAGGTGTTTTAGGCTGCCTTGAAAGTTAAACTATCAAGTGGTATCAGAGGGAGGTTCCTCAAAAAGGACTTAACAGTCTGAGGTAGATCTGATAGGCAGAATCAAGAATCAAGAAGATGGGTTCTGGAGAGAATCATAAGGAGCTAGGGTCAATGAAATTACCCATATGCAAGAAGGAAATCTTTGGGATCTGGAAAGAAAGAGTCAGATTGTTTATGGAAGCATCTGACCCAAGGATTTACATCACAGTACAGGAAGGCCCCTTCATACCAATGAAGATATCTGTTCTTGATGCAAATATCCAAACACCAAAGACTTATTCTGAAATGACCAAGGATGAAATCATCTTGGCAACCATGGACAAAAGGGCACAGAACATAATTGTCAGTGCCATAGATGATTCAACATTTCAGAATCTGATTCACTGCAAGACCTCCAAGGAGATGTGGGACACATTGATTGTCTACATGGAGGGATCAGAAGAAGTAAGGCTGGACAGAAAATCTATGCTAAATCAGGAGTATGAAAGTTTTAGACAAGGAAAATCTGATAGCATAACTGAGTGCTATAAGAAATTCTATAGAATTGTGAATGAGCTAATTTCCTATGGAAGAGTCTTCAGTACCTATGAACTGAATGACAAATTCTTAAGATCCTTATCAAAGGATTGGGATACAAAGATCTGTGCCATAAGAGAAGTGGCAAAATTGGCAGAGATATCTCCTCCAACTCTGTTTGGAAAGTTGCTATCCTATGAAATGCAACTTATGGTAAGGAAGGAGGAGGAAAGAAACTCAAGAGGAGAGCATAGAGAAAAGACTGTGGCATTTAATGCTGAAGCCACCAGAAAGAATAGGAGGAAATCACCATCTCCTCCTAAGGAAGTTGAAGAAGGTAGTTCTGAAAATTCAGATAGGGGTTCAGTCAGCAGTGATTCAGATGCAGACTTTGCTGCATTCACTAGGCAATTTCAAAGGTTCTTGAAAAAGAAGCAATGGAAGTCTAGGCCTTCCTCATCACAGCAAGTAGATGACTATTATCAGAAAAGAAGGTCATCTAGGAAAGAGAAAAGCAGGTCAAAGCCCAGCAAAGCCACTACTTCAAAGATTGTCTGCTATTGTTGCAATAGGCCTGGACATGTAGTGGCTGAGTGTCCTGACAAAAGGAAGGAATCTTCAGAAAAGAAGAAGACTTATCAGAAAGGCAAGAAGGAGAAATCCTTTGTAGCAAAGAAAGATAAAAGTCTGTCAGACCAGTCAACTTCAGAATCAGGATCTGAAGCTGAAGCATATATTGGATTATATGCTGCATCTGAGGAAGAGGAGTTTATGCAGTTGCTAGACTCCATCAATGAACATCAATGCATGGGTTTGATGACTAGATCAGAAGAGGACCTATGCCAGAATCAGTCTGGTCCTAATGAGGTAAACAGTCCTTCCAGTACATTTGTTTGTAGTACAAGTGAAGAATCAGCTACATCTGCATCAAGTGATGAAGATGCATCTGGATCTGAAGGAGATGTCTATCAATTGATAGACAAGTATGGGGACTTGTTGCAGGCCCTTAAGAAAAGCAAGAACCTGGTTAAATCACAGGCTCAGGAAATTGCTGATCTAAGGGTTACAACAGCTGAGTTAGAAAAAGTCCTTGATCAAAAGTTAGCTGAAATTGCCAAGCTGAAAAATATAACTATTATTCAGATGGGCACAATTAATTATACTAATGATCAAGTAAAGAGTCTGGAGGACAGACTTAGAATTGAAAGGGATTTAGTGGCTAGTTACTCTAAGCCAAAATCTGTCTTACCCTTGATAGATGAATTTGTCACTCAGAAGGGTAAGGCTGGATTAGGATTTAAGGGTAACTCCAGGGCTAGCAGATTCAAGAAGAAAGGCAAAGCCCCTATTCAGCCACTAAACCTTTCAGTCCCCATAAGGTTTGGTAAGAAGAAAGTGCCTTCTAACATATATGATCATGAAGACATTCAGGATCATATCAAGACAAATGTTCTGAAGAACAAGGGTGTTAAGGCAAGCAGGCCTACCTATGGTCATAAGCCCTATGGTTTTAAGAAACCAGTAGGAGAAGTTGCAACAGCACCAGCAATGAACAGAAATGCTTCTGACAAGGATGTATCTAGATCTAGATACAATAAGTTTGAATGTTGGTGCTGTGGCAAGAGGGGTCATTTTGCATTGGACTGCTGGTATAACACAAGTGTTATAAAGAATAAGAGTCTACCTGTTAGAAGAGGTTATGATAACTTTATTAAGGCTAACCTGAACCAAGGACCCAAGACTTACTTGGGTTCTAAGGGTAAGTAATTCTGTATTGCAGGTGAATCCAAGTTACCATGCCCCTATATGGTACTTGGATAGTGGTTGTTCCAGGCACATGACTGGAACAAAGGGGCTGCTGAAGGAGTATTCATCTGTCAAAGATGGACATAAAGTGATCTTTGGTGGATCTGAAAAAGGAGTCATCAAAGGATTTGGTAACATCTCTTCAAACCTAATTACTATCACCCAAGTGGCCTATGTAAAAGGTTTGAAACATAATCTAATAAGCATAAGCCAGCTGAGTGATCTAGGATATGACATTTCATTTGGTAAGGATGGATGTCATATCAAAAGGTCAAGTGATCAAGAGATCATATTGACTGGGTATAGGAAGAGAAATGTGTATTGCCTTAATTTTGAATGTGAGAATAAGGCATCCCCCATTTGTCTTGTAGCTGATGACAATGCTTCTCATTGTGTTAAGTGGCACAAGAGATTGGCTCATCTAAACTACAAGACAATTGGCCAACTCTTTAGTAAAGAACTAGTGAGGAATGGGCCTCAAGTTAAGTGTATAAAGGAAGGGGTATGCTCAGCTTGTCAAAAGGGCAAGCAGACAAAAACCTCATTTCAAAGCCTTGAAAACAAGGATTCTGTGAGATGCTTATATCTCTTGCATATGGATCTTTTTGGTCCTATGCCAGTTCACAGTCTAGGTAGGAAGGTCTACACACTAGTGGTTGTAGATGACTATTCTAGATTTACATGGGTGTTCTTTCTGAGACAAAAATCTGAAACCCCAAGTGTATTATTTAAGTTTGTAAAGCAAATTCAGAATGAACTGAACAGTACAGTGGTCAAAATCAGAAGTGACCATGGTACTGAGTTTCAATCTGAAAGCATGACAAACTTGTGTATAGACTTTGGGATTTTCCAAGAGTTCTCCTCACCTAGAACACCTCAGCAAAATGGAATTGCTGAAAGAAAGAATAGATCATTAATTGAAGCTGGTAGAACTCTATTGAGTGACACCTCTCTCCCAGAATATTTTTGGGCTGAGGCAGTTAACACTGCTTGTCATGTCATCAATAGGGCTTCTATCACCAAAAGCCACAGGAAGACTCCCTATGAGATTGTGAAAGGCAGAAAACCAAATCTATCCTATTTTAGGATCTTTGGCTGCAAGTGCTATATACTTAACAATGGTAAGTCTTATTTGACTAAGTTTGCTGCCAAATCCCAGGATGGGATATTTGTTGGGTACAGCACAAATAGTAAGGCCTATAGAGTCTTCAACTTAACTACTCAAGTTGTTGAAGAATCTGTGCATATTGTATTTGATGAAACAAGATTAATCAATTGTGAATTGTCTTGTAGATCAAATGACTCAACAGGTATAAGCAAGAAGATGGACAAGCTCTCCATTGCTGAAGCTTCAAAGGAAGAGGGAGCATTGGAAAATGAAGGCTGCTGTCCAGGGGGAGTACAAGAGATAATGGAAGCTGATGAAAACCAAGAGGAACAGCAGAATGAAGAAGCTGGAGATGCTCAACCTGAAGGGAATCTACCTCCAGCTATAAGATATCTAAGAGATCATCCTACTGATCAGATAATTGGTGATCCAAGACAAGGAGTGCAAACTAGAAGCAGAAATCAAAGCACAGTTTTGCATTCTAGTTTCTTGTCTCAAATGGAACCTAAGAAGTTTGAAGAAGCTATCCAAGACCAGCACTGGATTGATGCTATGCAAGAGGAGCTGAATCAGTTCAGAAGGTGCAAGGTCTGGGAGCTTGTTCCTAAACCAAGAGGCCACAACATAATTGGGACTAAGTGGATCTATAGGAACAAGCTAGATGAAAGTGGAATAATAATAAAGAATAAAGCAAGATTGGTTGCAAAAGGATACAGGCAGGAAGAAGGGATTGACTTTGATCAAACCTTTGCTCCAGTAGCAAGGCTGGAGGCAATCAGAATGTTCCTTGCCTTGCAGCCTACCAAGACTTCAAAGTATACCAGATGGATGTAAAGTCAGCATTTCTGAATGGTGATCTTAAAGAAGAAGTATATGTAGAGCAGCCATCAGGTTTTGTAGATCCTCTTAAACCTGATTCTGTGTACAAGCTTAGGAAAGCTTTGTATGGGTTAAAACAAGCTCCAAGGGCTTGGTATGAAACCCTGTCTACCTTCCTCATTGAGAATAAATTCTCAAGAGGAAAGATAGACAAAACTCTATTCCTTAGGGAATCCAAAGGAAAGATCATCTTAGTCCAGATCTATGTTGATGACATAATCTTTGGATCTACTGAAAACAACCTTTGTAAAAAGTTTGCCAAACTTATGCAAGGGAAGTTTGAGATGAGCAGTATGGGAGAACTTAAGTTCTTCTTGGGACTCCAAGTAAGACAGACTGATGATGGATTGTCCATATCCCAGTCTAAGTTCACCAAGGAATTAATTAAAAAATATGGTATGGAGTCATCCTCCTCCATGAGAACTCCTATGGGCACAAGTATGCCAATATGCAAAGATGAGGCAGGTAAACCTGTTGATGAATCATTGTATAGAGGAATAGTTGGGTCACTACTATATCTCACTGCTAGTAGACCTGACATTATGTATGCAACATGTGTCTGTGCTAGGTACCAAGCCTGCCCTAAAGAATCTCATTATACTGCAGTAAAAAGGATTCTGAGATATCTAAAGGGCACTCCTACTCTAGGTCTTTGGTACCCTAGGAATAGAGATTTTCAACTAACAGGCTATTCAGATGCAGATTTTGCAGGATGTAGAGAGGATAGAAAGAGTACTACAGGTACTTGTCAATTCCTGGGAGGAAGACTAATATCTTGGAGTAGTAAAAAACAGACTAGTGTGGCAATTTCCACAGCTGAGTCAGAGTATATTGCTGCAGGAAGCTGCTGTGCACAGCTATTATGGATGCAGCATCAGCTTAAAGATTATGGTATTCAGGTAAGTAGAACACCCCTTTTATGTGATTCTAAGAGTGCTATTTCTATTGCTAATAATCCAGTTTCTCATAGTAGAACTAAGCATATAGAAATAAAATATCATTTTCTTAGAGAACATGTAGAAAAAGGTGACATCTCATTGGAATTTGTAAAAACAGATTATCAAATAGCAGATGTATTTACTAAGCCTTTAGATGAAACCAAATTCAATAAATTCAAAATTGAATTAGGTATGTTAACCATTGATTAATGTATTAAACAAAATCATTAACAATGCTATTGAAATGGGTTATAAGTAAGTAAAAGTAGTAACAACAATAATCAAGTGTTAAAAAGAACACATTGAAGTTACAGAAATTGGCTAAGTAAGAATGTGTCGACACATTCAGTAATAATGTGTCGACTCAGAGAAATTATGTCGACAATCAGAAATATTGTGTCGACACAGAGAATATGTGTCGACACTTAAGAATTTTATTGTCGACTTAACCAGGAATGTAATGTCGACTCAACCAGAATTATGGTGTCGACACTTACAAAATATGTGTCGACACTTGTCCTTAGTGTCGACACAGAATTTCTGTCTTTCTACTATGTATCCAAGGTGTCGACATAACCACATATTGGTGTCGACACATAGTAGGCTGAAGAAATGTCGAGTTAATAGAAGCTTGTGTCGACACATTCCGTCTGTGTCGACACATTTAGACTGTCTTTGGCGCCTTTTGAACTTCTTTCAACAGAAGCTATAAATAGGTCAAAAAGCTCTTTGTGTCGACACGCTTTCAAGGTTTTCGAAACTCAAACCCTGTGTCGACAGTCTTTCTTTCTCTCTTCTCTCAAGCTTTCTCGACACAACGATGGCGCCAAGGATTGAAGACAATGTTAATGAAGGGTATGAGTTGGTGCGCCAGGCGTTTGCAGAGGCGCCGCCTGATGTTCAAGGAGTTATCACCCTTCTCTCTGCATCAGGGTTAGAATTTCTTGTCTCAGAACCATCCAAGATCTGGAAAAAGGAGGTGCATGAGTTCTTTATCTCAGCATCAGTCCATTCTACTGAACTCAAGATCAAGTCCATTGTTCACGGGACTAAGATTAAGATTACCCAAAGAGGGTTGAGAAAGTTTTTGCAATTACATGTGGTTGAAAATGAAGAAGAGGTTCCTAGTTCTAAGACAAGGGAAGCCCTTCAATGGTGTGGTTTGGATTCAAACATGAAGATTGGTGCTGCATTCAATAGGAAGGGTATGAATCAGCAAGGAAAGTTCTTGTCTGAAATAGTTGGGAAAGTAATTCTCTGCAAGACAGGTGGACATGATAGGATTTCTGCCTATATGTTCAACCTTATGACCAGGATTGTCTTTACAATTCCTACTGATTGGTCAGTAATCCTATTTGACAAGATTAAAGAAGGGATCAAGAAGCCTAACATGGCTAGGATCATAAGTCTATATCTCAATGGAGCAATCCCTGAAGTGATGCAGCAACTGCCAGGATCTAAAATCAATCATATGAGAAGGATGGACATGAGACTATTCTCCAGGTGGGAAAGGGTGCTGTCTAAGGATGTGCCTGAAGAGAGCAGGCCAGACACCCCTGTAAGATCCCCTTCTCCAGCTCACGAGACTGAGCAACAACAAGAGGACCCACTAAGGATACAGAGTGAAGAACAACCTGCCTCCACTATAGTTCATCAAGTAGATACATCTGCACAGATGCAGGGGGAGCCAGTTCAATCTCCTGCTCAAAATGTATCTACCCCTGCTCAGGTACAAGTGGTACAGGTGTAGGGGGAGCATATGTATTTTACTATAAAAGACTTTCTAAAAGTTTTTTTTTGTCTGCACAGGTTCAGGGGGAGCATGTGTCTTCTCCTACTCCAGATATGCAGCTGCCTGAGAATGTGCACAAGGATGCACCTAATGACTTATCTTCAGATGCTCCAGTTCAAAAAGAATACACTCTGGATGAGTTATTTCCTAATGATGACATAGCTACTGATAGAATAGAAGAGAACCAAGATGTTGAGCAGCCTCTTGACATAGAGCTAGAACAAGAAGTGGAGAAAGTTCAAGAGATTGAAAAAGTTCAAGAAATAGAGGAGGAGCAAAGAATTGAGGGGGAGCCAGTACATGTTGAAACTGAGCAACATGGCACTGAAGCAGATAGAGTTCACATTGAGAGTACTTCTGAATCTGAGACTGAAGAAGCCAGGTTGGCTAAGAGAAGAAAACTGGTTGTATTTAAAAGAAGAAGCAAAACTTATAAGCAGGCTTTACAGACAACACCTCCACCTCCACCTCCTGAAGTTGATTATAACAAGTTCTTGGTGGATTTACAGGTGAAATTGGATGACCACAGGGTGGCCATTGAGAAATATGTTGATGAAAGAAACAAAACTCTGCAGTTTGACTTAGCCCAAGATATCAAATCTATCCAATTTCAAGTCAACTTGAATAAAACTGAAATGACAGATTGCTTCCACAAGGGTGGCAATGCTGTAGTTTATCTGGCTAAACAACAGCATGATATCTCTACAAAGGTGGATGATATTGCTTTGAAGCAAGGTTATGTTCTGGAAAATCAAATAAGAATGAATGACAATTTAACTGAATCTCATAATGAGATTATTCAAGAGGTGAAGAAGATTGTGCCAGGAATGCCTGCAAATAAGCAAAAGAAATGGAAGAATTTGATAAGAATTTTCAAGCTGCTATTGCATCTGTTAAGACTGCCATCACAACCTCTCAACAGGAAATATCTGAAAAGCTTCAAAAGTTAAGACCATTTTTCAAGGAGGGAGTGAATTATTTGGATGGCCAAATAAGATTTCAGAAAGAAGATCTTAGAGATCATGTATCAAGAGAAGCCATAAAGGGGGAGAGGATGCTAATTCATGCAGGCTCTGAGCATGCCAAATGGGTGACCAATAGCATAAGAGCCACATTGGGATATCCACCATTGTGTGATGATAACATGGTGGCTGAGTCTGGTCTACAAACAGGACTACTTGAAGGTGACCAACCTGAGGTTGCCCAAGTCATATACCCTCCTCCAGATTTTGATATATTGGATCAGCAAGTGCAATATATGTATAGTCCTTCAAAGGAGGTTGTAAATGTTATCTTTGAAAAGGTTGATAAGCCTGAGGTAAATTTGCAAGAACAGCAAGATGCTCTACTGTCAAAGAAAAGATTTAGAGAGCAGGCTGAGCTGAAGCCAGATTTTGAGCAGTGGAGTCCTACTTCCAGAAATATAATACTCACTGCATGGAAAGCTGTCAAAGATAAAGTTCATGAAAGGGGCAAGTGGTACAATGAGCAGGAATGGCAGAAGTATGAGGCAAGACAAGAAGCCATTGTACAATTCAGAAGGAAAGCTAAGATGGGAAGACTTCCAACTGATGCTATGGAGCCAAGCAAATACTTCCCAAAGCCTTTTCACTATTTTGAAAGGCAAAGGCTCAAGGAAGAAGCTAAGAAGAAAGCTGATCTTAAGGGAAAAAAGATGGCTGAAGAATCAGAAGCTCCTGTGACAGCTAAAATCAAATCTGGCCAAGGGATTGTTATTAGAGAACCTGATCAATCCTGATAATGTTTTAGTTCTTTCATAATGTTTTGTAATGATGTAATGTGATCAGTCAAAGAAAAACCATGTAATCAAACATTACCCAGTAATAAACAAAATTTTGTTAAATCTGTGATAGATTGTTTTATCCATGATGTTCTTATTATTTTGTTTATAATTAAGTATCCCTGTGTATTGTCATATATCATCATTTTATACTATTTATAAATGGTGTATATCATTGGCTATAAGGGTTATGACTTCTCCAAATAGGGGGAGATTGTTGGGTACATTGGAAAATGTGTACCTGATTTGAAGAAGCCCAACCTAGCTCAATGATATACATCATGTTGTATTTGATGTAGTTTTGAGTTGACATGTGCAGGTAAAGAAATGTTAAAGTTTACAGAAAAAAATTCTAAGTCCAAGTGTCGACACAAAGGAACATGTGTCGTCACATAGAAGAAAGTTGTCGACACAACACTGGGAAAGTGTGTCGACACAGAAGAAGTAAGTCGACACAGCACTGGGAAATTGTGTCGACACAGAAGAAGTAAGTCGACACAGCACTGGGAAATTGTGTCGACACAGAAGAAGTAAGTCGACACAGCACTGGGAAATTGTGTCGACACAGAAGAAAAACGTCGACCTCAACATTGGGAGAATGTGTCGACACTAAAGAGTATAGTCGATCTCAAGTTTGTCGACATCATCTGAATATGTCGACACAGAAGAAAATAGTCGACCACAAGTTTGTCGTCACCAGCAGAATGTGTCGACACATAGTAAGTAAGTCAACACTTATTAAAGTTATGATTCTACAACAACTGTGTCGACACACAGGACTTGTGTCGACACACTGCAGAGTCAAAGACCAAGTTATTTTCAGAAGAAGATGTGTCGACACAAAGGCAATTTTGTCGACATCACTGAAGGCAGTGTCGACACCAAAGTTAATTGTGTCGACACAAATAGACAGATGGTCTCGACACTTTCTGACAGACTGTTTCAACACTAAGGCACAGGACTTGTTTGAAGACTTGACAGCTGTGGGTTATCACCAGTTAACTGAAGTTGTCAGACTTGTCAGAAAACGGTTAGAAACCGGATCAGCCGGTTACCATGAAGAATGTCTATAAATAGACAGATTCAGAAGGAGAGAAAAGAACAACACACACAATTAAGAAGATATAGAACTGATCCTTTGAAATACATTGGAGAAGGGTTATATTCTACTCATTTCAAGAAAGTGCTAGGCACTTAAGAAGATCTTCTCCGGGAGATCTAAGAAGACTATCTAAGGATAGATCTAAGAAGAGTTCTAATCAGAATTCAGAAGAATCATTCAAAGTTCTGGACAGAGAGAGATCAAGTCAGAATTTGAAGAAGAAGAAAGAATCCATCTGTGGATTCTCAAGAAGCTGTTTGGAATCAACTCAGCTAAGTACATTTTCAAGAAGCTTTGAAGAAGGCTAAGAAACAGTTGATTGCATCAGCTGATTAAGAATTGTCATTGCCTCTTCTCTCTCAACTTGGCAAGACAATTTAAAACAATCTTTTCTATATTTCTGTAGGATCTGTTTATACAGATCTGAGTTGTAAGCCTATGTTATAAAGGCTGAGTGTAGGAGTGTTGAACTCTGAGTGGTAGGGCTGATTGCCTGAGTGTAGGAGAAGGATATTCTCTGAGTTGTAGGCCTTGGGGCAAGGCTGAGGTAGGGCAGTTGTGCCTGAGTTGTAGGAACCAGTTGGGTTCTGAGTTGTAAGATCTATTGATCTGAGATAAGTGGAAGTTTGGCCGAATCTAGCATACTGCTAGATAGGTGAAGGGGGAAAGTGGATGTACCCAGACCTTGGGGAACCACTATAAAACATAGTGCAATCTGTGATGTGTTGTTTTCTGTGATTGCTGTGTTTTTGTATTAGTTAATAAATTGAATTCTGTCTAGAAGTTTTAGAAAAAGAAGCAGGACCTATTCACCCCCCCCCTCTAGGTGTTTTAGGCTGCCTTGAAAGTTAAACTATCAGATCGTCACTACCTCCCTTATCTCCAGCCATGACATCCTCCCGAGATCTTCTATGCTGGTAACTCTCCACGCTCACCGCATCATGTGTTGAAGCCAAAATTGACTTCTGTGGAGTTCGGGGTCCCAAAAGAGGGGTGACCTCACACCTACTACACTCGGGAGAACGTCACGGACCGAAGACTTAGGAAACTATGAACAGACCCTCGGCTCTAGCGCGGAGGTCCCACCTCAAACCCGGAAGACCTTGGAGGTCTCCCCCTCCCTAGCCAATGCTCGAGCTAGGTGCCTTGGAGGAAGAAAGTCAAGGGGATTTAAGTGGCTAAGGAGTGATCATCTCCAAGACACCCTCAAGGGTATATTTATAGATTTTCCAAGTCCTGGGGTTAAAATGATCAAAATGACCCATAAGGCAAATATGCCTCAAACCAATAGCAAACCTCCACACCGTGGGGTAAAGAGGTAATTTCCACCCCAGGGGGCACAACGGTAAAAGCACGACCCAAAGAGGTCTAGGGGGAATGGAGGCTAAGCCATCCACCCCACCTGGCCGCAGGCCGCTCTCGCCGCGCGAGCAGGCCGCTCGGAGCGAGAGCTCGGCCGCAGGCCGCTCTTGCCCGCGCGAGTAGGCCGCTCGGGGCAAGGCCTGGCCGCAGGCCGCTCTCGCCCGCGCGAGCAGGCCGCTCGGGGCAAGGCCTGGCCGCAGGCCGCTCTCGCCCACGCGAGCAGGCCGCGCGGGGCGAGAGCCCGACCGCAGGTCGCTCTCCCCTGCTTGAGTAGGCCGCTCGGGGCGAGGCCTGGCCGCAGGCCGCTCTCGCCCGCGCGAGCAGGCCGCCCGGGGCGAGAGCCCGGCCGCAGGCCGCTCTCGCTCGCGCGAGCAGGCCGCTCGGAGCGAGGCTTGGCCGCAGGCCGCTCTCGCCCGCGCGAGCAGGCTGCCCGGGGTGAGAGCTCGGCCGCAAGCCGCTCTCGCCCGCGCGAGCAGGCCGCTCGGGGCGAGTCCTGTCGCAGGCCGCTCTCGCCCACGCGAGCAGGCCGCCCGGGGCGAGACCCCCGCCGCAGGCCGCTCTCGTCCGCGCGAGCAGGCCGCTCGGAGCGAGGCCTGGCCGCAGGCCGCTCTCGCCCGCGCGAGCAGGCCGCCCGGGGCGAGAGCTCGGCCGCAAGCCGCTCTCGCCCGCGCGAGCAGGCCGCTCGGGGCGAGGCCTGGCCGTAGGCCGCTCTCGCCCGCGCGAGTAGGCCGCTCGGGGCGAGGCCTGGCCGCAGGCCGCTCCGACCTCACGTCTATCTAGCCGGGGCGGGTGCCGGCCAACTTGCTGCACCCTCCCTCCAAAAAAGGGCCGGGAGGAGAGGTAGATTTTTCCTTCCCCTACTAGTATATTACAAGGGTTAGGCCAAAATTGGCTACCAAGAGTGCAAAACTCTCAAAAAGCTTAAAAACCCAAAGCTGGTCCTGCGCTTACCGAACGAACCTTACTCGGTGAATACGGGGTTTTACACTAGGTAGGAAAGTCTACACCTTTGTGGTTGTTGATAATTATTCCAGATTTACTTGGATTTTTTTTTTAAGGAAAAAGTCTGAAACTCCTGATGTCTTCAGGACATTTGTCAAACAAATAAAAAATGAATTGAACAGTTCTGTGACCAGAATCAGAAGTGATCATGGAACTGAGTTTCAATTTTAATGCATGACAAAGTTTTATGAAGAACTTGTGATTCAGCAAGAGTTTTTCTCTCCAAAAACACCATAGCAAAATGAGATTGTTGAGAGAAAGAACAGGACTCTCATTGAAGTTGGAAGAGTCATGCTGAGTGATTCTTCTCTCCCATAATATTTCTGGGTTGAAGCTAGGCCTGAACAAAAAGCCCGATCGGGCCGGCCAGGACCGGGCCCGATCCGGCCCGATCGGGCTTTTTCATATATCGGGCCGGGCCGGCCCGGTCCTCCCCTGCAATCGGCCGGTCCGGGCCGGGCAGGCAGCTAAAATATGCTGCCTGCTCCGGCCCTTCAGGCCGGGCAGGGCAGGACCGGGCCGGTCTCGGGCCCGAACCGGGCCAGCCCGATTTTCTTTTTTTTTTTAATTATTATTTATATTATAATTTATATTATTATAAATAGTTATAATATATTATAATATATATTTATTAGTTTATTACTATTAATTAAAAATTTATTAAATATATATTTATTATTTATATATTATATTATTAATTATTATTTATTGTTATATATTTATATTTAATATTTATATATCCAAAAAATGAAAAAATAATACTTAATTTTAATAGCATCCAAGATTTTAAGTAGTCATACAATTGCACAAAAAATTTAATCAAAAAATTTTATTAATATTAAAATCAAAATCTAAGTCATACAATTGCACAAAATACAAAATACAAACTTATGATTCTTATAAAATTTAATTAAAAAAATTTACATATATCAAAAAAATTTACATTAAGAATTTAAGATTGCCCGATTTAATCATCTTGTAGATTTATTGCGTCAATTTCGTCTTCTATCTACTCCGAGCTATCCTCCAATGCTGTTATGTGCTGCTTCCTCTTCATAGCATCCAAGTAGTCCTTGTAGCATATGCAAATCTCCAGCGATTCTTCGTTAAGCCGGCTCCTCCGCTCGTTCAAAACCCTGCCGCTAAGAGAAAAAGCAGACTCCGAAGCTACTGTACTGGCTTGGATAGTTAGTAAATCACGGGCCATATATGCCAAAACAGGATAGGTATTAGCTTTACCTTTCCACCAATTTAAAAGATCGAAGTTTTCGATCTCGTCCGAACTCATAAAATCGCTAAATTGTGTTTTTGTATATAATCCTAATTCATCTAAACTACCAGATGTGCGCGATTTTCTCCTAGAAGCTAAATCTAAAATTTTATTTTTAAGACTATCCTTTGTTTTGGGTTGTGTTATTTCTTCGCGGGGTCGTGACCCGTATAAGTTATTGTAATAATTATAACTTTGTGTAAAAAAAGTAGTAAAATTTATAGTACTAACGGGGTCATCATCATCATAATTTATATTTAATGTTAGATTAGTATTGATTTCATCGATCAAATTTTCTACGCCTTCTACGTTAAATAGCGGATTTAAAGCGGCGGCGCACGAAAACATAGGCGGTATAGCTCTATAATATTTTAAAAAATTTTCTTCCATTATTTTAATTAAAGGAGCCCAACCTTCGTGTTGTCTATAATAACTAAATTTTTGTGTGATATGTACGAAATGTTCAATTACTAATGCGCTCGTTGGATAATACACTCCAGATAAATAAACAGTGGCCCTATAAAAACACTTTAGTAAATCTAGATAATGTTCTATAATATCCCAATCATTTTCACCTAAATTGTGTTCAATATTAAGCAAACTATAATATTCCATTAGAATTTCTTTTTGTAGAACGGCTCTTTTTAACATTTTATAGGTTGAGTTCCATCTAACCGGCATATCAAATTCGGGTTTCAAATATCTCTGACCTTGTGCTTTACAAAATTTTCTAAAATCTTGAGCTCGTTGTTTAGTACAATAAATAGTTTTTAACATGTTTCGAATTTTATTAATATATTCTTCCATTCCCTTTAAACTATCATGTACAACTAAATTTAGGACGTGACAAACACATCTAGTATGAAAAAACGCGCCGTTGAGAAATGGTTTTAAATCCCGTTTTAACAATTTAATTGCGGCGCCATTATTGGCGGCGTTATCAAGAGAAATACTAAGTATTTTATCGTTAATTTTAAATTCCCGCGCACATTTCATAATAACTTTATATAAAGCTACAGCCGTGTGCGGGTATTCAAAACCTGTAAAACATATTACGCGTTTATTTTGCTCCCACGAAATGAGATCAATCCAATGACAAGTGATGCAAAGATAAGATAATCCTTGTTGAAACCGGAAAACTGGTCTCTGTGGAGTTCGACCCTTGGGGAAGGGGTGACCTCACACCTACTACACTTGGAAGAATGTCACGGACCAAAGACTTGGGAAACTAGGAACAGACCCTCGGCTCTAGCGCGGAGGTCCCACCACACACCCGGAAGGTCACAAGAACACTTCCCCTCCCTTACCAATGAGAGCTGGGTACCTTGGAGAGTTCTCTCAACTCTACCAAGAAGAGAGCTAGGGAGGAGGAAGCCAAAAGCCAATGCCCCTCCAAAGGTACCCAAGGGGGTCTATTTATAGTTTTTCCAAGTCCTGGGGGTAAAATGACCGAAATGCCCCTACGACCTTTTTGCCTTGAGCCAATAGCAAACCTCCACACCAAGGGGCAAAGAGGTAACCCCCCCCCCCCCCGAGGGCACAACAGTAAGAACAAGGCCAAAAGAGGGCCCGGGCGACCGGACGAGCCGGGCGAGGGCTGGCCTGACGAGCCGGGAGGGCTGGCCTGACGAGCCGGGAGGGCTGGCCTGACGAGCCGGGCGAGGGCTGGCCTGACGAGCCGGGCGAGGGCTGGCCTGACGAGCCGGGAGGGCTGGCCTGACGAGCCGGGAGGGCTGGCCTGACGAGCCGGGCGAGGGCTGGCCTGACGAGCCGGGCGAGGGCTGGCCTGACGAGCCGGGCGGGCTGGCCTGACGAGCCGGGAGGGCTGGCCTGACGAGCCGGGAGGGCTGGCCTGATGAGCCGGGAGGGCTGGCCTGACGAGCCGGGCGAGGGCTGGCCTGACGAGCCGGGAGGGCTGGCCTGACGAGCCGGGCGAGGGCTGGCCTGACGAGCCGGGCGAGGGCTGGCCTGACGAGCCGGGAGGGCTGGCCTGACGAGCCGGGAGGGCTGGCCTGACGAGCCGGGCGAAGGCTGGCCTGACGAGCCGGGCGGGCTGGCCTGACGAGCCGGGAGGGCTGGCCTGACGAGCCGGGCGAAGGCTGGCCTGACGAGCCGGGCGAAGGCTGGCCTGACGAGCCGGGCGAAGGCTGGCCTGACGAGCCGGGAGGGCTGGCCTGACGAGCCGGGAGGGCTGGCCTGACGAGCCGGGAGGGCTGGCCTGACGAGCCGGGCGAGGGCTGGCCTGACGAGCCGGGAGGGCTGGCCTGACGAGCCGGGCGAGGGCTGGCCTGACGAGCCGGGCGAGGGCTGGCCTGACGAGCCGGGAGGGCTGGCCTGACGAGCCGGGAGGGCTGGCCTGACGAGCCGGGCGAGGGCTGGCCTGACGAGCCGGGAGGGCTGGCCTGACGAGCCGGGAGGGCTGGCCTGACGAGCCGGGCGAAGGCTGGCCTGACGAGCCGGGCGGGCTGGCCTGACGAGCCGGGAGGGCTGGCCTGACGAGCCGGGCGAGGGCTGGCCTGACGAGCCGGGCGGGCTGGCCTGACGAGCCGGGAGGGCTGGCCTGACGAGCCGGGAGGGCTGGCCTGACGAGCCGGGCGAGGGCTGGCCTGACGAGCCGGGCGAGGGCTGGCCTGACGAGCCGGGAGGGCTGGCCTGACGAGCCGGGCGGGCTGGCCTGACGAGCCGGGAGGGCTGGCCTGACGAGCCGGGCGAGGGCTGGCCTGACGAGCCGGGAGGGCTGGCCTGACGAGCCGGGAGGGCTGGCCTGACGAGCCGGGCGAAGGCTGGCCTGACGAGCCGGGCGGGCTGGCCTGACGAGCCGGGAGGGCTGGCCTGACGAGCCGGGAGGGAGGCAAATATTTCATCCCCCTTGCGCCTGATGGAGGACCCCCACTCTGCGAATACGGGGTTGTACACAATCCCCGCTCTTTTTGAGGTTGGCACAAGCTCGGAAAGAAACATCCAACCCAACGTATTCGCTGAGTGGCCTTTTCTTGCGCGGTCGAGAAAATACTTAGCCTCTCCGAGGGATCAACCTGTCATGCCAGCTAATGGGAAGCTGGGTGACGAGACAACCTCGGGGTGAAAATGCTTAGCCCCCCGAGGGGTCAACCTGTCATGCCAGCTTATGGGAGCCTGGGTGACGAGACAGCCTCGGGGTAAAAACACTTAGCTTCCTGGGGGGTCAACCTGCCATGCCAGCTGATGAGAGCCTAGGTGGCGAGACCTCCTCAGGTTAAAAACACTTAGCTTCCTGGGGGGTCAACCTGCCATGCCAGCTGATGAGAGCCTGGGTGGCGAGACCTCCTCAGGGTAAAAAGGTCATACTCCACGAGAGGTACGCCTGACCTGCCAGCTAGTAAGAGCCTGACAGCGGGACCATCATCGGAGCTAAGGACTTGGGGCTTCCACGAGAGGTACGCCTGACCTGCCAGCTAGTGAGAGCTTGACAGCGGGACCATCGGAGCTAAGAGAACTTGGGCTTCGAGATCGGAGCTGAGACCTGACAGCGGGACCATCATCGGAGCTAAGGACTTGGGCTTCCACGAGAGGTACGCCTGACCTGCCAGCTAGTGAGAGCCTGACAGCGGGACCATCATCGGAGCTAAGGACTTTGGGCTTCCACGAGAGGTACGCCTGACCTGCCAGCTAGTGAGAGCCTGACAGCGGGACCATCATCGGAGCTAAGGACTTTGGGCTTCCACGAGAGGTACGCCTGACCTGCCAGCTAGTGAGAGCCTGACAGCGGGACCATCATCGGAGCTAAGGACTTTGGGCTTCCACGAGAGGTACGCCTGACCTGCCAGCTAGTGAGAGCCTGACAGCGGGACCATCATCGGAGCTAAGGACTTTGGGCTTCCACGAGAGGTACGCCTGACCTGCCAGCTAGTGAGAGCCTGACAGCGGGACCATCATCGGAGCTAAGGGACTTGGGCTTCCACGAGAGGTACGCCTGACCTGCCAGCTAGTGAGAGCCTGACAGCGGGACCATCATCGGAGCTAAGGACTTGGGGCTTCCACGAGAGGTACGTGACCTGCCAGCTAAGAGCCTGACAGCGGGACCATCATCGGAGCTAAGGAGCTTGAGGTAGACCTGCCAGCAGCCTGACAGCGGGACCATCATCGGAGCTAAGGACTTGGGGCTTCCACGAGAGGTACGCCTGACCTGCCAGCTAGTAAGAGCCTGACAGCGGGACCATCATCGGAGCTAAGGACTTGGGGCTTCCACGAGAGGTACGCCTGACCTGCCAGCTAGTGAGAGCCTGACAGCGGGACCATCATCGGAGCTAAGGACTTTGGGCTTCCACGAGAGGTACGCCTGACCTGCCAGCTAGTGAGAGCCTGACAGCGGGACCATCATCGGAGCTAAGGACTTGGGGCTTCCACGAGAGGTACGCCTGACCTGCCAGCTAGTGAGAGCCTGACAGCGGGACCATCATCGGAGCTAAGGACTTGGGCTTCCACGAGAGGTACGCCTGACCTGCCAGCTAGTGAGAGCCTGACAGCGGGACCATCATCGGAGCTAAGGACTTGGGGCTTCCACGAGAGGTACGCCTGACCTGCCAGCTAGTGAGAGCCTGACAGCGGGACCATCATCGGAGCTAAGGACTTGGGCTTCCACGAGAGGTACGCCTGACCTGCCAGCTAGTGAGAGCCTGACAGCGGGACCATCATCGGAGCTAAGGACTTGGGGCTTCCACGAGAGGTACGCCTGACCTGCCAGCTAGTGAGAGCCTGACAGCGGGACCATCATCGGAGCTAAGGACTTGGGCTTCCACGAGAGGTACGCCTGACCTGCCAGCTAGTGAGAGCCTGACAGCGGGACCATCATCGGAGCTAAGGACTTGGGGCTTCCACGAGAGGTACGCCTGACCTGCCAGCTAGTGAGAGCCTGACAGCGGGACCATCATCGGAGCTAAGGACTTGGGCTTCCACGAGAGGTACGCCTGACCTGCCAGCTAGTGAGAGCCTGACAGCGGGACCATCATCGGAGCTAAGGACTTGGGGCTTCCACGAGAGGTACGCCTGACCTGCCAGCTAGTGAGAGCCTGACAGCGGGACCATCATCGGAGCTAAGGACTTGGGCTTCCACGAGAGGTACGCCTGACCTGCCAGCTAGTGAGAGCCTGACAGCGGGACCATCATCGGAGCTAAGGACTTGGGCTTCCACGAGAGGTACGCCTGACCTGCCAGCTAGTGAGAGCCTGACAGCGGGACCATCATCGGAGCTAAGGACTTGGGGCTTCCACGAGAGGTACGCCTGACCTGCCAGCTAGTGAGAGCCTGACAGCGGGACCATCATCGGAGCTAAGGACTTTGGGCTTCCACGAGAGGTACGCCTGACCTGCCAGCTAGTGAGAGCCTGACAGCAGGACCATCATCGGAGCTAAGGACTTGGGCTTCCACGAGAGGTACGCCTGACCTGCCAGCTAGTGAGAGCCTGACAGCGGGACCATCATCGGAGCTGAGGACTTGGCGTCTCAACAAAACCTTGTCAAATTCAACATCCTCAAACGGGGAAAAAATGATGGGTTACATGACCTCTCCCGACTCAGTGGGTCGGGGGCTAGACTCGATACAACATAACAAAAAATACAAGTTCCTATTGAGGCGAGGCTCCTTCACCTCTTGCATTAACCGATCCTTCCCCGGCTGCCCACGTCGACCCGATCCTCACATCTGTTTTCCTCCCTGGCTGGGGGCGGGGCTTCGATCTGCCTCGGGGGTGGTTGCTGGGCTTGACCTCTCGCTCCTCTTACCTCCAGGAATTCGGGGCAGGTAGCTGTCGCGTGCCCCTCCACCTGGTGGTAGTCACAGTACGGCAATGCTTCTTCTACCAGCCTCCTTCGGCGGACTCGACGATCTCTCCCGTTGCCTCTTCTTCCTTCGCCTATTGTCAAGGCTTGCTGCGGTGGGGGTAGGAGTTGCCTTGGGGCTTGCCTTTGGTAGTTGAACCTCCCTTGACCCCCATGAAAGTTCCCTCCATCCTGGGTGAGAGCTCTTCCTGGACCATGGGCGGGTCCTCCCTGCTGCCTCCAGCCTGGCTCCGGACCCTCCTGTCTCGGGAACCCCTGGGCTCTCTGCTCCTCTCTCCGCCTTCCTTCCTGGTGCCTTGAGCCACCTTGCTCTTTCGACTCCACCTCCGTCAACTTAGCCAACTTTTTTACAAAGGCCGGGTTGGCTGCCTCCATGGCTATCTCTTCTGCCGCCCTTTCCATCAGCTCCTCGAAGGAAAGAGGGGTCTTCCGGGTCAAGCTCATCTTGAAGAACCCTTCACGCAACCCCACCGTGAATGCCATCTGGAGGGCATACCCTGGCACCACTTGGATGTCAAGGACCTCCTCCTGGAACCTGTCAACGTAATGGGTCAGCGACTCCTCGGCCCTTTGCTTTATCAGGAAGAGGGACTCAGGACCTTTCTTCCTCTTCTTCGACGTGGAGAAGCGAAGCTGAA
Organism: Platanthera zijinensis; assembly: GCA_039513925.1. Classification (NCBI taxonomy): domain Eukaryota; kingdom Viridiplantae; phylum Streptophyta; class Magnoliopsida; order Asparagales; family Orchidaceae; genus Platanthera; species Platanthera zijinensis. Next base: position 18,736,378 of record CM077078.1, read on the forward strand.
AGCTCCGGCTCAAGTCTTCGAACCCGAAGATGGACCTTGGAGGGAGTTGATGGAACCAGTCCCTTGCCTTCTCCTTCAACGTGATCGCAAAGAGGCGACACTTGAAGGCATCCGTCATTGGTATGATGGAGACGGCATCCTCGAACCACTGTAAGTGCTGGATGGGGTCGTCCTTCCCGGTGTAGTATGCCTTGTCAAGTTCCCTGAACCCCTCGGGAACGGGAGCTGAGGTGATCAACTCGCTGAAGGGTGACCCTCTAAGGGGAGCTCTCGCCACCGCCACTCGCGCGACCTGCTCGCATGGGGGGCTAGCTCTCGCCGGGCTGGGGAACAGCTCCCGGCCTGAGAGGTCTCGCTCGACCCCCTCCACCATCCTTTCCTTCCCTGGTCTCCTATCTGGCACACTTCCTTCTCCCCCTGTTGGGGTGATCTCGCCTTGCCCCCTGGGAGCCAGCTCGCCGAGACCACTCTGGGTTGGCTCGCCGAGACCCCTGGGAGCTAGTCCCTGGGGGGTGGGGGTTGAGCTGTCAGCCCGAGGGGCAATGCTTCTAAGCATCCCCATGATGCCTTCGATGGAAGCCATGAACTCCTCCCTTCCTACAAAGGGTCCTAGGTGGGGGAGACCACCGAGGTCATCACTACCTCCCTGATCCCCAGCCATGACACTCTCCCAAGATCTTCTGTGCTGGTCACTCTCCACGCTCACCGCACCAAAATGTTGAAACCGGAAAACTGGTCTCTGTGGAGTTCGACCCTTGGGGAAGGGGTGACCTCACACCTACTACACTTGGAAGAATGTCACGGACCAAAGACTTGGGAAACTAGGAACAGACCCTCGGCTCTAGCGCGGAGGTCCACCACACACCCGGAAGGTCACAAGAACACTTCCCCTCCCTTACCAATGAGAGCTGGGTACCTTGGAGAGTTCTCTCAACTCTACCAAGAAGAGAGCTAGGGAGGAGGAAGCCAAAAGCCAATGCCCCTCCAAAGGTACCCAAGGGGGTCTATTTATAGTTTTTCCAAGTCCTGGGGGTAAAATGACCGAAATGCCCCTACGACCTTTTTGCCTTGAGCCAATAGCAAACCTCCACACCAAGGGGCAAAGAGGTAACCCCCCCCCCGAGGGCACAACAGTAAGAACAAGGCCAAAAGAGGGCCCGGGCGACCGGACGAGCCGGGCGAGGGCTGGCCTGACGAGCCGGGAGGGCTGGCCTGACGAGCCGGGAGGGCTGGCCTGACGAGCCGGGCGAGGGCTGGCCTGACGAGCCGGGCGAGGGCTGGCCTGACGAGCCGGGAGGGCTGGCCTGACGAGCCGGGAGGGCTGGCCTGACGAGCCGGGCGAGGGCTGGCCTGACGAGCCGGGCGAGGGCTGGCCTGACGAGCCGGGCGGGCTGGCCTGACGAGCCGGGAGGGCTGGCCTGACGAGCCGGGAGGGCTGGCCTGACGAGCCGGGAGGGCTGGCCTGACGAGCCGGGCGAGGGCTGGCCTGACGAGCCGGGAGGGCTGGCCTGACGAGCCGGGCGAGGGCTGGCCTGACGAGCCGGGCGAGGGCTGGCCTGACGAGCCGGGAGGGCTGGCCTGACGAGCCGGGAGGGCTGGCCTGACGAGCCGGGCGAAGGCTGGCCTGACGAGCCGGGCGGGCTGGCCTGACGAGCCGGGAGGGCTGGCCTGACGAGCCGGGCGAAGGCTGGCCTGACGAGCCGGGCGAAGGCTGGCCTGACGAGCCGGGCGAAGGCTGGCCTGACGAGCCGGGAGGGCTGGCCTGACGAGCCGGGAGGGCTGGCCTGACGAGCCGGGAGGGCTGGCCTGACGAGCCGGGCGAGGGCTGGCCTGACGAGCCGGGAGGGCTGGCCTGACGAGCCGGGCGAGGGCTGGCCTGACGAGCCGGGCGAGGGCTGGCCTGACGAGCCGGGAGGGCTGGCCTGACGAGCCGGGAGGGCTGGCCTGACGAGCCGGGCGAGGGCTGGCCTGACGAGCCGGGAGGGCTGGCCTGACGAGCCGGGAGGGCTGGCCTGACGAGCCGGGCGAAGGCTGGCCTGACGAGCCGGGCGGGCTGGCCTGACGAGCCGGGAGGGCTGGCCTGACGAGCCGGGCGAGGGCTGGCCTGACGAGCCGGGCGGGCTGGCCTGACGAGCCGGGAGGGCTGGCCTGACGAGCCGGGAGGGCTGGCCTGACGAGCCGGGCGAGGGCTGGCCTGACGAGCCGGGCGAGGGCTGGCCTGACGAGCCGGGAGGGCTGGCCTGACGAGCCGGGCGGGCTGGCCTGACGAGCCGGGAGGGCTGGCCTGACGAGCCGGGCGAGGGCTGGCCTGACGAGCCGGGAGGGCTGGCCTGACGAGCCGGGAGGGCTGGCCTGACGAGCCGGGCGAAGGCTGGCCTGACGAGCCGGGCGGGCTGGCCTGACGAGCCGGGAGGGCTGGCCTGACGAGCCGGGAGGGAGGCAAATATTTCATCCCCCTTGCGCCTGATGGAGGACCCCCACTCTGCGAATACGGGGTTGTACAATCCTAAATTTAAATTACTCGTCCAAACGTCGCTCGTTAGACTCACACGTCCTTCGAAATTTTCAAAATAGTTAATTAATTCTTCTTTTACTGCTAAATAAAATTTAAGCGCGTCACGCCTTAAAGTAATTCTACTAACCTTTTGGTATTTGGGTTGAAGCCCCCCATGTATGTACTCCGTCGCGTCGTCATTGTCGAAGACGCTGAATGGCAGCCCACGTTTGATGACGAACAGCGTCTGCAGCTCTCGCTGTCGCATTTGATCGTACGTCCAAATCTGTCCTGCTCCAGAAATTTGGGCTTGACTTGACTCGGGAGGAGCTTGTTTCGACACGCAAGACTTCTGGTGTCTACCAAGCGTCGAGTTGCCGGTGATGGATAGCAGCTTCGAGCACAACTTGCAGCGCGCTCTCCTTTCGGTCCCGACTAGGACCATCTCGAAATGCTCCCAAATACTCGCTCTACGATTGTGCTCCACTACCGCAGCCGTATTTTGGGAAGACGACGCCATTGGGAGAGCTAAGAGAGAGAGAGAGAGAGAGAGAGAGTGAGAAAAAAGAGAAGGGGGGGGGGGTATTTATAGGATTTTTTTTATTTTTTATTTTTTATTTTTTTAATTTAAATAATATTAAAAAATATTAAAATAATAAAATGATATATAATAATATAATATTATAAATATATAATAATATAATATTATAATATATTAATTAATTAATATTAATAATAATAATATAATATATATAAAAAATAGCAGCCAACGGTTCTCATTTTGAGAGCCGTTGGCTGCTCTCATGGCAGCATGGCTGCCACGTGGCAGCCATGCTGCCATGAAGAGCCTAACGGCTCTTAAAATGAGCCGTTAGGCTCAATCGGGCCTAGCCCGAGACCGGATCGGGCTATGGCCGGCCCGGTCTCGGGCTAGCCCGATTTTCGGGCTTTACCCGGCCCGGGACGGGTACCGGGCCGGGTAATAGCTTGAAACCGGGGCCCTTTCACGGCCCCGGGTAAGGACTCGGCCCGATTCGGGCCTGAACCGGGCCGGGCTTGACCGGGCTTTGACCGGGCCGGGCTCGGGCCGGCCCGTCAGGCCCGGTTTTTTTTTTCACACCTAGTTGAAGCTATTAATACAGCATGTCATATTCTTAATAGAGCTTCAATCAACAAAAGCCTAAATAAGACTCCTTATGAGCTAATGAAGGACAAAAAACTAGACTTTGCCTACTTCAGAATCTTTGAATGTAGGTGTTTTGTCCTTAATAATGGGAAAACATACTTAACCAAGTTTGCTGAGAAGTCCTATAAAGGCATATTTATTGGTTATAGTAATCATAGTAAGGCCTATAAGATCTACAACTTGAGAGATCAAGTTATAGAGGAGTTTGTTCATGTTGTATTTGATGAAATTTCTATGTATTACAATGATAAGCCAGGTACATCAAGCACAATAGGAGAAGACTTGAAGCTAAAGGAGCTATCAATAGAAGACTTAGTTCCTGCAAGCCAAAGTATACAAGATAGATTCAACATTGTTGAGGAAGAACTTGCACATGAATAACCAGAAGAAGAGACTCAGCAACAAGATGAAGTTGTTCAAAGAGAAGAGGTCACATTATCAGTTGCTATCAGACGTCTAAGGGATCATCTAAGGGAGTTGATTATTGGAGATGCAGCATGGTGTGACCATAAGAAGTAGACAGCACAACACTGTAATGATCTATACAGGAAGAATTGGACCAGTTCAAGAGAAGTAATGTCTGGAAGACTGTTCCTAGACCAGATAACTGTAACATTATAGGAACCAAGTGGATCTATAGAAACAAACCTGATGAGAACGGTGTTATAGTCAGAAACAAAGCTAGACTTATTGCAATGGGCTATATACAAGAAGAGGGTATAGATTTTGATCAAACCTTTACAGTAGTGGCTAGATTGGAATTTATTAGACTCTTCCTGGCATATGCAGCCTACAAAAGATTCAAGGTTTTCCAAATGGATGTGAAGTCAACCTTCCTTAATGGTAACCTCAAAAAAAGGTCTATGTTGAGCAACCCTCAGGTTTTATTGACTCTACTTATCCTAATTATGTTTATCTTTTATTAAGAGCTCTCTATGAGTTAAAACAATCCCTAAGGGCTTAGTATGAGACTCTGTCTAAATTCTTTCTAGAAAACAAATTCTCAAGAGGGAAAATAGACAAAACACTATTTCTAAAGAAAGTCAAAGACAAGACTATCTTAGTACAAATATATGTAGATGACATTATATTTGGTTCTACTGATGAGTCACTTTACACCAAATTTTTCAAACTTATGCAAGGTAAGTTTGAGATGAGTAGCATGGGTGAACTAAAGTTTTTCTTGGGTCTCCAAGTTAAGCAAACTATAGATGGACTTTTCATTAGTCAGTGTAAGTTCACTAAGGAGATAATCAAGAAGTATGGAATGAAAACATCCACTTCCATGAGAACTCCTATGAGATCTAGTATGTCTTTAGACAAGGATGATGCTGGCAAGTCAGTTGGCATCACCTTGTATAAGGGCATAGTTAGATCACTACTCTATCTAACTGCCAGTAGACTAGACATAATATATGCTACTTGTGTCTGTGCAAGGTATCAAGCTTGCCATAAGAAGTCTCATTATACAGCAATCAAAAAATATTGAGATATCTAAAGGGCACACCTAGTCTTGGCCTATGATATCCCAAGAATAGTGATTTTGAACTAACATGCTTTTCAGATGCAGATTATGCAAGTTATAACGAAGACAGGAAAAGCACTTCAGGTTCATGTCAATTTCTTGGAAGAAGGCTAGTGTCATGGAGCAGCAAAAAGAAAATAGGTGTAGCAATATCCACTGCTGAATCTGAGTACATTTCAGCTGGAAGTTGTTGTGCACAATTACTCTGGATTCATCATCAATTACAAGACTATAACATTCAGCTAAGTAAAACTCCATTATATTGTGATTCTACTAGTGACATTTCAATTGCAAATAATCCCGTGTCACATAGTAGAACTAAACATATTGAGATTAGATATCACTTTATTAGGGAGCATGTAGAAAAGGAAGACATTAATTTAGAATTTTTTCATACAAATAAACATATTGCTGATATTTTCACTAAGCCCCTAGATGAAGAGAAATTTAATTTCTTTAAGTTTGAACTTGACTTGTTAAATCTGGAATAATTAATGCATACATAAAGACTGATGAAAATAAGAATAAAATATTAATTAGTAATTAAGTTTATTTAATTAAATATCAAGTAAAACATATAAGTATCAAGTTATTATAGTTCAGGAGACAAAATATTGGCTAAGTTAAAAGTTGTGTCAAGACACCAGAAAATATGTCGAGACACCAAAGTAAGTGTCGAGACATCAAAGTGTGTCGGGACCCTAAGGTATATGTCGAGAGACATTATCCTTATGTCGACTTGTATCGACACATCTCGACAGTCAATTTTTTCAGTATCGACACTAGGTCTTTTCCTAAAAATTTGGAACAGTCTAAATGGAGTGCGCCTTTTCGACTTCAGAAGAACCTAGACTATAAACAAGGTATGAGAATAGAGGTCGACTAAGCCTTCTTGTGATCTTGAGAGTTTGATTTCTGAGTGTCGAGACCTAGAACTCCATTTCGTCGACACACCTCTTTTGATTCCTTCTCTCCAATGACTCCCAAAAGTGACAACAACGCCTTCGAAGGATATGAACTCGTTCGACATGGATTTGACTCGGCATCAGAAGAAATCAAGGATGTGATAACCCTTACACAGGAGCCAGATTAGAGTATTTGCTCTCAGAACCATCCAATATCTAGAAACGAGAGGTTCTTAAGTTCTTTTCCAATGCCCAACTGGATTCAAATACAGACAAGATTAAGTCCACAGTAAATGGAACAAAAGTTAAGATCACAACAAGAAGGCTGATAAATATATTCCACTTACCCAAGGTTGATCAAGAAGATGACCTAGATTCTGCCAAGACTGTAGAAGCTTTGGAGTGGTGCGGATTGGCCCCAACCACAAAGCTTGGAAGCACCCTGTTCAAGAAAGGAATGAATACTCAAGGCAAATTTCTGTCAGAGATTATAGGAAAAGTGTTGATATGCAAAATATGAGCACATGACAGAATCTCTGCTCAAATGTTTGAGCTGATGACAAGGATAATATTCAAAGTGAAGACCAACTGGAGAAAAATTATCTTTGACAAAATAGCAGAGAGCATCAAGAAACCCAATATGGGAAGGATTATAAGCCTCTATTTGGTCCAAGCACTTCCTGATAGTCTCAATATCAAGATTGGATCTAAGATCAATCACATGAGAAGAATGGACATAAGAATTCTAGCAAGATAGGATATAGTATTAACAAAAGAGACACTAGAGAGAAGAAGAAAGAAAAAGAAAGTAGTGGTTGTGGAAGAAGAATCTTCCAGTGACTCTGAAGAATAAGGAAGCTCCAGCACAGAAAAATATGATGATGCAGCACCAGAAAAATTCTCCAAGGACCTCTCCTGGTACTGGAGATCAGATGCAGGAGGAGACAAGACCAGAGAAAGATCACATTGAGGGGGAGAACCCCAAAGATCTTCCATACTTAAAAATGTTCCTACACAAGATGTGCAAATGTCTGATAAAGAGAATGAGAATGTAGTCTCTAAGGAGACTGAGGACGAATTTCTTATGGATAAAGAAGCTGATATCCAGGGGAAGTTACAGGATACACTTCCAGATGATCATTATTCTGATGATTCAACACAACTAGAGGATGAAACCATGGAGGAACTCAACCTTGGTGAAGTAGGTGTAAGGGTTGAGGGGGAGATAGCAGATCTGGCCCCAAACACTGAAGGAGTTAAAGAGCCTACTTTAATTGAAGTTGTAAGTTCTTCAGATTCTGATGAGGAGGAAGCCTCTCAGCTTAAGAAAAGGAAAATTGAGGAACCTAGGAAAAGGAGTAGGAGTTATAAGAAAACAATTCAATATGGAACAACACCTGCTCCTCCTCTGGATTTTAGCTCCCTATTGATTCAAATGCAAATAATGCTTGATCAATAAAGAAGACAATTGGAAAAATATGTAGATGAAAGCACTAAGGAGGTACAGTTCCAACTAGCACAAGATATCAAATCCATTAAATTTGAGGTCAACTTGTTGAAGAAGGATGTGACTGACTTCTTCCAAAGAGGAGCAAATGTTGTAGTCTACCTTGCTCGACAGTAGAAGGAGTCAAAGGAGACTCAAAAAGATATAACTGTTAAACAAGGATATGTCCTTGAGAATCAGATAAGAATGAATAACAACATGATATCAATGCATGATATTGCACTAGTAAAGCTAGCTGATCAAACTACAGCTCTGGAGACAAAGATAGGCTCTACCTCCAAAGATGTTGAATCTCAGCTATCTATACATGTAAACTCTTTGGTTAAGGTAGTCAAGTCTTCTGGCAAAGAACTATATGACCACTTGCTTAAAGTAAAGACTCATCTCACCTCAGGGGTTAATAATCTTGTAGACCAAGTAAGATTTCATAAGGATGACTTAAGAGATCATATTGAGAGATAAGTCATAAAAGGGGAGAGAGTAATGATAAAGTCAAGCTTTAAGCATGTTATTTGAACCTCCAATAACATCAGAGATACTCTAGGCTTTCCTCCCATAAATTATGATGAAGATCAAACAACTGAGTCTGGAAGCCAACCAGCTCAGTTTGAGGCTATTCACACTGCAATATAGACTATATACAGTCCTCCACCACAGGTTCAGAATGTAGTATGTAAGAAGGTGGAGATGACTGCTCCTGCCTTGATCAAAAAAAAAAGAAGCTCAATTATCTAAGAAGAGATTCAGGGAGCAGGCTGAAGCAAAGCCAGGTTTTGAGCAGTGGAGTCCAACTTCCAGATCTATTATACTCACTACATGGAAATAAGTTAACAACAATATAGCTAACAGGAGAAAATGGTACTCAGAACAAGAATGGGTCAAGCATACAAAACAACATGAGATCATCTATAAATTAAGAAAAGATCTGAAGGCATGGGAGATCCTAGCTAATTCTATTGAACCAATCAAGTATTTTCCTAAGCCCTATCATTATCTTGAAAGGCAAAAGCTTAAGGAAGAAGAGATCTTAAAGGCCAAGGATGATAAGGGAAAGAAGAAGGTTGTTGAAGACAAGCTGCCTGAAATCAAAGTCAAGATACAATCAGGAAAAGACATTGTCATCAAAGAGCCAAAACAATCTTAGATTATTTCTCTTTTTTAGAAACTATGTAATTTTTTAATAGTACATTGTAACTTCAGAACTATTTAAACACTGGCAAAAATGAAATGAAAAAATTTACCGGCTCTTTACTATTTTTGTCTTGTTGTTTTCATTTGTTTTGTATTTCTGTTACATTACTTAACATTTACATCATAATTATCTTATTTTAGTATTATGGTGTATATCATTAAATTGGGGTTATGACTTCTCCAAATAGGGAGAGATTGTTGGGTCCATTGATTCCAATGTCCCAGATTTATAAGAAGTCAAACAAGTCAATGGTATACACATAATTGTATTTGATGTATGTTTCAGTTCATGCATGCAGGTTAGTCTATGTCATATTGATTAGACAAGTGGTCCAAGTGACATTGACAGGTGGACTCAAAGAAGCTGACTAGAAAGGTAGGAAATTTCCTAAATCCATAGGCGTTGAGTGAAACAGCTCACTCAACGCCAAATATCAAGGTAGTGATAGTGAAAAATTTTGACTAAGTCCACAAGCGTTGGTGAAGCCAGTTCACTCAACGTCATACAACTAATAGTGTTGAGTGAAGTCAGGATAGTCAAAGCCCAGCAAGTTGCAGCGCAAAAGAAATGACTAAGAACAAAAATGTCGACACACTTCACAACTATGTCTACACTTTATAAGAGAAATGCTGAGTACATACTTGAAACATGTACAAAAGTGTCGACACACTTCACAACTATGTTGACACCTTTGTAGGAGAAGTGTCGAGATCAGAAAGATACAAGACAGCAGTGTCAAGACACACCACTTCACTCGATAGTTCAGACAGGAAATTCTATCAAGTACAGACGTGTCGAGACTGCTAAGATGTCTCGACACCTTGTAATTTAAAGTTTAAGAACACTAAGTATTATTGTGTCGAGACACTTGGGACTTCTCGACACTTATGATCCTGAAGTTGTATAGAGTCAACACAGCTGAGTGTCAAGTCAAGTTAGAAGTGTCATGTCAGCTACAATGACTTGACATCTCATCAGAATCTGTTTGAAGGAAAACTTGAAGTATGATGACATATGATGATGTCATCAATTAGAGGCCAGCAACCAGTGAAGGCTATAAATAGAGGGGTCGTCTACACAGAACACAATTTAATCAATCAATCAATTCACTCTTTCTGATTTCTCCTAAGTCAGAGAAGAGCGACAACTCAAAGAAGAAGGAAGACACAGGTTTTCAAGAAAGTCTTCTGGTCCTTTCAACAAGTCGATCAGAGGATTAAGTTGGATCTATTCAACAAGTTCTTCAACAATTCAAGCTGATCATCATCAAGAACATTGAAGTTCCAATGAAGTTTCATTTCAGCCAATTTGTTCATCAAGAATCAATCCTATGTTGTTGCTGAATTGAAGAATCTATTTACTCAAATAATTCTACTTGTTATTTCCCTATTAAACATGTAAGATCTCTTTGAGATCTGAGTGTGTAGGAGATTTATTCTCTGAGTTGTAAGTCTGCGCTATAAAAGCTGAGATAGGGTTCTTGAGGGACCTGAGGTAGGTGATTTGTGTGGGATCACTGAGGTGTAATACTTGTATATTCTAAGGTAGGGTTCTTGAGGGACTTGAGGTAGGAGATTTGGTGGATCTCTGAGATAGGCCCTGTTGGTCTGAGGTGTAGGTTTCTGGAAAGAAACTGAGTTTGTAAGATTTGTTGATCTGAGTTGAAGAGGAAGAGATATAACCTTGTCTAGCGCAATGCTAGTGAGGAAGAATGGGGAAAGTGGATCTTTAGGGGGTCTGGGCATGATGGTCATCCTCGGACTCCATCCAACTGGACACCTCCATCTTGCTCAGGCTCTCCATGATCTTCTCCATCTCCTCCGCCTTGGCCAACCAAGAGATGGTGTTGACAGCCGTGACGTAACACTGCCTCGCCATCCTGGAGTCTCCTTTGATCCTGACCTGGATCCCTTCTGAGCTGACCTTGAGGCACTAGTGAAGGGAAGACGACACACAACGGAAGGCACTGATGAGGGGCCTCCCGAAGATGGCATTGTAACTGCTTGGGGCGTCAACAATGATGAACCTGCAGTTTCTTGAGGTCCCCCCTAACTTCACCTGGAGTCCGACTCCACCTTCAACTTCCTTCCTCTCTCCTGAAAATCCAAACAGGGGTCCGTCCAAGGCCAGCACCCTCCTTGGCTCTACCTTCATCTTGTCAAACGCTTTCTTGAAAACAACGTTGACAGAGCTCCCGCTATCAACCAAGATTCGGGAGATGGTAAAGCCTTCGATGGCGGCCTGGATGACCTGGGCGTCGCAGAATGGATCTTCATGCTCTGGCATGTCCTTTGACGAGAAGGTGATCTTTTCATCAGGGGGAGGGGTTTGGGATGTCGAGGCAATGCTCCGTCGGTACATCACATAGAGACTTGCCTTCCGAGCGGCTTCGATCCCCACCCCCCACCCCGTGGATCATAGTTATACCACCTCGGGGTCCTACGTCGACCCGGTCCTCGCATACATCATCTCCTCCTCCTCCTTAGGGCGGAGCTTTAACCCGCTCTGGTTGTTGTTACTATGTTGGAGCACCCGCTCCCCTCACCTCCAGGAACTCAGGGCAAGTAGCCGTGGCGTGACCCTCCAACTGGTGGAAGTCACAGTATGGTAACTCTACTCTGTCTCTCCCTCTTCCCTTGTGATTCCTCCTCTCCATTCGACCAATCGCCATTGCTTGCTGCGGTGGGGGCAGGAGCTGTCTTGGGGCTTGCCTTTGGAAGTTGAACCTCCCTTGTCCCCCTTGAAAGTTCCCCCCACCCTGGATGAGAGCTCTTCACGGACCCTGCGCAGGTCCTCTTGCTGCCTCCAACCTGGTTCCGGACCTCCTGCCCTTGGAACCCATGAGCTCTTTGCTCTTCTCTCCGTCTTACTTCCTGATACCTCGAGCCACCTTGCACCTTCGGTTCCGACTCTGTTAGCTTTGCTAACTTTTTGACAAATCCCGGATTGGCCGCCTCCATGGCTATCTCCTCCGCCGCCCTTTCCATCAGCTCCTCGAAGGAAAGGGGCGCCTTTCGGGTACGGATCATCTTGAAGAACCCCTCGCGTAACCCCACTGTAAACGCCATCTGTAGGGCATACCGCGGCATCTCCTGGATATCCAGGATCTCCTCTTGGAACTTATCAACATAGTGGGCCAGCGACTCCGCGGCCCTCTGTCTTATTAGGAAGATGGATTCAAGACTCTTCTTCCTCTTCTTGGAGGTGGAGAAGCGGAGCTGGAAGCTTCGGCTCAAGCCCTCGAACCTAAAGATCGACCTTGGAGGAAGTTGATTAAACCAGTCCCTCGCCTTCTCTTTCAATGTGATCGCAAAGAGGCGACACTTGAAGGCATCTGTCATCGGCATGATGGAGATGGCATCCTCAAACCACTACAGGTGTTGGACGGGGTCCTCCTTCCCGGTATAGTAAGCCATGTCTAGCTCTCTAAACCCCTCGGGAACCGGAGCTGAGATGATCAGCTCGCTGAAAGGTGATCCCCTGGGGGGTGCTCTCGCCACCTCTACCCTCGCTACCTGTTCGCCTGGAGGACTAGCACTTGCTGGGCTAGGGAACAGCTCCCAACCGAGGAGGTCTCGCTCGACCCCCTCTCCCATCCTTTCTATCCCAGGTCGCCTACCTGGTGCACTTCTTTCTCCCCCTGCTGGGGTCATCTCGCATGTGCCCCTGGGAGGCAGCTCGTAGAGAACACTCTGGGTTAGCTCGCCGAGACCCCTGGGAGCCAGTCCCTGGGGGGTTGGGGTTGAGCTATCAGCTCGAGGGGCAATGCTTCTCAGCATCTCCATGATGCCTGAGATGGAAGCCATGAACTCCTCCCATCCTAAGAAGGGTCTGGGGTTGGGGAGCTCGTCGAGATCGTCACCACCTCCTTGATCTCCATCCATGACACTCTCCCGAGATCTTATGTGCTGGTCACTCTCCACACTCACAGCACCATGTGTTGAAGCCAAAAATGACCTCTGTGGAGTTCGGGGTCCCTAAAGAAGGGTGACCTCACACCTACTACACTAAGGGGAACGTTACAGGCCGAAGACTTAGGAAACTATTAACTGACCCTCGGCTCTAGCGTGGAGGTCTCACCTCACACTCGGAAGACCTTTGAGGTCTCCCCCTCCCTAACCAATGCTTGAGCTAGGTGCCTTGGAAGAAGAAAGCCAAGGGGATTTAAGTGGCTAAGAAGTCCTGCTCTCCAAGACATCCTCAAGGGTCTATTTATAGATTTTAAAAGTCCTAGGGTTAAAATGACCAAAATGCCCCCCGGGCAAATAAGCCTCAAGCCAATAGAAAAACTCCACATCGGGAGGGTAGAGAGGTAATCCACCCCCCAGGGCATAACGGTAAAAACATGGTCCGGAGAGAGGTTCATGGGTGGGAGGTGCCACACCCCTTATCTCCCTGGGAGCTGTCCCGCTGAGACCCTGTGAGCTGTCCCGCCGAGACCCTGGGAGCTATCCCGCCGAGACCCTCGGAGCTATCCCGCCGAGACCCTGGGAGCTGTCCCGCTAAGACCCTGGGAGCTGTCCCGCCGAGACCCTGAGAGCTGTCCCGTCGAGACCCTGGGAGCTGTCCCGCTGAGACCCTGGAAGCTCTCCCGCAGAGACCCCTGGGAGCTGTCCCGCCGAGACCCTGGGAGCTGTCCCGCCGAGACCCTGAGAGCTGTCCCGCCGAGACCCTGGAAGCTGTCCCGCCGAGACCCCTGGGAGCTGTCCCGCCGAGACCCCTGGGAGCTGTCCCGCGGAGACCCTAGAAGCTGTACTGCCGAGACCCCTAGGAGCTGTCCTGTCGAGACCCTGGGAGCTGTCCCACCGAGACCCTGGGAGCTCTCCCGCCGAGACCCTGGGAGCTGTCCCGTCGAGACCCTGTGAGCAGTCCCGCCGAGACCCCTGGGAGCTATCCTGCCGAGACCCTGGGAGCTGTCCTGCCGAGACCCTGGGAGCTTTCCCGCCGAGACCCTGGAAGCTGTCCTGCCAAAACCCCTGGGAGCTGTCCCGCCGAGACCCTGGGAGCTTTCCCGCCGAGACCCTAGAAGCTATCCCGCCTAGACCCCTGGGAGCTGTCCTGCCGAGACCCTAGAAGGTGTCCCGCCGAGACCCCTGGGAGCTATTCTGCCGAGACCCCTGGAAGCTGTCCCGCCGAGACCCCTAGAAGCTGTCCCGCTGAGGCCCCTAGGAGCTGTCTCGCCGAGATCCTGGGAGCTTTCCCGCCGAGACCCTAGAAGCTGTCCCGCCGAGACCCCTGGGAGATGTCTCGCCGAGACCGTGGGAGCAATCCTGCCGAGACCCCTAGGAGATGTCCTGCCGAGACCCCTGAGAGCTGTCCCGCCGAGACCCTGGGAGCTGTCCCGCGGAGACCCTGAGAGCAGTCCCGCGGAGACCCTGGGAGCAGTCCCGCCGAGACCCTGGGAGCTCTCCCACCGAGACCCTGGGAGCAGTCCCGCTGAGGCCCCTGGGAGCAGTCCCGCCGAGACCCCTGGGAGCTCTCCCGCCGAGACCCCTGGGAGCTCTCCCGCCGAGACCCCTGGGAGCTCTCCCGCCGATACCCCTAGAGCAGTCCCTCCGAGACCCCTGGGAGCTGTCCTGCCGAGACCCTGGGAGCTGTCCCGCCGAGACGCTGGGAGCTGTCCCACCGAGACCCCTGGGAGCTGTCCCGCCGAGACCCATGGGAGATGTCCCGCCGAGACCCTGGGAGCCGTCCCGCCGAGAGCCTGGAAGCTGTCCCGCCGAGACCCCTGGGAGCTGTCCCGCCGAGACCCTGGAAGCTTTCCCGCCGAGACCCCTGGGAGCTGTCCCGCCGAGACCCCTGGGAGCTGTCCTGCCAAGAACCCTGGGAGCTGTCCCACCGAGAACCCTGGGAGCTGTCCCACCGAGACCCTGGGAGTTGTCCCGCCGAGACCCTGGGATCTTTCCCGCCGAGACCCTTGAAGCTGTCCCACCGAGACCCCTGGGAGCTGTCCCGCCGAGACCCTGGAAGCTGTCCCGCCGAGAACCTGGGAGCTGTCCCGCCGAGACCCTGGAAGCTGTCCCGCCGAGACCCTGGGAGCTGTCCCGCCGAGACCCTGGGAGTTTTCCCTCTGAGACCCTGGGAGCTGTCCTGCCGAGAACCTGAGAGCTGTCCCGCCGAGACCCTTGGAGCTGTCCCACCGAGACCCTGGAAGCTGTCCCGTCGAGACCCCTGGGAGTTGTCCCGCCGAGACCCCTGAAAGGGGGGTCGGGGCGGGTGTCGGCCTCCCGCTGCACTCGTACCCTAAAGAGGGGACGGGGCAAGTGCCGGCCTCCCTCCGCACTCGCCCCCTGAAGAGTACTCCAAGCACTACCCAGCTAAGCTCCTTTTTTCCTCCCCCTACTAGTATATTCCAAGGCAAGGCTAAAATTGGCCACCAAGAGTGCAAGATCTCTCAAAAAGCTTAAAAACTTATAGTTGGTTATGCGTCTGTCGGTAGGGCCCTACTCGGCGAATACGGGGTTGTGGACAAAACACAACCAGAATACGAAAGAACGCGAAACAAAGAGCGTCCCCATTCAAAGAAAAACGGTCACGCAGTCGACATCATCATGAAAAATAAAAAGTAACGGTACAGAGACGCACCTACAAAATGAAGCAGAGCACACAAACAAAAAAAGAATGTGAAATACGATCATCCCTCAATGTTGATGTCCGCATCGACATCCGAGGCATCCTCCACACCTAGATCATCGTGCTCTGATAACCTCTGAACAGCTCGAAACCCCTTGCCAAAGCCCAAGTGGTGAACGGCATCACGCTCATCCTCCACAAGAGATTCGATCTTGGTCTCCATCATCTCAGAGTGGGCCTCCACCGCGATATGAGAATCATCCATCTCGAAGTCATAAGACTCTTTGTACTCAACCGCTGCGGATGTTCGCACAACCTCGATGTCCTTCAGCACTGCGGTTAATTGAGCATTCTCATTCAGCTGTTCCACCTCTATCCCAAGTTATAACATCGCAATGTTTGCTGCCTCAGTACAACGGATCGACTCCGCAAGGTCACTTCGGCTGCACCAGCCTCTCGCGAAGAGCATCGACCTCCGCGTGAGCTGCGCTCATCTTCTCTCGAAGAGTCTTGATCTCAGCCTTGGAAGAAAATAACTCGGATTCCCCATTAATAATAGCAGGGAAAGAACCTTCTCTTTCTTATTCCGAGCAGCCGACGAAGAATCCTCGGCACAACCAGCTTTGTCTGCAAGGAACAAAACTCGTCTTTCATAGTCACGTAGTTGTTATCCCATGAAAACACAATCGTGTGCATCTCGTCCAACTGCAAATGTAAGGGATAAATTATTTCAATGCGCAAAAACGAACCAAAGGGGGGAGACAATATGGGCAACCTATGTACCTTCAGTAGAAGTGCTCGACAAGCAGAGCATTCACACCTCTTTCCCTTCACCATCACCAGCGGTAGCTTAGGATCTTCTCTTGAAACTAGCTCGTCTGCATACAGCTCTGGGGACTCTTCGGTCTCGACTGGAGGCGGATCAACGACCAAGCCATCCAAACAATCATCAATGACTTCAATAATAGCCTCGGGGGCAGCGAAGGATGTCCCACCTTCCCCCCACTTTTGTGAAAACTCCAGCTTCCTCTTCTTTCCACGCTCTAGCGAAGCGACACAGCTCCGCTCTGCATCTGTCGAGAGGCCCTTAAGAATTAATCTTTTCTCGACAATGAATGTGTTGATATTATAAAGAGCAGTGTCCAGCTCACGCGGATCCTCGAAGCCCAAAAGAGGAGAGAAGTCATACTCCTGTCCTGCCAGATGGCGGCAGCGCTCCGGAAGCTCCTGCCAAACCTCAGGAAGCTTCCACGGGTCCCTACAAATCCAAACAGTGTCGCCCCATGATGATTGTCGGTCTTGTCTTCAAAATACAGTCACCCTTTATTGCTCTAAATCTAAATCCGGTCACCGGAACTGAGACAAACTTTGCACCATTCGCTGAAAAGTCGAACCGACATACGAGAATCATGCTCTCGAAAGAAGCAAGACAGAATCATGATCCTCATCAACCCCACAAAAGAGAGTTATGTAACCGAAATGTCGTAGAACTGGAAGACCGCAATTGCTTCCTTAGCAGGAGGGATCTGAAAGCCAGCTTTCAGA
Organism: Platanthera zijinensis; assembly: GCA_039513925.1. NCBI lineage: Eukaryota > Viridiplantae > Streptophyta > Magnoliopsida > Asparagales > Orchidaceae > Platanthera > Platanthera zijinensis. The sequence goes on from CM077078.1 coordinate 18,753,305, forward strand.
CAATCCCCTGTAATCGCAAAGTGAACCGGAGGAGGGTTTTGAACGCGCTCCAATGGGGAAGGGATCATGACCTCCACGTCCGCAAAAATTCCAAATAGTTTCTCCAAACCATTCACTCGGGTGAGGCTCAGAGTCGAGGGAAAGCACATCGATTGTAGTGGAGTATCACCCTTTGTCACTACAAAGAAGACGAATGTTAGCACAAAAGCAACAATCGGGAAAAATCCAAACGGAACCACGCTCCGCGCGACCGCAAAAGCACTTCACACACACCCACAGTCCCCTAGGAAGAAATGTCATTGCATGCAGCCGCGAGCGTCCAGGCACGCGTTGCCTAGTTCGCCGTCCCACAACTACACAGGCATCTCCGCGCGAGCCCACACGGCCGACCCCACGAACGCGTCCGCGCGGGCATCCCCCTGCGCGTTTGTGCAGGCATCCCCCTGCACGTTTGTGCGGGCATCCCCGTGCGGGCGACGCTGTGCCCGCACACTTTCCCGCACGGGCACCCCCTACGCACAGCCGCCTCCGCACGAGCGTCGCCCCCCCCCCCCCCCCCCCCCGCCGCTCCCGTAAGGGCACCTCCACCCGCGCTCACGTCGGGGCTCCATCAACCGCGCGTCGCCTCCTCTATGCACCCCCATGACAGAAGCAAGACCATACGAACTCTAAGCAATGACTCCAAAAACTTTACAGCGGCGTAAGAAAAGAGCAAAGACCCTCTATAATCTATAAACCTTGCAAGAGGGATAATAATGAAAGATCTCGTTAATACCAGAATATCTCCTGTCAAATTCTCCTGCCACAAAAGAAGCATCGGAGTAAAGGATATCCTTATCAAATATCTCGCAGAAATGGCAGAAAATATTTTTCACGATATGACAAGAAATATCTTATTGATTTTTCATTCTAAATCTTCGACAAACGATTATTCACGATCAAATTTGATGATCACAATGTTGTGAGACATCCCGAGCTAAAGTCAAAAAATTTCGTGCTCATCATTTCCCGCATCATGATTCGCGAAAATTTGGGGGCATTTGATGAGGTTCGCCTTAAGTATTCACGAGTCAGGCCAGGGACCAATCGACCGCGCGAGGAGGAACATACGCAAGCACAACCAGCTCGAGCATAAGCGCAGCACGCCAGAGCAGGCCCCCCCCCCCCCCCCCCGGGGCGCAGCGCTCCCCCTTGGGCGCGCGTGCGCGCCCAAATCACCAAGGGGCACTTTCGTCTTTTCACGAAAATTGGTGATCCAGATGACTGAAACGAAGCAACATCATTCGCTACCTCAATATCCGCCCTGGTGCAATTATCACCAACTCCCTCCGGATTTTCCACGTCAAAATAAGTCTTTTGTCGTTTGTTGTTATTTTTATTGACTGTTTGCACGTCCGATCCAATTCCGACTTAAAGCGGTCGGATACTCATGCAAAAACTAGGTGACCCGCAACACTAACATATTCAATTTGAAATATTCAATTTAGAGAGAAAATACAAAATTATTTCACCTAATGAAAAGCTTAATTGGTAAGAAGAACTTTGATATCAAAAGCTTATTTGTATTCCCAAACGGTGGCGTTCAGAGTCCTTATTTGCCGACTGCGTGACTCTGGCTCCGGGGAAATATAAAGCATCCTCCAATCTTCACATTGCCGGAAGGATCGTACGGCAAGTCCTCGTCGATCCTCACGGATGTGACGCTCTGGCTTCGTCGGACTGATCCCTCGGCGATAGCGGCGTCGCGGGCGTGGGTCAGCGAGGAGGCGCGGATTAGTTCGATGAGGTACTCGTCGCCGGAGGAGAAGCTCGGGAAGCCGACGCTGCTGCTCCGGGACACGCTTCGGCTGGAGATCGAATAGCTCAACGGCACCGCCCCGTCCCTGTAATACATTCGACCGGCGCAGCCGGTCATGCTCCGGATGTAGAAGTCGCGGGCACTGCAGAGCGCGCGATGTGGGAGCCGACTGCACCAGGTCAGCCGGTTGCCACTTGCTCCGCTCTTGCTCATCGCCGGCGATGTGTAAAGCAGCGGTCCGGACTGATCGGATTTATAGTAGAAAGATAGATTACGACTGGGGCTTATCGGATGCCGGTGAGAGTGATAATTATATTACTTTAAAATATAATTATATTATTTTATTAAATAAAAACAGCCTTTTTAATTTTTATTATATAAAAAATTGTATATTAACGCCGGTCCTCGCCATTATATTATTTTATTAAATAAAAAACATAATGATAGGGCTAAATATGTTAGTATATATTATTTTATTATATATTGTTTTATATAATATATTATTTTATTATATTTGCTGTCTTATCCCCCACCCGAGAGCATTGTCCTCCACATGGAAGTTCTCCGTTCCCCTCGCTATTAAATTTTATTTGTTGTCTTACCCCCCCCCCCCCCCAAGCATTGTCCTCCACATGGAAGTTCTCCGCTCCCTTCACTAGCCTCCTCACAATTGAAGTGCCCCCCCAAGCATTGACCTCCACATGGAGGTTCTCCGCTCCCCTCGCTAGCCTCCTCACAATTGAAGTGCCCCCCCCAGCATTGTCCTTCACATGGAAGTTCTCTGCTCCCCTCGCTAGCCTCCTAACAATTGAAGTGCCCCCCCCCCCAAGCATTGTCCTCCACATGGAAGTTCTCCGCTCCCTCGCTAGCCTCCTCACAATTGAAGTGCCCCCCAAGCATTGTCCTCCACATGGAAGTTCTCCGCTCCCCTCGCTAGCCTCCACACAATTGAAGTGCCCCCTAGCATTGTCCTCCACATGGAAGTTCTCCGCTCCCCTCGCTAGCCTCCTTACAATTGAAGTGGCCCCCAAACATTGTCCTCCACATGGAAGTTCTCCGCTCCTCTCGCTAGCCTCTTCACAATTGAAGTGCCCCCCCCCCCCCAAGCATTGTCCACCACATGGAAATTCTCTGCTCCCCTCGCCAGCCTCCTCACAATTGAAGTGCCCCCAGCATTGTCCTCCACATGGAAGTTCAATTCTCCGCTCCCTTCGCTAGCCTCCTCACAATTGAAGTGCCCCCCAAGCATTGTCCTCCACATGGAAGTTCTTTATTCCCCTCGCTAGCCTCCTCACAATTGAAGTGCCAATAACAAGTCTGAGTTTTCTTGTGGGTTGCAGAAAGACGAACAATGCAACAAAAACAACGAAGCGACCGTTTTGGAAAACCGGATGGAGGGTGGGGGAGCCAGTCTAAAAACGGTTGTTTAGCAATGATAGGATTCCCCAAGGATTTTCTCGAACCAAGACAAAGAAGTCAAGCACCTGCGCAAGGAGGGGCACGCAACCGCAACATGCATGCATAACACGTGCACACTGCGTTGTACGACCGCGTGGCATGCGTGCTGGCGCTCCCTGCTCCCGCAAAGCCCATGCGCGCTCCTTGGGCGCCTGCACAGCGCGCAAGCGCACACGCTCTCAACGCGTTCGCCCGCGCTCCCAGTGCGGACGAGCCGGCGGCCGTCGCCGCCGGTCGCCGTCGGGCAGCTTGCAAAGGTCGCCCGGACCGCTCGGGGCATGTTTGTCATATTGTGAAAATCGGTGATCCAGATGACCGTAACGGAGCGACATCATTCGACAGCAAAGATTTCAACACGACGCAATTGCCAACATATCCCTCTAGAAAACTATAAATATGCCCCCAGAACTTCATTTGGACAAACAACTCTAGAGGCTAGAGAAAGCTCTGGCATTTTCTGGCAAGGACGTGAGACTTAGACCGTTCCTCCGCCCGAAACTCGCTCTGCTCCCTCTCTAGGCCGTCAAGCATGCAACACTCAATGTTGCAAGGACTTAGCTATTTTTTTGGAAGAACGCTCTCATAAAAGCTCCGAAGATGTAGTGAATCCGCAGCTTCATTGGACACTCTTGTTAGAGCATCGTGGACTTAGTTTATTTTATGTTATTATTATACTTAAAACTTTGTAATGAAGAGGTGGTCTGTCACTCTCCGAGGAAACTTTCAAATCTTGTAAACTCAACAAAATAGTGAATTTTGGCCCAAAATAAATCCGGTCATGTGATTTTTCACCCTTTTCGGGGTTTCACGTCAAAAAAAGCCACTTGTCATTTGCTATTATTTTTCATTGACTGTTTGTGTGCTTGGTCCAATTCCGAGTTAAGGTGGTCCGATTCTCCGGATCGGGGAAAAACAAGGTGACCCGCAACAAGCACTTTTTAGCCTGGTCATTTTAGATGGAAGCTTACAAAACACCTCTCCACCAGTTCAGCCTCACCAGACTGGAGCTAAAATGGGGTCTCAAACAGTGTCTAAGAAAATAATGGTGGGTGACACGAGGGGGAAGGCATGTGTTAAAGTCGATCATGTTGCCAATGTGGCTTGTCCCATTTGAATAAGCTTCATGACAAAGAGGTCATGTGTTTGATTCTCATTATGTGAGTTATATCTATTTATGTTATGTTTTTCCGCGATCTCTCAACGTCGCAGAATGCAACTGATTAAAAATGACAAAATTAGAGCCACAGAATTAAGTAAAAAATAATAGAGAAAAAACAAACACACGGACGACACAAAACATTTACGTGATTCGGAGAGAACTCCTACATCCACAGAAATAGCGCCGAAGAAGATCCATTATTACAACCAAAGATTTTAACATACAAGGAGGTGAACAATTAAAAAATATAACCTGAAGTGGACGAAGATGTCCTTCGAAAAACTTTTTGAAAAACTGAACTGAACGAAGAACTGAGTCCCCTTCCTCTTCTTTTTGATGGACTGGATGGAGATGAGTTCCCAGGCTGATGTCATATCCCATCCTTCTCTGAATTAGCAGCCACCTGAACTAAAGAGGTCTCTCGTGCACCTCCAGGTCAACCGAGAGGTTTCCCTCACCTGGAATCGCTGCTTGCTGAGAACAGTCAATGTTGTTGTGTCTAGAAGAAATCATGGAGGGGGGAGAGGATGTTGATTATGCCGTTTTTTGGCACTCCTCACTGTCGTATATCCTAATGAACTGAAACTCCTCTTTTAAATAAGACCTAATATTATAGAGTGGGGGGAGAACCAACCATTGAACAATCCAGTTCAAAGTAAGGCAAAGGGCGTCATTAAATATAATAATCTCCATATCGACTCCACTTTCCGAATCATGCTCCCCCTCCATCTTGGATATTCTCCAAAATGAAAACACCCCCTCTCCCTGTTGGTTTTGGATTATTGGTTCAGATCCGGATCCAACCCGGATCCGGAACCTTTAAAGTTTTTAATTAAAAACCTAATGCCGCCCCCCTGTTCACTCTCCCTGTCAGAACCGCCGCTTGCTTCGTAAACACCAGAACCGCCCGTGCCCTTCCCGTATTTCCTTTCTCCCGCAACTGCTCTCTCTCTCAGGCAACCGCTCTCCTCTCCCTCGCGCCGCCGCAGCCCGCGCTGCCGCTCGTGGAGGAGAAGAGCCGCCGTTGCCGTCCGTGGAGGAGGAGCGCCGCTGGTGGTCGCCCGATTTGAGGTGAGGTGGTGGTCGACTGCCGCTTGTGGAAGGAAGAAGACGAGGGCTGTTTTGTGGAGGCTTTGGAGAGGAGAAGTTTGCGTTGAGGACGGGATACACGTTCGTGGCGAGGTCCGGTTCCGAACTTGGAGTTTTCTCTCCGGTGGTGGCGGTTGAACGTCGGATATTGACGTTGAAGGTTCCGACGAACCTTGTGCATCCGTTATTCGGATTGCAGTCCAGATTTCTACACTCACGCGGATCGTGCGCGTCCGGCGCATTCGCGGTTTTCATCGGACGGTCCATTCTCTCTCTCACCTTGTTTTGTATTTGTATGCATTTACTTTGTTGATATACACTGCGTGGTTGTGCCTCGGTGGGATTGCCGAGTGTCTGCATTTAATTTCATATTGTTGTTGCTTGTATTTCCCTGTATTATATATAGCGGTGCCGTTAGCAGTGCCTGTTTCTCAACAAGTGGTATCAGAGCCAGGTTCTCCGCAGGGTGACTGATTGGACGTTCCGGTTTGAGTTTGGGTCAACGGTAGGTGACGACATTGGTCCGCTCCCTACCTTCTCAGGCTTGTTCCGTGAATTAATCAGATTGCCGAGGAGCCGATCGTGGTACTGTTGGCAGCTATGTCAAGGAAGAATGCAATTTTGGACAGATTTTCAGTAGAGAAGTTCGATGGCAATGGGAATTTCAGCCTATGGCAGATTCGAGTTAAGGATATGTTGGTTCAACAAGGTTTGATTCGAGTCTTGCGGGGGCGCGACAAATTAACCACGGCAGTAAAAGATGAGGAATGGAAGGATCTTGATGAAAAAGCCACGAGCACAATCAGGATGTGTGTTGCTGACCAGGTGCTCTTCAACATAGGGACTGAAGATACGGCAGTCGAGCTTTGGGAGAAGCTGGAGCGACTGTACTTGGCAAAATCCGTGACGACAAGATTGTTGCTGAAGCAGCGCCTCTATGCACTGAAGATGCAGGAAGGTGGCAACCTGCAGGAACACTTCAATGTGTTCAACGGTCTTCTGAGCCAATTGCACGTGGTTGGCTCGAAGGTAGAGGAAGAAGACAAAGCCCTCTTGCTTCTTACCTCGCTCCCAGCGTCATACAAGCACATGGTGACTACGCTCCTGTATGGAAAGGATACGGTGGGGCTAGAAGAAGTCACGTCGGCGCTGTTATCCAGTCAGATGCTAAAGGACCCCACTCCTAGGGGTGACCAGATCTTGGTAGCGCATGAACGCGGGAGGAGTTTTAACAAAGGATCGAGCAGTGCACGAGCTCGGTCGGCGTCAAAGAAGGCAGTGACGTGTTACCACTGCAGACAGGTTGGTCATATTAGGAGAAATTGTCCGCAGCATGCAGGAAGTTCTGGAACTTCGAAAGATGTCCAAGATGCGGGCTTGGTGACACTCGACCTGGAAGGAGATGACGGATTTTATTGCGTCACTGAGAGTCAGAGTGACTTTGACAGCTGGATTTTGGATTCGGGTGCATCGCAGCACGTTTGCTCAGATGCAGGGATGTTTAGTTCTCTGGAGGTGACGACTGGGTCAGTCTTTCTTGGTGACGGCTCAGTATGTGAGGTCACGGGGACAGGGACTGTGGACATTCAGACGCATGACGGAGCAGTGCGCAGGCTTGAGCGGGTACACCTGGTACCTAAGTTGCGCAGGAATCTGATATCGTTGGGCAGATTGGATTCCAGTGGTTGCAGTTTTGCAGCGAGAGATGGAATTCTGACGGTGAGGTGAGGGTGCACCGTGCTCATGCGAGCTTTGCAGCACGATAGTTTGTACCGACTGATGGGGACCACGATGCGAGGTGGTGAGCCCATGTTTTCTGCAGCCGACAGAGGTGACAGTCGTGGTGGTGCAGTGGATCGCCTTCCAGGGACTCGGGTTCGACGAGTCAGTTTTTGCGATCCGGTTGCGACGACGTTCAGAGGTTGAGTCGAGCAGGGATGAGTCGACTGGAGCAGGTCGGCTGACATCTCATGTCCTTGAGGTGGTGCTTAGTGCAGACTGGTGCTTCGTGCAGATCGTGCTACGTGCAGTGTTGCTTCGCGCAGTTGATGCTTAGTGCATATGGTGTTGTGCAGGGAGTGCTTCGTGCAGGTGGTGGCTCCGGATCCCGAACCAAGGTGGTGGATTGTTGGTTTTGGATTATTGGTTCAGATCCGGATCCAACCCGGATCCGGAACCTTTAAAGTTTTTAATTAAAAACCTAATGTCGGCCCCCTGTTCACTCTCCCTGTCAGAACCGCCGCTTGCTTCGTAAACACCAGAACCGCCCGTGCCCTTCCCGTATTTCCTTTCTCCCGCAACTGCTCTCTCTCTCTCTCAGGCAACCGCTCTCCTCTCCCTCGCGCCGCCGCAGCCCGCGCTGCCGCTCGTGGAGGAGAAGAGTCGCCGTTGCCGTCCGTGGAGGAGGAGCGCCGCTGGTGGTCGCCCGATTTGAGGTGAGGTGGTGGTCGACTGCCGCTTGTGGAAGGAAGAAGACGAGGGCTGTTTTGTGGAGGCTTTGGAGAGGAGAAGTTTGCGTTGAGGACGGGATACACGTTCGTGGCGAGGTCCGGTTCCGAACTTGGAGTTTTCTCTCCGGTGGTGGCGGTTGAACGTCGGATATTGACGTTGAAGGTTCCGACGAACCTTGTGCATCCGTTATTCGGATTGCAGTCCAGATTTCTACACTCACGCGGATCGTGCGCGTCCGGCGCATTCGCGGTTTTCATCGGACGGTCCATTCTCTCTCTCACCTTGTTTTGTATTTGTATGCATTTACTTTGTTGATATACACTGCGTGGTTGTGCCTCGGTGGGATTGCCGAGTGTCTGCATTTAATTTCATATTGTTGTTGCTTGTATTTCCCTGTATTATATATAGTGGTGCCGTTAGCAGTGCCTGTTTCTCAACACTCCCTGGGGTTACCATAATCAGCAGGTACAAATGTGAGTCAAGTCAAGACAATGCTTGAACTTGACTCCTGCCAGGAGCTTTGTCAACATATCTGCAGCATTGTCCTCTGTGTGCACTTCTAATAACTGAATGTAGCCTCCTCCAACAAACTCCCTCAACTTGTGATAGTGCACATCAATGTATTTTGTCCTTGCATGATAGACCGGGTCCTTTGCAAAATAAATTGCACTCTGACTGCCACAATGGAGTTTCACTGACTCCTGAGAATTCCTGTGTTTCTTGATGAGACCTCTGAGCCAAATAGCTTCTTTTGAGGCCTCCACTACAGCAAAGTACTCTGCCTCAATCGTGGACAGAGCTACTATGTCCTGAAGAATAGCTTTCCAACTAATAGAACCTCCACTTAGAAAAAAAAATATGTATCTTGAGGTAGATCTCCTCCTGTCAAGGTTGCATGTGTGGTCAGAATAAACGAAGCCCTCTAGAGCTCCAACATCTTTACTCCTCTTGAAAAGTAAACTGATATCTGGTGTTCCTTTCAAATATCACATAATCCACTTCACTTCTTCCTAGTGTTATCGCTTTGGATTTGTCATGTATCTGTTAAACACACTCACTGCCAGAGCAAGATCTGATCTCATGCATATCATCGCGTACATCAAGCATCCTACCACACTAGCATACGACACTTTTAGCATCTTTTAGCATTCCTCCTTTATGGCTGGACACTGCTGTGATGAAAATCTAAAATGTTGTCCAAATGGCGCAAGCTTTAGATTTTATCACACTGAACTTTTGTAGTACCTTCTAAATGCAACAAGTTTGAGATAACTATAACATGTCTCGCTTTCTGTCTCACTTGATCATCATCCCAAGGATTTTTTGAGCATGACCAAGATCTTTCAACTCAAATTCAACATGTAATTTTTGCTTCAGTACCTAAATCTCTCGGGTTGACTAACTGTCGTAGTGACTTTTGTTGTAGCCTAGAGATGTTATATTCTTTGAAAACAAATTTATCAAAAATTATGGCTTAATTATCTCCGGGTCTACTGATATGATTTTAGAATCCCTAAGAATTTTGGTGAGAACTTTATCACCTACCACTTAGAGGATGATCCATTATCCTACTAGGAATTCGAAGCAATGAGATCTAGAGACTCTTTGATGTGGGCAGAAGCCATTGATGATGAGATGGGCTTGCTGTTGCAGAATGATACTTAACATTTAGTTGACCTGCTAAAAGGGGTTAAAATCCTAGGATGCAAGTGGGTATTGAAGATGAAATTGCATAGTGATGAGTCTATATCAAGGTACAAAGCACATTTTGTAGCTAAGGGTTATAAACAACATCGGGGAATTGACTACTTTGACGTCTATTGATTTGTTTGTCACATATCGACTTTTAGGATTCTTCTTGCCTTAGCCTTTATCGAGAATTTTACAGTTCATCAGATGGATGTAAAGATAACTTTCTTGAATGGAGAGCTAGATGAAAAGATCTACATAACATAACCTGAGAGTTATGCATATAAATATCTTAAAGAAATAGTGTGCAAACTAGATAAGTTTATCTATGTGCTTAAACAAGTTCCTAAGATGTGACACATAAAATTTGACCATGCGGTAAAGAGATTTGGATTTCAGTCTAGTCTCTCTGATAAATGCATTTATAACCACTCGATGTCAAATAAGACAGTAATCATATGTCTATATATGGATGACATGTTGATTTTAGAGTCGGATCTTATTGTAGTTAGGGTTATTAAATCCACTATCGCAAAAGCATTTGTTATGAAGGATCTTGTTCCTATTGATACTCTACTATGTATGAAAGTTAGAGAGGATAAGAGTCGCATCACCCTTAGTCAAGTTCATTATATTAAGCAAATTCCTTTTACCTGGGGCTACAAAGATCGCAAGCCAATGGAGACACCTCATGATCACAACGTTAAGTTGTGTCCTGATGTGGAACCAACGTTGATCAAGTAAAATACTCGAGAATAATTGGTGGTCTCGTGTATGTCACGTGTTGTACCAGACCAGACATTGTCTTCTCTATTGGTATGTTAAGTCACTTTACCAGTAGTCCAGACAAAGAGTATTGAGATGTCTTAAACATGATAATGGGATAACTGAGAGGTACTAAAGATCATGATCTATGTCATACTAGTTACCCTCCTACTGTGAATGGATATTTTGATGTCTCATGGTGTTCAGAAATTAAGAACAGCAAGTCTACCAGTGAATTTATATTCACTTTGGGTGGAGCTATCATCATTTGGAAATCAAAAAGACAAACTTATATAACATTGTCATCTATGGAAGCTTAGTTTTTTGCTCTAGTCTCGACCGGTGAAGAGGCGGGTTGGATCAGAAATCTGATTCTAGACATTCTCTCATGTAGATTACAAGTCAATTCTTTGAGCTTGTATTGTGATAACCAAGTAGCAATTCAAGTTGTTAAGAATGCTCTCTTTAATTCAAAGAGGAGCCGTGTACGACCGAGACATGTTTTACTGAATTACTTGAAAGAACAGAGAATTGTCACTTTGATCAATGTGCGATCAAAGTATAACCTAGCTGATTCATTGATGAAAGGAATGCCCAAAGATCGATCTATTAGAACTATTTTAGTCTTGGCGATTTGCCGTTTGCGGGTTGGCGGTTAGATGTGCTGGTCTGCCCTTAACGGTTTGGCAAACAAACTTGGCGGACAGGCATGGCAGGCAGACTTGGTGGACAGGCATGACAGACATACTATTGTAACGATCGGCCCTTCGCGACCTGACGATTAGCCTTAACTCCCTGACAGTGTTATTGTTTGAGACCAGGCATTCTGGTCCTGGTGTATAGCCCATAATTTGTCGAGATCAGATGCAATTGATGATGGCCTAGAGGTTCTCGCCCACTTAGGAGGAGTGCAGTAGAAATAACCTCCCATGGGCGAGATCAAGACTCCCTGGGGTTAGTTGTAGCCCCCCAGGGGCGAGTGCAGCCCCTAGGGGCGAGTCTAGACTCCCTCTGGCGAGTGTAGCTCCCCAGGGGCGAGTCCAGACTCCCTCGGGTGAGTGCCCCCCCCCCCCCCCCCCCCCGTAGGGGCGATTTCGGGCTCCCTAGGGCGAGTGCAGCCCCTAGGGGCGAGATCCAGACTCCCTAGGGCGAGTGCAGCCCCTAAGGGCGAGGTCCAGGTTCAGGGCGAGTGGCGAGTCCTAGCTTCATCGGGCACCCGCTCACCCCATGGTATCTCTTTAGGTCTGCTAGTATCCCCTCCAAGCCGCGTAGTTAGGCTGTTGGCAGACCGTTTTGGCTGCGTCTAGTCAAAACTAAAAGGCGGGATTCCGCTATTTGTAGGCCAAACTTGGAAAACTATAAATAGACCCACATTGACACCTTGGTGAGGGGACTGCTTCTTCTTGCTCCCCCCTAAGGCTTACTCTGGTTGGCAAGTGCTCTCAAGGGTCACCAGGGTACCCAGCTCAGCATTAGTTAGGAAGAAGAAGCTCTCTTTGATCTTCTGGATGTATAGAGGGACTTCCTTGCTGAAGATCGGGTCTGTCTCTTAGTTACAAGCAGTTATTCAGGTGCTCTCGCTTGAGAGAAGTAGGTGCAAGCTACCCCATTGGGTCCGAACTCTCGTTGAGACCTAGTTTTGGTTTCATCACCTAGATAATCTTGGAGGATAGACAATCTGTTGTTGCGGTCTATTCTCTGAGATCAATCTGTAGTTGAGATCAAGAGGCTGGAGGCTTTGTGGTCTGGGTTGTTAGAATTGTCTAACCGCATAGTTCATTGTTTCATATTTTACTCCCACATCGTCTGTTGTATTCTCTTTCTTTCTTTTCTCCTTATAAATAGGGGGTCATACTTATGTAACTTAACCTTTTAGGAGTAATAAAATTTCCTTTATTTAGTTGCTGTTTTAGTCATTTCGTAGCTGCTTTAGTCGCTGTTAGCCGTTTTTTTACAAGGTATCAGAGCTTACCAACCCTTTGCACCGGTTTGATGTTCGGCTTTCTTGCGATGCTCCGTTCTTTACTCTGGTCAAGCGATCTCTTGAGTTTTTAGTCGCTTGTCCTTTCTCTTCCCGGATTGGGCCTCAGCATTCCCATTTCATTCAGAGCCCTGCAGACCGGGTTGGTCTTTTCTCGCTTCTTCACTTGAGATTATTGTGGTCCCTTCTTAACCATAGTTTCTTGTCGCCCTTCTGTGGTCTCTGCGGACTTCGACTTTCTAACTGCCCGTTGAGCCTTTGGCGATCTCCTGCGGTTTCTTCCCTTGAGTGTAGTCGGTCATCTCTTCTCCTTGTCGTGGTTGTTTTCCTTAACTGCGATCCTCTTGTCCTTAACGTAGTTTTGATCTTGTTTGCATGTTTCATCTTGTTCGCGCTATCCTCTCTTCTGTCCATAGATTTGTTTGTGTGGTTTGTTTTTTCTAATGCTCATTTTTTGTCGCACTCTCTACGACTTCTCTTTAAACATGCAGTTTCCTTCTGTTCGTGCGGTCTCCTCTTCTTTTTTGTAGTTTCTTTTCTTAATCGCGATCTCCTCTTCTTCTCTCTTGCCGCGTTTTCCTTCATCGTGGTTTTCCTCCCTCCCTCCCCTTAACCGTGCAGCTTCTCTTATTTAACTGCGCGGCTTCTCTTCTTTAGCCGCGCGACTTGCCTCTTCCTTAACCGTGCGACTTGTCTCTTCTTTTTATGGAGACTCCTGTTTTTTCCTTCTTCTTCTCTATCTACGTTCCCTGTCTTCTCTTTGGGACGTGCTCATATGGCTACTGAGCGTAAGTGGCTCATTAACTCTGGAGCTACCACTCATATGACGGATAATCCCCTTCTCTTCTCTCATTTGAACAAAAATAATTGATTACCTCCTGTTTTTATTGTGGATTGTTCTCTGTCTTTTGTCTGTAGAACTGGTGTACAACCCCATATTCGCGGAATGAGGTCCCCAAGTAAGGTGTAAGACTTGTTAAACATTTGTAAGCTTTTATGGGTTTTTCACTCCTAGAGGACAATTTTTTGTTGATCTGCATGATATACTAGTAGAGGAAGAAAAATTTGCTTAGTTTACTAGTGCTTGGTGTACTCTTCAGAGGGCGAGTGCGGTGGGAGGCCGGTACTCGCCCCAGCCCCTGTCCAAGGGGGCGGATGCGGCGGGAGGCCGACACTCGCCCCGACCCCATTTTAGGGGGCAGGTACGGAGGGAGGCCGGCACCCGCCCAGCTCGCCCGGCTGGAGTACTTGCCCGGCTGGAGTACTCTCCCGGCTAGAGTACTCTCCCGACTGGAGTACTCTCCCGGCTGGAGTACTCGCCCGGCTGGAGTACTCGCCCGGCTGGAGTACTCGCCCGGTTGGAGTTCTCGCCCGGCTGAAGTACTCGCCCGGCTGGAGTTCTCGCCCAGCTGGAGTACTTGTCTGGCTGGAGTACTCGCCCGGTGGAGTACTCCCTCGGCTGGAGTACTCGCTCGGCTGTATTTCTCGCCCAGCTGGAATACTCGCCCGTCTGGAGTACTCGCCCGGCTGGAGTACTCGCCCGGCTGGAGTACTCGCCCGGCTTGAGGGTCTCGCTCGGCTTGAGGGTCTTGCCCGGCTTGAGGGTCTTGCCCAGCTTGAGGGTCTCGCCCGGCTTGAGGGTCTCGCCCGGCTTGAGGGTCTGCTATTTTTCCCTTAGTGGGCCGCGAATAGCTGTTCAAAAAAGCAGAGTTTGGATGTTGGCAGACCAGTACTAAGGTATTTTAGTAATTTTAGAGCAGCAGGATTGCGCTATTGGCAGGCCATCACCAAAAATCTATAAATAGACCCTTGGGGTGCCTTGGAGAGGGATCCGTTTTCACCAACTCTCATCTTCTTCCTTCATCCTCCAAGGCACCTAGCTCAACATTGGCTAGGGAGGGGGAGATCTCAAAGATCTTCTGGGTGTGAGGTGGGACCTCCACGCTAGAGCCATGAGTCATTTTCCAAATTCAGGTCTCTCACCAAGGGACGGCTTAGGAGAAGTAGGTGTGAGATGTACCCCTAGGTCTGAACTCTAAGTGGAATCGAATCTCGATTCCAACATTTTGGTGAGGTGAGCGTGGACCACAGCTCATACAGAAGTTCCTGAGCAGTTCCATGGCAGGAGATCATGGAGGTGGTGATGACTCCAATGAGCTCCCCAACCCAGCACTTTTTATAGGGAGGGAAGAGTTCATGACATCCATACAAGGCATCATGGATATGTTGTGAAGTAATGCTCTTCGGGGTGACTACTCAACTCCCACCCCACAGGAGCTAGCTCCCATGGGTCTCGGCGAGACAGCTCTAGGGGGTCTTGGCGAGACAGCTCTCAGGGGTCTCGGCAAGACAACTCCTAGGGGTCTCGGAGAGACGGTTTCTAGGGGTCTAGGCGAGATGACCCCATGAGGGGTAGAATAAAGTGCTTTAGGAAGACGACCCGGGAAGGAAAGGATGGGAGAGGGGGTCGAGCGAGACCTCACTGGTCAGGAGTTATTCCCCAGCCCGGTGAGTGCTAGCCTCCTAGGAGAGCAGGTCGCGCGAGTGGAGCATGCGAGACCGCCGAGTAGGGGGTCACCCTTCAACGAGCTGTTTGTCTTAGCTCCCGTTCCTGAGGGGTTCAGAGAGCCTGACATGACTTACTATATCAGGAAGGATGATCCCGTCCAGCACATACAGTGGTTCGAAGATGTAGTCTCTATCAGGCCGATGACGGATGCATTCAAGTGTCGTATCTTCGCGATCATGTTGAAGGACAAGGGAAGGGATTGTTTGCATCAACTCCCAGCGAGATCAATCTACGAGTTCAAAGACTTGAGCCGAAGTTTTCAGCTCCGCTTCTCCACTTCTAAAAAGAGGAGGAATAGTCCCGAGTCCATCTTCCTGATAAGATAGAGGGCGGAGGAGTCGTTAGCCAATAACTGGATTGGTTCCAAGAAGAGATCCTGGACATCCAGAAGATGCTGGGGTATGCCCTACAGATAGCATTTACAGTGGGGTTGCACTAGGGGTTCTTCAAGATAAGTCTGACCCGAAAGGCCCCCTTATCCTTCGAGGAGCTGATGTAAAGGGCAGTAGAGGAGATAGCAACTGAGGCGGCTAACCCGACATTTGTCAAGAAGTTTGCAAGTTTAACAGAGGCAGAGTCAAAGGAGCAAGGTGGCTCAAGGCATCAGGAGAGAAGAAAGAGAGAAGAGAAGAGAGCTCAGGGGTACCAGGGACCTCAGGAAGGTCCGGAGCCAGGTTGGAGACAACAAGGAGGGCCCGTTCAGGTTCCGAGAAGAGGTCTCATCCAGGGTGTTGGAACTTTCATAGAGGCCAAGGGAGGTTCAACTTCCAAAGGCAAGCTCCTAAGCAGCTCCTACCCCCACTGCAGCAATCCATAGTGATAGGAAGAGGGGGAAGAGGTAACAGGAGGAATCAGCCAGCCCGTCGAAGATGAGAAGGAAGAATGTTGTCATACTATGACTTCCACCAGGTAGAGGGTCACGCCACAACTACCTGCCCTGAATTCTTAGAAGTGAGAGAGGCGAGAGCCCCAGCCCAGTAGCACCCGCCGGTGCGGATTAAAGAAGTTCTACCCAGAGAGGGGAGAGATGACGTATGTGAGGATTGGGTCGATGTAGGAGCCCAAGGAGGTATAAAAGTGATCCACGGTAGAGTGGGGATCAAGACCACTCGAAAGGTAAGCCTCTATGTCATGTATCGTCGGAGCGTCTCTTCGACATCCCAAACCCCACCCCCAGAGGATAAGATCACCTTATTGATGAAGGATATGCCGGATCATGAGGATCCATTCTGCGATGCGCTAGTCATCCAGACAGTCATAGAAGGCTACACCGTCTCCCGAATCTTGGTTGATAATGGGAGCTCCGTCAACGTCATTTTTAAGAAGGCGTTTGACGAGATGAAGGTGGAGCCAAAGAGGGTATTGGCCTCGGACGGACCCATATTCGGATTTTCAGGGGAAAGGAAGGAGGTAGAAGGTGGAGTCTGACTCCATGTGAAGTTGGGAGGGACCTCAAGGAACTGTCGGTTCGTTATTGTTGATGCTCCGAGCAGTTACAACGTCATCTTCGTAAGACCCCTCATCAGTGCCTTCTGTTGTGTGCCATCGTCTTTTCACTAGTGTCTCAAGTTCAACACTGGAGGGATCCATGTCAGGAATAGGGGAAACCCAGAATGGCAAGGCAGTGCTACATCACGGCTGTCAACACCATCTCCTGGCTAGCCAGGGCAGAGGAGATGGAGAAGAACATGGAGAGCTTGAGCAGGATAGAGTTATCAGAGGAGGAGGCGAATGAAGGCCATCATTCCCAAGCAGCCTTAAGAGACCTTGCTTCGGTAAAGTATTTCTCCCTTTATGTTTTTATAATGAGCTCTAACCCTGACCAGCTGAGTCAGGAGCTCATGTATCTTGAAATTTTCCCTGTTCGAGGATGTTGAGATTATTATGATTCGAATGACATGCCTAAACCAACCCCGAGAGGATCTCCTCACCCAGGCTCTCACTAGCTAGATGGGTCGAATGTGCCTCGGTGGAGAGTAAGTTCCACCCCCGAGAGGATCTCCTCACCCAGGCTCTTACTAGCTGGATGGGTCGAATGTGCCTCAGAGGAGAGAAGGAACCAACCCCCGAGAGGATCTCCTCACCCAGGCTCTCACTAGCTGGATGAGTCAAATATGCCTCGGTGGAGATAAAGTTCCAACTCTCGAGAGGATCCCCTCACCCAGGCTCTCACTAGCTGGATTGGTCGAATGTGGCTCGTTGGAGAGAAAGTTCAACCCCCGAGAGGATCTCCTCACCCAAGCTCTCACTAGCTGGATGGGTCGAATGTGCCTCGGCGAAGAGAAGGAACCAACTCCCGAGAGGATCTCCTCGCCCAAGCTTTCACTAGCTGGATGGGTCGAATGTGCCTCGGTGAAGTAAAATCTCCAACCCCGAGAGGATCTCCTCACATAGGCTCTCACTAGCTGGATGGGTCGAATGTGCCTCGGTGGAGAGAAATTTCCTACCCGGAGGGGATTTCGTCACCTAGGCTCCCATTAGCTGGCATGGCAGGTTGACCCCTCGTGGAGGTTAAGTGAATTCTACCCGGAGGGGATCTCGTCACCTAGGCTCCCATTAGATGGCATGGCAGGTTGACCCCTAGGAGAGGCTAAGTATTTTCAGCTCCAAGAGCGCTACACTCTGCGAATACATTTGGTTGGATGTTTCTTTCCGAGCGTGGAACTCGCTCGAAAAGAGCGGGGATTGTGTATAACCCGTATTCGTGGAATGAGGTCCCCAAGAAAGGTGTAAGACTTGCCACACATTTGTAAGATTTTAGGGGATTTTGCACTCCTAGAGGCCAATTTTTTGTTGATCTGCATGATATACTAGTATGGGAAAGAAAAATTTGTCTAGCTTATTAGTTCTTTGTGTACTCTTCAGAGGGAGAGTGCGGCGGGAGGCCGTCACTCGCCCCATCCCCTATCCAAGGGGGCAGTAGCGGCGGGTGCGGCGGGTGCGGCAAGTGCGGCGGGTGCGGTAGGTGCGGCGGGTGCGGCGGGTGCGGCAGGTGTGGCGGGTGCGGCGGGAGGTCGGCACTTGCCCCGGCCCCATTTTAGGGGGCAGGTGTGGCGGGTGGCCGGAACCTGTCCAGCTCGCCCAGCTGTAGTACTCGCCTGGCTGGAGTACTCACCCGACTTGAGTACTTGCCCGACTGGAGTACACGCCCGGCTGGAGTTCTCGCCCGGCTGGAGTTCTGGCCCGGCTGGGGTTTTTGCCCAACTGGAGTACTCGCCCGGCTGGAGTACTCGCTCGGCTGGAGTACTCGACCAGCTGGAGTACTCGACCAGCTGGAGTACTCGCCCGGCTTGAGGGTCTCGCCCGTCTTGAGGGTCTCGCCCGGCTTGAGGGTCTCGCCCGACTGGAGTACTCGCCTGGCTGGAGTTCTCGCCCGACTGGAGTTCTCTCCCGGCTGGAGTACTCGCCCGGCTGGAGTACTCACCCGACTGGAGTACTCACCCGGCTGGAGTACTCGCCTGGCTTGAGGGTCTTGCTCGGCTTGAGGGTCTTGCTCGGCTTGAGGGTCTCGCCCGGCATGAGGGTCTGCTATTTTGCCCCTGGTGGGCTGCAAATAGCTGTTCAGAATAGCGGAGTTTGGCTGTTGGCAGACCAGCCCCGGGGTATTTCAGCAATTTTAAAGAAGCATGATTGCGCTATTGGCAGACCATCCCCAAAAATCTATGAAAAGACCCTTGGGGTGCCTTGGAGAGGGATCTGTTTTCACCAACTCTCATCTTCTTCTTTCATCCTCCAAGGCACCTAGGTCAGCATTGGCTAAGGAGGGGGAGATGTCAAAGGTCTTCCGGGTGTGAGGTGGGACCTCCACGCTAGAGCCAAGGGTCATTTTCCAAATTCAGGTCTCTCACCAAGGTACGGCTTGGCAGAAGTAGGTGTGAGCTGCACCCCTAGGTCCGAACTCTAAGTGGAATTGAATCTCGGTTCCAACAACTGATAGTGTTCAAGTCACTCCATCTATTGAGCTTGAGGACACTCTCTATGTTATCACTTTTCCATGTAATTTACTTTTTGTTCCTGCACTCTACAAACAGCTAAATTACACGATTACCTTTATGGCAAGAACTTATGAGTTTCAGATTCCTCACTCCAAGGAGATAATTGCTATTGGAACTGAAAGCAGTGGCCTTTTCTTCCTTAACAAATCTACTGCTCTCTCTGCTTCTACTTCTCTTCTGCAATGACATCTTTGTCTTGGCCATCCTCCTCCTTGTCTCATCTACCAACATCTCGCAGATCTACCTCAAGGTGACTATTCTTTGAATCGTGAAGCTGTCAGCTTGGCAAACACTACTGTTCTTCCTTTCCATCAAGATAAGGATGTAGTTCTTCTCTTCCTTTTGATCTATTTAACTTTGATATCTGGGGCCTCTCTCCTACAAACACTATTTGTAGAGGTAGTCTATATTTTGTTACCTTCATTGATGATTACTCCAGGTGTACTTGATTATACCTCTTAAAAGAGCATTCTGAACTTTACTCTGTCTTTACTACATTTTATAATGAGATACGCACACAATTTAATGTGTCTATTAAAGTTCTTCGTACTGATAATGCCAAAAAATATCACAGTCATCAATTTTTGAATTTTTGCGCAAGTCAGGGTTTAATTCATCAAACTACTTGCTCTTATACTTCTTAACAAAATGACATTACTGAACGCAAGAATAACAATCTACTAAATGTTGCTCGCAGTCTTCTCATACAAATGAATGTTCCACAATCTTATTAGGGTCATGTCGTTCTTCTCTCATGTTATCTCATAAACCGCATTCCCTTGTCGATCTTCCGGGCAAGACCCTATTCTCCGTCCTGTATCCAGGAGCATCATGTTTCCTTTTCCTCTGTGTGTTTTTGGTTGTACGGTATTTGTTTACATATCTTCTCCTGGTCGTGAAAAACTTTCTCATTGATCTGTTAAGTGCATCTTTCTTGGTTATTGTCTAACTCGGAAAGGGTATCGATGCTTTGATCCTCATCTCTACAAACAATATGTTCTGCTGATGTCACATTCTTTGAAGATACTGCGTATTTTCCTCTCGCTTCTTCTCTCTTATCAACTGATGCTTCATCTTCTACACCTATTATCTTAGCACCTTTGCCTGAGTTATCTTCTATACCTATTGTCTCAGCACATTTGCCTGAGCCACTTCTTCCCACACATATTCTGCTTACACCTCCTCTTTCTATCGATACTGCTTTTTCCCTTTGGATCCATCTTTGCCAATTCTCGATCCAGCTGCATCTCCAATAGGTGGATCTGATACTGACACTAAGATAGATCATGATCTTCTTATTACCCTACGGAAGGGAGTTTGGACATGCACTAAGCATTCCATTGATGATATGGTCTCTTATGCTTGTCTTTCCCTAACTGGAAAGCATTTTGCTCTCGTTATCTCTACTACTGTCACCCCGACCACATATCAAGAGACTCTTGTCATTCCTCATTGGAAGGATGTTATGGATGAAGAAATGAAGACCTTAACCAAGATGGGTACTTGGACTCTTGTCCTTATTCCTTTAGGAGCGGATATGGTTGGTTGTCGGTGGGTCTTTGTTATCAAGTATCATCTTGATGGTATTATAGACCTTTATAAAGCTAGGCTAGTTGTCAAAGGCTTTACTCAGACACATGGCATGGATTTATTTGACATCTTCTCCCCATTTACTCGCATTAGCATAATTTGTATCCTTTTATCAGTGGTTGTTAACAAGGATTGGGAGATATTTCAGTTGGATGTCAAAAATATCTTCCTTTATGGTGATCTGCAAGAGGTGATATATATGGAGCAACCTCCTGGGTATGTTGCTTTAGAGGATTCTCAGGTATGCAAGTTGTGAAAGGCAATATATGACCTAAAGCAAAGTCCCCAAGCCTAGTTTGACAAATTCAGCAAGGTTATCTCTATTATTAGTTTTGCTCGGAGTTCTGCAGATCATTCTCTTTTCATACGCAAGACTTCTAAAGGGCTAGTTGTTCTTGTTGTCTATATGAATGATATTCTCCTTACAGGAGATGATAAGGAGGGAGTTGATCTAGCGAAGAAACATCTTGACAATATTTTGTTACTAAAGATATGGGGTCTCTGAAGTACTTTCTGTGAATAGAAATCTCACGAAAACCTAGCTCTGTAGTTCTCTCTCAGCAAAAGTATGTGTTGGATCTTTTGAAAGAAACTGGTCTTCTTGGAGCAAGATCTGTTTGGTGTCCAATGGTAGGTGATGATAAGGGTTGGACTGAGAATTCTCCACTTTTTCCAGACAGTACCAGATACCGATGACTGGTGGTAAAACTCATCTATCTGACTATCGCTAGACTAGAAATCTGTTATGTAGTACAAAAGTGAGCCAGTTTATGTAGACACTCATGGAATTTCATCTTCGTTCAGCTTTGAAGATCTTGGAGTATGCGAAATGATCTCCTAAAAAGGGGTTACTATTTCAAAAATTTAACCATCCAAGAATTGAAACTTACTCTGATGTCAGTTATGTTGATAATAAAGAAGATAAGAAGTCTACAGCTGATTATTGCACCTTTATAGGAGAAAATCTGGTTAGTTGAAAATGCAAGAAGCAGACTCTTTTTTCTTGGTCGAGTGTTGAAGATGAGTACATAAGCATGACTTCAACAACTTGTGAGTTGAAGTTGTTACAAGCACTTATGCTTGACTTGGGGGAAGTTTATGATTATCCTCTTCCAATGTTCTGTGACAACAAAGTCACTATCTATATATCCAAGAATCCTATTTTTCATGAAAGGACGAAGCATTATAAAGTAGACTGTCACTTTATTTGAGAAGAAATATTGAATAATCAGATTTGCACTCCGTTGTCACTTTGACAAAGAACTAGCAGATATCTTTAAAAAACCAGTGTCTGCCTCTCTTTCAAACATCTGTGACAAGCTGAGCATGGTTGACATATATGCTCTAGCTTGAGGGGGAGTGTTAGAACTCTTCTAGTCTTGGTGGTTTACCATTTGCGGGTTGGCAGTTAGAAGTGGTGTTCTGCCCTTAGCGGTTTGGCGGATAGACTTGGCGGACAAGCATGACGGACAGAATGTTGTAATGATCAGCCCTTGGCGACCTGGCGATTAGCCTTAACACCTTGGCAGTGTTGTTGTCTGAGCCCAGGCGGTCTGGTCCTGGATTATCTTGGCGGATATGCGGTCTGTTGTTGCAGTCTGTGCTTGGAGATCTATCCACAGTTGAGTTCAGGCAATCGGGAGGTTGCAGGATTTGTGGTTTGGGCGGTTAGAATTGTCTAACCACACAGTTCATTGTTTCTTATTTTAGTCTCACATCGTCTGTTGTATTCTCTTTCTTTCTTTTCTCCCTATAAATAGGGGATCATACTTATGTAACTTAACCTTTTGGGAGCAATAAATTTTCCTTTTTAGCCGCTATTTTAACCGCTTCTTAGCTGCTTTAGTCGTTGCTAGCCGTTTTTTTACACGATCAATCAAAATAGTGGGGGAAATGAGACTAAATACTGTTTAGATCAGTCTAATCCAAGTTGAATGTTTTGATTTTTTTCAATTTCTTTTGTCAAAGCAATCATGTTGCGCTCCGCTGATATTCTTGGTTATTGAGTGTACAACCCATATTCGATGAGGAGGGACCCCACCTTAGCCAGCTCAGCAAGTGTCAAAGTCAACCAGTCCAGACGAGTCAAGATCAAGACGCGAGCCAGCAGAAGACCTGAGCGAGTATGGCGATCTCCCCACGCATACTCGCCCGGTAGGCGACTATGCGATATACTCGCCCATCCCGTGCGAGTTCCTCGGGAAGTCGCATAGTCGCCGGGGCGGGGGGTATAAGTATGACCCCCCCTCTTTGGATTTCCCTATAAATAGGACCCCAGGGGTACGAGGGAGAGACGAAAGATTCTCGGATAGTTACTCGCGAACCCTAGCTCGCGCATCTCCCTCGTACCTAGCTCGGCAATTCTGGTTGTGAAGGGGCTACTTCTTCCAAGTAGCCGGGTACGTGGTGGGACCTTCCTGCTGTAGCAGCCTGAGGTCTTGTTTCTTTAGCTCATCCTTGTTCTCGCTTCTTAGGGCCGTCTGACTTCACTGCGAGATCGGTAGCCTTAGGTCGCCTAGTCCGATTCTGAGGTCGGGATTTTCCTGGCTTAAACACTTGGTGCGGTGAGCGTGGATAACAGCCAAGGAGGAAAGTTTCGTGGTGGAGAAAGATGGTCAATGGTGGCGATCAAGGCGAGTTGGCAGACAACTCGGCAGGAGTAGGCACCTCGGAGCGAGGTGGCGGGTTTGTGACGGTAGTAACTTTCGAGGAGTTCGCGAAGAGAATGGAGAGGGCGATACTCGGCGGTTTTGCCAACCCCCTTGAGGTCACGACGACTTCTCCCCGTCGCCTGACCCCACCGGGCGAGGAAGTTCTGACCCGGCGACCAGGAAAGGAGCCCGCCTAGGCGAGGGAGGAGCGACCGATGTCGCCGCGTCAGCACCCAGTGGGCAGCCAAGGCATCAGGTTCCGAGATCCTGAACTCTCGGCGAGGTATGGGAATACTCGCCGATGGAGCGAGTACGAGTACTCGAGTGAGTAAGATAATCGCCTCCGCCAGGAAGGGAGGAGCCCCTTCTGCGATGAGATCCTCGCGGCCCCCGTCCCCGACAATTTCCGAGAGCCCTCCCTCACCTACTACTCCGGCAGAGATGACCCGGTAAGGCATCTTCAATGGTTTGAGGACGTGGTCTCGATTCGTAACGTGTGCGACGCCTTCAAGTGCCGCTTCTTCTCCATCACCTTCAAGGGAAGTGCAAGAGACTGGTTCCACCAACTGTCGGCAGGTTCCATCTACTGCTTCTCCGACCTTCGTCGGGGTCTCATAGCGAGATTCGCGACGTCCAAGAAGAGAAAAAAGGAGGCGACGGCCCTTTTTAAGATCGTGCAGGGGTAGCACGAGAGCTTGGGTCACTACATCGACCGGTTCCAGGAAGAGGTCTTGGAGGTGGAGGAGGTGGATGGGTTTACCTTGATTGTTGCCCTCAAGTTCGGCCTGAAGTAGGGACTTTTCAACATGGAGCTAGGGCATAGGCCGCCGAGGTCGTTCGAGGAAATGATGGAGAGGGCTAATGTCTTCATTCAGGGGGAGGAGAGGAACAAGGAGTTCCTGGCAAGGCTAGACGGGGATAAGCCACTAGGGGAGAACATGAAAAGACTGCTGGAAAAGGAGAGGCGTCCAGAGAAGCACGATGGCAAAAGGCGGTAGGAGCGGAAGAGGAAGGAAGAGAGGAAGAGAAGAGAGGAGCCCAGGAGGGTGGAGGAGAGGAGGCAGGAGAGGCCTCGAAGGCAAGAAGAAAGGAGGCCCGTCGAGGCTCCATAAGGAAGAAGGGAAGAAAGAAGATTCCAGTATCCGAGAGATCGTCCTCAGTGGAGACGGCCGATCCGCCAGGAGGAGAGGAGGGATAACAACCCGAGAGAGCAGGGAGGAGGAAGAAGGAAGACAATGGCTGTCGCGCGGCAGGCGAACAAGCGTCGGCGAAAGGAGGAGTGCCGGGGAAGACAGCAGGAGGCGGCCATCCCCCTCTACTGCGATATCCATCGAGTAGAGGGGCATGGGACCTTGGCCTGCCCAGAGTTTTGGGAGGCAAGGAGAAGGTTGGAGGCGACGGAGGCAGAGAGAGCAACCAAGGCAGGAGGCCCCGGTCGGGCAAGTAGCCTTCCAAGCTCCGTAGAGGAGGAGGAATGAGGACAGGGTTGACCAGGGAGGGCGAGGAAATGTTATTCCCGGTCCGGGAGGCGAACATGTCGAGGTGATCAATGGGGGTGCCGGGCTTGGAGCTTCCCGCAAGGGTAGTCTCCACCAGATCTACAAGAGGAGCGTCGCCTCGACGTCGCAGACTCCTCCGCTGCTGAACGAGATAACCTTCTCGGAAGAGGATATGCTGTGGAACGAGAACCCCTTCCACGCCGCGTTGGTGATACAAGCGGCCATCGAAGACTTCACCGTCGATCGAATCCTTGCGGACAACGGGAGCTCGGTGAATGTCATTTTCAAAAGAACCTTTGTCAGGCTTCAGGTAGAAGCATCCAGGGTCCAGGCCGCAGATGGACCTCTCTTTGGCTTCTCGGGAGAGAAGAAAGAGGTGGAAGGGGGAGTGGAGCTGATGGTCACCCTCGGAGGTACTTCAATCCGATGCCGATTTGTCATCGTCGACGCACCCAGCGGCTACAACGCCATTTTCGGACGGCCTCTCATTAACTATTTCAAAGCCGTCCCGTCGTCGTATCATCAGTGCCTGAAGTACTGCCGGGATGATGTCCAAGTCCGGATCAGGGGGATCCAAAGGCCTCCAGGGAGTGTTACTTGAACGCTGTCAGCACCATCAGTTGGATGGGTGATGCGGAAAGGCTGGAGAGGATGATGGAGCAGGAGGAGGGTCTGCAAGCTGCCGAGGAGCTAGAGGAAGTGGAGGTGATCTCCCCGAGAGGAGGGTCTGAACTGCTGAAGGTCGGAGGGGCCTTGCCTCTGGAAGGGAAGGTGGAGATAGTTGCTTGCCTGCAGGAGAATGCTGACATCTTCGCGTGGAGTGCCGCCGAGATGCCAGGGATTGATGCCGATGTTGTCTGTCATCGCCTCAACCTAGATCCCGCGATAGCTCTGGTTCGCCAAAGGCAGAGGAAGAGCGCCACCGCGCTGGCCGAGCCAATCCGGGAGGAAGTGAAGAAGCTGCTGGAGGCGGGGTTTGTCTCGGAGATCCAGTATCCAGGCTGGGTCTCCAATGTTGTAATGGTAAAGAAGTCCGAAGGGGGCTGGAGGCTATGTATCGATTTTTATATGTTGAATAAAGCTTGCCCGAAGGATTGTTACCCCTTGCCTCAAATCGACGCGCTGGTTGATTCCGCCGTCGGATTTCCCGTGATGAGTTTCCTTGATGCTTTTTCAGGATACCACCAGATCCGGATGCATCCCCCTGATTGCCGCGACGTTTCCTTCATCACCAGCGACGGGTGCTATAGTTACAAGATGATGCCCTTCAGGCTCAAAAATGCCGGCGCAACATATCAAAGAATGATGGACCAAGTGTTCAAAGAGCAAAAGGGGCAGAATTTGGAGGTCTATGTGGACGATCTTCTCGTCAAGAGCAAGAGCGTCGCAGAGCACATAGCGGATCTGGCGAAGACCTTTGCCACCCTGAGGAAGTACAAGCTGCGGCTTAACCTGGCCAAGTGTGTCTTCGGTGCGGGAAGGGGAAAGTTCTTGGGTCACCTCCTCACCCCCTGGTGGGTGGATCCTAACCCCGACAAGGTAAAAGCCATCATGGAGATGGCCTCCCCAAGAGATTCCAAGGAGGTCCAGAGGCTGACTGAAAGGCTGGCAGGCCTTAGCCGTTTTCTTTCCAAGGCCGGAGAGAAATGCTCCCCGTTCTTCAAGGCCCTTCGGTGTAATCAGAAATTCGAGTGGACAGCGGAGTGCGAGGAGGCTTTCGAAAAGCTTAAGCAGCAGCTGACCCGAGCTCCTCTCCTCCAAGGTCCGCAGGGCGGCGAGGATCTTTTACTTTATCTGGGAGTAGGGGCCGAGGCGGTTAGTTCGGTGTTGGTTCGAGAAGAAGGAGGCAGATCCCCATCTATTACGTGAGCCGGGTGTTGCGGCAAGCAGATACGAGGTATCCTATCCTGGAGAAGCTAGTTTTCACTTTGGTAGTTTCGGCTCGGCGGCTCCGCCCATATTTTCAGGCTCACTCCATCAAGGTGGTCTCCGATCATCCCCTAAGGAGTATCTTGGATGGGGTGGAGCATTCTGGCAGGATGGCCAAGTGGGCGGTGGATCTAAGCGAGTTCGACATCTCTTACTCCCCAAGTGTAGCAATCAAAGCGCAGGCGGTAGCAGACTTCCTGGCCGACTTCTCGGCCGAGGTGGAGGTAGACGTGGGCGCTTCCCGCCCGGTTTCTTGGAAGATGTTTGTGGACGGGGCTTCCGGCAAGTATTCTGTAGGAGCCGCAGTCATGTTGGTTAGACCCCAGGGAACCAGGATCGAACAGGCCGTCGAGATCCTCTTCCCAGTTATGAATAATCAGGCGGAGTACGAAGCCATGGTGGCTGGCTTACGTCTCGCCAAGGAGCTGTCAATCAAGGACATCCGAGCTTTCACTGATTCGATGGTGGTCGCTTCCCATATTCGGGGAGAGTTCGAGGTCCACGACCCCATCCTGCAGTAATACCTGGTCAAGGTTAAGGGTCTGATCGGGGGGTTCCAGTCTTTCTTCGTCGAGCATGTGCCCCGAGAAGACAAAGCCGAAGCTGACTACCTTGCCAAGTACGGTCCCCGGGCCGGGGGAACGGTCACCGAGCTATTTCGACCATCCATCGAGGAAGGGGAAATGATGGAGATCGAGCAGCGGCCCTCGTGGAAGGATCCGTTCGCTGTAATCTTAACGACGGGTCAGCTGCCCTCGGACGGGCAGGACCGAAGGAAATTCCGATACAAGGCCGCGTACTACCTGCTGCAAGACGCCAAGCTTTATCGTAAGACCATCTCGGGCCCCTTGGCCAGATGCTTGTCGAAAATCGAGGTCCCCCGAGTTCTCGAGGAGATTCACTCAGGGGAGTGCGACAGCCATTCCGGGACTCGTACTCTGGAGCAGAGAATCCTGAGGCATGGCTACTTCTGGCCCACCATCCGAAAGGACGAAGAGGCCTTCTCCAAAAAGTGCTCCCAGTGGCAGCTCTTCGCGCCCATCCAGCTTCAACCAGCTCAACACCTTGGCTCGATCACCGCTCCGTGGCCCTTCGCCATCTGGGGAATGGACCTGATCAGCCCGTTCCCTTAAGCTAGTGGACAGAGGAAGTTCATATTGGTGATGATCGACTACTTCTCCAAGTGGATTGAGGCCAGAGCCTTGGCTAAGACCACCTCCCAGATCGTCAAAAACTTTATCTGGGGGGAAATCGCGTGCAGGTTTGGGATCCCGCTGGCCATCGTCACCGATAATGAGCCGCAATTCGCCAGTTTGGAGCTGGAGGACTTCTGCAAGCAGTTGGGAATAGACCTTCAGCTCACTTCAGTGCACCATCCTCGGAGCAATGGGCAAGTAGAAGCTGCCAACAAACTCATCGTCAACCTGCTGAAGAAGAAGGTCACCAATCTCAAAGGAAATTTGGCCGAGCAGCTCCCCTCAGTCCTATGGGCTCTGAGAACAACCCCAAACTCGGCCACGGGGGAAACGCCTTTCAAGTTATCCCACGGGTCTGAGGCACTCATCCCGGTGGAGTTCGAGGTGCGGAGTCCAAGAGTAGTTGCAGCGGAAGATGGAGGCGAAGAGTGGCGTATGGAGAACGAAGATGCCCAGAGGCTCTCTCTGGACTATGTCGAGGAGCTTCGGGACTTGGCCTCCGTGCACTAGGAGGAGATCAAGATGCGCATGGCGAAGCACTTCGACAAAAACGACCGCCTCAAGCATTTCCTAGCGGGAGATCTGGTCCTGAAGAAAGTGGACGCTGTAGGGCGGGGGGCCACTATCGGCAAGCTATATCCCAACTGGGAAGGGCCCTTTATTGTCCAAGAGGCCTTGACCACAGGGGGATACTACCCTCAAGATCAAGCTGGAGAGCAGCTGAATGGGACCTGGAGTGGGGACGACCTGAAAAGGTTCTACCCCTAGTGGTGACACTTGTATTTACTTTGCAAGAATGCTTACTGATGTACAGTGGCGACTGGATTGTTCTCCCCTTTTGTGCTAATATTTTGTGCTATATACATCGAGGCTTCTGGGTGCTTCCAGGATCAGCCCCGCGATCGGCTGCGGGAAACAGTGGTCAGTTTGTTCCTCGTAAATAACCCAGGATGGATGATAGGACGATGCTTCGGGACTTTAAGCGTTCTTGTAAGACCGAGCCTCTGCACTGTCGGACGAGATCAGCTCCCCCTTATATGTCGGCCTATGTCTCCCCGAGTGCATCTCTCCTTCGACTGGAGGAATTACCAGGAACAAACTTGTACCCTAGCCTCCCGGACTCGACAAGAGGTTGACCTCGTAAAGCAACCATAAGAAGAAGATTTCAAGTTATTGACAAAGCAGGATAACCTGCCGAAGAAGGGGCAGGGACGAGCCCAGGGGTGTGTGTTGGTTCCGAGTGCGTCCGAAAAGGACCCTCGATGAACATCACCCCCCGTCCGGACGCTGGCACTCGCGACCATTAAGCGTAGCTGGAAGCGATCTTCACTATCAAATCGGGATACGTGCCTTCAACCCGTTCCTCCTAAATAGCCCAGTACGGATGGTAGGACGATGCTTCAGGACTTTAAACGCTCTTATAAGATCGAGCCTCTGCATTGTTGGTCGAGATCAGCTCCCCCCTTGCATGTCGGCATATGTCTCCCCGAGTGCATCTCTCTTCCGACTGGAGAAATTATTAGGAACAGGTCTGGACGCCAACTTCCCGATTTTGCAGGTTTAAGAGCGTCTCTCTGAAGAGAGAAAGATTATCTTCTTGCCAAGACATCTATGTGATTAATCCTCGACATCCCTCCAGTAACAGGATCTACTCGATTGAAATCAAGACTTCGAGTGGCAGGAAAGTCGTAAGTCCGGTTACCCACGAGCTCCTCTCCTCGGGGATCGGCCGATCTCCTCGATTGAAATCAAGACTTCGAGTGGCAAGAAAGTCATAAGTCCGGTTACCCACGAGCTCCTCTCCTCGGGGATCGGCCGATCTCCTCGATTGAAATCAAGACTTCGAGTGGCAGGAAAGTCTTAAGTCCGGTTACCCACGAGCTCCTCTCCTCGGGGATCGGCCGATCTCCTCGATTGAAATCAAAACTTCGAGTGGCAGGAAAGTCGTAAGTCTGGTTACTCACGAGCTCCTCTCCTCGGGGATCAGCCAATCTCCTCGATTGAAATCAAGACTTCGAGTGGCAGGAAAGTCGTAAGTCTGGTTACCCACGAGCTCCTCTCCTCGGGGATCGGTCGATCTACTCGATTGAAATCAAGACTTCGAGTGGCAGGAAAGTCGTAATACGGTTACCCACGAGCTCCTCTCCTCGGGGATCGGTCGATCTCCTCGATTGAAATCAAGACTTCGAGTGGCAGGAAAGTCATAAGTCCGGCTACCCACGAGCTCCTCTCCTCGGGGATCGGCCGATCTCCTCAATTGAAATCAAGACTTCGAGTGGCAGGAAAGTCATAAGTCCGGTTACCCACGAGCTCCTCTCCTCGGGGATCGGCCGATCTCCTCGATTGAAATCAAGACTTCGAGTGGCAGGAAAGTCGTAAGTCTGGTTACCCATGAGCTCCTCTCCTCGGGGATATGCCGATCTCCTTGATTGAAATCAAGACTTCGAGTGGCAGGAAAGTTGTAAGTCTGATTACCCACGAGCTCCTCTCCTCAGGGACCGGCCGATCTCCTCGATTAAAATCAAGACTTCGAGTGATAGGAAAGTCGTAAGTCCGGTTACCCACGAGCTCCTCTCCTCGGGCATCGGCCGATCTCCTCGATTGAAATCAAGACTTCGAGTGGCAGGAAAGTCATAAGTCTGGTTACCCACGAGCTCCTCTCCTCGGGGATCGGTCGATCTCCTCGATTGAAATTAAGACTTCGAGTTGCAGGAAAGTCGTAAGTCTGGTTACCCACGAGCTCCTCTACTTGGGGATCGGCTGATCCCCTCGATTGAAATCAAGACTTCGAGTGGCAGGAAAGTTGTAAGTCCGGTTACCCACGAGCTCCTCTCCTTGGGGATCAGCCGATCTCCTCGATTAAAATCAAAGCCTGGAGCGGCAGGGTAAATGTAAGTCCATTTCTCTGCACGAGCTCCTCTCTCGCAGACCGACTACTTGCCTACGGAGGACGACTATTCGCCGCCTGCCAAGCTCAGATCATGTCTTGGCAGAGGCGAGCATGCCTCAAGCGCGGGGCGAGTATACCTCGGGCGAGCAGGCGAGTACTTCTGGCGAGCTAGCGAGTATGCCTCATGCGAATAGGCGAGCACGCCTTTGGGCACGAAGGCGAGTATATCTTGACGAGCAGGCGAATATGTGTTTAATATAAGTCCAGACGATTTAAACGAGTACACGTCGTGGGTGCTCCACACCGAGCCTATGAGCCAAGCGAGCGAGATCTACCTTCATGCGAGTAAAGAGTTGCAGAGAATGAACTTGTGTAAATGTCAAAAGCTTTACAAATTACAAGGGTCGTAAATTACACCCGCTGACAATCGGCGAGCAGCTAGGACTCATCATCACCAGTATCTGGCTGATATTCCTCATCTCCTATATCTGCATCTTCTTCTTCCTCGTCGTCATCTCTGCTCTCGCCGTCGTCTCTGCTCTCGCCGCTGTTGCTGCCACTGCCGCTGCTGCTAGAGTCGCTAGAGCCTGACAACGGAGAGAGAACACGATCTGGCGAGATCGTCCCCTCAGCGAGCAACTCAGGAATAAGCTCGTCAACGGTGAGCTGCTTATCCCCCTCGACGAGTTGTCCGTTAATTCTCAGCCGCGCGAGTATGATGTTCCCAGCCGCCCGCGCTATCTCGCGGCGGACGGACGACCTCTCCTCCCATAAAGCTCGGGACCGCTTGACAGCCCACTGAGGATCGTCCTCCGGCCGCTGTACCCCCTGCAGCGAGGCAGAGTTCGCGCATGCTTCAGCAGCGACTAGCCGAGTCTCCATCTCGGCTGCGCGAACTTGGGCCGTCTCCAGCTCGGCTTGCGAGGCGGCGAACTTCCCCTCGCATTCGGACAATTTCTTCGCAGCCTCGACATCGGCAGTCTGCGATACATCAAACGTCAGTACATGTCCAGAAGGAACGGAGCAAATGTCACCGCAAGTAGGCGACTTACCTCAAAGTCCTTCCAGATGATCGATTGCATGTCGAGATCGATGGCCTTCTTGGAGACGACTCTCAGAGCCTCCGTCGTCTCCAAAAACTTCCTCGCCGTGAAGTGCCCCAACTCGGCAGCTCGCGCGAGCGAGCAGGCGGACTGATGTGCAAGATCTGGCGGGGTGAGCTCCAACATTGACTCGGCATCGACCCGCCCGTACAATGCATGGAGGACGGCGAAGGCCTCCCTCTTGTCCTCCCAGTCCGTCGACCAGGATGGGAGGTTGGTGCTCAACGACACCACGTGCTCCTCCGCCGACCAGGTCACCAGCGGGCGACCATGCACATCCACCACTCCTCGCCCGAGGTTGAAGTTGGGGTGGGAGCGAGGTGCCCGAGCATCTGGCGGCGACTCTTGGTCGTCAGGCGACGACACCTTCACCCTCTTACTCGCAGGGCCCGGCGACTTGGCCCTCGTTTTCCCTTTGACGACTTTCTTCCTCTCCCCGACGTCAGGCAGAGGGTGGGCTTCAGAGAGGAGGGTAGCGACTTCCTTCGCCGGAGGCAGCGGCTTCTCCGGAAGCTCATTGGCCACTGCAAGAATTGCGCGAGATGATTAGCGTACGCTTCAGTAAATAGGAGCGAGCTGGCAAGCACACGACATCTCGCTCAAGCCTTACCCTCGTGGGGATGAATCGCCTCCAGCACATCGACGTTAAGTCGCCAGAAGATAACGTCGAACCGGCGACCTCAGAAGGATTCGAACGGATGCTCGTGAATGCCTTCCAAGATCGGCGGGAGGAAGGTGACGTCAGCGGGTTTGTGCGGCCTTCCCAGGAGACCCCCAAAGTCGCCATGCACGATCACCAGCAGCTCGCTCCAGCGGTTGACTTTGTTCGCAGTCCCCACTAAAGTGCAGACATGGCTGCTGAAGAAGACGACCCCCTCCGAAGTCGCGGCGAAGGCGAATACTCGGTGAAATACGGAGAGGTCAAAGGCGATCCTCTCCTCCCGGAGGTAGCAGAGGAACCCCATGATGATCGCCATCCCATTGGGGTTGATCTGCGCGGGGACGATCCCGAAGTACCGCAAGATCTCGCAGAACTCGGGCCAGAAAGGGAGTCGCAGGCCAGCATCGAAGTGACGCAGCGACAACACTAGCGCGCCCTCAACATAGGTGTTGAGTCGCTCGCCGCGAGTAGGAAGCCTCGCCGAGTATCCCTCCGGCAGTAGACGCTCCCTGAAATTGTCCAAATCCATGTCTGACGTTATCGACTTCTTGAAGGCCGCATCAGCAAAGTTGACGGCGTGGGCTTATCGGCGAGCACTAGCGTCGTCGCCAATCATTTCTGCGAGCTGAGTATGGGAAAAGGGAAGAGTGGAAGAAGAGAGGGAGGCGAAGCGAGCTGGAGAGATACTCGCCAGATAGATCGAGAAATTCGCAGCAGTGTACTTATATTCTACCTACCCCCCCCCCCCCATATTTATAGGCCAAAGGCAAAACGGACGGGGGGGGGGTTAATTTCCGCGAGCATCGATCGACGTCGCGCGAGGGAAGGGGCAGCACACCAGCGACATCGGACTTGTCTCGCGCGACGAAGCAGAGGCACTGCGACGCTCGCAAAGACCTGCACAAGTAAACTCGGGATACCATGGAAACATATAAAGTCGCGGCAAAACGAATAGCGAGATACATAGTCGCTCGTTTTTATTTAAATGGTAAATAGTGTTCATTACAATATCGCTGAATGGCGAATACAACTTCAACAAAAAACAAATCTACGTCCTAGGTGGCCGCTCCAGAGGATGAGGATGTCGCCCGGCCCAGTCCATCTCGCGCGCACTCCGGAAGTGCTCCGTCGCCAGCGCCATCGCGTCATCACCAAGCTGCAGCTCCTCCTCCATCCTCGTCAGCCGCCCCACAGAACCCATGCTCGCTCGAATCCCAGCCAACTCGTCCAGGACGAGCTGAAGGCGGTGGTTGTTTAAAGCCAACTGGCGATCATTCTCCTTCACCATATGGAAGCGAGCCTCGAAGCACTCCAATGTGGTCTGAATTCCCTCCACCTTGGCCATTCGCGCCTCCAGAGCCGAGATTTGTCGATGAGGGTTGCAGATGGCGAGCTGATCGAACTTGCTCTCCAGCTCCATATATGCGCGGGCTGCAGCATGACGGTACTCGCTCCCCGACAACCCGATGGCGTCGATGAAGGCCGACCCAGGAGTCGTCGGGCAATCTGTCATTTCAAGAAGATAAGTCGCGTTCAGAAATCAGCACCCAAACGAGATCGAAAGTAGCAAGTGATAAAGGGCTCACCGCAGTGAGGAGACTGAGACCGGCGCGGTGGAGAAATGCGACCGAAGATATCTCGCCTACCCGAGGTTGAGCCTCCAGGGTGGTCGGCTGGTCTGCCCTGACCGCGACCTCCCTGCCCGTGTCCTCCATGGTCGGGGTCCCCAACCCACGACGAAAAATAACTCGACCGCAGCCTATCTGGTTTCTTCGGCGGGGGCGGAGCCTGCGACGAGCTCGCCGGCTGTTGCGACGTCTTTGACGAAGAAGGCGGGAGATGTCGCTGCAAGGCCATCTTCTGCTGGGCAGACAAGGGCGGCGGCGGCGGCAAGACGGTTCCCCTCGCCTGTTCAGAAGCCGCGACCAGAGGTGGCGGCGGCGGTAAGGGAGTGCTCGCCGCTAGCAATGACGAGTCTGGCATGGAGGAGGCCGGTAGATCCTTGCTCGCCGGGAGATCCTTGCTCGTCGGGAGATCCTCGCTCGCCGGGAGATCCTTGCTCGTCGGGAGATCTTTGTTCGTCGGAAGACCCTTACTTGTCGGAGGGGTTCCTCTCGCCAAAGAGATCCCCGTCATCTTCTTCGCAGCGATATTGATCCGGACCGTATGCGCGGTCCGGGGAGGTTTACTAGCGGCGAGGGCGAGCAGCGGCGCGGAGCTCAGGGGGGCGACATCCAGTGGCACATCAGCATCGCCCGAAGGGGAGTCTGTACAAGAAAGCCGAATCAGCGAAAAGTACGGCGATTAACGACTTGAAAGGGGGGTCGGAGCGGTGACCTATTACGGTGACGACTTCGGCTTGGGATGTCATCAACCCCTTGACGACTTCGGGATTCTTGTTTAAGCCGTGGGCGACCGAGTCCGGAACATCGCCCAGACCAAGGTCCTTGAGGAGATTTTGGGTACTGGCGGAGGGTGCAAGTTCGGCAGTCACCGCCGCAACTGACCCAGATGGAGAAGGAGAGTCGACCGCTGAGGAGGCAGGTTGCTTGGGCTTCTTGATTTTCTTCTTCTTCAGCGGTTGAAAATCGGCCGCGACATCTCCCTTGCACGGCCTCTTCGGTCTGGCGATGCCGAGGAGGCCAGACAGGGAGGCGAGGCTGTCTTCGAGAAGCTTCGCGTTGGCATCTGACATGGTGGGCGAGTTTCGGGGATCCGTTCCAACAACCATGCCTCCCTATTTATAGACTTCGTCGAGCAGTAGACAAAGCGAGCAAGCAGATACTCGGCATAGCGGCTCGCCGAATCAGTGTTGGATGTTTCTTTCCAAGCTCCTGCGTCGCTTAAAAAGAGCGGGGATTGTGTACAACCCATATTCGACGAGGAGGGACCCCACCTTAGCCAGCTCAGCAAGTGTCAAAGTCAACCAGTCCATACGAGTCAAGATCAAGACGCGAGCCAGCAGAAGACCTGGGCGAGCATGACGAGCTCCCCACGCATACTCGCCTGGTAGGCGACTAGGCGATATACTCTCCCATCCCGTGCGAGTTCCTCGGGAAGTCACATAGTCGTCGGGGTGGGGGTATAAGTATGACCCCCCCCCCCCCCCCTCTTTGGATTTCCCTATAAATAGGACCCCAGGGGTATGAGGGAGAGACGGAAGATTCTCGGATAGTTACTCGCGAACCCTAGCTCGCGCATCTCCCTCGTACCTAGCTCGGCCATTCTGGTAGTGAAGGAGCTGCTTCTTCTAAGCAGCCGGGTACGTGGTGGGACCTTCCTGCCGCAGCGGCCTGAGGTCTTGTTTCTTTAGCTCATCCTTGTTCTCGCTTCTGAGGGCCGTCTGACTTCACCGCGAGATCGGTAGCCTTAGGTTGCCTAGTCCGATTCTGAGGTCGGGATTTTCCTGGCTTCAACATTGAGTATGATTCTGGTGAGTTATTTCATTCCAAATATAATATTAATAACTTCACATGGATTCGTCTTCCTTACCTTGGAGGAGAGTGTTATTCCAAATTTGATAACACAATCTGACTTGGTTTGACTCTTCTTTAATTTTTGGTTTCATTTCAAACTTGATGAGTTTCAGTTACCTTTAAAAGAAAAGTAATTGTGACATTCCAAGTTGAAACACAGGTATAGTTGCAGTGTCTAGTAGTTCATAAGATCGTTTCATTGGAAATAGATAATGGATTCTGAGATAAAACCTATAATACTCTATCTATGTGTCTTCTTAGCTAATTTTAAGTGTTACATTCTTATACTAGAAGTAGATATATGTATATTTTCAAAGGTTGAATTCATTCTAAATGAAATTCTCCGTTGAAAATTATAAAAGCTGATGCTAATGGAGGAGTATTTGCAAATTAGAATCCTGACAAAGATGATCTGATGGACAATGATATCTAGAGTATTATTTGACTTCTCTTCTGCCTGGAGCATTGTTTAACTCTTTTTTGTTTTCACTTGTTATGTTTAGGTTATTTTTGCTCTTTAGTTGATCAGGAGATACTATGTATGTTGGTATCTGCGTTATGATTATACATTATACTATGATGTGATGTTGCTGACTTTATATTTATTAGTATGCGTGCATACAGTTGTTTACTTTAAGTCTATTTTTTTACAGGTGTTTGAACATGGTTATGAATGATTCATGTTTGGTTGAATATTGCACAAATCACTCTTTTTCCTATGTCAGGTTTATGTTAGATAAATGAGGAGATTGTTGGATAATTAGGTAATATGTTTGCACACGTCGAGACCGACTCGGAGTGACCTATTAGGTTTCGTGTAATTCTAGGGCAATGCTCTACGCTGGAGATTCTATAAATAACTAATCATTTCAAATTTGATGAGTTATTGTGGACTATCTTTAACAGAGCCTCTAACATCCCCGTCGTCACTCATCCTCGATTGTCAAATCTCACTCGATTCCTTCTCCCCCTCGCACGACTAAAACAATTGAAACTCTCTGCCTTCTTGTTGGAACTAAAGCAGGGAAACTACCCCCCGATGACTAGTAACAGGCTGAGGGAATATATGTATGGTTGTGTCAACTCGAAGTAGTCGAAAAGTTCTTCAGGGATACAGATCTTGGTGTTCAAGATCTCACCTAGGTCGGACAGGAAAATGAGAAGCAGCAATTTCTCCAAACAACACAGAAGAGTCGATCGTCGACAAGCTCGAATGTGAAGGAGATCAAAAATCTGCCTCTCTGTGCCTTTGCAACACCCGATGAAGGGAATCCTAGTCCTTTTTCCATAATCAAAAGAAATCCAGATTTGTAGCTCTTCACTTGAGAATGAAATACCTATCAAGATCTATCAAGGAAATGTAAAACACATTTTGACGTTGATCCAATTGAGGCTGTGTTATTCATAAAGAATCTACCGTCTCGCTTTCTTTTCTCCTAAAGACGGCACTCAACGCCAGCACTCGATGAATCAACACTTAACTCGACGAAGCATTGAGTGGTCTCAACGCACTCAACGCCAGCACTCAACGAATCAACACTTGACTCGACAAAGCGTCAAGTGGTCTCGACGCACTCAACGCCTGACAATGTGGTCTCGATGCACTCAACGCTTGGCAGTGTGGTCTCAACACACTCAACGCCTGGCAGTGTGGTCTCGATGCACTCAACGCCTGGCAGTGTGGTCTCAACACACTCAACACCTGGCAGTGTGATCTCGACGCACTCAATGTCTGGCAGTGTGGTCTCAACGCACTCAATGCCTGACAGTGTGGTCTCAACACACTCAATGCCTGATAGTGCAAAGTCCTTCACTCATCACATATGAGTAAGACCAACATAATTCATTCCTCCAATTTATCCAAACGCTCTTATGTGCGACCCTGTAGGCACATATTGCTTTGGTAGTGAGATTACATGTTTGATCACTTTCAGATCACAATGGTAATACCAACATGTTAGAACTCTTCTAGTCTTGATAGTTTTCCATTTGCGGGTTGGCGGTTAGAAGTGACGGTCTGCCCTTAGCA
Organism: Platanthera zijinensis; assembly: GCA_039513925.1. NCBI lineage: Eukaryota > Viridiplantae > Streptophyta > Magnoliopsida > Asparagales > Orchidaceae > Platanthera > Platanthera zijinensis. Next base: position 18,791,283 of record CM077078.1, read on the forward strand.
TCTTAGAAGATAGACTTGGCGGACATGCATCGCAGAAAGACTTGGCGGACATGCATCGCAGAAAGACTTGGCGGACAGTCATGACAGATAGACTGTTGTAACGATCGACCCATGGCGACCTGGCGATTAGTCTTAGCGCCCTGACAGTGTTGCTATCTGAGTGCAGGAAGTCTGATCCTGGATTGTTTTGGCAGATAGGCGGTTTGATGTTGTGGTCTTTGCTTGGAGATCTATCTATAGTTGAGATCAGGCAGTCAGGAGGTTGAAGGCTTTGTGGTCTGGGCGGTTAGAATTGTCTAACTACACAGTTCGATGTTCTTGTTTTACTCTCACATCGTTTATTGTATTCTCTTTCTTTCTCTCTATAAATAGGGGTCAAACTTATGTAACTTAACCTTTTAAGAGCAATAAAATTTCTTTTATTTAGCCGCTTCTTAGCTGCTTTAGTCGTTGCTAGCCGTTTTTTACACGATCAATCAAAATAATGAGGGAAATGAGACTAAAGACGGTTTAGACCAGTCTAATCCAAGTAGAATGTTTTGATTTTTTTTAATTTCCTTTGTCAAAGCAAGCATGTTGTGCTCCGCTGATGTTCTTAGTTGTTCAGTACGAATCTGACGAGTTATTTCATTCCAAATTTGATATTAATAACTTCACATGGATTCGTCTTCCTTACCTTGGATGAGAGTGTTATTCCAAATTTGATAACACGATCTGACTTGGTTTGACTCTTCTTTTATTTATTGATTCCATTCCAGACTTGATAAATTCCAGTTACTTTTAGAAGAAAAGTAACTGTGACATTTCTAATTGAAACACATGTATAGTTGTAGTGTCGAAAAATCCATAAAGATCGGTTCATTGGAAATAGATGATGGATTCTGAGGTAGAACCTATAATACTCTATCTATGTGTTTTCTTAGCAAATTTTAAGTCCTACATTCTTATACTAGAAGTAGATAAATGTATATTTTCAAAGGTTGAATTCATTTTAAAAGAAATTCTCTGTTGAAAATTATAGAAGCTAATGCTGATGGAGGAGCATTTGCAAATTAGAATCCTGGCAAAGATGATCTGATAGACAATGATATCTAGAGTATTATTTAACTTCTCTTCTGCTTAAAGTATTGTTTAGCTCTCTTTTGTTTTCACTTGTTATGTTTAGGTTGTTTTTGCTCTTTAGTTAATCATGAGACATTAGGTATGTTGGTATCAGTGCTATGATTGTACTTTACATTATGATGTGATACTGCTGAGTTTATATTTATTCTCATGCGTACATATAATTGTTTACTTTAAGTCTAATTTTTTTACAGGTGTTTGAACACGGTTATGAATTATTCATGTTTAGTTGAACATTGCACAATCCACACTTTTTCCTACGTCGGGTTTACGACGGATAAATGAGGAGATTGTTGGATAATTAGGTAATACGTTTGCACGTGTCGAGTCCGACTCGAAGTGACCTATTAGATTTCGTGTAATTCTAGGACAATCCTCTACGCTAGTTAATCATTCCAAATTTGATGAGTTATTATAGTCTATCTTTAACGAAGCCTCTAACATCCCCGTTGTCACTCATCCTCGATTGTCAAATCTCACTCTCTTCCTTCTCCCCCCTCGGACGACTAAAACAATTGAAATTCTCTGCCTTCTTGTTGGAACTGAAACAGGGAAACTAGCAACAGGCTGAGGGAATCTATGTATGGCTGTGTCAACTCGCAGTCGTCAAAAAGTTCTTCAGGGATGCAGAACTTGGTGTCCTGGATCTCACCTAGGTCGGGCAGGAAAATGAGAAGCAGCAATTTCTCCAAACAAGGCAGAAGAGTTGATCGTCGACGAGCTAGAATGTAAAGGAGATCAAAAATCCGCCTCTCTGTGCCTTTGCAACACCAGATGAAAGGAATCCTGGTCCTCTTTTTCCAAAATTGAAAGAAATCCAGATCTGCAGCTCTTCACTGGAGAATGAAATAGCTGTCAAGACCTGTCAAGGAAATGAAAAGCACAATTTGATGCCGATCCAATTGAGGCTGTGTTATTCATGAAGAAGCCACCGTCTCGCTTTCTTTTCTCCTAAAGCCTGGTCATGGGCTCTCTTTTGAGAAGAAAAAGATAAAACATGAGAATTGGATTGCTAATATAATGAGACTGCCGCAAATATAATGGGATTTTTTTTTACAACTTTTGGGAGTAAATAAAGATAACTGGACAGCTAATCAAAACTCTCTTTTTTTAAAACAATTTTTAGCATTCGTGTGACATTCTTGACGGACAGAAGAAATGTCTAGTGAGAGTCTGGGCCTTCCCAAGCACCATTTTCAACATCCAAGAGCAGTGATTTTCTTAGGATCATAGCTGATGGGTATCCTTCGATTTTACAATTAAAATTGGGTTGCGAATTGGGGGTGTGAATAGCCGCACTCCCCCATTATGGAAAATGATCATAGTGGGGGAAATGGTCATAGTGGGGGCAATGGTCATAGTGGGGGAAGTGGATGTTGAATTTTCTCAAGAATCTCAGCAAGATAGTCTAAACATCAAATTAATATCTTCAGAACTATCCAGATCACAATTTGACCAAGCGGAAACCAGGAAGTAACTCAATCAATCAGATGCAAAGACAGAGACAAGCAGATCATGTATATGGCAATCTTCTTTACAGAGCGGGGTATACATGGCGAGACAAGATTTCGCCAGTACACTAGGGAAAGCAGAAAAAATACAAGTATCAATTCGGGCGGACAGAACACTAGAGACCGCCGAGACCGCCTGTCCGCAGAAGTCGCAGAGACCGCCCGAACTGTTGCTGAAGCCGAACTGAACAACTGAGTCCGCCGAGACCGCGAGGTCGCGCGGATACACCGTTATTCGCTGAACTACTGCTGCCGCCGAACTGGAGAACAGATCGCCTAACCGCCGAGTTCTGCGGACAGGTTATTGAACTTGGAAATTTGAAGCAGAGAGAAAACTGGTAAACCGCCGAAAACAGTCCGCAAACTTCACTGAGCCTGACCGAAGTCAAAACCAAACATCTGGCTTCACAGTGCTAGTCGCGCCACCTGCAAACAGCAACCAGTTAAGTCTGCTTAAACCGCGCGGATAGGAAAACCGAGTCCGCAATAATTAATCCGAGTCTAACTTACTGTTCACTCCGTTACAAATGAAGTGTCGGGGGGGTCCTATTTATAGGCGGGGTGAGGAGTGTGGTCACCGCCCTATGAGATAGGCTAACCGCCCCTGATCGCAGCTAGCAAAGCCAGTCCGCCGAGTCCGCATTACCAAATCAACAATGTCGGACTCGCGAACAGTCCGCCAACCACCAGGCGCAAGATGTCGTCATAGCAGACCTGCTAGCCAGAGGCCAGTCCATACAAGGCAGTCCGCCCAGTCCGCAAGGATAAGGCCGGACAACAGCCGAAACCGACGAGCACCAAGGTGAGATGACAGTCCGCACAGAGTAGCGGACACGCACCAGTCCGCAAGCGCAAGTCCACGACCAATAGGCAAACCGCCCGGTCACAGCGGACTCTGCGAACACCGAAGCAGCCCGCAACATGTCCACGACCAACAGGCAGACCGCCCGGTCATAGTGGACAACGCAGACACCAAGCCAGGTCGCCATCTCCAAGGCCAGTCCGCCACAAAGAATGTGGCGCACCACCACAACTCCAGAGATCAAACGGCAAGGACCATTACCGATCTCGCGGACTCCAAAGCCACAGTCCGCATAGGCCGCAGACTCCAACCTATAAACCGCCGACAGTAACCAACTGCCGGACTCACAATCATTACGTGCAGTCCGCTGATATCAAACCGCACAGCAGCCACCAGAACTCCACAGGTCACCAACACCAGACCGCTAGACTGAACATCAGTCTGCGCGGTCAGTCCGCCCAGGCCGCCCGGACTACCCGATCACCCACTTTCACTTAACAAATTTCAACACTCCTCCTTGAAGTGAGAAGTGGTGATCAAGCCCAGTAGACCTCGTAGCCGCTGGAATGGCCCCTTCGACAATGACTTTATGAAGATGTCAGCAAGATTGTCCTCACTCCGAACATACCCGACCACTAGATATCCCTCCAACACCTTTTCTCGAATAAAATGGTGATCGATCTCAATATGCTTAGTCCTGGCGTAACACACTGGATTGTTCATCAGCTTGAGAGCACTCTTATTATCACCTCGGAGCAGAGTGGGACCTTGCACTTCCTTATGGACGTCATCTACTAGTCTCCTTAGCCAAATGGCTTCCCAAGCTGCCAAGGCCGAAGCCTTGTACTCTGCTTCAGTAGTAGAGATGGACACCGAGTCCTGCTTCTTTCTACACTACGAGATGCCCGCTGATCCACAGGTGAACACATAACCTGAAGTTGATCTTCGATCATCCTAGTCACCACCATAATCAGCATCAGTGTAACCTAGCAAAGAAAAGCCCGAGTCCCTCCTATAAAGGAGTCCCATATCAGAAGTCGTCATCATATACTTCAGAATACTCTTCGCCGCCATCAGATGAGACTTCCTTGGCTCCTCCATAAACCGACTTACTCGGCCAACAGCATAAGCATTGTCTGGACTTGTACTCGTCAGGTAAATCAAGCTCCCCACCAGAGCTCGGAACACCAAGGGATCAGGAAGAATCGTTCCCTTATCTCGTCGAAGCTTCAAGCCACTATCCAGAGGAATAGAGCAACTCTTTCCCCTTTCCATGCTGAATCGTTTCACAATCTGATCCGCATAACTTTTCTGGGAAACAAGAATCCCGCTCTCCTTCCTTTCCACTTCGAGACCGAGAAAGTGATGAAGCTCCACAAGTCTTTCATCTCGAAGCGAATAGCTAGCTCTGCCCTGAGCCTAGCCACCTCCTCCTTGGAATTCTCCGTGATGATCATGTCATCCACGTACAACAGCACCAGGACTAGAAACTCCCCCTTCTTCTTGACGAACAGTCTCGAGTCTTAATTTTAAGCCAGATATCCGCAGAACTGGAGGTATTTTGCAATCTTCCCATACCAGGCTCGAGGAGCCTGTTTTAAGCCATAAAGAGCCTTCCAGAGCTTGCAGATGCAGTCCGAATATTCTTCAGATACGTAACCGAGCGGCTGATCTATGAAGATGTCCTTGTCGATCTCCCCATAAAGAAAGGCATTCTTTACATCTAGCTGCCACATCTTCCAGGCCTGGCAGGCCGCCAAAGCTATCACCACTCGTACTGAAGTCATCTTCGCCACAGGACTAAACGTCTCCTCATAGTCCTCGTCGTACTGTTGAGAGAATTCTCGAGCAATAAGACGAGCCTTGTACCGCTCGATGCTTCCATCCGCCTTCTTCTTTAGCTTGTAGACTCACTTGCAAGTAACAGGAGTAACGCCATCCATCTTGGGCACCAAGTCCCAAGTTTCATTCTTCCTGAGAGAAGTCATCTCCTCATCCATAGCATTGTCCCACTCCTTCACTCCAGTAACATCTTCAAACTTGAAGGCTCCCACTCATCCAGAGAGCCTGAAAAGAAACATGAGACAAAGCTCACTGTATTCCCTTCACAGTAGCGAGCTGGAGGCTTAATAGTCCTCTTTGATCTCCGAAGAGGCTGCTCCTTGCTCACTACCTCCGTTGCTTCTTCAGGCTCAGCTTCATTCTCAGGCAGAACCTGAGCAATGCTTCCCCTGTTTCTTGAATCAGAAGCCTCTGCCCCAGAGCTTGAAGCAACAGGAGCTGCTGGTGAGACAACAAGCTCCTCTTGAGCAACTTCCGCAGTCACCTCCTGTTCTTCATCAACCTTGCTTTCTGGTAGCTCAACTGAGCTTCCTCCATACGATATCAGTTCGTCAAAGACCACATCTCTTGACACAACGAATTTCTTCGTCGCCGGATCCATGCACCTCCATCCCTTCTTCCGCTCATCATAGCCAACAAAGACAAGCTTCCTTGCCTTTGCATCAAGCTTTGTCCTTAGAGCATCCGGGACATGCACGTAGCAAGTTGAACCAAACACTCGAAGATGTTCAACACTTGGCTTCTTCTTCAGCAACATCTTGAAAGGAGACTTCATGTTGATCTGACTGAGAGGCATTCGATTGATGACATAAGCTGCACAAGACATTCCCTCTGCCCAAAAAGACCTTGGGATGCTCTTGGCATGAAGCCATCATTTGCAGGTCTCCGTCAGATGACGGATCTTCCTCTCCGCTACTCCATTTTGTTGTGGAGTGTGAGCACAAGTAAGCTCTCTCTGGATCCCGTTCTTCCTACAAAAATTAAAAAACTCGGAGGAGAGAAATTCTTCGCCATTGTCATTTCTAAACTTCTTGATCTGCAGGTTAAGCCGACCCTCTACCTGCTCCTTGAACTCCACAAACAACAGGAAAGCAGCTGACTTCTCCTTCATAAAATACACCCAAGTATACCTTGAGTAGTCATCAATCAACACAAGCATGTATATGCTATCACCAAGGCTAGCAGTAACGGTTGGTCCCATTAAGTCACTATGGATACACTCCAGTAGTTTCTTGCTCCTTGTTTGAGATTTATCAAACGGAAGACGATGGGCCTTGCCGAACTGACAACCTGCACAAACGTGACCATTGCCAAAGGATGACAGCTTAGGCAAGCCTTTCACAAGGCTCCTGCTTCCCATAGCTTTCAGCTTATCCATCTCTACATGTCCCAACCTCTCATTCCACATAGCAGCGCTATCATTGACCCTCATTCGATCAACATAGGAGCTTGTTGATAAAACAAACAAGTCTTTTACTCTCCTTCTAACATGAGCAACATCAGCCTTAACCGCTGATACGTTACGGAGAAACTTCACTTCTGTTTTATCAAACAGAACCTAATATCCTGCATCTACTGCGTTGGTAACCGATAAGAGATTCTTCTTCATGCCCGGTACGTGATAAACACTCCTTAATGTAAGTTGACCATGATCACTACCCACAGGCACTACACCTTCCTTCTCTACAGTATGAATAGTATTATCAGTAGTACCGATGGATTCGTTACTTGAATAAGTTTGCAGCGAGGAGAACTTCGACTTGTCTCCGGTGAGGTGATGACCACACCCGGATTTCACGATCCAGTCGTCTTCAAAGTCGATGGCTGATAAGGCACGGACACAAGTGCCCGTCATGAAGGCTCCACCCCAACCAGCTTCCTCAATACTAGAGCAAGCTTCCTCCTTGCCTGCAGTATGCCCAGGCTGCAACTTGACCTTGCATTCATGCTTGAAGTGACTCGGTTGATGACACCTGTAGCATTTCAAATTCTTCTTCTAATCCTTCTTAGGAGCAGAGCTTCTCTCTTGCTGATTAGAGGTTGAAGGCACATCTTCAGCCGCGGTCTTCTTCTTCTTCCCTTCCCATCTCTTCTTCTTCTTCCCAATAAACAGAGCTTCACTACAACCATCAAAAATAGTAACTCCAGCCATCTGTCTGGCAAAACTTTCATGCAAAGCAAGTAGGTTCTCAAGTTCCAGCAAAGATGGCTGAGTTGCCCAGCCTTGAACTGAAGTAACAAAAGCCACATACTCCTTCCACAAGCCGAGGATTATGTGCCTTTTCAGCTTAGCCTCAGAGATAGGCTCATTAGGATCAAGCATTGATAGCTCAGCACACAAACTCTTCATTTTCAAGAAGAACTTTGAGGTGGAGAGGTCTCCTTGAGTTGATTTAGCCAACTCATTCTTCAGGAACTATAGCCTAACTACATTCTTCCTGTTGAACAACTAATCAAGGGAAGTACAAATTTCAGTAGCAGATTCACATCCAATGATGTGATCAAACAGCTCTAGTGAGACAGACTATTTAAGAGGAAACTCTGTCATTGCATTAGTCTTCCTCCAAACTCTCACCTGCTCAGCAGTTCCAAACTCAGCTATAATTTCCACCTGGTCATCACCACCGATGACCTCCCACAGCTCCTCGCCCAAAAGATAGCTTTTCATGCACGACTTCCACTTCTTGAAGTTAGTCGGCGTCAAAAGCTCAATTCCCATACCCCTTGCATAACCTCCGTCCATTGCAGTAAATTTGATTAAGTTCCCAAAAGCATAGAGCACAATCAAACGTTGATCATCACTCAAGCAACTGAACCTCCCTATGATACCATGTTGAATTTTCTCAAGAAACTCTGCAAGATAGTTTAAATATCAAATTAATATCTTCAGAACTATTCAGATCACAACTTGACCAAGCAAAAACCAGAAAGTAACTCAATCAACCAGAAGCAAAGACAGAGACAAGCAGATCATGTATATATCAATCTTCTTTACAGAGCGGAGTATACATGACGAGACATGATTTCGCCAGTACACTAGGGAAAGCAGAAAAAATACAAGTATTAATTCGGGCGGACAGAACACTAGAGACCGCCGAGACCGCCTGTCCGCAGAAGTCGCAGAGACCGCCCGAACTCCTGCTGAAGTCGAACTGAACAACGGAGTCCGCCGAGACCGCGAGGTCGTGCGGACACACCTTTATTCGCTGAACTACTGCTACTTCCGAACTGGAAAACAGATCGCCTAACCGCCGAGTCCGGCGGACAGGTTATTGAACTTGGAAAATTGAAGCAAAGAGAAAACTGATAAATCGCCGAAAATAGTCCGCAAACTTAACTGAGCCTGACCGAAGTCAAAACAAAACTTCTGCCTTCACAGTGCTAGCTGGGCCACCTGCAAACAGCAACCAGTTAAATCTGCTTAAACCGCGCGGATAGGAAAACCATGTCCGCAACAATTAATCTGAGTCCAACTTACTGTTCACTTCGTTACAAATGAAGTGTTGGGGGTCCTATTTATAGGCGGGGTGAGGAGTGTGGTCACCGCCCTATGAGATAGGCTAACCGCCCCTAATCGTAGCTAGCAAAGCCAGTCCGCCGAGTCCGCATTACCAAATCAACATTACCGGACTCGCGAACAGTCCTCCAACCACCAGGCGCAAGATGTCGTCATAGCAGACCTGCTAGCCAGAGGCCAGTCCATACAAGACAGTCCGCCCAGTCCGCAAGGATAAGGCCGGACAACAGCCGAAACCGACAAGCACCAAGGTGAGATGACAGTCCGCACAGAGTAGCGGACACGCACCAGTCCGCAAGCGCAAGTCCACGACCAACAGGCAAACCGCCCGGTCACAGCGGACTCTGCGAACACCGAAGCAGCCCGCAACATGTCCACGACCAACAGGCAGACCGCCCGGTCATAGTGGACAACGCAGACACCAAGCCAGGTCGCCATCTCCAAGTCCAGTCCGCCACAAAGAATGTGGCGCACCACCACAACTCCAGAGATCAAATGGCAAGGACCATTGCCGATCTCGCGGACTCCAAAGCCACAGTCCGCATAGGCCGCGGACTCCAACCTGCAAACCGCCGACAACAACCAACTCCCGGACTCACAATCAATCTGCGCAGTCCACTGATATCAAACCGCACAACAGCCACCAGAACTTCACAGGTTGCCAACACCAGACCGCTAGACTGAACATCAGTCTGCGTGGTAAGTCCGCCCAGGCCGTCCGGACTGCCCGATCACCCACCTTCACTTCACAAATTTCAACAGTGGAAACGACCCACCATCACCTGAATGGCAGAGCTATGCCCGCACACAGGGATATCCTACACGCGTGAGGAGCTTTCTCACACGCGTAGGTTGTGCGACCACCGCCACGCGGTCTCACCGCCCGCTCGTCGGGATCTCTCCCACGCGCACTGGATGTGTAGCTTCCCTTGCTCCGGCCATGCGACAATCATTGCACGGCCTCACTCCCCCGGCCCGTGAGAAAGAACCTCACCTGTGCGCACCAGACTCACCCGCACGCAACAACTGCGCGGCCGTGAGCGGACCCAGGTAGAGACACGCCCGGTCACCTGCCCGAGCATAAAAATCACAAAAAAGGAGGGTTCCGTTCGAAAACAGATTACACGCGTTGCCATCCCTATCTCCTCCTTTGGACCTCGACAAGCGACCTCGACGATGAAAGCCTCCACCGTTTTTCATCTCCAAGGGGGAAGCCAACCCTAATCTCGTCCTCGGCAAGTGACTTCGATTTCGACGTCTCCACAATTTTTCTTTACAAAGGGGGCACAGCTTGAGAGCGGGTTTGTCTTCTTCTTCAGTTCAGAGTTTTTTTCCCTTTTATATTTCCATTTTGATTTCGTTGATTTTTAGTTCTTTTCATTTTGATTTCATTCATTCTTATAAAGGCGTAGTAGAGGCCAGAGGCAGCAGTTCAGAGCTTGAGAGCAGTCGAGCAGGCATGTCTTCCATTCAAACTTTTTTTCCTTTCCCATTTCGATTTCCAGCTCTTTAACATTTCAAATCTGAGGCGAGCTGAGTGTAAGTTTAAGGATTAAGGGAAAGGAGATGATACTTTTGCAAGATTTTATTGCTTACAAAACATTGAGTACATCTGATATTTATACTCATTTATAGATTATTCTAGAGAATACAAGATACTTCATTACATTTTATGTAATACATTTAAAGCATTTATTTATATCAGTGCTGGTTGTTGTTCCCGTGGGCAGCTGCTTCGATTAGTGCAGTTTCATTTTTCTTGTTAATTTCTTCACCCCTTCTGAAACTGTGTTTCTTCTAACTACGAGCTTTTCCCTTATGGCAAGAAATCGGTCTCGTGGTAGAGGCTTCGTCATCACGTCCACAATCTGCTCGTGTTGGACAAAATATGAGATTGATCTCCTTCTTCTCTATTACTTCTCTGATAAAGTGGAAGCGGATGTCGATGTGTTTGCTCCTCCCATTGTGGACCAGTTTTTTAGATAGGGCTATCGTCGAGGTGTTGTCGAGTGTAGTTTTACTCTGCTGTTTTCAATTTCTTCTTCTCCCTTTATTTCCTTCTAAATTCTCTGAAGTCATATGGCTTCACAGGCTGCTAAGTTGATTGCCATGAACTCGGCTTCTGTCGTTGATAAATCTACGGACTGATGTTTTTGCGAGCTCCATGAGATGAGATTTGGCCCATAAAAGAACGTGTATCCTCCTGTACTTCTGCGATCATCTAGGTTTCCTGCCCAGTCAGAGTCAGTATACCCTGAAAAGGCGCAGTTTTGAGCTTGTTGGTAGTATAATCCATATTCTTTCATTCGCTGCAGGTAGCGCAAAATTCTTTTTTCAACATCAAAATGGAGTTTGTTGGGATTACTTACAAACCTTGCCACAAAGTTGACGACATTTTCTATGTCTAGTCTTGTATTGGTGAGGTAAATTAAGGGCCCAATCAAGATTCTATACGCTTCCCTGTCCACTGCTTCTTCTACTTCTTTCTTGGCAGAGAGATGAGCGGAGATGGACATCGGTGTGAGTGTTGGATTACACTGCTCCATCTGAAATTTCTTCAGTAGTGTCCTTGTATAAAGTTCTTGAGAGAGAAATAGTCCGCCTTCCAAGTGTTTGATTTGGAGTCCCAACAAAAATTTTAGTGGACCCAGGTCAGACATCTCATAGCTTCTCTTCATCTTCTCTTTTGCTTCTTCAATCAAATGTTGGTTTGTTCCAATGATGATTAAATCATCCACATAGAGTCTGACAAGAATTTGATCTTTATCTTGTGTCTTGATATTCAATGTTGGTTCATTTGGGCTTTGGGAAAAACCTTCTTGGAGGAAGTATCAACTGATGGTGTTGTTCCATGCACGGGGTGCTTGCTTGAGACCGTAGAGGGCTTTGTGTAATTTGTACACCTTGTCTTCTTTTCCTTCAACCTGGAAGCCTTCGGATTGGGTGACATATACTTCTTCTTCTAATTTTCCATTTAAAAAGGCTGATTTTACATCTAAATGAAATATAGGGTATTGATTCTGGACATCAATTGCAAGCAGGAGTCTAATGATGGTCATCCTTTTCATTGGAGCAAAGGTTTCTTCATAATCTGTCCCTAGCTTTTGACTGAAACCACTTGCAACCAATCAAACTTTGTATTTGAGGGTGTCACCATTCTCATTTTGTTTTATTTTATATACCCACTTCAATCCAATACTTCCCGGTTCCGAGGTTTATCAAGCAATGTCCAGGTTTGATTTTTTGTTATTGCTTCTATCTCCTCCATTGCACTTTTCCAGTTCTCTTCTTTGGATGCTTCATGAAAGCAAACAGGGGCAACCGTAAGTAGGGCAGCTTCAACTTTTGTGTCTATAAATATCTTGGAGTGATTTCATCCTTTTGGGCAATGAGAAGTCTGGACTACTAGCTATATCTTAAAAAAATTCTGAAGTAGCTTTTGTGTTGATGTCTTTGTCTTGGATGGGGCTTTGCCTTTGGTCGAGCTCAACTGGCAAAGTCATGACCTGTTGTTGTAGTTTCTCATCGGAGTCCCAGTTCTATGTTGCTTCTTCGTGGAAGATTACATCTCGTGAGATGATTAACTTATTGTTGTTGGGCTCCAAAAGTCTGTAAGCCTTACTTTGTTCACTATATCCTAGCATGATGCATTCTATACTGGTTTTGTCAAGTTTATCTTTGTTTCCATCGGTTTTGTGGGCAAAAGCTATATACCCAAACACTCTTAAGTGTTCAACCTTGCGTTTTCTTTCTAATAAAGCTTCATACAGTGTACAGTCATCAACTGCCTTTGTTGGCACTCGATTAAGATTGTATACAGCAGTGGTTGCTGCTTCTGCCCATAAGAATTTGGGACAAACTTTTTGTATTAGCATAGTTTTTGTCATCCTCATGAATATCATGTTTTTGCGCTCTACAACCCCATTTTTTTGTGGTGAATGAGGTGTTGTTAACTGTCTTTGGATGCCTTATTTTTCACAGTATAGATTGAGTTGTGTGGACATAAATCCCCCCCCCCCCTTCTATCACTTCTTACGGTCTTAATTTTCTTCCCAAACTGATTCTTTATTTTCTCCTTATATAGCTTGAAGAAATGGAAGGCTTGGGACTCTGTTTCTAAGTGATTTATCCACATATATTGGCTGTAATCGTCCACTATGAGTAGGTAATACCTATTCCCTCCCAGGGATAAAATAGGAGTTTGTCCCCAGAGATCTATGTGGAGGAGTTCAAGTGGCTTTTTGGCTCTTTGTTGTGAATTGCGTTGAAATAGTTGCATGTGTGACTTTCCTTGTGCACATGTTGTGCAATTGTGCATTTTTTGTTTGCAAACTAGGGAGCCCATCCACCAGCTCTTTGGTTTGTATGTGATGCAATGAGGTATAATTAACATGGTCAAGCCTATGATGCCACAAAATGGCAGGAGTTGTAGAGCAACCCTGTGTGCAGGCGAATGCTCTGGACAAAGACTTAGAGTAAATATATTACTCTTGTTCATCGCTGCTGAGGCTTTAATGGAACTACCGTTAGGCTCTATTATGTGACACTATTGATTATCAAACACTACTTTATATCATTTTCTTAATAATTGTCCGGCACTAAGGAGGTTTTGACTTAGTGTATGGACATACTTCACATTTGAAATAAGCTTGTTTTCTCCATGGGGAATTATTATAAAGATAGTCCCCTGACCTTCTATTTTCTCCTTATTCCCATCACCTAGGATAACTTCTGACTTGTGTCCTTCATCAAGTGTGATAAATAGGCCCTTGTCATTAGCCATGTGGTTTGAGCAACCACTATCAATAAACATAAGATTTGAGGATTCCTTCTGGGGTGTTGTTTTGCAAGTAAAAAGAAACTTGTTGGGGTCAGTTTCTGAAAATTTTGCTTCCTGCTTTGCGTTAAAACAATAATCTCTTTCTGAGTGGTTTTGCAACTTACACCGTTTGCATCTAAAAAAGCAATCTTTTGTTTCATGATTCCTCTTTTTGTATATTTGCATTGGTTGTTGTAGGGGATTTTCTTTGCTTTTAGTTCATGAATTTTTTGGTTTATATTGATTTGCTCCTTTACTTTAAATGGTTGCAGTCTTCCTTTTATCATTTTTATGGTTGATTTTCACCTTAGCCTGGAAGGTTTTATCTATTTGTTTTGTGCCTTCTGAGAGTAATCCTCTTGTGGCTGTAATGAACCTAATAGTTCTGTTACAGTTAATTTATCGAGGTCTTGTGCCTCTAAAATTGCTAACACAATATGATTGTGTGTTTTTGGTAAAGATCGAAGGATTTTCTCAACAATTTGTTGCTCTTCAATGACACCCCCAAGGCCTCGGATTTGATTTACCAACCCAGTAACTTTAGCAAAATATTCTTGAATGACTCTCCTTGTTTCATTTTAATGTCGTCCAATTGACGACAAAGAGTTGTGAGTTTGATTTTTATTACTCTTTTGGAGCCTTTGTATTCATGCTCCAGTCTTGTCCAAGCTTCTTGTGCCATTTTGGATCCCATGATTCTGGGATACAACCGATTTGCAACAGCTTGCTGGATCAGGTGTAGGGCTCGGGCATCACGCAATTAACAAATAATTAATGGGTCCGCTACTCGCTCTTAAAGGAAGGAGCGCGGATAGCGATCTCGCCGTTCAATTGGGCTTCAAAATTTATGTTTTTTTCTTTGTTTTTTTTTTATTTCGGCGAGATCACTGATATTGGATATGCAAGATCAACGGCTTAAATTTCACCCGCTCTCAAAGAAAGGAGTGCTACCCATACACAATTATTATTCATCACAAACATATCTGAAAAATGAATCAGATAAATGCAATTAACTGCAATTAAATGAATCAGCTGGCTCGAATTCAAAACCAAATCCCCAACAACTTCCAATTAAATAAAATTTTGAAAATTTCAAAAATAAAATAAAACTAAGCCATCCTGACGTCAATCGTATAGAAGAACTGTTGTAAATTCATAGGAGATTTATTGAATTTCTTGTCCGCATAAAACTGAGAATCAACCCCATGCTCTTCAACAATCAAGTCTGACTACTTCTGTAAGAATTTGGTGCTTAATATTTAGAGTTTGTGTAACTGTTGTTTATTTATTTAATAGTTTATTATTTGATTGATTGTTGCTTAATAATATAATCATTGATGCATAATATATAATATTCTCAATGTAATGGTGTTTGTACATTTATTACTCAAAAAGTAAAATATTTATAGTATACTGAATAGACATAACTCAAATTCGAATTATGCGTAAAATTTTATAAACGGAGGTCGCATAATCACTCTCAACCAATCAAATGAAATAAACCACTAGCAAATAGAAAATAGAAGAATAATACTTATAGGTGATTGTTAACCGCAAACCCGCTATTTGTTAGTCGCACCCCAAAATTTCATAATTTTTCGCGCCTTTTCGAAATACGTCTTATACATGCAATTTCAGGAAAAGTGTTCAACACGAAAGTTGTAGATCTCGACGAGATCTACAACTTTCGTGTTGAACACTTTTCCTGAAATTGCATGTACAGGACGTATTTCTGAAATGCGCAAAATCTGAGCATATTTCCAAAGTACGCCTTGTACATGCAATTTCAGGAAAAGTGTTCAACACGAAAGTTGTAGATCTCGTCGAGATCTACAACTTTCGTGTTGAACACTTTTCCTGAAATTGCATGTATAAGGCGTATTTCGAAAAGGCGCGAAAAATTATGAAATTTTGGGGTGCGGCTAACAAATAGCGGGTTGCGGTTAACAATCACCTACTTATATTATTAACTTCTTTACAAGACAAGACATACATTACGAGACATGATTTTGCAATGCACCAATGAAGATCAAAGAAAATAGACAAGTATAAAATCGGCGGACTGAACACTGAGACCACCTAGCCTCCAGACCGCACCTCTAACTGCGAGGTCGCGTGAACAACCCTATTGAATTACTGAATAACGGTCACTTGTTCGCATTTTTGGTCGCCTGACCGCTGAGATCGACTAACCGAAAAAGTCGTGTGAACTGGCAATGCTTACTGAACTAGAAAATAACCAATCCGCAGACCGACGAACTGACTTTTATTGAAAACTATTTGTGAACTACCAAGGAAGAAGAATGTTCTAGTCGTACAACCCGCGACCTGCTGCTTAACCGCCACTGTTGTTTGCTAATTCGCACTGGGCCTCCACTGACTTAACTTTCAAAACTAGTCGTCTAGTCGCTCAATGCTAGCCGCACAGCCTACAAACACAGCAACACAAGTCATTTCTCATTGTCGCGCGGTTAGGAAAAACTTAACCGCAAGCTTAACCCAAGCTACAGTTCTCACAGTTCTAGCTAAGAATAACGGGACCATAACCCCTATTTATAGACGGGCAAGAGGATGTGTGTTATGAAATTACTGCGATCGCTTCGCCACCAAGGGAACACAGCGGAATAGCAATAGTGTAATATAAGAGATAAATAATGCAGAAAATAAATCAAGCACACATAATCACAGACGACACAAGATATACGTGATTCGAAGAGAAACTATTACATCTACAGAGAAAGCGTCGGAGAAAATCCACTAATATAATCAAAGTAATGTTTACAATGCATAAATATAGAACCCGGAGGAATAGAACTAAAAGGGGACATGACAAGGGCTCCACATATTTGGCCAGCGCCCAAGATCAGAGCACTGGAGGGCAACTCTTCTTCCTACGGTTTGCAACAAGGAGTAGAGCTCTCAGGCAAACAACCTTCACCCAGGCGGAGGCGGAATTCGGTGAGGAGGCGGGGACGGGACTCCTTACACGGCGGAAACGGAAGAGCTCTTGCACGTGATTTCTTTCTGGACGGTCGTGCTCTGTTCCGGTGCCCCTGCCTTCACTCGTTTTTTTTTTGTTTTTTTCTTTCTGCCCTAGACAGGCGTCCTTATTGATTTCTCATATACATGTGTGTGTGTGTGTGTGTGTGTGTGTGTGTGTGTGTGTGTGTGTGTGTGTGTGTGTGTGTTGATTGAATCACACGGTTAAAGAGGATGAGGCAGCATAAAAATCACAGCAATCTCCACATTGACGCCCCATCCATGCATGCTTCGCCTTTAGCTTGGATCTTCTCCCAAATGAAACACCCCCTCTCCCTAGGGTTACCACGATCAACAGACACAAATGTGAGCTAAGTCAAGATGGTGCTTGAACTTGACTCCTGTAGAGGCTTTGTCAACATATCTGCAACATTATCCTCTGTGGGCACCTTCAGTAACTGAATCTCGCCGCCTCCAATGAACTCCCTCAACTTACGGTAGCACACATCAATATGTTTTGTCCTTGTATGACAGACCGGGTCATTTGCAATGCAAATTGCACTCTGACTGTCATAGTGCAACTTCACTGACTCCTGAGAAACTTTGAGTTCTTTGATGAGACTCCTGAGCCAAATAGCTTCTTTAGCCGCCTCCATCGCAACAATATACTCCGCCTTTATCATGGACAAAGATATTATATCTTGAAGAGTAGCTTTCTAACTGATAGGACCTCCACCTAGAAGAAATATGTAGCCTGAAGTAGATCTTCCCCTATCGAGGTCACCTACGTAGTCAGAATCAACGAAGCCCCCTAAAACTCCAGCAACTTCACCCCTTTTGAAAAGTAAGTCGATGACTAGTGTTCCATTCAAATACCACAAAATACACTTGATTACTTCCCAGTGTTTGTCGCCCTGGATTTGATATGTAACTGCTGACAACAGTAACTGCCCGAGTAATATCTAGTCTCGTGCATATCATTGCGTACATCAAGCATCCTACTACACTAACGTACGACACCCTGAGCATCTTCTGGCGTTCTTCCTCGGTGTCTAGACACTGTTGTGATGACAATCTAAACTGTTGCCCCAAATGAGTTGTAACAGATTTAGATTTTATCATATTGAACTTTTCAGTACCTTCTGAATATAGCCAGCCTGAGAAAATCACAACATACCACGTTTTTTGTCCCGCTTGATATTCATCCCAAGGATCTTATAAGCATGACCAAGATCTTTCATCACAAATTCAACATTCAATTTCTGCTTTAATACTTAAATTTCTCAGGCTGACTTACAGGCAATCAACATATCATCGACGTAGAGCATCAGAATCATAATATTGTCATCTGCGAGAAATCTGTAGTAAATGCAAATGTCATACTGGCTCCTGCTATAACCGTGTGAAGTCATGAAAGTGTCAAACCTATTGTACCACATCCTCAGAGCCTGCTTCAGACCATAAAGAGACTTCTTCAACTTGCACACCTATTTCTCATCACCGGGCCGAATGAACTCCTCAGACTACAGTATATAGATCTCCTCCTCTAGGCTGTCGTAAATAAAAGAAGTCTTCATGTCCATCTACTCTAGCTCCATGTCTGTCACAACCCGTATTTTCCCAGCATTTAAAAATACTATCAGAGTAGGGAAACTATGCATTGTGATGTCACGTCACGTTGGGGACATCTACTGACGTTAAGGCAACTCATCGTCTCTCGCAGCTTATAGAAATCATTTTTAAACTCAATGTGTTCCAAATATAATTTATGCACAACATTTGCAAAGCCGTGTCCCTCGGCTAGGTAGACCAACCAGTCCACGGTTTGAAAATATAGTTTTACGAAGCGGAAAAATACTTGATTTAATCATTTGGTGACCTAAGTGCTCATGAAGACCAAGTGAGGTGCACCATGCAGCATCAGACGTCTAGATTTGCTATGTATAAAAGTAGACTTATCATGCGCAGAAAGTAGTGAGATTAACATTTCAAATCATGGTATGCAATGCTCCAAATATCTTAGCATATCTAAGCAAGGGGACTACCAAGCCAACCCATAACTAACCATTCCAGAGCAAGTGTCCAAAAAAATAAATGAGAGTAACAGCAGCAAAGTAGAAGAAAGTCTGACCAAACGGCACCATGGGCGTCAACACCTGACACGAACCCATGGGCCGACAAGTTCACAGAAAACCCTACCTCAAGAGGGTCAGAAAACGGCAACCAACGCAGCCCACACTAACACTTGCTACTGTCCAGAACCCGAGGCATTCAAAGAAAGAACACCTCAGAAACAAGTTACAAGTGGCGCATAAAAACAAGAAAGTAAGCAAACCTCCGCGAGACCGGAGGGAAACAGAAGCTGCAAGGGTCAGATTAAACGAAACTAGTCACAACTAGCAACAGAAATCAATCAGAAAAGAGTCCGCCAAAAGAGGAGTGAGGACGGGCAAAATCAAACTCACCATAAGCAAAATAACCTTCATTTTCAGATTATTAATCTTATTATTCTTATTCAAATTAAAGAGACTCATCAGCTCATCAGAAAAAAAGGAGAAATCGTGCAGGGATAATACCATCACACATCATCACGACCCTCAGAGCATCGCATCGGTGGCACCGCCAACATCGTGTACGACCTCTAACAAATTTATCATTTTAAAAGAGCATCGCACCGGTGGCACCGCCAACGTCGTGTCAGACCTCCAACAGATTTATCCTTTTAAAAGAGCATCGCACCGGTGGCACCGCCAACGTCGTGTACGACCTTCAACAGATTTATCATTTTCTGACTCATTCAAAAGACAAGGGAACAAGGCCCACTAGATCATAATTTAGGACTTCAGGAAGCAAGTTAATGATATTGTAATGAGCAAAAGAGCTAGGCAAAAATGAAACTTAGCATTATTAAACCTGCTAGGAGCATAAAGGAGAAGAGGCGTAGCAAAGAGGAAAAGAGCAAGATCACCACTTGCTTCAAACCACCCGAAACCGCACTCCGGAAGGCACCACGACGCAGATCGGCCCTAGCGAAGGCTAGAAACAGAAATCTACATCGATAAGGTCGAAACAGAAGTTAGGGCCGAAAACCCTAACGGGGAAATTCCATGAAAGTAGAAATACTCACCACAATCGCGTAGATCTCGGCGAGAGCTTTCCGAATCTATGTTCGGCTCGCGATTCCGAGCACCGGAGCTCCGTCGGCGGCGGTCGGAAGTTTCACGAACGGGAGGTTCTCGCCGTCACTGATGCTCTGGTTTTTTTTTCTTCGCCGGGGAGAAGATGAAGGTAAGTAGGGTTTTACTTACATATATGTTCTAAGTTATATACATTTATAACAATTATATAAATATATATAAAAATTTACTTTATTATAAATTTTGTCTAATTTCCATTTTTTTACAGGGAGGAGGGAGAACTCTGAGCTCCGCTCAAAGATCTCTGAGCTCAGAGAAAAACTATTAGCTTATATAAATTTATATATGTTATGATATTACAAAGACCCAAACACGCGTCGAAACGGACGAAATTCGCGCCGTAAGCGAATGTCGACGCTACGAACCCAACGGCGAAGTCGGAATCAAAATCTGATGCACCGATCTCGAGTTATAGCCTAACGAAGTTACGATAATTTATAATTATCCGAATTTCAAACGCACATCGAGGCTCCAAAAATGCTCGGATCGCGACGAAACTCGACGAGCAAGTCAAAAATTATATAACTTAGCTCCCCGATGTAAAAAATTTCGGTTCCGACGCATATCCCAAAATCTAGCCGGTCAAACCTAACGGACGCCAAAAAATGCACAAACGGCGTCGCGCCGTCAACTCACGGACACGTAACACCCTTCCGTCATTATGACGTTAGCAGGCAAAAGAATAATACCAGAAAAACCACGGGCGTTACAATGTCCCACGTAGCTACCATGGTGAGTAACACCCAAATGGAACAATGTTTCACCACTGGTGAGAAGATTTCGTCAAAGTCAACTCCCTTTTTTCTGCGCGGACCCCTTTGCAATGAATCTGGCTTTGTATCTCCACTGATCCTTCTCTGATGTGGATTCCTTCTTCCTGAACACTCATTTGGAACTGATTGTCTTAGCCTCTTTAGGTAGACCAACCAAGTCCTAAGTATTGTTCTTTTGAAGGGATTACATCTCTTCTACCATAACAGCTTTCTACTGAAAACTGTATCTGCTCTCTATAGCTTCTCCGTAAGAACAAGGATCTGAGAAGATCACCTAAAAAGCGTATTCCACTGTGTCTTGTAGACTGAGAGGCAGTCTGACCTCTCTCCTCTCCTTTTCTCTAGCAATAGAGTACGGCTCCGATTCGGCTGGTTGCACGGTGTATGTGTAATGGCCCCAAAATCCTAGAAAAGGAAGAATTGGGAGTTAACGCGCGACGGTAGGGTTAACGCCGGCGTTAGACTTTGAATTAAATCGTCTGAGGGCTCGGGAATCTACCGCGCGGAGAAAGTAATCTAGTGTGTGGCGCTACCACTCAACACTTTAAAGCATTGAGTGACTACTGCGGGGCGGAAGTATGTTATCGTTTAGCGATAGCACTCAACGCTCTCAACACCATCGGCGAAGCGTTGAGTGGATACCGCGCGGCGGTAGTGAGCTAACACGCGACGATAGCTCGAGTTAAAGTACCGCTTGGCGGTAACTCGACGCGCGACGGTAGCCTGCCACGTGACAGTAAGATGGAGGCTGTTTTGAACCGACAGCGCGATGTCGATTGGCCCAAGCGGCAACCGCCTATGATACCGCACAGCGGTAGTAGATAGCGTGTGGCGGTAGCCTCTAGATATAAGATGATTAAGAGAATGAACTCTCATTGTTCTTTCTCTTAGTTCTTGAGGTTCTTGAGAGTAAGAGTCTGGGGTTAAGCCTTGCAAACTAGGGGAAGGGGATTCTGTGATCAGATTCTAGAGCCGAAGTAAGATCCGTAAAGAGGAAGCGAGGCGCTTCTTTCCATCCGGATAAAAGACTTATTCATGGCTCCGAAAAGATCTACAAGGGTAACGATCTTCCTTCTTGGACAAGTGAAATCTCCTTTTGCATATGCATGGAATCCCCCACCAAAAGGTGGAGAATCGAGGAGATTTTGATGGGTCGATACATAGTATCCCCGGGTTTGGTTTTGCATATAGATCTGGAAATCGCAGTACGGAATAGACATGTTGTGTGAAGACCATCTGGGCAGGTTGGTCTGAATTGGTGATGTTTTCTTTTGCGTGTCGGAGAAGCCTCTGATTATAAACGGGTAGATTATGGAGTCTGTGGGTTGTACCTGTGAAATGAGAGTAGCAGAAAGTACTGAGGGTGAACTCCAAGAAAATACCCAGAAAATACCACAGTTTGCATTAATGTTGGATATCATCAGGCGACAGTGAGTATCTCAAGCAATAGCTCTTGATGAGCTATATTCTGTTAGCCTGTCTCTCGTAGACCGTGTGGCTAGAATGTGAGCTGTGAGCTTGGGTGCCCAGCTATGGACGTGAGTGCTATTTTGTGTCGATTACAAGCTTTGGTCCTTGGTATCTGGTGGGCGTCAGTCGAAGATGAGAGCTTGAAGAGACCGGCTAAGGAAAGGCCAGTGACCTGAACGGGAAAGGGTAAGTGACCCACGTCTTGTCGTTCTCCATGATGGCTGGGACCATCGGCATTGATATGTCGATTTAAGCAACGGGAAATAGATGAACTGTACCCGCGTTATGCCCATCCGACTAGAGTGCCTAAAGTAATTGGCGTCTTTGGATCGCATAATGAGAGTCTTAGGTCTGGAGCCGGAAAGACTAGAAATGCTCAAAGTTGATCGTCAAGTCTTGGACCTCTGAATGGTGGTGAGAGTATTACACCGATAATGTGCCCTGAGTGCACGGAACGTTTGGCCGCTGAGGCACTTATTTGTGATATATTGAATGACGCTTAAGTGTGCCTTCTTGTGATATATCTGTTGTGTTAATGTTATGCCTGTAGAGAAGGAATATCGCTGCCCCAGGTATGGGGTAGGGTAGTTATAAATTGGTCAGCCAAAAGCTGATTGTTGCCTTGTTTGTTGCCCTTGCGGTGGATTGTACATGTGTAGGTGCTAGAGAGCCGAGCCGAAAATATCAGGTTGTATCCCTGGTTAGTATGTCGGCCCTCAAAGTTCAAGCGAAGACTTCTTAGTGTTTTCATTTGTGGCCGACCTGCGTGCCAATGTATGGAAAACTTTTCTAAAAAACAACAGTTGTAAGGCCTTAAGGCCGTATTTACTTTTGTGTATTTCTGTAAAACATTCCTGATATTTATATATATAGTGGACATTTGTGTGTACTTGAGTTCAATTATTAACCCTTAAAGCTTCCGCTATAATGTTCTGAGTTAGGACGCGTGTAGTTAGTTTTGATATTAACTTGTAACTCTGCCGACTGTCTGTGGAATATGGCGTGGGGCCCCGGCCGGACTCTTTATTATATTTCATATGACGGATGGAGGTGTTACAATTTTGATATCAGCTTTTTTTTGTTTTCCTTCTCCGAATTCATGGTCAAATTATTTTGAGAGGTGGCGAGCATGTGTTTGTGCTTATCGGTAGAACACAAATGAACTCAAGAATGTCCATTTAGGAATGAAAATACATAAGTTTGAGAAACCTACGTGTTCCTATTGATTGTTGTTTGCCTTTTTCGTAGTCACTAAATTGTGTATTTTACATGTATGTGTGACTAGAAGTGGTGAGGGGCGCACAGTCTGAACCCCAGCGTTCTGTTGAGAGTGTGGCACCAGCTAATGTGCCTACACCTCCTCCCTCTACGGAAACAGTACGCTTAGTTGCTGAAGCAGTGTTTGCTATGATGAATGCATGGCCAGCTGGGCAGGTGCGACCTGCAATGGTGCAAGTACAGGTTGGCGTCGCAAATCCTATAGCTTCTAGGCAAGTGCCTACTGAGACTTTGGTTGAGAAGCGAGCGAATAAACGGCAGCTGAAGCACTTTATGAGCTTTATTCCGCCTACGTTTATGGGTGCAAGATCCCCAACGCAGGCAGAGGACTGACTTTCGCGCGTCAAGAGAATATTGACGACGATTGAGACAGATGAGGGACAGAAGGTCACCTTGGCCACTTTCCTGTTGGAAGAAGAAGCTCGGCTTGGGTGGGATGAGTTAGAGTTACTCCACTTCGCGGGCAGGCGACTATCGGAGGACTCGATGGAGGAGTTTTCAAGACTTTTCTTGGCAAAACATATATCGTCATCGCAGCAAATTGCCATGGAAAATGAGTTCTAGCGTTTGACTCAGGGTGAGGATAGTGTGGATGACTACCTGCATGAGTTTACCAGGTTGGAACGTTATGCAGGGTCTATTTTTGCCGACGAAGAGCGTAAGACCAACAAATTCTTCGAGGGACTGCGAGATGAGCTGAGGTTATTGCTCTCGGGTCCGATGAATCAGGGTTTCCAAGTTTTGGTGAATACAACTCATTCATTAGAGAATGACATGAAGAGGGTGCAGGGAAAGAGAGACTTGATTGTGATAAAGCCTGAGTTCAAAATGTCGCGTCCTGAAAAGTCTGACTATCGCAAGAGATGGGGTAAGAAGTCCAAGTATTGTGGGCAGGCTAGGGGTGAGCATAAAAAACTGCAAACCGCAAAAACCTCCCGCACCACAAAAATCGCACCAATTTTTAAACCGCACCGCGTAGTTTAGGTGCGGTGCGGTTTTGAACTTTTACAAACCGAGCGCAGTGCGGTGCGGTGCGGTTTTTGGATTTTGAAAACCGCAAAAACCGCACCGCACCGAATATTTTGTGTATTTATTTTTTTATAATTATGTGACGTCACATTTAAGTATATTAAGTAAATGAGATAAATTGAAAAATAGAAAGAGTGATGCATGTGCACTTACCCTTTCTTAGAGCAAGATTAAAATCATACATGATATTATCATGCCAAGAAGTGGAGGTGGAGAATCAACAGTATCAACACTTGGTGGAGGTGGATAATGTGGATAATTATCCTCGATTTTTATATAACAAGTACAAATCATAATATGTTACTTTGATATTGTCATGAGAGTTGAGAATTCGTCAAGAATCACAGTAGTAACAGTAACTTGATCAAAGAACTGTTTGACCGAGATAAACTCACAAGAGAAAATTCGATGGGTGTTGTGAAATTAATTGTGTTGTTCGACATCAAGGCTAGAAAGAACAATGTAGAAAAAGAAAAATCTTCATCAAAAGCAATAAAAAGAATGACCTTCAATGAACTCAATGGACAGATAAAATACTAAAATAACATGACCGTTTTAAAAAGGTGCATCTGTAGTAGTAGAAAATCTGTTACATCTGTAGTAGTAGAATATCTGTTCTCTATAAATAGAACGTTCAACTTGACGCTACTGGGGGCGATGCTTACCTATAGTTTATGCAAAATACATGTAAAAACCGCACCGAAACCGCAACCGTATCGCAAAAAACCGCATCGAACCGAAACACACCGCATAATTTCGGTGTGGTGCGGTTTTGCTCGGGCAAAAACCGAGCCCTTACGGTGCAGTTACGGTTTGGGCCAAAACCGCATCAAACCGCACCGTGCACACCTCTAGGGCAGGCTCCTTCTACTGGTACTTCTGGAGCAACATCAGAGCGAGGCCCACTTATATGTTACACATGTGGCAAGGTGGGACACGTAGCCCGAAACTATTGGAGTGGCCCTCCAAAGATGGAGAAAAAGGCAGGAGAAACTTATGCTGAAAAAGGAAAGACGATGGAGTCCACTGCGTCCCAATATGCTCCAGCTCAGCCAATTGTGTACAATCTTGGCCAACAGGAGGCCATCAAACATGTTGATGTCGTCACAAGCTTTATACTGATTCGGGACTATCCAGCGAGAGCAATGTTTGATACAGGTACTTCTCATTCGTTTTTATCTGAGGACTTCGTATCGCAGATTGGAGTGCCTACTCTTATGTCGACAGATAAAGTAAAGGTGTTGTTACCTAACGGATCCATGATGTGTGCAGATAGGTCTTGTTGTGTTGAGGTGCAGATAGGAAGTCAGGATTTTGGATTGGAGGCATCTGTGCTGCCGATATCTTAGTTTGATGTAATCTTTGGAATGGACTGGCTCGCGGAGTAGCAAGCCTGTATAGATTGCAACTCTAAGGAAATCACACAAGGACAGAATACCGAACAGGAGATTAAGTTTGCTGGTATGCGGGATCGTGCAAGATATTGATGTCTGCTCCCCAGGTAGTCAAAGCTGTTCGAAAGGAAGCAGAGTTGTTCTTCACGCTGTTGGAGGTTGTTGAGCCAAAGTCCAGTTTGAGTGACGTTCCTATTGTATCAGAATATGCAGATGTGTTTCCTAAGGATCTTCCTGGGTTACCGCCCTAGCGGGAGATTGACTTCGCTATAGAGTTTGTTCAAGGAGCGAAACCTGTGGCCCGCTTATCGTACCGTATTGCGCCAAAAGAGATGGCAAAATTGAAAGTTCAATTGCAAGAATTGCTAGAGCAATGATATATACATCCAAGTATGTCATCTTGGAGTGCACCAGTTTTTTTTGTGAAGAAGAAGGACGGAAGATTGCGTCTATGCATTGATTATCGAGAGCTGAATAAGCTGACTGAGAAGAACAAGTATCTGATACCACGGATTGATGACTTGTTCAATTAGCTGGTGGGATTAACTGTCTACTCGAAGTTGGATCTAAAGTCTGGCTATTATCAGTTGAGAATTTGGGAAGATGATATTCCCATGACAGCATTTGGTACACGTTATGGCCGTTATGAGGTCACTGTAATGCTGTTTGGGCTAACAAATGTGTCATCGGTATTCATGGGCTTAATGCATCGAAAGAGTACTTGGACCTATTTGTGATCTTCTTTATTAACGATATATTGGTGTACACTCAGTCCGAAAAAGATAATGAAAATCCTTTGTGGATGGTTTTGCACACCCTTAGGAAAAATAAGCTCTATGCCAAGTTTTCAAAGTGCGAGTTTTGGTTGTCGTCAGTGGCATTTCTTGGTCATGTGGTTAGTGGAGAAGGGATCGTGGTGGATCCGGCAAAGATAGTTGTGATACGGGAGTGGCCTGTGTTGTCTTCTGTAGTAGAAGTCAGGAGTTTCCTTGGACTTGTTGGCTACTACAGGCGCTTCTTAGATAACTTTTCGCGGATAGTCATACCTCTCACTGCACTGACGAGGAAAGATCAGAAGTTCGTTTGGACGCCTGAGTGCGCACGAGCTTTTGAGGAGCTAAAGAGTCGTTTGACCACGGCGCCTATCTTGAGTTTGCCATATGGTACAGACGACTACGAGATTTATAATGATGCTTTAGGGAGCGACTTAGCTGCATTCTTCCTCAGTTCGAAAAGGTTATTGCTTATGTCTCACGATAGTTAAAAGTGCACGAGCGAAATTATCCAGTTCATGACTTGGAGTTAGCGGCTGTGATTTTTGCACTTAAGTTGTGACATCATTATTTATATAACGTGAAAGTTGATATCTTCACAAACAATAAGAGCCTGAAGTACTTAATAGATCAGAAGGATCTGAACATGCGGCAGCGGAGGTGGATGGAGTTCCTTGAGGACTACACCTTCCAGATACACTATACTCCAGGAAAGGGAAATGTGGTTGCAGATACCTTGAGTCGTCGGACACCGGTAAGGGCAAATTGGTTGTAGATGCATGATGAGCGTCTGATCCAGGAGTTGAAGGTCTTAGAGATTTCTTGTGTTGATAAGAATTCTACTACAAATGCGTGTTTGAACTGGACGGAGGTGCAATATGACCTTGCGGGCAGAGTTCGACAAGCAACGAAACTCGATAAGAGTATGAAACGTTATGCAGTGGATGGGCTAAATTTCCAATTCTCCATGGAAGACAGCCTTTTGAGAAAAGATGGTCGTTTATGCATCCCGAATATGGGAAAATTACGGGATAAATTATTATATGAAGCACATTTTATAAAGTACTCAATTCACCCAGGGAGCACAAAGATGTACAAGGACTTGAGAAAGATGTTCTGGTGGCCGGGTATGAAGAAAGACATAGCTCTTTACGTGGCAAAGTGCCAAACTTGTGCCCTAGTAAAAGCAGAATATTATAAGCCTGGTGGTTTCTTGAATTCGTTACCAATTCCGGTGTGGAAGTTTGATGATATCTCTATGGATTTCGTGCACAGACTGCTGAGATCACAGAGCAGAAACGATATTGTGTGGGTGATCATTGACCGGTTGACAAAGGTATCACACTTCATACCGAACAAGAAGGACAATTCAATAGAAAAGTTGGCTAAGTTATACGTGGATAATATGGTACGTTTGCACGGTGTGCCCCGTAGCATCGTCAGTAACCGAGACGGGCGCTTTACTTCGAATGATTGGAGGATAATCCACCAGTTGTTGGGTACGAAACTACAGTTCAGTACGGCCTCTCATCCGCAGATGGATGGTCAGACCAAAAGAACCAACATAACAATGGAGGATATGCTCTGGATGTGCGCATTGGATTTCGGAAAGAGGTGGGAGGACCATCTCTATATGATCGAGTTTGCCTATAATAATAGCTATCAAGCTTGTATTTTGATGGCGCCCTTTGAAGCTTTATACGGCAGGAAGTGTCGTACTCCTTTAGCTTGGGCGGAAATAGGCGAATCAAAGTTATATAAGTGTAAAGAGGTTGAAGATGCAAATTTGACTATACGCTTGATACGTGAGCGACTATTGGTAGCCCAAGATAGGCAGGCAAAATACTACAACGCCAAGCACCGAAATGTTGAGTTTGTAGTGGGCGATTGGGTATATTTGAAGATTAAGCCATTCAAAGGCGCATCCATGATTCGGCGCTTGAAAAATTTTAGTCTGAGGTATCTTGGTCTGTTTGAAGTGGTTGAACGAGTTGAAGAAGCTGCCTATCGGTTAGCTCTTTCGGCAAAGCTAAGTGGCCTGCACTATGTGTTACACATATCCGTGCTGCGAAAAGCTGTGAAAGAGCCAACTCAACTGATTGCGGATGAGCAAGTACCAATCGATAGTGGGCTGACAACGAAGGTTAGACCCATTCGAATCAAGGATACAGAAATCAAACAGCTGCGGAACAAAACAATCGGGATGGTCAAAGTCTGTTGGGACAATTGTGGCCGTGAAGAACTGACATGGGAGCGTGAGCAAACCATGCGAGAGGAATTCCCGAGTTGTTTTTGTAAATTAATGTTGTAAGCTGATGTACTATTTTCCTTTACAAATATATCAAATTTCGGGACAAAATTTCTATAAGGAGGAGAGGTTTGTAATGCCCAAAAAATCATAGAAAATGAAGAATTGGGAGTTAACGTGCGGCGGTAGGGTTAACGCTGGCGTTAACCTTTGAATTAAATCGTCTGAGGGCTCGGGAATCTACCGCACGACTATAGTAATCTAGCGCATGGCGCTACCACTCAACGCTTTAAAGCGTTGAGTGACTATTGCGGGGCAGGAGTAGGTTATCGCGTGGCAACAGCTCTCAATGTCATCGGCGAAGCGTTGAGTGGCTACCGCGCGGCGGTAGTGAGCTAACGCTCGGCCATAGCTCGAGTTAATGTACTGCTTGGCGGTAGCCTACCACGTGGCAGTAAGGTAGAGGCTGTTTTGAATCGACAGCGCGATGTCGATTGGCCCAAGCGGCAACCGCCTATGATACCGCGCGGCGGTAGCCTCCAGATATAAGTCGTTTAAGAGAATGAACTGTCATTGTTCTTTCTCTTAGTTCTTGAGGTTCTTGAGAGTAAGAGTCTGGGGCTGAGCCTTACAAACTAGGGGAAGGAGATCCTGTGATCAGATTACAGAGCTGGAGTAAGATCCGTGAAGAAGAAAGCGTGGCGCTCTTTTCCATCCGGATAGAAGACTTATTCATGGCTCCAAAAAGATATACAAGGGTAACGATCTTCCTTCTTGGACAAGTGAAGTCCTCATTTTTGCATATACATGGAATCCCCCACCAAAAGGTGGAGAATCGAGGAGATTCTGATGGGTCGATACGTAGTTTCCCCGAGTTTGGTTTTACATATAGATCCGAAAATCGCAGTACGAATATGCATGCTGTGTGAAACCCATCTGGACAGGTTGGTCTGGATTGGTGATGTTTTCTTTTGTGTGTCGGAGAAGACTCCGAGTATAAACGGGTAGAGTATGGAGTCTGTGAGTTGTACTTGTGAAATGAGAGTAGCAGGAAGTACTAGGGGTGAACTCCAGGAAAATACCCAGAAAATACCACAATTTGCATAATTGTTGGATATCGCCGGGCGACAGTGAGTATCACTGGCGATAGCTCTTGATGAGGTATATTCTGTTAGCCTGTCTCTCGGAGACCGTGTGGCTAAAATGTGAGCTATGAGCCTGGGTGCCCAGCTATGGCCGTGAGAGCCATTTTGTGTCGAGTGCAAGCTCTGGTCCTTGGGATCTGGTAGGCGGGAGTCGAAGCTGAGAGCTTGAAGAGCCCAGTTAAGGAAAGGCCAATGAGTCGAATGGGAAAGGGGAGGCTGACACGCATCTTGTCATTCGCCATGATGGTTGGGACCATCGGCGTTGACAAGGCGATTTGAGCAACGGGAAATAGCTGAACTATACCCGCATTACGCCCGTTCAATTAGAGTGCCTAAAGTAATTGGCGTCGTTGGAGCGCATAATGAGAGTCTTAGGCCTGGAGCCGGAAAGACTAGAAATGCTCAAAGTTGATCGTCAAGTCTTGGACCTCTGAGCAGTGGTGGGACCCTGGTAATCTGGTACAACGAGAATGTGCCCTGAGTGCATGGAACATTTGGCCGCTAAGGCACTCGTTTGTGATATACTGAATGACGCTTAAGTGTGTCTACTTGTGATATATCTGTTGTGTTAATGCTATACCTGCAGGGAAGGAATATCGTTGCCCCGGGTATGGGGTAGGGTCGTTATAAATTGGTCAGTCGAAAGCTGATCATTGTCTTGTTTATCTCCCTTGTGGTGGATTGTCCATGTGCAGGTGCTGGAGAGCCAAGCGGGAAATAGCGGGTTGCATCCCTGGTTGCTATGCCAGCCCTAGAAGGCCAAGCGAAGACTTCTTAGATTTTTCATGTGTGGTTGGCATGCTTGCCGATATATAGAAAACTTTTGTAAAAAGGCAACAGTTGAAAGGCCTTAAGGACGTATTTACTTTTGTGTATTTCTGTAAAACATTCCTGATATTTATATATATAGTGGACATTCGTGTGTACTTGAGTTCAATTGTTAACCCTTAAAGCTTCCACTAAAATGCTCTAAGTTAGGACGCCTGTAGTTAGTTTTGATATTAACATGTAACTCTGCCGACTGTCTGTGGAATATGTCATGGGGCCCCGGTCGGACCCTCAATTATATTTCATGTGACGGGTGGAGGTGTTACAGTGTGTCTCTTCCGAGTCGGAGTAATCATCATGATCATCTACTTTGGTGCTTCCATTCAGCTCCACCTCCACTGGTGACTCTGGAATCTTCACTACCTCTTTAGTATGAGACTGAATCTTCTTTAGCATAGAATCCTTATCAAAGATGACGTCGCGCTTTAGTTCGAATTTTTTGGTTTCAAGATTCCATAGCTTGAACCCTTTGGTACCAGCCTTCTAGCCCAAATAGATGCACCTATTGGACTTAACATTTAGCTTTGTCCTTTCTGAATCTTGTAACAATGTATAGACAGGACATTCAAAAATATGAATATCAGAATAATCAACAGATTTACCTGACCAAACTTATTGTGGAGACTTCAGATCTAATGACATTGATGGAGACCGATTCACTAGATAACAAGTAGTATTTATCGCTTCAGCCCAGAAAAACTTAGGTAAATCAGTGAACAGTCGCATACACCGAGCTCTTTCTAGTAACATTTTGTCCATCCTCTCTGTAACCTCATTCTATTGTGTGTAGCTGGTATGGTGAGATGCCGAGTGATGCCTTCCTGACTGCAGTATGCCTGAAACTCTACTGTGTTGTATTCACTATTATTATCAGATCTGAGGTATTTTACCTTCTGCCCTGTCTATTTTCCACTGTGGTCTTCCAGATCTTGAACTTATCGAATACTTCAGAGTTGTGCTTGAGAAAGTATATCCATACCTTCCTTGAGAAATCATCGATAAAGGTCATGAAATACTTAGCACCTCCAAGTGATGGCTCTGGGGATGGCCCCCAAACATCTGAGTATACATACTCCAGGATCTACTTGTTGTGCTTGCTCGATGTCACAAATTTTATTTCGCAATATTTCTCGAGGATACACGTCTTGCAGAAGTCAAGCTTGTGTGTTTTACTCCTTTTAGCAGTCATTTCTTATGCAGCTCCAACAACCCTCTCTCGCTTATGTTGCCAAGCCTAGCATGTCATGGCATAGAGAAATCCTCATTTATAGACGTAGAAACTGTCGCATCTCCAGCTATAGTGATGTCAATCAGTCTGTAGATAGTACCAACACGCTCGCCTTTCATCACCACTAAAGCACCCTTTTTGACTTTCAACTGGCCACAATCACCAACATAGGAATAACTGACTGCCTCCAACGTGCCTAAATAAATCAGACTCTTTCTCAAATCGGGCACGTATATGACATCTGTGAGCGTTCTGACTGTTCCATCGAACATCTTGATTCTAATACTGTCAATCCTCATTATTCTGCACTCTGAGTTATTTTCCATCAGAACACGCCCACCATCACATTACTTGATATGAGCATCCAGTATTCATGATCCATGCATTTGTGGTGTCAAGACTGGGTGAAACATGAAGAATGGCAGCATCGTTATCGAATGTCATCGCAGCCTGTTGTGGCTCTTGTGTGCTCTCCTTAAGCTTTTTCTTTGGGTAGTTATTTTTTTAGTGTCTCTTTTCCTTGTAGAAATGACACCTGTTGTTTATGCCTCTGGACTTAGACCTGGGCCTATTTTCCTTCTTGCCTCTGTATCTAGATCTGCCTCTGACCGGGTCGTTGCTCTTCAGAAGTAGACCCTCGTTAGTTCTAGAACCTGATTTGCTTCTCGTTTCATTAGACAGCAACGTAGTCATCACCTCTTTCATCTTCAGGGTGTACTTTCCATAAAGGATCGTGGTGACCACATGATGAAAAGACTTTGGCAACGAAGACAGTAGAAGAAGAGTATGGTCTTCTTCTTCGATCAACCTTCACATCCATACTGCACAACTGAGAGATAAGCTTGTTGAACACGTTCATGTTCTCCAGCAACTGAGTACCTTCAGAAATTCTCAAATTGTATAACTACTTCTTGATATGGAACTTGTTTGTGAGCGACTTGGACATTTAGAGCTCCTCTAATTTTTCACGCAGATCCGCTGTTGTCTCAGCATCGACTACATTGTACATCATTTTGACTGTGAGACACAACTGAATTGTGATGGTGGCCATTTGATCCATTTATTCCTATTCGTCTACATCTTTTCCGGACTTCTCCTTGTCGAGAAGTGTCTTATAGAGATTTTGTTGAACGAGCACTGACTTGATCCGTTTCTGCCATAGACAAAAATCGATCTTGTCATTGTATTTCAGAATCTCGAATTTTGTCATCATCGCGTTGCTTAGGGTTTTCCGAGAACCAGAACCTACCTCTGATACCAATTGTTATGAAATTACCGTAATCTCTTCAGCACCACGGGAACGCAGTTGAATAGCAATAGCGCGATATAAGAGAAAAATAATGCAGAAAATAAATCAAGCACACGCAATCGCAGATGACACAAGATATGTGTGGTTCAGAGAGAAACTCCTACAGCCACGGGGAAAGCGCCGAAGAAGATCCACTAATATAATCAGAGTAATGTTTACAATGCAGAAATATAGAACCTGGAGGAATGGAACTGAAAGGAGACAAGACAAAGGCTCCACAGATTTGGTCGGCGCCCTAGATCAGAGCACTGGAGGGCAACTATTCCTCCTACGGTTCGCAACAAGGAGTAGAGCTCTCAGGCGAATAGCCTTCACCCAGGCGTAGGCGGAATCCGGCGAGGAAGAGGTGGGGACGGGAGTCCTTACACGGCGGAAACGGAAGAGCTCTTGCACGTGATTTCTTCTTGGATGGTCGCGCTCTGTTATTTCTCATATATTTATTAGTTGATTGAACCGCCCTTTTCAAGAGGATAAGACGACATAAAAATCACAGTGAATGCGGTCATCGCTGAAGAGGATGGGAAAATCGCCAACAAAAAAGGCGGATAGAAAACTCTAACCGCACAACTAGCAGTCTGTCGGAAACCAGACCACGTGGACGGTTAGCAACATCAGGCCGCACATGTGTGCAGACTACCGAGTCAGGCCGCGTGGACTTCAGATGGTCAAGGAACAAACCACATAAACTGAGAACCGCGACTTGCATGGTCTCCCGCGGTCTGCACATCCAGACCGTCAACTACACACTTCAACATTTTTAACATTATGTGTGCAAAATATATTTTATTTTAATTTATTTTTCTACGGATGAAAATGAAATGTTATTAGCTACAGGTTATAATCAAAAAATTATTTACACGGATAAATGTGGTATCCGAAACTAAAACATTAACATATATTCAATTTGAAGTACGCTTAATAATTAATATTCAATTTAGAGGAAAAATACAAACTTATTTCACCTAATGAAAAACTTAATTGGTAATAAGAACTTGGATATGAAAGTCTAATTATTTGTATTCCCACACGGTTGCGTTCAAAGTCCTCCTTTTGCCGACGGCGTGACTCCGGCTCCGGGGAAATATCAAGCTTCCTCCAATCTTCACATCGCCGGAGGACTCGTACGGCGCGTCCTCGTCAATCCTCACGGCCGCAACGCTCTGGCTTCGTCGGACCGATCCCTCGGCGATAGCGGCATCGCGCACGTGGCTCTGCGAGGAGGCGCGGATTAGTTCGACGAGGTCCTCGTCGCCGGAGGAGAAGCGCGGGCCGCCGACGCTGCTGCTCCGGGACATGTTTCGGCTGGAGATCGAGTAGCTCAACGGCGCCGCCTCGGCCCCGTAATGCATTCGACCGGCGCAGCCGGTCATGCTCCGGATGTAGAAGTCGCGGGCACCGCAGAGCGCGCGATATGGGAGCCGAAAGCACCTGGTCAGCCGGTTGCCACTGGTTGCTCCGCTCTTGCTCATCGCCGGCGATGTGTAAAGCAGCAGGCCGGCCGGGCACGTTCTGTGATCGGATTGAAACAAAAGATTTGGGCTTGCCCGTGTAAGAAGATGAGATGATTAAAGATGGGAGAGGAAAGGAGAGGCTTTCGGATTTATAGCTGAGAGAGAGAGAGAGAGAGAGAGAGAGAGAGACTGGTGGTTGGTTTTTTCCAGAATTAAGAAAATTATGGTGGGTGACACGAGGGGGAAGGCGTGTGTTAAAGTAGATTATATTGCCAAGGAGATTTCGCTAAGTTGGTTAAGCTGAGACTTTATGATAGGGAGGTGATGGATTGTATTCTCACCGTATGTGAATTATATTTATTTATTAAATAGTTTATTATTTTATTAAATATTATTTAGTAATATAGTCATCCATTGTTAATGTTCTTATTTGTTAAGGGCAAAACTATTTTTGATAGATTCAAACCAACTTTTAAAATAAAAATTCTTAAACAATTATTTTAAATGTTACGATAAAATTGATAAGGGCAAATCATTTCCTCATCATGTCGACAGGAGCGAGTCATACGTGACGACACTGCCACCACCGCCGACGCCTCTCTCTTCACCGCCACCAATGCCGCCGCTTCCGCTGCCGTCGACACCGCCGCCAACGCCTACCGCAAGTCATTCGCGATGACACCTACCACACATTCTCGCTTCTGATCACTGCGGGAGCTCCAGATTTATTTGCGTCGGACATTCTCGCTCATCTTCAGCTCCTTAGATCTAAAGCAAGTCATAGATTTAAACTTTTCTTTTCGTATTTCTCATTTTCATCATTTGTTTTTGTATTTCTACGATGAATTAAAAACTTTTGTAATACGTTAAATTTTATAATATTGTTGTTAAACTATTTGTTTATATTTTGCTAAATAATTTTTTTTTAAAAAATATATTGATTTGCACGTAATAATTTGATTTGCACAAATAAATTTTTTGTTTTCCCATAAAATTGATTTGCCCATAATAATCACCATTATTTATTACTCAAAAAAATTCGATCTTGCTTGGTGGAGTTGGCCAGTGCATTGTTATTTATAGAGCATTGTTACATGCACACCATCTTAGCTATGTGTACATCCAAAACAAAATTAAACCCTTAGATTTTTGATAGTCTTGCTATCTTGACATTATTGCTTTCATTTTACTGTGATCTACTACTCAACATATTTTGATTAAATTTGGTGAATGTTCCAGTAAATTTATATTTTGAACATATTTTATGATTTAAATTTCATGTTTTAATTGCAAAAGGGAAGAAAATTATTAATAACAAAATAAAATGAAAAAATCTACTGGATGCACATAGTATTGATGTGCACATAAAATTCTACTGAGTGCACATAATATTGATGTACACAATACCAAACATAATGTGCACATAATAACACCCTATGTATATTAGTTAATTGTTGCTTTGTCAAATTAGTTGACAAATTAGAATGAAGCATTTCTTTGTCCCTCATTTTAATAGTTTATTTTAATATATAAAAAAATATAAGCAGCTATATCCCATGAGGTGAATACAAGGTGCCAACTCATCGGGAATACCCAATTTGAATTGAATTAATATATGGACAAGGACCCAAGTAAAAGAGCTATGACCGGCTTATATGATGCAATATTGCATAAATCAAGAAGATGTGAGCCCGCAATGACGGAATTGAATGAAATCCATATAAAAGTTCTGATTTTTAGGAGTTTAATAAACAATCAGCTATAAAAAAAATAAGTGATAGAAAAAAGATCAGATTTTTGTTAGCTGAATTCTCAGCTAGTTATTTACCAAACACTAAAGAAAACGAATTTGTCAATAAAACTACTAAAACTAGGGTTGTTTTGATTTTTGGAGTTTCTTTGTGATAAGAATTTTTATCATTCATCATGCCCACACTTTATCTACGAAAATACTTCGTACGTGAAATTGTCATTTTTAATCGTTCCATACTGTACCCTAGATTTACAACAACCTACTAGTCATGGCAATGGTGAATTAAGCTTGAATAAGAGTTTTGCAAATGATAACATAGCATGCTTTGGTGTATGAAGAAGAAATGAGGCATGCATACTTAGGAGCATGCCTCGGTATTCTTTCTCAAACAGTGTGCGACTGTGGTGGATACATATGATTACACTGCATGCATAACTATATTAGAAGATATTCATCGCGTTCAGATGTCGGATTTGATGAATATGATGGGGATTATGAATGCTTTATTAGTTCATAAGCATGTGCTAGCTTAGATCAAACACTCGTCCAAGGAATATCGACATAGATCCGCACAATGTACATGGTGCATTTGGAGGGGCGAGTGCTACTTAAATGCACTTTAAGGGACAATGCATTGTATCATTAAGTACTATAAACATAGATATATAACTTGTTGATTAAGTATATTTATTACTTTTATGGAGTTTGGTTTCGATTTCTTTTGAGACTCAAACAAGTTTTCATTTTTCATATTTTTATGAAGGATGTTGATGAGTTTTTGTGAAAAAAATTATGTTTAGTATGTTTTTTTTCTTTTGAAGTGTTTTAGACCATTATACATTCATATGGAATGATCTGATATGTTTTTTTATTGATTATTGGCTTTAATTCAAACTAATTATACTAAACATCACACAACTGTTTCATCAATTTTAGGCAGTTGAGGCAAACAAAGCCTTATTAGTTGTGGTGTGGCAATTTTAGGCCCGCGGACAGCTGGTTTGGGCGAGGTGGCATGGTTAATATATCCAATAACCAATAAGGATAACTGATTAGGATAACGATGATTGAAAACCGACATCTCTCGCAACCCCTAACATATAGGCTCCGTTTGGCACAGTGATGGCAGTCATAAATGCATTAATTAAACCGTCATTCGTTAAGGATCACTTAACAAACATCATCCGTTTGAACATAGTAGTCCCATTATAGATGCTCCAAGTCTCCGACTGACAGGTTAAAACGGACACGTGGATTGTGGAACCAAGACATGCACTCAAGCCGCGTGAAAAAGCTTATGCAGAAATTGGCATAAATACGCAGCCTCTTGCGGATAAGAATTGCCGAGCTGGCGCTTTTGAAAAGCGCGGGCAAGGGTCGGTCAAAACCAATTCCGCCTCCTTATAAACCCGCTGCGATTAGATTGGCCATCTGTTTTGCTCTCCCTGGATAATTATTATATATTTAATAATGAACGGTTCACCTTCATTGTGGACACCTGAAATATTTCACAGTTTATATAATGAGACGCCTCTCTTTCTTTTCTCCTAATGCCTGGTTATGGGCTCTCTTTTCGGAAGAAAGAGATTAAACATGAGAATTCAATTGCTTATATAATGAGACGGCTGCAAATATAATTAATAGAGATTTTTCTAAGCTTTGGGGACGTAAATAAAGATAACAGAACAGCAAATGTAAACTCTCTTTTTAAAAAAACATTTGTCAGCATTCGTGTGACATTCTTGGCGCGCAGAAGAATCTCTAGTGAGAGTCTGGGCGTTAGCAAGCACCATTTCTAACAGCCAAGAGAAGTGATTTTCTTAGGATCATAGCTGACGGGTATCCCTTCATTTTACAGTTGAAATTGGGTTGCAAATAGTTGAAATCGCATCATAATGGGGGTGTGAATAGCCGCACTCCCCTAGAATTGTAGGAAATCCGGGGTGCCGAGAAGCAGAAATCCGAAAATCGAATAACAAGCACAGAACAAAACAGAGCAATCACAAAACACACAGATATTACAGAGGTTCACCCAAAACCGGGCTACGTCCTCTCTCCCCTTCTTCTTCCTTCTTGTATTCACCCAAAAGAAACAGATTACAAAAGGTTACAAGGATCAAATCCGATCCTACCTCTTCTCCTCTTTCTGGACAAGAAAACTATAGAAGAATACCTTCTGGATCGATCTCAACGAGATACCTCGTATCGCCTCCAAAAGAATACGCCGCCGCAGACTGCAATGAATCGTATCCCTAAATCGGGAAAAACAGCGTATATAAAGGTCTGCCGGCAACCACGATCGTCGACCAGAAAGAAAGGTCGATCGACGATCGGCAACCCCGATCGTCGACCAAGCAAGACCGGTCGACGATCGCCGATCGTCGACCAAAGCAGGACCGGTCGACGATCGCCGATCGTCGACCAAAGCAAGACCGGTCGACGATCGCCGATCGTCGACCAAAGCAAGACCGGTCGACGATCGCGACCGTCGACCAAGGGTCGGTCAACGATCGTCGATCGTCGAACCATAGCGTTCGACGATCGCCGATCCAAAAAAAAAAAAAAAAATTCCCTTCAGAAAAATTTGGTCCGGGGCGTTGCCCCGAGCCCCCACCGGGGACGCTGTCCCCTGGACCCCTGCCCGCTGTCCGGTCAGCGGGACCTCCGCCGGGGGCAGCCGCCCCGGACCCCCGCTGTCGTGGGTCCCAGAGATGTCGAGGGGGGATCACACTTCGATTCCTCTAAGCTCACGTGGGCGAACCCGGTGTGAGAAACAAGAGGACCGGAAGTGTTCCACAACCCCAACAGGGTAGTTATGGAGGAGTGAGGTTGTGGGCTCTCTTTTCGGAAGAAAGAGATTAAACATGAGAATTCAATTGCTTATATAATGAGACGGCTGCAAATATAATTAATAGAGATTTTTCTAAGCTTTGGGGACGTAAATAAAGATAACAGAACAGCAAATGTAAACTCTCTTTTTAAAAAAACATTTGTCAGCATTCGTGTGACATTCTTGGCGCGCAGAAGAATCTCTAGTGAGAGTCTGGGCGTTAGCAAGCACCATTTCTAACAGCCAAGAGAAGTGATTTTCTTAGGATCATAGCTGACGGGTATCCCTTCATTTTACAGTTGAAATTGGGTTGCAAATAGTTGAAATCGCATCATAATGGGGGTGTGAATAGCCGCACTCCCCTAGAATGGGAAATGTCCATAGTGGGGGAAGTGGAAACCACCCTCCATCACCCGAGTGGCAGAGCTACGCCCGTGCGTGGAGATCTCCCACGCGCGCGAGGAGCTCTCTTGCACGTGTCAGTCGTGCGGCCACAGCCGTGCCAGCCGCACGGCCTCACCACCTGTGTGCAAGAATCTCTCCCGCGTGCACTGGACACGCGGCTACCCTCGCGCCGGTCATGCGACAATCGCCGCATGACCTCACCCGGGCTGCCCGCGAGCGGGAAGCTCTCATGCACGCACCAGCTAGGGCGACCGCCCTTGCGCCGGTCGTGCCGCCCCTGTCGGTCGTGCCCCCCCCCCTCGCACGGCCCGCTCGCAGGAACCTCTCCTGCATACAACGGCCCTATAGCCGCCTTCGCGCCGACCGCACAATCACCACTGCATGGACTCACCCGCGCGCAACAGCCGCGTGGCTGCCCTCGCGCGAGTTGTGCGACCACCACTGTACTCCTCACACGCACGACCCGTACACAGGTAGCTCTCTGGCGCGCACTGGCCGCACGACCGCTCTCACACTGGTCGTGTGTCCACCGTCGCACGACCGCGACTACACAGCCCGCTCGTGGGGCCTCTCTCGCGCATTTCGGTCATACGGTCACCACCGCACGAACATGAACACACGCGCGTTGGGAGTTCCTCCCACACGAATATTCATGTGAGGCCCTCGCGTGTGCTTCCTTCTTTCATTCCTCCTTAACTGTTGCAGGATCTAGTAACGCCACTGGTCCTGCCCAAACTAACCGAAGAGCAAATTCTTCTATCTGTGAAAATGGTGATCAAAGTGCTCTAGATTGGAATTTCCTAATTGTCCGTCCGGTAGTTTTGGTAGCTACAATAGTGCAATTACCGTGACACCCCTCTTAAAAGCTATAAAAGGGGCCCTGAGCCCTCGTCTAAAGGCATTTTGACCTTCAACGCAAGAGAGAGCTTCTTTGACGGTCCTTCAGAGGTCTCTTTCAGTGGTCAAAGATCTCCTTCGGGACTTGAAGTTCTTTTTCGTGATTTGAATATCTCTTTCGAGACTCTAAGATCTCATTCCCCTCCGAAGATCTCCCCGGTTCCTAGCTTTAAGTCTAGAGCACCAGTTGGTACGTTCGTCAACTTAACGACATCAGGATGTGCCTCTCTGCGCTCTACCCCTGACAATTTCAGCATTTTCAGAAATCGCATTGTAACGAGCGGTGACATATTACTTATATAACCCGTAATTTGTCGAGATTAGAGATGCTTATGGAGACGACTATTCACAAACCTAGCCGCGAACAGAGGCGGCTTGGGCGAGCAGAGGCGGGCTTAGGCGAGCAGAAACGGGCTTGAGCGAGCAGAGGTGAGCTTGGGCGAGCAGAGGCGAGTACCTCGCAAGTATGGACGACTAGACCTTGATACTCACTAATAGAGGCTGGATACTCGTCACCCCCTTGGATTTCCCTATCAATAGCCCCCCGGGGGTACTAGGAATGGACTTTTTGAAGAGGTTGAGGTCCCCCCAAGCTGAATACTCGCCAAGTACATGCATGTCTAATACCTCGCCCAACTTTTGGTTACAGAGGGGAAGTTTCTCCCAACCTTCCAGGTACGTAGTGGGACCTCCCTGCTGGAGCACTTGGGGTGTGCTTATAGACAGTTTTTTCTCTCCCGCGCTAGCCATCTGAATTGTGGCGTCGGACTGCAGAATCAGTAACCTTAGGTTGCATTGATCTAAATATTTTGGAGTTGGAATTTTTCGGTTTCAACACTTTAGTGCAGTGAGCGTGGATCATAGCCGAGTTAAAATATTTTGTGAGAAGACTTCATATCTTAAGATGGCGAGTTGGAGACCAAAAATCGCAACTCACGAGCATTCGATGAGGTGGGCGAGTTCTCGACAAGTTAGGCAAGTTTCCTCGTTACTCGCTCATAGGCGACTTTCAAACTCGACGACTTCATGGGGCAAGCTTCCCTATTACTTGCTTATAAGCGAGTTCTAGATTGCGACCTCCTTAGGCGGGTTCCAGATGACAATTTTAGTTAGTGAGTGTACGTAGATGATTTTTTGATGGCAATATGCTATGGAGAGTTCCAGATAACGAGTTTCAAATCAACTCACAGGTATCCTACTCTCAGGTTGGCGAGTTCCTTTGTTGCTCGCCCATAGGCGAGTTCCATATGACGACAACCCTAGGCAAGTATATACAAGATGACAACTTCAAGGGGGCGAGTCCCAGTTGGTGAGTTCCAGTGGGTGGCACTAGAATTGGCGACTTCAAAAAGGCGAGCTTCCCTGTTACTCAGTCATATGAGAGTATAGGTGAGATTGGCGACTTCCAAAGGCGAGTTTTCTTGTTACTTGCTCATAGACGAGTTTTGTAGGTGGCTTACTCGCAAGGCCCGAAGAGCTCGAAATCTGGGCGAGTTGGGAGTGGGAAATTGAAAAAAAAAATCAGAAGCACTGCCACTGGACCCCGCAAGTGGCATTGCCCCCTTGACCCCCGTCCGCTGACTGGGCAACGGAACCCTCGAATCCTCTGTGTAGGGGGTCTAGTGTTAAAAGGGGCACTTACCACGGCTTAGTCTCTTCCTTCTTCAATATGGTGTTTTTTATACATGTTCATACTTACTGGTGCTTTGGTAAAGACCGTGAGTACTTTTTGTATGAATAATAAAATAGGGCAATTCACGACGAGTTCAGCACCAGGAAAAAACATATTAGGTGTTTTCTGCGAGCTCCCATTCGCGATGATTTTCACCAAGAACCTACATTGCATGAGACGGCTTACTCATGACATCTTCAAACTAGTATTCCGCGAGTTCCTATTTGTGATGATCTTCATACTTACTGGGTGCTCTCCTTCAATTCCATGAGTTTCATAGTCGCGAGTTCATCGCTTCGACATAAAGGGAACTCTCTTTAATTCTGTGAGATTCATACTTGCACTACTAGAAAAATGGCTTTTAGCCACGAATTCTTTTGCCCCGGGGGAAAAATCGTGGCTAATAGTGAGTATTAGCCACGGTTTTTTTCCGTGGCTAAAAGTGTAGTATTAGTCACGGTTGACTAATCCGTGGCTAATATTGGACTTTTAGCCACGGTTTGCCTGAACCGTGGCTAAAAGTCTAGTATTAGCCACTGTTTGCCTGAACCGTGGCAAAAGGTCGTGGCTACATTTAGTCCCACACCGTCAAAACAAAATGAAATTTTGGGTTTATAAGGAATTTATTTCAATTAATATTTGAAATAAAT
This sequence comes from Platanthera zijinensis, assembly GCA_039513925.1. Classification (NCBI taxonomy): domain Eukaryota; kingdom Viridiplantae; phylum Streptophyta; class Magnoliopsida; order Asparagales; family Orchidaceae; genus Platanthera; species Platanthera zijinensis. Next base: position 18,834,205 of record CM077078.1, read on the forward strand.
ATGGCGGCGGCGGGGGCCCGGCGCCGGTGGCCCTGCGGCGGCGGCGGCCCGGCGGCGGCGGCTGGCCTGAATTTTTTATGTTATGAGTGGCCCTTTAACCACGGCAATTAAACTGTGGCTAAAAGTCCAGTATTAGCCACGACAAACAAACCGTGGCTAAAAGTCCAGTATTAGCCACGATTTTGGACTTTTAGCCACGGTTTGGACTTTTAGCCACGCTCGCATTGCCCACGCCCATTTTCCATGGGTAGACCGTGGCTAAAAGTCTTTAGCCACGGTTTTGGACTTTTAGCCACGGCAATCTGCCGTGGCTAAAAGTCATTTTTCTAGTAGTGTTGCGAGGTTGTCACTTCAACGTCTACGGTGCTCTACTTTAATTCTGTGAGTCCATACTCGCGATGTAAGACCCCCCTCCTAGAACACAAAACATGGCCGAGAGGGAATCTTATGTCCAGAGCAGTCTCCTTGCGGTAGTATCAATGCACGAGTTAATTTGTACCACAAGACGCCAGTTCTGCTGACTATTACAAATATAACATTATCAACCCATCAATAAAAGAAATACTACAGAAGCCATAATCCATAATAAGTAATAAAATTCCACAATAATATAATATAACAGGACATCAAACGATCTTGTAATAACATCTGAGTACAACAAAGTGTTGCACGTAGGCTACATCACAACTCCCTCACTTACATCTATCACTGACGGTAACAAAGGTAATGTAGTGTCAGACCCTGTCTCTCTGGCCTGGCTGCCCTCCTGCAAGGGGTGTTGCTACTGCTCCTCCTGCGGGATGTCCTCCTAAAAAATGGGTATAACAATCATTAGTCATAAATACTAAGTGGTTTCACATCATCTCATCCCGGTAACTCTTAGGCACTGAGTGGAAGGAAAGAAAGAGAGGGGCAGAATATAATCAGTAAGTACAAGTATAGCAGGTTGTAAACCCTAAGCTAGCAGTTAATAATGGCTTCAATAGTAATGGAAGTACAAGTAAGAATAAGTATCAGCAACATGTGAGTAAGAGTATAAAATGTTGGAACCCTACTACTGATTTGGGCTAGGATCACTATTATTTATTTATGATGATTAGTTTGACCCAATATGTATAGTCTAGGGTCATAGGTTTATTTTCAGGGTTGTCCATTCAGAAGATTTCCAGAGAAATGCAGTTCGACGTATGCAGGATTCTGTTCGACGAAAGCTGAGCTCTGTTCGACGAACGTCGAGCTCAGTTCGACGAACGTCGAGCTCAGTTCAACAAACTCAGAGTTCTAATTTTGAGTTTAGCTCGACGATCTCTGGGCTCCATTCGACGAACGTTGATCTCAACTCAGAAGCTAAGCTCGACGAACTACAGGCTCAGCTCGATGAACTCCATGCTCAGTTCGACGAATTCCAGAGTCTGTTCGACGATCTTTAGGTTCAGTTCGACTAATTCTTTGTAGTGTCCAAGCAGTTTTATATTCAGAGGCAGATTGATTTTAAATAGCGTAATTTCAGTCAATTACACTCTGATATTTAATGCTAAATATTCTTAATGAATATAGTCATTTTTAGCAGCATTAAATATGGATTTATCACAAAGTTATTATTCTAATTAATTACCATGGCAGTTAAGGAATGGTTTTATTCCAAATATTTGAATATATCTGTTACAAATTCTCAGAGATTCTTCAGATGTTTCAAGGAATATTTTTAAAATTCAAATGTTTGAATTCTTCTCAGAGTATATATATTCAGAAAAGTGCTACTTAATCACATATATAGATTTTGGGTTACTGACTTACACACACAGAGAAAGACTTTGGATAATTTGCTTCTAACTCTCCAAGAGACAACCAATTTCACATCAATCTAAATTTCTACTGGAGAGAAACAATATTCTTGAAGGCCTACACCCTGAAGAAAAGTCTCCCCTCCTGATCTCAAATCCCTACTCAAATCAGAGGGAGCTTTTTGCATCATAAATCCACTTAGTCTTCTCAAAGACTCTTGATAGAGAAGACAACATCTTTTCTTTTAATTTACTTTCTAAACTATGTACAGGGTTATAACTTCCTTCAAAAGTTAACCTCTTGGTTCCTAAGTCACTTGATCAAAAGACTTAAGCTTGATTTTTGGGCACCTGATCAAAAGCTCAAAGGGTTGCTAGATCTCTCTTAGAAAATAGATCTTCTAGTGGCAGAGCACCTGATCAAAAACTTGTAGTAGATTCCTATCAGGGTGGTAGAAGAGTGGACATACCTAAATTTATTGAGGAACCACTATATTTCCTTGTGTCGTCTGTGATTATTTTACTTTCTGTATTTGTGTGTTGTGATTTTTCTTTCTACATATATATATATATATCAATTACTTTAAATCCGCTATAAAAATAAATTAAAATTTTTAATATACACTATTAACCCCCCCTAGTGTAAATCAGATTTATCCCTCACTTTCATAAAAGACTAGCAGTATAATATTATATATACAAAATTGAACTTAACTTATAAAAATAATCATACAAATTTATATGTTAAGGATCGGATACAGCAAAAGTAACTCATCATATAAAAGTGGTCATACAAATTTATATGATGAGAATCTTATGGGATGTATTGCAATGCAATGAATATGATATGATGACTCACCCATGCTTACTCACGCACTCTATATTGTTATGTCGACAAAGGCCTTTAGTTTTCACTTTTTGAGGATAGAGAACCACTAAGGCATCACCTGTCGTGGTCAAACGATAATAGTGGAGTGAGCTTCCCCACTACTAGGCGGGCATTCATACTACCAGGCTCGGGCCTCCGTACGCCTCAACACTAACAAAACCAGACAGTAAATCCCCTTCGTACTACGACACAGAAGAGGTCTTGGGAAGTAAACATCAATAGACCAGCCCAACTGGCCCAAAAAGGCATGGAAGGGATCTTTGAAAAGTATGTACCAAAGAGCCCAACCCAACCGGTCAGAGTCTATCTGTCAGCTTTCGTCAGTGTGACGACCGGTAAGCCCAAAGACTCACCACAAATTATCCTCTCGCCAGGATCACAATGCACTGAATATCAATATACACACCATGTAATTCTAATGTACCAACGTGCCAATAAGCACCCAAGAACATCCAACCGTGTTCTTACACAATATATCTTAGGATACAAAATATCCTACAATTACCAACAAGACATCTCACATCGAGTGGTGTGTTGCCATAACACCTCGCAATAGTGCGAACAAAACATGTGAATACTATTTCTAAGGATTCTACAGGACAACCTGTGTCTTAACAACATGGTGAGATCATCACCTTACATATGCCCCACAATCCAACATGATATTTCCGTCATCTTTTATCTCATAAAATTACTATGACATAATTATAATTCTAATATCACAAGCTTCTGAATGTGAGACAATCAACTAATAAGTATTTATTTGAAGAATCATACAATATGTGTATTCACTGAGATTCATATCATAGACCAAGTCTGTCATTTTAAACATTCCCTCAAAGTTTCAGCTCATTCGGACAACATGATAATCATTTACAACACAAATATTTATAAAACTATATGTCAATGTCTCAACGAATACTTATCCAACAATTATAAAACTCAACAGGGGTGATAACAATATCATCAAGTACATGACTACCAATTTTTCAAAGTATCAGATGATTATTTTAAGAGCAATCCAGAAAACATCAAATCTGTATGTTTAACGACACAACTTACAGAAACTGGATTTTTCGGAGCTACAGACCACCCTAGAAAATGTACAACTGATCGTTAGAATGATCTTTCCGAGAACTATAACTTTCATGTTGAATCTAAGACTTGAATCTGAATGGATAATGCCTAAAAATAGGCTTGAAGTAAATCACACGTACAAAATAGATTTCTGTCTATTAATACAATAAAATTCATGCACGAATCTTAAATATAGATGAACAACATGTAACATCCCGATTTTTATTGGATCACTAAACCCTAGTGAGCATAATAAAAGTGACCCGAACATCTACCCAAGACCCATATCGAGGTAGAAAATGACCCTAGATGGGGATAACGAGCTAGAAAACTCCAATCTGAGTTATGTCAGTTCCTATTGCTTCGTATGATCGATACGAACGCTTTGGAACTCGTTGCATCTTAATCCGAATTCTAACGGCGAATATGAGCGTTTTAACCGTTTCAGTGCGTCACGACGCGCAAATCTGGAATTTTAGCGAACGAACTCCGATTCGACCTCAGTCAGTGACAATGGATTCGTATGATCAATACGAAGTCAACGGAGTTCGCCCCAGTTAGTTTTGATGACGGGTCGTCAATTTATGGTCAAACCAAACACATTTATGCACTGAAAAGCGTGCGCACACTAATTGTGGCATGACACCCTAACTTTGACCCTACCCCCAATGACTTAGACCTACTTTGACTTTTATCAGCAAGGGAGACCCACCTTAGGATTGACTTTGGTCAAACCCCCCTAAAAGTCCAATTTTATGGAACTTTCTTTAAAGAGGAGCCCACCTCCTCTTCATAGTGTATGTAGGACTTTATTACCCTCACCCCATTGGGCCACCAAACCAGCAGGCCAAGAGAAGGGCCATGGGCCAAGGAGGAAGCCCACCACCCCTTTTCTTCCTCTCTTTTCTTAAGCCCAAGCCCAATCCGATCTCCCCTCCCCTTTGGATGCTACCACCTGGCTTATACTAGCTCCCCATGATGAAACCATCTGGCCACCACAGCTGGAGGAGGAGGAGAGCAATTCCTCCGATGGGGGATTAATCCCATATTGGCCACAACTCAAATACAACCCCTCCCCTTGGTTATAAATGGACCTCACCCCCTCTGCTTACCCTCACACAGCTTAGGCAAGCCCGAGCCACCCTCTGTCTGAATCGGAAACCACCAACCCAATTTTTGTCACCTTCTTCTTCTGCCACCTCCAATGACATCTCGGCCCAGCTCATCCCGAGCTACCCTAGCACAGGTGGATACTAACCTTCTCCTCCTTCCCTATCCATCAGACGACCTGCATGTGCCTCTCGGCCGCCGCTGCCCGATCCACGCTACAGGGTCTGGCAGAGGACGGGCAGGGTTGTCCTGGACCAGCGCCGGTAGAGGCCATGGGGTGCTACTTCGCTAGTGACACCTCCCCCAAACAGGAGGAAGCGGCGGTGCCGCAGGAGAGCGTGATCCCGGCAGCACCCGCAAGTTAATTTTTTTTTATCGTTTCTATTTTTCTGATTCTGCGGCGGCGCCAGGCCGCCAGGCCACTGCCGGAGAAGAGACCGACCCCCGATGTACCGACTGAGGTTTGTATTATGGCCGGTGAACCACCTAAGAGGCGGGGCGGCGTGGCCTTGCCGGGAGTAAAGTAATCGCTCCACCCCGCTATTGGGATAAAATCCTGCGGGGGCCGGCGACGCCAAGCGGCCGGACCATCGCCCAATTGATCGTCGGGCCCCGATGAGCCGACTAGGGGTGACTATGAAGTGTTTTGTCCACCGGACAACAATGACAGAGACCGTCACCATTATCATCGTCGACGAGTAGTGGGCACCGTCTGATCTTCTTGATGAAGATCAGATGGTCCAGATTACACCAAATTGTGTGCCGCCATGAATTGCTGAACCCCCACGGCGAATCCGAGCTCGATCCGCTGTAGGGGCAGAAAGAAGAAACGTGTTGTGCGGCTCGATCTCAACCGCAAATTTTATTTAATCTGGCTATATGCAGACCAAAACAGCGAACAAAAATTTGAGGAATTTTCAGGAAAAAGTCTAGGCTCTTAAGAGAAAAATTTTGAATATGAAAATTGTTCCTCTTTGATGAGGGCAATCTCCTCAAAAATTTTGGGATTTTTATAAAATGGTTTGATATCTCAAAAAGTTTAAGTAAGAATTATTTGGTCAATTTAGAGACCCAAAATTGCTCGGAAAATTTTGAAAAAAATTTACTAAATTTTTTTTAGACTCTCTTAAAGATTGTGTTAAAATTTGGAAGCTTGTGGTAAAAATTAAAGATTTTCTGATTTCTTGGAGTCTAGGGTCGCGCTCGGAAATTGATGCACTCAAAATTTTTTGAAAATGAAAATCAGAACGCGCGACCACTTTCTAAATTGAATATTAAATTCAAATGATTAATCAACGAGAATTATCGAGACAAGATTTCAAGCTCTAAGCGTTTCGAGATTTTTGTAAAATGGTCGAGCGCCTCGTTTTTAAATAACTCTCAGGTGTTTTTGGGTAGAGTCGGAAGATGAAAACATGAGCTTCGAGTAGAATAATGTCCAACATCGTTTCGGGCGAAGAATTTCCATCAGGCATTGGAAACAAATTTCGAGGTTGAAATTCGAGGAATAATGTGCCTCTTAATAAGATGCTCGGATTCAATCCAACGCAAACAATTGAGTTGCTTTTTATTTTTTGATGAATAATAAAGGTATAACTCATAATAAGTTTCCCGATACGATTAAGCCGTAATTGAAAAGTGCAACTAAATTATTATCGGATACTAATAATGGGTGAAACTCAAAGAAACTTCATAAAAACTGAAATAGAACTGAACTTTCCTCCTGATAACGGAGATGAAACTGAACATCTCTCCTGAGAACAGAGATGAAACTGAACTTGCCTTGTATGAACGGAGATTGAATTGAAGCCTTTTGAATAGAGTGATTGGACTACTAGTCATTTTTTATGATTTACTTTCAGTTCAGTTCATTTCTTTTTAAGCACTCCTTCCAATCTTGTACTAGTTCTGCTTATTTACTTTCAGTTTAGTTCATTTCTTTTAAGCATTCCTTCCAGTCTCATACTGGTCCTGCTTACTTTCTTTCAATTCATTTCTTTTAAATTCTATTCTAGTCTCGTACTGGTCTAGTTACTTTCATTACATACTTCCAATTCTTTCAGTTTAGTACTACTCCAGTTTCGTACTTGTCATATTTCATTTCAGCATTTCAATTCTGCAGTTTATATTCTTAGCAGTTTTTATTACCGCACTTTTATTCCTGCAATTTACTATTTAAATCACGGGTGCTGCTCTGATGAGCAGTTATTTGTTAGGTTGAGTCTTAGTTATGGATAACGAGAGTTGAGATATTCCTGCAAGATTAGCCCCAAATAAAGTTCTCTCACGCTCCTTGTCGAAAGTCGAGTCGAATGTCGCTTGCTCAAATTATTTGAAGCATAGTTTGACAGGCCTCCGCAGACCCGATGCGTGCCAGCATAATTGATTAAAACTTATTGCTTGTAAATTACTTGCGGTAAACCGTAGCGTGTCAGTCACTTCTGCAGACCGTTCGTATCGGTGCGAGAAGTACGATGAATCAAGGCGACAGGGAGATGAGTACCACGGGTGACCCACCGTTATATCTTTTTCTATTGGGTTTTCTCCGCTGGTCGGCCAAAATGCAGAATCGCCGGATGTCGCTCACATCCAAGAATACACGAGGTTGTATGTTGGGGCCTAGGTAGTGTGGTACAACCACCCCCAGAAGTGGCAGGACTGGCCACTATCACCGATGACCTCATCGGTAAGGCCCGTATGGCTCGCTACCCTGCTTGAATAGAAGCGGTCCATACTATGTCGACATAGGGTGTTCGCGCGGCTTTAAATGCATGTGGAGTGTTAGCAAGTTTGAATACTTTCGGTATGAATACAGGTTTTGAATACATGTCATGTTGATAGTTAGTGGAGCTTTTATTATAACTGACGTAAAAGTTGTTATTATTCCAGTTATATTATGCTGCAACTTCTTTCTGATAGATGTTCATAGCTTACATATATATAATGTTGTACTAATTCTCTCGTGCTTCAGCTATTTTCTTTTGTTGGGTGCGTGAGCTCGTGCCCAAGATATGGATCCGAGGAGGAGATGTGTTTCCATTTAGCTCTATGACTAACGGTTATTTTAATAACCATTTACAAGAGACAGAGCACAATGATGTTCAACTGTCGCAGGACGATACACCAGCTGGTAGGACTACATGAGTAGAGGCACCCCTGTCATCTCCAAACTTCTGAGACGTGAGTTACTAGCGCGCAGACTTGCGAGAGAGAGAGAGAGAGGGTGTCTGTGTGTGTGTTAGAAGTAGTAGTCTTTTGAAGCTTATGGGCTCAATGTATAAACAGTGGCTATGGTCTTTGCTTACTTTATATATATATATATATATATATATATATATATATATATATATATATATATATATATATATATATATATATATATATATATAAACAGTGATTTTCTGTTATTACTTCCGCAAATTCTGTGAAGTGAATGTTGTGATTCAAGCCAAGCAAGACGATCAACTAGTGCTTAGTAGAGTGAGTTGTTGCCACTAGGGGAGCATTGAGTGGAGGTCTTAGGCAAGTAAGATTCCCTCCAGCCTGACTCGGGCAAAGGTTGGGGGGTCTTACACAACATCTGTTCATCTTCTTCCTCCAACCAAAGTACAATATGCGTTCAACTTCTCTCCTCCTTTTCTCCCTCAATATACTTCGGTTTTTCACAAAATCAAGTTCGTTATCTTCGCACTGAAGAGAGAAAATGATTGAAGATATTATCGTGGCGATCGACGCCCTAGAACGGAAGTTCTAGCATGATCTCTTCCTACAAAACTCCATTAAACTCACCAAAATCAAGCTTTCTTGAGCCTGACGTCTCTCCTAATTTTGGATCTAAAGATCTAACACTAAGGGAGAGAGGAGGAAGCATACTTAATTTAAAGCTATAGAACGGGTTGTCTCCTTGATGCCATGACGGTGGTGGCCTCCGACGATCTTGCTCCGAGCTTGGTTCTCTCAAGGGAAAATGTTTTGTTCAATAGTTGAGAAAGAGAGGAGAAAACTCAACTATCGGATGAGGGAATAAGGCTCAAGGTCAAAGGCTTGAGGTGAGAGAAAAAGGTGGCTGATTTGACTAGGGATGAAGGGCTGACATGTTTCTCATGCTTTGGAATGACTATCCAAGCCAAGTGTCACCCTCCAATAGGTCCAAACTTAGTTATAACATAAAATAAGATTTGGAAGTGACAAAAGACCATTAATGCATCACTTGTGTAAGTCCCGGAAATATTCCCTGTTCCGGATCAGCCTACTCTGCTTGTCAGACAAAAAACAGCAAAACATTGCTGGCATTGAGTCAACGCGACATCGCGGGCATCGAGTCCACACGACGCCGCAGGCGTCGAGTCCACACAATGCCGCAAGCATCGAGTCCACACGATATTGCGCCATCAGGGCACCCCCCAACATTCTAAGGCTCACCGAGCCTGAGTCAACTTGTTTGACATAAAAACACACACATGAGGTCTTGTACAAATCGGGATGTTGCACGCGAGATCATCGCTTTAATAACTATGGTGTTTGCTTCAATTCTGCGAGTTTATACTCGTGAGGCTATCGCTTCAGCAACTAGTCGCTATGTTATTCATTTCATCTCCTCAAACACCCGAAGATATGATAACCTGAAAAGGTTCTACCCTTAAGAGGGAATGGTATGCTTGTTTACACTCATACATCGATGATATTTCTCTGACATTCTGAAATATGGGGGCTTTAGCTTCTCTTCTTGAAAGTGCCACAAGCAGACATGGCAGGCAAAAAATGATCTCCACGATAGAGTTGGGAAACAAGCCTCTGACTTGACTCTCATAACACTCAAAGCGGGTGATTGGACGGTGTGACGGGACTTAAGACATTCTTATAAGACCAAGCCCCTACATTGTCGGTCAAGATCAACTCTCCCTTTGTACGTTGGCCTAGTTACCTCCTGATCGCACTCCTCATCCGACTAAAGAAATTATCAGGAGAAAATCTAGACGCTAACCACTCAATTCGGCGAGGGGAAGATCGTTGTGCTTTGAGTAAGGATCCTTTGACATGAAGGACGATGTTAAGCTATGAAGAGCTAGAAGCTCAACATGGATGGCAGGGTAGGGAACCTACCCGAGTGGAGTAGGCAAGGGGCAGGATGGAGGCGTCGGGCATGTACGTCCTATTGGATCTCCTGAGAGTCATTCCCCTTAGCAGATATCTCAGCCTTTGTATCTAGGTAGTAGAGCGAGATTTTGTAGAGGTGCGAAGGCAGTCCTCATAATCGGTATGGGAAACTTTCCTCTGACCTGATTCTCCTAAAAAGCCCAGAGCGGGCGATGAGACGATGTGTTGAGTTTTAATGCGTTCTTGTAAGATCAAGCCCCTGCATTGACGGTCGAGATCAGCTCCCCTTGTATGTTAGTCTAGTTACCTCCCGATCGCACTACTCATCCGACTGGAGGAACTATCAAGAACAGTTCTGGATGTCAATCTCCCAAACTTGACGAAAAGTCGACTTAACAAAGCGACGAAACCTTGTACAAAGGCGTCATCAGCAAAGGGATATGATGGAGTCCTCATGTGTATGTGTCTCATAGGACCTCCCGAGTGTCATGTCTTTATCCAGGTTTCTTTGTAGTAATTTGAAGTCCTCGAGTGCGGTGTTGTCATAGTCCAGGTCTCTGCTCGAGCTCCTATCCAGCATGCTGGCTACTTGCACCCTCAAGTGAATTGAAGTCCTTGAGTGTGTTGTTGTCGTAGTCCAGGCCACTGCTCGAGCTACTCTCCAGCATGTTGTCTATTTTTCCCCTCAAGTGAATTGAAGTCCTCAAATGTGTTGTTGTCGTAGTCCATGCCTCTTCTCGAGCTCCTGTCTAGCATGCTGGCTACTTCCCCCCTCGGGGGTGAATTGAAGTCCTCAAGTGTATTGTTGTCGTAGTTCGGCGCCCTATATGAGCTTCCTTCCTACATGTCAGCTACTCCCCCTCCCCCGAGTAGACCTTCTCTCCACCTCTAGTTGAGCTTGGCTCCTATGAGGTCATACCTCCAGTTGAGCTTCCTCTTGCGAGGTGTTGAATCTCTTCTCCACCTCTAATTGAGCTCGGCTTTTATGAGGCATCGATCCTCTCTCTACCTCCAGTTGAGCTTCCTCCTATAAGGTATCGACTTCTTATCCACCTCTAGTTGAGCTTGGCTCCTACGAGGTGTCGACTCTCTTCTCCACCTCCTGTTGAGCTTGACTCCTGCGAGGTGTCGATCTCTTCTCCACCTCTAGTTAAACTTCCTCCTATGAGGTGTCGACCTCTTCTCCACCTCTAGTTAAGCTTGGCTCCTGCAAGGTGTCAACCTTCTCTCTACCTCCAACTGAGTTTTGCTTCTGTGAGGTGTTGACCTTCTCTTCACCTCCAGTTGAATTTGGATCCTGCGAGGTGTCGACTCTCTTCTCCACCTCTAGTAGAGCTTCCTCCTGCGAGGTGTCGACCTTCTCTCCGCCTACAGTTGAGCTTGGATCCTGTAAGGTGCTGACCTTCTCTCCTCCTCCAGTTGTGCTTAGCTCCTACGAGGTATCAACCTTCTCTCTCCAGTTGAGCTTGGCTCCTACGAGATGTCAACTCTCTTCTCCACCTCCATTTGAGCTCCCTCCTGCAAGATGTCGACCTTCTCTCCGCCTTCAGTTGAGCTTGGATCTAACGAGATGCCGACTCTCTTCTCCACCTCTAGTTGAGCTTTCTCCTGCTAGGTATCGACTCTCTTTTCTACCTCTAGTTGAGCTCAGATCCTGCAAGGTGTCGACCTTATATCCGCCTCTAATTGAGCTTGATTCCTGCGAGGTGTCGACTCTCTTATCCACCTCTGGTTGAGATTCCTACTGCGAGGTGTTGACACTCTTTTCTACCTACAGTTGAGCTCGGCTCCTGCAAGGTGTGGACTCTCTTCTCCACCTCTAATTAAGCTTCCTCGTGCGAGGTGTCGGCACTTCTCCACCTCTATTTGAGCTCAGCTCCTGTAAGGCGTCGACCTTCTCTCCACCTCCAGTTGAGATTTCTCATGTGAGGCTTCGACCTCTTCTCCACCTTCTTCAGTTGAGTTCTACTCCTGGGAGGTGACGACATTCTTTTCTCCTTCAGGTGAGCTCCAATCCTAGTAAGGACCTCGCGCAGCATATAGTCTAGCGCCTTCTCTCCGAACTACGAGTCTTATATTGTTTTTCTAAGTTCGAGTCGAGCTCGAAAAAAGCGAGGATTGTGTATAACCTATAATTCGTCGAGATTAGAGATGTCTATGAAGACGTCTATTCACGGACCTAGCCACGAGCATAGGCGGGCTTGGGCAAGCAGAGACGTGTTTGGGTGAGCAGAGGCGGGCTTGGGCGAGCAGGGGCGGGCTTGGGCGAGCAGAGGCGGGCTTGGGCGAGTAGAGGCGGGCTTGAGCGAGCAGGCGCGGGCTTGGGCGAGTAGAGGCGAGTACCTTGCGAGTATGGGCGAGTAGCCCTTGATACTCGTTAGTAAAGACTGGATACTGGCCACCCCCTAAGATTTCTTTATAAATAGCCCCCCCAGAGATACTAGAAATGGACTTTTTGAAAAGGTTGAGGTCCGCTCAAGCTGGATACTCGCCAAGTCTATGCATGCCTAGTTCCTCGCCCAGCTTTTGGTTGCAGAGGAAAAGTTTCTCTCAAATTTCCGGGTACGTGGTGAGACCTCCCTGCTGGAGCATTTGAGGTGTACTTATAGATAGTTTTCTCTCTCCCGCGCTAACCATCTGAATTGTGGCGTCGGACCGCAGAATCGGTAACATTAGGTTGCATTGATCCGAATATTTTGGAGTTGAGATTTTCCCTCCTTCAACATTACCCTCGAGAACTTCTATTTGCGATACTCCAAAGAATAATGGAATTTGGTCGGCACCGATCTGACTCATGGCTTTGTCCCCTTTTCAGGGGTTTTCTACTTCAAAAGTTTTCCTATCATCCGCTGGTTTAATTTGTGTCCGCGCGCTCGATTTGCTCTCAAGTCGAGACGATTCATTTTAACCGGACCATTAGAGCTTCAAACAACCCACAACATTAGCAACAACTCAATATAAATTTATTCATTGTATTATCATAAGGTATCTTGAGAGAATCAAATTTGGCATTAATTTGTAATTGAAAAGAAGTCAAAGCCGCTTAATTTGAAGTAAAATGGGAATGGTCTAAAGGATGACTCAATCAAAATGAAGCTGCTGAAAATTGAGCAGCAAATGAAACAGCATTCTAATAAAATAGGACTCGAGGATCTGCTTCTCAACCATTCGAAGAAACTTCGGCAGCCGCCAGCCGGGCCCGAAGAAGCTTCTTCCTTCCCGGATAATTCCGAACAACAAAGCTTCAAGTCTCCCCATGTTAATCATTGCTTAGACGTGCTCTTCTCGAAGCCTGGACTTTTGCTCCTATAAGAGGAAAGCAGGAAGATGTATATTTCACACGTGTTCTATATGAGCCCGAGTTTCTGCTCCAAAATTACTTAGCTAGCTACACTACAAAACAAAGAAAACATATCTGACAAAATATTGTATGGGAAAGATGTTTGTCTATTTAAAATTAACCACGAGTTTGTGCGGGCTCCAGCGACGCCGCCAAACAACGGCGCCACCGTTTCTCGGAAAATTTTTAGGTCTGTTTAGGGAGTTAAATTCTATCCATCAGATTTGCTATCTGACCGTCAAAAAGACATGATGGCCAATATTAGGCAAACAATTTTTATGCGAATTTTAAAATATTTGTAAAAATATTTCAACTACTATTTTACAATTATTTTTAATTAAAACAATTAATTTTTTCTAAAAATTCATATAAAATTTTTCACTCGGACCGTTATCTATTTATGGTTGGCGGTCAGCGTCTACTTCGGCCATGAGGGCTCGAATTCACCAGGGCTAGTTCTCCCAGTCAGCCTCAAACCTTCCCATCTAGTTTATCTATTTTTATTTAAGCTATGGAAACTAACATAAACCGAGTTGGAATTGCATATAATCCCACCTAATCGCTAGTAAATTATATTTGTTTGATTTTAATTTAGGAACCTTGAATGAATAAAAATGGTATTATTATTCTTATTCGTAACTTCAATCTATAAATTTTGAATGATTTTGAAAAAAAAAATTAGACTTGACTCAAACTAAAGACTGAATCAAAGCGGTCTATCAAACCACAACTTATTTTAATTTAATATGTGAACTATACTATTTATAAAAATATATTTTAATTTGATATTTTTTGCAAAACTAGAGAGAAATAGAGAACACAAACACAGTACATGATATTTTTTGCAACACAAAAATTAGAGTTGATGACGTCTCTCTCAATTTATAAAAATTTTGGGCTGCAAACAGTCGGAATTCTCATAATCCCACTAGTTTAGTGAGTTAAGGAAAAAATCACCACACACACGATCAGCGCGCCTGATCCATGTGTGATTGGCGTGCTAAACACCGCGCGCTTGATCCCCCCTGCGCGATCCACACGCCAAAACCGTTGCGAACGGCGACGCGCACGCCGCGCTTGCTGGAGCCTTTGTCGCTCGTCGGGCCTGCGGCAGCCCTCATCCATGCAAGTCAATCGTCGTGCAACCTCCGCAGGCAGCGGGGGAGCCGCATGGCCCCCACTGGCTGCTCGGCCTCTGCCAACTGATTGGCATTTAGGCCTCTCCGCCTCCTCCGGCCGAGTGGGATCCCCGCCGCCTGCCTCCGTCGGTGTCCCCTACCCTTGCCGGCCTTGGCCGGCCAGGCTTCATCACTAACCACCGCTAGCCAACCCTTTGATGACTGCCCAACCGCCGTCTTCTGATCGTCGCTACGCGATCTCCACCATCCAATGTACGAGAAACCACCCGTGTAATCACTGGCGTAACCACCCATCAAGGGTAGGTGCAAATAGCCAAAATTATATTGGTACGAGCAGAGTAAATTTTTTAAAATATGCACAAACTAAACTATTAAATAAGTATACAAATAGTAAATTTGGTGGTTATGGTCTGCGGATAACCGCGTAACCACCATTGTGACATATAAATAGGGTCCCGATCTTTCCTTCATGACCACCTTTTTCCTCCAACGCGCTCGAGAGTTCTACTGGGAATCTCCTTTGCTCCACAAAGATCTTTATCCACCTTTGACCATCTACATCAATCGTCGTGCACCCCCGAGAGTTCTGCTCCCTGCGCATGCCTCCCACCACAACTAACAACCTGCGCGCATCGCTCTCAGTATTTAGCGCCCACCTGTCAACCGCAAGATCTCTCCGCTCCAGACTCCACTGCAAACAACTGGAGGAAAGTCGCTCACATAAAGACGCACAAAAAGCGTCGTTCCATCTTCCAAGCGCAAGTAGAAGTTTGCCAAGCTCCTAGAGCGCGGTGCTCCCCACCGCGACAAAGGAAATTACTTAACTTCGTGAGCGATGACCTGTCACCCTTCGAACACACTTCTTTCTCTCTCTCTCTTCAACTTGTAACGAGGAGTGGTCTGTCTCCCTCGCTTCTCTATAAAGTCTCGTAGAACAACAATTGATAGTGAAAGTTTGGTCGATATAGTCCCGACCACGTGGTTTTTCACCCCGTTCCGAGGTTTTCCAATCTAAAAAAACTTCTTACCAGTCGTCTCGTTTCTTTGTGATTGTTAGCGCGCTCGACCGCTCCCGAACTAAGACGATGCACTCTAAACTAATCTGCGGGGAGCCTCAAGTGCGCCGCAACAAAAGTTTACCACAAATCCACTTCATGGCATGCAATGGCTTTGTATGCTTCCAAATTTTTAAAAAAACACAAATGAAAGATGGGGAGAAATGAAACAAGAAAATTTTGCGAAAACAAGGAAACTTTGTTACTTCATGGAGGTAGAGCTTTACAAATAAGCATACACAAGATAAATCTCTTCATCTTCCTTTTTCAACATGAGCTGAGATCTCGAGACTTCAAGAAGAGATCGACTTCTCGAGAGTTGCCTTCAGACAAGACGAACATATGAAACAAATATTGAGCGGCTTCGATCTAATAAAGAACCAACAAACCAGAGGATAGGGATTAACTACCTTGAAAGGTGAGAAAAAGTCATATATCATTACCTAAGGGTCGAATACAAAAACGTCGACCACGGGAATGAAAACGCCACACATCGAGAAAGAGGCAAAATTGACCATCGACAAGGAAATTGATGTATGCCAATTTTGAATGATAGAGTGTGTCGAATAGAAGACGGTTGCATGTGTTGAATATAGGGAAAACAAAAAATAGTTGCAGGTAGAATATAGAGATAGTCAAATTATACTTTAAAATTTCAACATTCCCCCTTAAAATACAATCAAGATATGAGTCTAGACAACGAATGAAGACGGTCAAAGGCCGTTAGATAAAGGCTTCGTGAGAATGTTGGAGACATTATCATGACTCCGACTCCACAAGAAAGGATTCATCAAATACTTTTTCTACTACAAAATAATGCTCGATCTCAATCTGTTTTGTTCGCCTGTTGATAAAACTTGTTACAAACCTCCGAACTTTCATTATTTTCCGCTGCTCAATGCAGGTACTTGATAGGGCCTATGGACAAATAGGTCAAAGTTAAACCAATAAATCTTAAGATAGCCAAGGGGTTTATTTTTACTGGAGTTTCTCAGCCCACCATTCATCACTGGCACCGTTTTTTTTTGATTGGGTTCCAACCCATCCCAATCACATCTGTCGCTTAAGCTCTCTCCATTGTTTTTGACTATTTATTCATTAGGACTCGCTTATTTTTCAGTTTTGCATGTTCCTAAACTATTCTAGAACCCACTTTGAAATTCGCTATCAGATTCCTCTAGCACTCCTTATTAAAATCATGTGTAGGGCTTGTTGCCTAATTTGATTTTTCTTATACATGTCACAAAATAACATGACGCCATTTGTATCATACTAAAGTTTTGTTTGGTTCGCCGTTTCGCCGTTTCTGCTTGGAGCAAATGCCTCCGGACGGCGGGTAAACAAACGGCCGCCGCCGGCGTTTGCATCCGCAGCAAGGAGGAAACGACCCCGATCCCCACCTCTCCCATCCGGTTTCAAAGTGACGTTTCGACAGCTGACAATCACATATGTTACACAATCTTAGAATTTTGGAAATATTACATCATTTTTGATAACATACTCAAGAAAAATCATTCACAGTAAAAGCCCTAAATATGAATTTTGAGGGTGCAAATTGTCAATTATACCTTGTTAATATTAAAATGTGTCTGCTGCAATTATACCCCAATTACTTGTGTTATTCGAGAGGGCATGGCATATCCACCGCTGGAGTAGGGGAATTTCGCTCTCTTCAACTCCACTCTCGTGATCGACGGCAAGACGGAAGAGCACTCATAATAATGTCATGGCTTGCTCGCTCTCTGGTGAACTCTCTCCGAGGCAACGACGACAACGAGAAGCAGAACGATCCCTCTATCAAGGAGGGCAACACAGACGGTTCCGGCGGCCAACTCCATTCGGACGACGAGCCGTCGTCTCCCAGCAGAAAAGTCAAAGAAGATATATCTGAGCTCACCAAGACCATCACCCGCCAGTTCTGGGGCGTCGCCTCCTTCCTTGCCCCACCGCCTGATATCCCATCCGATCGCAGCCGCCTGCCCGATCCTTCCGAACCGGCGGGCTCCGGTTCTTCAGAGGAACCGGAGGCGGGGGAGTCGCCGAAAATTACAGGAATCCGGAGCGATTTCGCTGAGCTTGGGAGCAGATTCAAGAGCGGGATCTCGATGCTGTCAAATACTAAGGCGGTGTCGGAGATCTCGAAGATCGCTTCAACGTTTCTGCCGTTTCCAGATGACGACGCCGACGAGGAGGAGGACGAGGACGGAGAGCTCGGTGGTGGTGCGGCGGGGATAACGGAGGATGTTCTTTTATTTGTAAGGAATATCTCGATGCATCCCGAGACCTGGTTGGATTTCCCCTTGATTGCCGAGGATGAGGATTCTGATGGTACGGTTTCTTTTGCCAGTTGTATTTGGTCGAAATTATTGGAGGTAACATATGTCAAATTTCCGCATTCTCATCAGTATTTGCAGAAACCATCATTCCCAATTGTTTTGGGAGTCTAAGTTCATGAATCATTTGTCTTCAAGGACCTATAAATCTTTGGTGCTCAGTTTCTTTTTAGTAAGAATCTTACTTTCCTTCTTGCACATTTCAACATCTTTATAAGCTTCTTTTGTCACCTATTTCGTGGCCATTTTACTAGAAATAATAATCTATGTGGGTTAGTTTATTAATGGCCTATGCGGTATAGGCTATTATAAGAACTAAACCTCATAATTAAGTGATTTGATTTTGTCAAATAGGCTTGAGCTTAGTGAAATCTAAAAAAGTTGGGAACTTTACGTAATGTGTGGAGATCTTGCTCATATCATCAGACCGAAATCGTCCTGTCCTCGGAGGATTGGGTTCATTTGTTTGAAGGACCGTCTTTGTTGGAACCAAGATATCGGTTCCAAAGTTCGAACCAAAAAGAGTAGCTTGAGGTTACTTACCCCGCGATCTAAAACTACAGACCTGATGGCAAGAGAGACGGTTTTCAAGGGTCTAAAAGCTGATCTGCCTATACACGGGACTCACAAGTTACAATGAAGAGGCCCCACCACATGCACAGAAGTATATAGGAATTTCCCCTCCTAAGCTAAGACTGTGCTAGGCAGAAGAAAAGCACGAGCTTGGCAAATGTAGAACCTGGGGGGGGGGGAGGGGTCAGTGCCCTGGGTCTTATTTATAGGCTATGAAGCACGAATACTTCCCCGAAGGTAGCGTACCCGTACCGGATACGTATCCGGTACCGCTACGTACCCGATACCCGACAGATACACCTATGCGGACACATGTGGACTTAACACATCATTTTGCATATTGTGATTGGAGTCTCTTTTTCTAGAGTAAACAAAAGTTGGCTCTATGCTAGGAAGCGTTGGTACGTCTAATTAAGTTGTGTATCTGTGCTGAGTATGTTTCTGTTACAAGCACGTGTATTGAACGTGTTGATACGACACAAGTTATTAACAAAGTGTCTAACTTGTCTCTAGACTAACCTGAGATTGAAGATGTTGATCTCCAACAATGAAGAAAAAAAAATGATGTTGATGATGCAAACTTCTTAGCGAGCTGCTCGAGGGGCCTCGCCAATGGGCGACCTCAAGAGGGACCTCTCCTACGGGCGACCTCGAGAGGAATCTCGACTATGGGTCAACTCGAGAGGAACCTCTCCTACGGGTCAACTCGAGAGGAACCTCGCCTATGGGCGACCTCAAGATGGGCCTCACCTATAGGCGACCTCGAGTGACCGTTTATCTTGTCCCTTGGTTGCTTTATGTATAACCAGTACTCCTTGGTCAATGGTTAACCTTCTTGCTGTCGAGGGCCTATAACTAGGTCGGGCCTACCCTCGACGAATTACTTGTTATACAATCCTGGTCCGAGGCTTATTCAGCCATGACATATGTACCATCAAGAGGTTGGATATGGTTCAAATGTTCCCATCGTCCTAGTGTGACCATTTGGAGGAATCAAAATGGCCATTCAAAAAGCTTCGCAATGCCACTATGTATCTCGCTGAGTTCTCATCACAGTAGCTTGATGGAAGAGATGATCTTCTTTTTCATCCAGACCTAAATTGTTATAGATTTTTGACACTTGCCTTAAAACTAAATATCCATTTATGTGGTCAGTTCCAATTAGTAAGCATTAGTGTTGATGTTCTTGAGAATCTTAAATGGTCCATATCAAAATAATTTTGGTTTACTTCCTTCGTCTTTAAGTTACTCTTTATCTATGCGAAGCAAGACGAAGTTGGTTATTTTTCCCTTCAACTCAATGTCGGTCATGTTTGCTCTTAATTGTTTTTGGATCTTTTCTAGATATACATTCACTTCATTTTGTTCGAGACTAAATCAGTCTATGAATCTTTGAATTTTTTCTTGCTTTACCAGTTTACCCTTTTCCTTCTTGGTCGAATAATTTTTGTGTGCATAAATTTTAAGTTGGAAGGAGTTTGAGGTAAAAAAATCCTAAGCAAATTTTGGATGACACCATATTAGTCGAACCATGAATCACATGGTTGACAGCAAACTGAACATTGGGCAAACTTGCATCCCAAGTCTTTGATTACCAAGAATGGAAGCCTCGAAGTAGAGGTACTGTAATACTTTTTATGAGTTTTATTTATCCATCTGTTTAGGAATGGATGTCAATATTCCTTCAATAGTAAAGTATCCATAAAGAACCATTAAATTGTCCAAATTAAGCCGAGAAATAGGGGTCCATTTCATAAATTGTTGACATGGGAGACCCAAGAGATCCCACACATTCTTGGAAACAGTTAGCCCACTCTTTCTCAAGTAATTGCCTGTTTCTAATACATAAGAATGATCATTTCATGAATCAGCTAACATATATGCATAACTATGGCCTCTTCTTATAGTCCAGTTGGTATTGGTTGTGTTGCATATTATCTAGTAGTCCTTGATTTCATTTGTCGGTTTCGACTCACAACAATTAACAAACCTTTTGATACAAGTAACATCTAACAATATTCGGGGCCAATGCACATTGCTTTGCAAATCAAGGAGTATCTTCGTTTATATAGAATTCACCATCTTTAGGGAATACTCTTGTTTGAAGTGTTGCCGATGTATTTTAAATCACTGTTGAGTTGATATAAGTCACCAAACTAATGCATAATTAGTTGGAAGGCCATTATAAGCAAACTAGTGAACAAGAACGCACATCAATAATGTTGTTTTGTACCTCTTTTTTGTATTTGATGACTCATGTTGATTTGATGGTGGTGAGGGTGCCAAGGAATCTTAGAACCTTGAAGGTAGTATGAAATATAGTAGGGCATCAATATCTGATAATATGTACGAGTCTTCAAGATATGCATCATTGTCTCTTTTGAAATCAACGCACATTCTTCACTTGTCATTGGACTCTTTCAGAATGACATTTAAAATCCATTAAGTATATTAGACTTCTCGGTCGAATTTCATTTTCCAAAATTTATCAACTTCTTGATCGCTACTTGCATATCTTCAAAAATATTTCTCTTCTTTTGTTTGATTGGTCACTTCTTGATCAAATATGTAGCTCGTGGCATGTTGCCTTCAAATCTACTCAAAGCATCTTCAAAAGTTCCCATTGAAAACATCAATGTTGTCTTTCAATGAAGTGATTAATTTGGATTGGGAATTATCTTGAACAAGAAAGTTGATGAATATTTTTGCCCCGGAGTGTTCGCTTTTGGGATTTCTAGTTACTCCTTGGTTGTATGGTCACACTTCTTCTCAGTCTCCATATAATAATTTGTGGCGGTTCTTATTTAATGCTATCCAAGTAACATTGCCTCAACTAGACCAAATCTGGTCGAATTTCAATATCAAATTTGCCATAGATACAACTTCTCTCAACACTTTCAAGGATGATGAAATATTGCGTTGTAAAGAGACTTAGTTTGAAGTTACTTTGTTTTGACTTATAAAGATTATAATACATGAGAATGGCAAAGTGATTTAATTTATAGAACTATAACTTGATTTTTTATGTGAATGATATTATTTTTACTTGAATGACAAAGAAGAGATGACTTTGTTAAAGTACGTGACAATAGATTTCATGATAAAGACTCTTGCACCATTGCAATATTTTTTTGGTATAAATTAGTGCAATAAGATCTTCATATACTAGAAAAAGTTTGCCTTGGATATCGTGGACGAAACATTAATATTGAGATGCTGGCCTTTCAAGTCACAAATAGAGAAAAATTGATCATTGGCAAAGGCGATGTTAAATCAATTGAGTATGTAGAGAAAAACACAAACACTTGGGAAGAAACTGTGAAACTTTGCATATACTTCTTGTGTATGTAAATACAAGTATGAATACATATATATATATAGAGAGAAGAATCCCTTTTTCAAGATGTGAGACTATTACATAAAGAGGAAGAAGGTCTATGATGGGCCACTATATGGGTCTTTACATATTCTTTTTCTAACACTCCCCCGCAAGTTGAGCGTACAAGTCATAGGCACTCAGACAAGAACTGATAAAATAGAGCACTCGGTAAGGCCTTAGTGAGAAGATCGACAACTTGGTCAGTAGGCGCAATATGTTTCAATTCCAGCTTCTTCATTTGAACTTTTTCCCGAATGAAGTGGCAGTCAACTTCAATGTGTTTCGTTCTTTCATGGAAGACAAGATTTTTAACTATGTATATCGCAGCTTGACTGTCACAAAGTAAGGTGGCTGACTGATGATGAAGGTTTTACTCCCATATCACCCAGGAGACTCTCAAGTCATGCCAGCTCAGATACAACAGACGCCATTGAACGATACTCAGCTTCAGCCGAAGATCGAGCAACCACAGACTGTTTCTTACTGCGCCAAGTAACAAGGTGACCTCCGAAGTAAGTACAAAATCCGCTGGTGGAACGCCGATCATCCAGGGAACCAGCATAATCAGCATCTAAATACGCAAGCAACGTTGGAGTAGACGAGGAAGAAGTTTTGTATACCAACCCCAGCGAGCAGCGAACAAGAAGCAGCGAGCTGATAACACGTCAACGTAGTTTGAAGCAGGCTAACCGACAAGGTCACAACAGACTGAGCAACGAACTGAGAAGAGACCACGACAAGAACAAATGGTTGCGATAAGACGCAGAGGTCGACAAGCAAGGTAGAGGGAACTTCGGGCGAACAGAGAGAGAAGACCGCGGAGCCCGAGGAAGACAATCCAGCGGCAAGAACCGCGGCAAGAACCGCGGTTAACAGCAGCACAGACCAAACCACGCAGCAAGGACGAGCAGACCACAACGGTTAAAGGAAGGGCAGACCGCAGCGGCAAGGAAGAGCAGGCTGCAGCGGCAAGGAAGAGCAAACCACAACCACTAGAGACTAGAGACCGCAGCGGCAAGGAAGAGCAGACCGCAACGACTAGAGACTAGAGACCGCAGTGACAAGGAAGAGTAGACCACGGGGCAAGGAAGAGAAGACCGGGCAGACCGTGGCAGACACAGAACAGACCTCACGATAGGATCCAACAAAGAAGTCTATAAAAAACTAGAGGAGATCCGAAACCAGAATGGGGGGGGGGAGAGCACAATGAGTACCCTGCGGTCAGAAATTGTCTGTCCGCCAGAGTCCGGAAGTAAAGAGGCCGCAGAGGGAAACCGTAGGGAGGTTGCGGTTAGGAAACCAGAGACCACCCAGAGGGAAACCGCAGGGAGGTTGCGGTTAGGAAACTAGAGACCGCCCAGAGGGATCGATAGCTCTAATACCATGTAGAGAAAAGCACAGACACTTGGAAAGAAACTGTGAAATTTTGCATATACTTCTTGTATATGTAATTACAAGTATGAATACATATATATAGGGAGAGAAGAGAGAGAATAGTCCCTTTTTTCAAAATGTGGGATTATTACATAAAGAGGAAGAAGGCCTATGATGGACCACTATATGGTCCTTTACATATTCTTTTTCTACCAGAGTATATGCCAAGTTATCAACATCTTGTTAGGTAACTTATCTCATACTAAGCCTAACATAACTTATGCTGTTGAAAATCAGATTAGACACGCTCCAAAGGTTAATTCATAGGATCCTTACTACTAAGTCTTGTCCAAAAAGTAAATTATGTTTTCCTCTCATAACCTTTTTGGAATTGAAATTAACAATGACCTGATTAAATACCCCAAGTTGTGCTTGAAATTTTTTACATATATTGATTGGGTTAATTTTTCCTCAGATGGTTAATCGAACACTAAATATTGCTTATCCGTGCATGACAATCTTATAAATCGATGAAGCAAGAAACAAAATGTCATATATTCGCTCCAAGCGTAGATGTTGAATTTAGAGTCACAGACAGACATCTGTGAAGGCATATGATTGTGGACTCATGAAATATTTGAATCTGGTGGGGACTGAGCCACATTATATTGCGACAATTAGACTTCTATTAGTGCTGCATGTCCACCTGTTTAACACGACCGTGCATATCATATTGAAATTGACAAAAATAGTATCAAAAAGAAAATTTAAAATGAGACTATTGTGTTACCTTTCATTTAAGAAGAGGGTTAAATGACCTGATTTGGATCTATTATGGTTCAGTCAATCGAGTTTCCTTCCCATATAATGGGAATGCTGCTTGGGGTTTAATGACAATTATATAAGTGACTAAGATATAAACAACCACCAAAATGAGATACTAAGTTTCTCTCGAGAGAATGTTTTCTAAACACGTGGAATTGCTAGTAATTCCATATCCAACATGTACTCTTTCTCTTAGCCTTTTTCTTTTTTGAATTTATTTTTTAAGAGTTGTCTACTTCTCGCTACTAGCTTTTATAGTTTTCTTTGTGGTTTTCTCTAAGTTGTTTGAGAAATTTGTGTAATGACCCATTCAATAATTTTAGAGGCATTGCCCACTTTGATTCAACCCAGCTAATACTAAGTTGAATGACACATTTTTGTCCACTTTCATGGCCTACATACACTTTCTAGGATGTCACCCATCCTAGGATTACCTTCATTAGAGCACACTTAGCCACACAGTATTTCCAACAAAACTTCACAAACTACTCCAAAAGGCACCTCTAATATTTAAGGCTCTGATTTATTACTTAAGCCAGTAATTTTCTCTCTCATTCCGATGTGAGATTCAATTTATCTTTGTGGTCTCGACTCCTCACATGAGCTCTACACCCTTAAGAGGTCTTTATAATCTCAGCTTCTCACATGAGCTTTGCACCCATAAGAGACTTAGTCTATTACCATGAACTTACCTTTTCTACCTTGCATGAACATGCCTTTGACTCTTTTCTTTTCTTGCCAAGCGCATCCAATAAACTAAGCCATATGGTACTCTTCAAAATCAATAGAAAGAATTTTTAAGAGGTTTTTTTAATAAATTGGAGATGGTAAATATTTGGTTCTAAACAAAGTCTTTTATTTATTGTGCGCGAGTGCATTTGTTCTATTTATCATATCGAGCTCTTCAATTAAGTAGTTGATTGCTCAGAAAAGCTATGTAGCTTGCTTGTGCATGAAGGCTCTGAAATTTTCATGAGGGGGACTTAAGTTTGTATTCTGCTTGATATTTAGGCTTTATGTAGATTTATGATCGGGAATTTTAATACAAAAAATCAGTAAAAAGAAAAAGAAGGATGAGACTAGATTTGCATTTCTTGGGGAACATGTGCAGAAGCTATTGGTTAATCCTACCAAGATCTTGTGGTTCATCCATAGTTTAATGGCTAATAATTTTTAATTACAAAGGAGCCTCAAACATGTTAACTCATTCAAGGAGCTTCACAAAGAATGAAAGACATTGTTTTGTTATCACCCTTGAAGACAAAATTTATGTGGATCAACCACATTGAGCAGAGCGCATGTATCTGAGAACATTTATGGTCTACTCTCATCACACTAGTTATTAGACCGTTTTCTAGACGCCTAGGCCTGCCATCGTGTTCATAATGATCTTTCATATTTTTAATGCACTTTTTTTAATTTTTTCTAGTGATGTTTTTGAGAATTATGTTAAATGCCCTGCTCAGGTGATTTGAGCTATCAAACGCATTTAACTTAGGCTCCGTTTGGCGTGGCGGATACGCGTCGGTCGCACGGACAAAACCGCTCAACCGCGGTTTTTGCCCATTTGGCGGGGCCACAGCCGGGCAGTGGGGCTCCGCCCCACCGCTCTCCGCCCCACCGTTCTCAACCGCGTATTGGGCTGGTTCCTCCTCTAATAGAAGATCTGTAAGTGGATAATCTATCTTTGTGGGTGACAATCTTGTTTCCTTGAAGAGTAAGAAGCAGAATGTTATTGCCCGATCTTTTGTTGAAGCAGAATACCGAGCCATTTCCATTACAAAATGTGAGTTGATATGTTAAATCTATTTGGGGTGATACGAGGTTTCCTGTCTTGGAGGCCATAAACTTGCACTGTGATAATCAAAATTCTATCCACATTGTCACCAAGTTTGTCTTTCATGAGATGACTAAACATATAATGATCAATAGCCATTTTGTGTGAGAGGAAATTCAGAACCAAACCATTACTACCGTGTTTGTGTCATCTGGGGACTAACTTGCTGATATGCTCACAAAAGTTGTTTATGGTAAAATCTTTCACACGTACTCTCTCAAGCTTGGAATGATGGATGCTTATGATGTTAGCTTGAGGTGGTGGTGGTGGTGATGTGTGTGTGTGTGTTAAAAGTCAAGCTACATTAGTCTCACCGGGAAGGAGGGACTATATCTCTTGCTTTCTCGTATTATTACAATGGGAAGTCCATCAGAGAGACTCAAAACGTATAGGAGAACTTCGTTGCCTAAAGGCTCGTTCTTCAACAGTTGGGATGGTGAAGGAAAGTCACGACAATACTCGGAGAAGTTAAACGAACGAATGACCACTTATCAATCTTGGTGCCGAGAGTAGCCAAACAACGGAGATTGACAAAGTGCTAGCTTTGATACCATGTAAGTTACGTAAAAAGGGAAATCTGGTGAAGTGTTTAGGGAGAGAATCATGCCTGACAACTCTCTTTGTAGGGCATCAAAAATATAAGACCAACACTCATATTTTGTTGCAGTTACAACATGTGAGTTGATATGATTTAAATCTATGTTGGGTGATATGAGGTTTCCTGTCTTGGAGGTCATAAACTTGCACTGTGATAATCAAACTTCTATTCACATTGCCACCAACCCTGTCTTTCATGAGAGGACTAAACATATAAAGATCGATTGCCATTTTGTGTGAGAAAAAATTCAGAACCAAACCATATTATCGTGTTTGTGTCATCTGGGGATCAACTTGCTGATATGTTCACAAAAATGTTTCTAGTAAAACCCTTCACACGTACTCTCTCAAGCTTGGTGGATGCTTATGGTGTTAGTTTGAGGTGGGGGGGGGGGGTTAAAGTCAAGCTACCTTAGTCTCATTGGAGGGTGACTATATCTCTTGCTTTGGTGTATTTATTACAATGGGAAGTCAATCTAAGAGACTCAGAACGTAAAGGATAACTTCGTAGCCTAAAGGTGCGTTCTTCAACAGTTGGGATGGTGAAGGAAAGTCACTTGGAGGAGTTTAACGAACGAATGCCCAGTTATTAATCTTGGTGCTGAGAGTAGCCAAACAACGGAGATTGACAAAGTGCTAGCTTTGATACCATGTAAGTTACGAAAAAAGGGAAATCTAGTGAAGCGTCAAGGGAGAGAAGCATGCCTGACAACTCTCTTTGTAGGGCATAAAAAATATAAGACAAACACTAATATCTTGTTGCAATTAGGGCCTTAATGTTCTAACACATTGCTTGATGACTTGATGAGTCTGAGTACCCAAAAACTAATGTTTGGAACACAAACTAATATACATTGCATGATGATTGTGCCGTGCCGTTCACATAGATTTGTGTTTCATTGATGGAGGGCATGCTTCACTACACATCTAATGATCATTTCTTCTTCCTTGCATTAGTTTTCACAAGGAACAAAATAAAAATTGCAGGTAATTTACGTTTGGAAGAAAAAAGGTACATGTTATTTACTAGTTAGATATGAATTATCCCTATCCTTTTTTCTAGCCTGCCACATTTAGAAGGATTCCAATGTAAATACTTTTTCTATTTTGTCTGTGATTGTTAATTGAATGATAGAAGTGTATATAAGCAGGAAAATGCATTGAATCAATATTTATTTACATAAAACTCTATCATGAGTAGAAACTAAAAACTGTATATCGAATTAGTTCTGACAACTCAGTAATATTATGGTTTCCTTTTTGAATTTTTAGCTATTTTGACTAGATTCATTTTAATGATAATGATCAATCAAGAGAGAAACAGTGTAGTTAAGTGTAGTGAAGTAAAAAGTAAATAGTCAAAGTAGAAGTAGAAAAAAATTAGTACTAATTTCTTAGTCGGTTGTATCATTAGCCATTTCTTTCTTTTTGTGTGTGTCAAAGTTACCACAAATTCACTGATTTCCACTGCTTTATTGCTGCTGGATTGGCTATATGGCTTACTTCTATTGGACTTGGGGTTGTCAAGGTACTGCTACCTCGTAGGAATTTTATCCCATGTATATATATGTTATACATTTACATAAGCGTGCAAAAAAGCCCAATCCGAGTTCGCTCAGTTAAAGCTCCGTTAGTCTTGGGCCTGGTTAGGATCAGTCCTAGGACAAGCCTAGGGGACCCTGACAGACCCTCTATTTAAGTTGTGGTGTTTGGCCTAGTACCCAAACTATGTCGGGCCTAGGCTAGGCTCGGATAGCAGGCCTTGCGTGGTGCCTGGTCAGTCTCATAAGGGTCTGGTAGCACAACATTGCTCGGCTATAAAGTTGAGTTGCGCCCTGTATAGTTATAGCGTTGGGCAACACCCAATTGTAAAGCTGGGGGTTGCCTAACACTTATTGTTGGGATGCCCGCCAATCAATAAGTGATGGGTGGACGTCCAACACTAAATATTGGATGGCATCCCAACAATTACTGTTGGGTCGCGCTTAGCGGCCTGGTTGGCTTGACCTGGATAGACAGAGCCCCCTTTCAAGGGAGTCCTGGGCCTGACATAGGTTTGGCAAAAGCGAGGCTTAGGCATTGGGCTTGTCATAATAAAGCTTAGCTCTGCGGGCCTTTTGTGCATGAATACTTGTACATATATACATATATTTTTGTTATGGTCCCCCACAACCAGTTATTCAATTTTATTTATATTTCATTTTTACATGTCGCGTTTAATTATTAGATCTGAGTCATTTTATTATATTAGTTTATATTAGACGTTTTAGTATTTTATATAAGTCCAATTGTTCAGACTTATTACGCTTATGCCATTTTTGTAATTCAATTCAAGGGACCTCTTGGGTCATGAATAGCTATGAATGAGATTATGAAAGTTCTCTTATTCTCTAGTTCTTTCCTCTTCATCCTCTCCCTCTTCTTCCTCCTTTACGTATTTTCCTTAGTTTGAGCTTGGTTCCTTAGCCCCTTGTATTTCCGCCTCCACCTCCCCTCCGACGAGATCCTGATGACGTTACGGGAGAAGCCCATAACCGGTTGGTATCAGATCCCTTCGGTCCTCCTCTCTTCCACAATAAACCCGAAAGTTGAAATGAGTTCCACATTTCAATCCTCTTCTTCCGAGTACAAATGACTGGCATGCGATCCTTCCAGCTACCACCGGAAGCGAGCCCTAGTTTTGCAAGGGGAGCCATCATTAACCTTACCAACTTGCCATTCCCAGCCGATCACAACACCCAAGGTTCCCCCCGCCCCTCTGCTTCTCCACACTCAACAAACTAGGATTTGTGCTCCCCAATCGTCTGGGATCAGTACAACATCAAGCTCAAAGTTGACGCCCTTCTAGGAATTAGTTTATGTTGATGAGGGCTTGACGACGTCATGCGTAGCCCTAACTCTCTAGTCGACCTCCCTCTGTTGATCCTGTGCAGCCCTCACCATCTCATTGATCTCTTATGTGCCTCGTCGACTTCCTCTGTAACTCCGTCAACGACCATCCTTCTACTTCTTCCATCGGTCCAGCCGCAGCAATGGCTCCTTACTCTATTGATTAAATTAATTAAAATCTTAATTGGATTAATTATTTAATTACGTCATCATGATAATGAGCTCTGATGAGCAGATTGGCTCCATTCAATGTTCCAGCAGTTCTCGGAGATGTCGGTATCACACCAAGTCGCGACTTATTGCCAATATCAAAAGACTACTTTGGGGGACCATCCCATCTAAGAAGTGGTGGAGACCAGCCCCGATCAGGGCGACACAAAAGTTCCCGACACCGCACCCGACCGGACCTCTACCGACCATGAGATATTGCATTTTATTTTGCAAATTTTTTTATTATTTTTATTTGTAGTTTTGTTGGGACTTGGTTGTTTGCACGCCTGCGAGCGCAGCCACGTTACTTTCTTATTATTGTCGTTATGTTATTTTTTTGTTGGTATATTAATTTCTCCAAGTGGACTTGCACGTGAAAAACAAAACCAAAGAAGCTTGCCCAGGCCTCAGAAGACTCCCACCGGTTCAATTGATGCACTTATTAAGGTTCCCAGCCGCAAGCCGTCCCCGACTTTGTCGCACACGCTCCGCTCGTCGCAGAACACATCCTCCTCCTCCGACGATTTCGGCGGCAGTTCCAGCCGCGTCCCTGCCATGATTGCTCTTCCAGGTGGTTTCCGCACCCATTCAAGCTCAGCCATGGCCACTCCTTTGAAGATTCAGACAGTTTGGGAGTTGTGTCCGTAAGTATAAATGTGAATTTTCATTTGCTGTGTGAGGGTGGCTGAATGTAATGAGTTGTGGAATATTTTGTTTGAGTTTTGCTTCCTTCGCATCCAGAATCATAGGTCTTGTGAGTTTTTTTCTTCCAATTGCTGAATGTTGAAAAAACCCGTTTGCTGTGAATTTAATTCCCGTTTGAGAGGGGTTTTATGTAATTTTTCTTCTTAAGAGGTTGTTGATGTTGAGGTTAATAAGATTATGTTTGTATTCTGTTTGAGTTCAGTTATATGAGAGTTGTTCTGTGTTGATCCCGATTTGGTGATTGTAGCTACTGTCCCGTTGGAGAAGATGATTGTTGTTATGTTCATTATTTGATCCCGTTAATAGGTTTTAGCATAGTTTTGTGTTTCTATAACTAGTCCCGTTGGAGACAATGATGAATAGCGAGTTGTGATGTTCATTACTTGATCCCGTTAATACGTTTTAGCATTGTTTTCTGTTTCCATAACTAGTGAATCCTTGAGATGTGAAAGTTGCTTGCAGAGAGATTTTGGAGATAGGGTAATCGGTGCTTGTTGCTGTTTGTTCCCGTGAACAATTGCAAGAGATTGTGTTGCTGTGAAAAAAAACGTTGAGTGATTGAGATTTCATGGAACCACTTAGTGTGTGAGTGAGTGGAATTTCTCTTTGGTGCCCGTATGCAATAGCGGCCGACCTCGGAGCGGGAGATCGAAGGTGACGAGTAATTCCTCGTGGGATTGCCGTCGACCTCGATTGCGGAAAGACGCCTCTTTCTGTGGGTAACTTGTTTCTTTATCTTCCTTTGCGTGTGTCTGCAATTTTTATCGTAGGATAATAGATTCATTGCTGAGTTTTCGCCCGGATTTTGTTAACAAATGTTACGTCGAAACTCCCAAACAGAAACGTATTTGGAGGTCACAATTTTCGTTTTTCTACGACAAGGGGAACAGAACGAAAGTTGCAAACTTCCTTCACCGAATTTAGAATTGAACCATTTTTTAAGAAAATTTATTTTAAACAAAATAGTTATTTTGTGCTTCACAAAAATCTAAGTTGTTTCATTTCTTAAAGTGAGCGCAACACCCGCTCAAATATCTTTGCAAAAATTCATAAAACATTGCATGCAATTAGAGTTTCCTAGAAAAAAGCCGACAGACGCACAAACCCTACACGCCATCCTGCATCAATTTGATATCAGAGCTAGGTTCCGAAATTTTCCAAGTTTCAGAATTCTCACTGCGTAGAATAGAAACCCACATATCAAAAAAAGAAATAATTTTAATAGCATAATTATTCATTCATACTTGTTTGTTTGCATGCATCTACGTAGTGGTAGGTTAGTGAGTATGAGTTCACCCTATCACAATTCACCATCTGAACACCCTCAAGAGGTAAATTCAGAGATGCGTCGAGTTGAACATGGTCAATCGAGTTGTGGAATTGAAGGGAATGAACCACCCCCGTGGTTTTTACCTTTCGCCCACCAAATGGCAGCGCTAACTGAGAGCATCTATCAAGTGCGAGAAGGCTTTGAACATCTTAGCATTTGGGTGAATAGTTTAGAAGTACCCTCTCGAGTTTCAATGTCACCTCCAATTCGAGATGAGGATTCTGTCCGTCCACATCACAAAGTCCCACCTTACTACGTGGAAATATCTACACTTAAGAGGAATCCTGTATTTGAGGAAGAGGTTAGAAATCCTATAGAAAGGTTTGAGTTTGAGCACTACCGGGGTAGAAATTCCCCAAGGTATTTTCCTGAACCCCAATGAGAACCTTTCTTTGGCTCTCGAGATAATTTTTTGAGAGACCCTTTTATGACATGACAAGAGAAGAGGGACTCAAGACCATCGTCGACCTATACCAGCCATACATCGTGATGATTGACCTAAAGATTGGCATCGACCGCCACCCCCACGGTGTCAAGACAATCGTGATCCTTATGATGATGATTACGACTATCCTTCCCGGGATAGGTGACCGGATCTCGCACGAGTTGTAAAATTAGATCCGCCTCTTTTTGATGGTTTTATGGATCCAAAAGTCTTTTCTGGCTGGGTTATAGACATAGAGACCTATTTGAGTGGTATCGTATGACGAAGGACCAAAATGTTCAGTTCGCCGAAATGAGGTTGTCTGGACGAGCAAAAATCTTTTGGATAAGTGAAGAGCGTAGCCTAGAGAGGAATGACCGTCCTCCCATTACATATTGGCCACACATGAAAGACATATTGGAGGAGCAGTACATTCCCCAGCACTATCAGACCCATCTACGAGATGAGCTGACGTCTCTACATCAAGGCTCCAAATCAGTATCTGATTATCTGGCTGAGATGAAAGATCTTATGATTCGGTGCAACATAGTAGAACACCCACAAGATACCTTATCTAAATTTAGGCGTGGACTACGTCCTGAGATCTGAGATGAGTTGATTCAATATGGTGACTATTCCCTAGTAGAGACCATATCTATCACCATCGATATCGAGGAGCACCAGAAGAGAACCTCTCGGTTCAAATCTCAGACCAAAGCAAATACTCCTTATAAGAAAGAAGAACATAAGGGTAAGGAGAGTGCATCAAAGCCTACAACGAAATACACGAGAGATCAGAAAGGGAAGTCCCTCATAAGAATTGTGACCCCTTCACAGATCCGATGTTATGAGTGCCAGCAGATGAGCCATATATCTAAGAATTGTCCCAAGAGAAAAGACACGTTAGTTATTCATGAGGTGACTGAGGAGGATGAGTTTGTAAAAGTGACTCTAGTTGAGAAGGACTCTCGTGTCTTAAATGGCAAAGTGTATGATACCCCTAGTGATGAAGAGATTGATCCCGACGTTCTAGTGGTGAGGTGCATGTTATCTACACCACAAGAATCCGCAGATTATTGACGGACGAACATCTTCCAGGCCTACTTTAAGGCTGGGGAGAAATGTGTCGTTTGGTAGTGGATAGGCAGATAACGTGAGTTGTATGAACGTGATAGCTGTGACAACTTTATCTCGCATGGGACTCACTACTGAGCCACACCCTTCCCCATTTCAGGTAACTTGGGTCACCAAGACTATACTATCAGTGACTAGGAGATGTTTGGTGCCTATCACTATCGGCACGTACTCCGATATGATCTGGTGTGATGCGATGCCTATGGATGTGTGTCACGTATTACTTGGGCGACCTTGGTTGTATGACCGAGAGTCACCATATATGGCAGGTCCAACACTTGCTCATTTCTACTGGATGAAAAGGGAGTAGTGTTGACCCCGGTGCGACCCAAAACACCATCTCGTGCGAGCCATAGTGCGAAAGAATCTCTTCCTCCTACCAAAAGGAAGAAAACTCTTAGCATCATACGAGATACAGAGTTCCATCAAGAGAGTTTTGATGGTGGTTTCTATTATGTCTTAGTGGTCTTACATGCATTTAACCTATTAGAGAGGTATGAGTCTATTCCTATACCTACTAGGAGACTCCTAAAGGAGTTTCAGGACATACACCCTGATGAGCTTTCGGCCGAGTTACCTCCCATGAGGTCTTTTGAACACGCGATAGATCTTGTTCCTGGAGCTTCCCTTCCTTATCCACCACATAACCGATTGAATCCTGCCGCCCACGAGGAGCTGCAGAAGCAGATCGGAGAGTTACTAAATAGAGGCTTTATTCGACATAGCCTTAGTCCATGTGCGGTGCTTGCCCTCCTTGCCCCGAAAAAGGATGGTGCTTGGCGAATGTGTGTTGACAGTCACGCAGTCAACAAGATCACAGTGAAATACCGATTCCCGATACCCCGACTGGATGACATGCTAGACATGTTTACTGGAGCCACGATCTTCTCTAAGATCGAGCTTCTTAGTGGATATCACCAGATACGAATTTGCGAACGAGACGAGTGAAAGACTGTCTTCAAGTCGAAGGACTGACTTTATGAGTTACTTGTGATGCCCTTTGGGTTATCCAATGTCCCTAGTACTTTCGTTCAGATGATGACCCAGGTCTTCAAACCTTATATTGGGAAGTTTGTAGTAGTATATTTCGATAATATCTTGATATATAGTCGGACTGATAGTGAGCACTTGACTCACCTACGTACTATCTTTGAGTTCTTGCGAGCTAAGCGACTGCATATCAACTTGAAGAAATGTGTTTTTATGGCTGAGTCCGTTATCTTTCTTGGTTATATAGTGAGTTCCACTGGCATCACTATGGATCCCGAGAAGTTTTGAGCGATTCGCGAGAGGCCTACACCCCAGAACTTTAACGATGTCCATAGTTTTCATGGACTAACCACATTTTATCGTCAATTATTAAGAACTTCAACACGATTATGGCGCCAGTCACTGAGTGTACGAAGAAGGGAAATTTCTAGTGGACGTCATCCGCAATTAGAGCCTTTGAGATTATCAAGGATAAGATGTCCACTGCACCTTTTTTGAGACTCCCTGATTTTAGTCAGGTGTTTGAGGTATCCTGTGATGCCTCCGAGGTTGGGATTGGAGGCGTTGGATTTTTCCGTGAAAAGCTTTCGGGCCCGAAGCTGAATTATTCTAATTACGAGCGCAAGTTCTATGCGATTGTACATACGTTACGTCATTGGAGACATTATTTATTGCCCAAGGAGTTTGTTCTCCACTCCGATCATCAGGCGTTACGCTATATCAATTCGCAATAAAAGTTGAACCCTTGACAAGCTAAATGTGTATCTTATCTACATGAGTACGCCTTCGTTCTCGAGCACTTTAAGGGAACGAAGAATATGGTTGCAGACGCCCTTAGTCGAGTCACCCTCGTATTATCTTAGATGCGTACTCAGGTGATAGGATTTGAGCGTATCAAAGACGATTATTTCAGTTATCTCGATTTTAGTGGTATCTATGATACGTTACGTTCAGATTCCTTTCACGAGGAGACCGATTATCTCATTTGAGACGGATATTTGCTTCGTGGGACCCGTTTATGTATTCCTCGCAACTCGTTGCAAAACTTTATTGTATGAGAATTACATGATAGAGGCTTAGGTGGACACTTTGGACGAGATAAGACGATAGCCTTAGTAAAGGAACGATTCTATTGGCCCGAGATGAAACGGGTTATCACACAGATTGTCAGTAGCTGCTGCACCTGTCAGGTAGCGAAGGGCAATAAACAACCCGCCGGATTATATACACCTTTACTGGTGCCCAGTATTCCATGGGATGATGTTGGCATGGATTTTGTGCTTGAGTTGCCACACACTTTTAGGAAGCATGATTCCATACTTGTAGTGGTTGATCGTTTTTCTAAAATGTCGTATTTCATCCACTGCAACAAAACCGATGACGCCTCCCATATAACCCGTATTTATTATAAAGAGATTGTCGCACATCGAGTGATACCTAAGACTATCGTTACCGATCGAGATGTCAAGTTCACCAGTTATTTCTGGAAGTCACTCTGGAGACTGTTAGGAACTAAACTTTTATTTTTGACTGCCTATCATCAACAGACCGATGGTCAAACTGAGATTGTAAATAGAAGTTTAGGAAATTTACTGTGTTGTTTGGTAGAAGATCACCAGAGAAATTGGGATCTAATTCTTCTGCATGCTCAATTGGCCTATAATAATTCGAAGAATAAATCTACGGGTTTATCTTCTAATGATGTTGTT
Organism: Platanthera zijinensis; assembly: GCA_039513925.1. Classification (NCBI taxonomy): domain Eukaryota; kingdom Viridiplantae; phylum Streptophyta; class Magnoliopsida; order Asparagales; family Orchidaceae; genus Platanthera; species Platanthera zijinensis. The sequence goes on from CM077078.1 coordinate 18,870,005, forward strand.
TATGGTCACACCGCATGAATGTCACTTGATTTAGCACCACTACCACCCGCTTTTAGGACTAGCCAGTTTGCACACGACTATGCATTGCATTTGCATGATTTACATAAAGAGATTGAGCGGAAATTGCATGGTATTTATGATTTATATGTAATTCAAGCTAACAAACATAAAAGAACTAGTTTCAAAGTGGATGACTTGGCGATGGTTCAGCTAAATCCAGAACGGTTACCTTCGGATATCGAAAAGAAGTTAGCTGACCGTAGAACTGGACCTTTTAGAGTGGTAAAGTGGGTTGGGTAAAATGCGTATGAACTTGAAATGCCTTCCGTTTGGGGAGAAAATCCGGTTTTTAACGTAGCCGATCTAACTTTATTTCACGATTATCCACATGAATCTTTAGATATTCTCTTGTCTTCTAATCTATTTGATTCTTCTAGGTTGGTGAGTGCTAGTGAGGAGCCACATTCAGGACACACCGACACTAATTCAGTTACTGACACACTACCGACAGTTCTTCCGTTTTCCACTGACAGTTTTTAGGCCAAGCATGAGACACCAGGTGATTCTTCCATACCAGTTCCCAGAGCCGTTGACAGACTTCCGCGACAGATTTCTATTCCCGAGCAGATATTGGATGACAAGACAGTGACCACTACTGATGATGGTTTTTAGAGATTACTTGGTTCGTTGGCATGGCAGACCGGAGACCGAGATCAGTTGGGTCTTGATCGAGGAGTTGGAACGCATGGATGCTGATCTACTACAACACTACCACGCGGAGCACTCACCAGAGATGAGTGATTTCGAGAGGGGGAGAGTTGGTGGAGACCAGCCCCGATCAGGGCGACGCAAAAGTTCTCGACGCCGCACCCGACCAGACCTCTACCGGTCATGAGATTTGCATTTTATTTTGCAATTTTTTTTATTTTTTTTTATTTGTAGTTTTGTTGGAACTTAGTTGTTTGCATGTCTGCGAGCGTAGCCACGCCACTTTCTTATTATTGTAGTTATGTTATTTTGTTGTTGGTATATTAATTTCTCCGAGTGAACCAGCACATGTATGAAAAAAAAACCAAAGAAGCTTGCCCAGGTTGCAGAAGACTCCCGTCGGTTCAATTGATGCACAGATTAAGGTTCCCAGCCGCAAGCCGTCCCCAACTTCGTCGTACACACTCCGCACGTAACAGAACACATCCTCCTTCGACGACGATTTTGGCGGCAGTTCCAGCCACATCCCTGCCACGATCGCTCTTCCCGGTGGTTTCCGCACCCATTCAAGCTCAGCCATGGCCACTCCTTTTGGGATTCAGATAGTTTGGGATTTGTTTCCGTAAGTATAAATGTGAATTTTCGTTTGCTGCGAGGGTGGCCGAATGTAATGAGTTGAGGAATATTTTGTTTGAGTTTTTGCTTCCTTCGAGTCCAGAATCATAGGTCTTGTGATGTTTTTTTCCCATTGCTGAATGTTGAAAAAACCCGTTTGCTGTGAATTTGATTCCCGTTTGAGAGGGGTTTGATGTAATTTTTCTTCTTAAGAGGTTGTTGATGTTGAGGTTGATAAGATTATGTTTGCATTCTGTTTGAGTTCAGTTATAGGAGAGTTCTTCTGTGTTGATCCCGATTTGGAGATTGCAGCTACCGTCCCGTTGGAGAAGATGATAAATAGTGAGTTGTGATGTTCATTATTTGATCCCGTTAATAGGTTTTAGCATTGTTTTGTGTTTCCATAACTAGTCCCGTTGGAGAAGTTGACGAATAGTGAGTTGTGATGTTCATTATTTGATCCCGTTAATAGATTTTAACATTGTTTTGTGTTTCCATAACTAGTGAATCCTTGAGATGTGAAAGTTGCTTGCAAAGAGATTTTGCTGATAGGGTAATCGGTGCTTGCTGCTGTTTGTTCCCATGAACAATTGCAAGAGATTGTGTTGCTGTGAAAAAAAACGTTGAGTGATTGAGATTTCATGGAACCACTTAGTGTGAGTGAGCGGAATTTCTCTTTGGTGCCCGTATGCAATAGCGGCCGACCTCGGAGCGGAAGATCGAAGGTGACGAGTAATTCCTCGTGGGATTGCCGTCGACCTCGATTGCGGAAATACGTTTTTTCCGTGGGTAACTTGTTTCTTTCTCTTCCTTTGTGTGTGTCTGCAATTTTTCTCGTATGATAATAGATTCATTGCTGAATTTTTGCCCGGATTTTGTCAGCGAACACTGCGTTGAAACTCCCAAACGGAAACTTATTTGAAGTTCACGATTTTCATTTTGCTACGAAAAGGGGAATAGAACAAAAGTTGCAAACTTACTTCCCCGGATTTAGAATTGAATCATTTTTTTTAAAAAAAGTTAATATAAATAAAATAGTTATTTTGTATTTTACAAAAATCTAAGTTGCTTCATTTCTTAAAGTGAATGCAACACCCGCTCAAATATCTTTGCAAAAATTCATAAAACATCGCATACAATTATGGTTTCCTAGAAAAAAAGACGACAGGAACGGAAACCCTACGCGTCGTTCTGCATCAAGAAGCCACCGATCCCACCACTGCCCAACGAAGCCATCGATCTTACCAGAGCCCGAAGAATCCCCACCAATCTCAGCAGTTCTCGTCGCCCCATCCTCGCCTCCGTTCCAGTCACTTGTTCTTTCGGCTCCTCTAGAGATATTCCTTCAAGCGACCTCCCCCTAATCGACACCGCCTCCTCCGATCGCCACAACTCACATCCAGCAAGGTCTTGCATCGACCTTGACCATCTACTAGACACACTTGCCCGACCCCAAATATTATGTTTTGCAGTCCTCCCTCAACAAACACCTCCGCCTTGCCAAAACTCTGTAGACCTTGGTCCTTAGGAACCCTGTCGTCACTGTCTGGATTCATTGATTTTGCCTGTATGCACACAACCATTGTCCAGCAACTTCCTCAATATCTTTGCAGTACACAATGAAGGTTTTTCACTCGATGCAGCCTCCACTTCAGCACGTGCTACAAGGAACTATTATGGACAAAAATTAAGGATCCAAATGTTCAAACTATCTGCGCCGCGTTCGAGCTTGGGGAGAAGCTCCATTCGAATGTCGTGTGGGATGTTATGGTCCCACACGTCCAGTTATCCAGTTTTATTTATGTTTCATTTTATGTCAGTGTCGACGCATGTTGCGTTTAATTATCAGGCTGAGTCAGTTTATTATTGTAGTTTATATTATGCACTTTTGTATTTTATATAAGTCCAACTCTTCACACTTATTACACTTATGACATTTTTGTAATTCTATTTAAGAGACCCCTTGGGCCATGAATAACTATGAATTAAATTATGAAAACTCTCTTCTTCTCTCCAGTTCTATTTCTATCCAGTTCTTTCCTCTTCATCCTCATTCTAAGATTGGGGTTAAGTAAGGTTCCCTCTTCTTCCTCTGCTGCGCATTCTCCGTGAGTTGAGCTCGGCTCCCTTGTATCTCCACCCCCACCGAAGATGTTATGGGAGAATCCTATAACAAGTTCCCTTTGTTCTTCTGTGCTTTTAAACTTTATTAAAAAATTTTAAGGATCGGATTATCTCTAATTAAATAGCTTGAACATATTGGTTTTGTTAAAGGAATCTGTCCAAAAGCCCGATGTAAGGCCCAGTAAGGGCCCATTCTCCTCCTCAAGCTTTAGTCTCACATCTTAGAATGATAATATTGTATACCTCTCTTCTCCTATAAATACACATCCCTTGTATCTTGTTGCATATAAAGAAAGGAATTAATAAAAAGAAATTATGATAATTTCCTTCTTTGTCTTTTTCCACATGGTATTAGAGCAAGAACGATTCTAAAAAGTTCTTTTTCAACTCTCTACCGCTTGCTTGTTCTTCCCGTTTCCTTGGACCGGCAGTTAGCACTCTTCAGACCGCAGTTTTCCCCCTCCTCTCTTCTTCGTCCCGCTGCTTCCCTGCATCGCTATTTTTATAGCCCTCGACAGTTGCCATCGTGGGACCCACGTGCTTGGCCTCTTCCATGACTATACAACCCTAAGGCGCTAGCCGCATGGCTCTGGTTGTCGCTCTTGTTCACCGAATCATCTCTTCGGCGTCTCTGCTAGCTCCTCGCCGCGGTCTCCTGATCGACTGTTCATCTCTTCCTCTCCCAGGCGATCTCCTCTCGCTTACCGTGCCTCTCAGTTCTCTTTCTTAGCCGCAATCCCCTGCTTCTCGACTGCTTGCCTGCGAGACTGCTCGCTCGCCTAATCACCTACCTACTGTTGACTACTCGCCTGGTTGCCTGCCGTTTACAGTGCTATCTTGCCCGCACACTCTGTCTCGCCTGTTAGCAGGGTCTCCATCAAGGGTCATCTCTCTCTGACCGCAGAAGCCTGGCCGCCGAGTTCTTTCTTTGCCTAACTGCAGCAACAACCCTCTGCCTGACCGCAAAAGCCTAGTTACCGAGGTCGTCCTTTGCCTATCCGCATCAGTCCTTCCTCTGCCTGACCGCGGGGTTCTCCTCTATGTAATCGCCAAAGGCTGACCGCAGTAGTCTATCTGCCGAAGTCTTCTGTTGCCCCAATGGTCTCGAATAAGGCTCCGTCTCTTTCCGCTCGTGCATCAACACCTCTTCCTGAAGTTTGTGATGAGCTTTATATCGCGACCATCTCTTTTAATGGGAAGAACTTTGTTGAGTGGGTGCTCTCCGTCCATCGTGTTCTTTAGACAAATAGCCTCTTACATCATCTCACTAAGCCCACCCCTACTGAGCCCACCGAAGATTGTCTCTGTGATGATGGTCGTGTCCAATCATGGATCCCCAACTCTATGGATAGCGAATCATATCGTATGACCATGTATCATGAAACGACAAAGACAATGTGAGATGAACAACTCTCTCTATTCCGGCAAGGACAACCTTCAATACCTCTTTGATATCATCACATACCTCCAGTCTTTAGACACAGGGGTAGATGGGGAGTTAGCCTCCCTTGTTGCTCAGTCCAAAACTTTGGTCGAGGTCTGGATTCAACATCAACCCCTAACCATGGATCTCGTTGCCCAACGTGCTCAAAAAGAAGCAGTTGGTATTGCCATGACGATGGCTCGTGTTCCGCCTCATCTCCACAACGTCCAGGCTCAGATATTGTTTTCTTATACCATTCTCTCTCTCTCAGATGATTACTCCATTCTTTTGAAGGTGACCCCCTTCCCCCCAGATGCTCTCGGACCTCTCTCTTTGGCTCTGCTCCATCACTCACCTACCTCTCACCCCGCTCCATCAGCTTGTGGGGTCGCACCGGCCGACCTCGACCCAAGTGTACTCATTGTGATCGGGATGGACATCTTGAGTCTATATGTTATCATAAGCATGGTCTCCCCCCCACCCTATGCCTCAATTGCCATTGATACGTCTTCCACTACCTTGTCGACATTGAAGCCATGCGCACCCAGCTCCAGCATCTCCAGGGGTTACTTAATCATCCGTCTGACTTTTTTGCTTCTATCTCCAATGAAGGTATCTCTTGTCTTTCGCATAGTCCAAATTGGATTGTGGACTCCAGTGTCACACACCATATTACTTCGCAGAAACCACCTCATTACTTGGAATTTATGCATCCAAAGTTTATCACAGTGGCCAATAATGAAACTGCCCCTATCTCTGGTTCTGCTGATATGCATCTCAATTCCTCTCTCTCTCTTTGCCCGGTTCTTCATTTGTCGAGCTCTCCTTTCAATTTTCTCTCTATTAGTCGTGTTACTCAAGACCTTGACTGCTCTGTAACCTTCACTTTTTCTTCTTTTGTGCAAGATCGACGAATGCAAAATATTATTGGTAAAGGACTATGTTACGCCCCCGCTACGCTTTGCGGGTCGTCAATATGTTCGGAGGAGCAAGGACGTGCTAAACAACGGGGCTGAACCTTCCGGTTCAGCCCCCACTCAATGAACCGCCGGCCTGGGGCTGAACCAGGCGGGTTCAGCCCCCTTGGGAAGGGCCGGCCGGCCCCTCCATGCCCGGATATATTTATATCCGGGCAGCCCCCCTTTGGGGATTATGGAGAGTATTATCAGGTTAGCTTCTTCCTCCCTCCTCAAACACTAATTCTCTCCTTTAGCCTTCTAGATCTCTCTTAGTTGCTTTCTCTCCTAGTTTTCTCCTAACATTTGGTATCAGAGGTGTTCGTCTCTCCGAAATGGTGACCACTCGCACTCAAGAGGAGTCCTCGCGGATTGAAACCCTAGAGGAGAACGTTGTTGGGTTAACCGATTCGATGGCGGCTTTGGAAGGGCGGTTGGACGCTCGGATGGAGGAGTTGTAGACGCTGTTGAAAGGTAAGGCACCGGCGAGCGAAGATTCGGCCGGATCAGGGGCCGATCCAGCGGCGACGGGCGTGCGGCTTGCGGAGGGCGTCGGCGTGCGGGTTCCGGAAACAGAGCGGATGCGCGTATCGGGCGGGATCGCGCCTGGCACGGCGTGGCCGGGGACGGGCGGAGTTGGCTCGACGGCCTTCGGTCTTCCCGGAGGGTCGGCGGCGGCGTACGGGGGTGCGGCGGGCTCATTTCTGCTGGGATCTGCAGCAGCGGGGCTCGGCGAGCCTGGATTCGGCCAAGGACAGTGGCGCCGGGGCGGTGACGACCCGTTTGGGTTCCGGCGGCCACCAGACACGATGGGACAGCAAAGAGGGGGGCTCCTCCCTCCTCCCCGCGGGTTTGGGCCTCCTGGGGTGGCCGGTTTTGGCCCAGGATGGGGCGGCCAGCCGCAACCCCCGCCTTGGGGAGCAGGTCAGCATCATGGCTACGGCGGTTTCGAGCAAAGGGAGCCCGCAAGACGGGAAGGAGGCCAGGGAACACAACGCTTGACTCCCGGATTAACTCGTATGTACTTTCCGGAGTTCGAGGGCGGTGACGCCTTGGAATGGATTCAAAAGGCGGAACTTTTTTTCCAGTACCAGGAGGTGCCTGACGGACAGTGGGTGCAGTTGGCGTCCTTTCACTTGAAGGACGACGCATTTCAGTGGACGCAGTGGTTCCTGCGGGGACGGGAGTACGTGCCTTGGGGGGAGTTTGTGGATGGATTTACGGCCAGATTTGGTCCACTGGAGTACGACAACTTTGAAGCCCTCCTTCAGAAGCTTCGTCAAAAAGGATCAGTGCTGGAGTACCGCACTGAGTTCGAGAAGTTGGAAAATAGGGTTCAGTGGCCGGAGAGGACACTCTACAGCTGTTTCATCTCGGGTCTCAAGGAGCACATTCTTGACGAAGTGCAGGCACTCATGCCTCGTTCCTTGAACCACGCCATTACTTTGGCACGTATCCAGGAGGAGAAGTTCAACAGACAGCGAGCCCGCATCACGAGTCGGACAGCCTTGGCCCCGACCACAGCAGCACGACGGGAGCAGCACACGGGTACCAAACCAACGGTGACTCGGTTGTCTTGGAGTGAGTTGGCCGCTCGGAAGGAGAAGGGCCTGTGCTTTAATTGCGACGAGAAGTTTGTGTCAGGTCATAAATGCCAAAAGCTGCAGGTTTTCATGTTGCATCAGGATGAGGACGGGCCGGCTCCGGACGAGGAATTGGGGGAGGAATTGGAGGAGACCGAGTTTGGAGTTTCTCTACATGCTCTCGAGGGTTGCGCTCCCCCGCTTACAATGCGGCTGGCGGGCCGGTTTGCCCAAGAGAGGGTTACTATTCTGGTGGACAGTGGGAGCACCCACAACTTCATACATCCTGACGTAGCACAGCGCGTGGGACACGTGGTTGACAAGGGGGCTGCCTTTCATGTTATGGTGGAGGATGGCAGCAAGCTGCAGTGCGAGGGGGTGCTGAAGGGAGTGGAAATGCGGATAAACGGTTATGTGGGACGGACTGACGTCTACTTATTGCCTATTCGGGGTTCAGACATGGTGCTGGGAGTTCAGTGGTTGCGCCAGTTACAGCGGGTGACTTTTGATTGGAAGCACATGACTATGGAGTTTGTGCACGGGGAAAAACAGTTTTGCCTAAAGGGTATCATGTCCTCTCCTGTTAAGGAGGTTTCTCTTCGCAGCTTGCAGCGGTTGAGCGGGGATGGGCAGATCATGGCCGTCCTTCGGGAGGTCCAGACCGGCGATTCCACACTTTATGAGGTACCGGTTCAGTTACAGTTACTTCTGACTGATTATGCTGACGTTTTTCAGGAGCCACACACTTTGCCACCGCCGAGGTTTCGGGATCACCGTATCCCGCTCAAGGCGGGAGCTGAGCCTACGAATGTTCGTCCTTACCGCTACCCACACGTTCAGAAGGCGGAGATCGAACGCAGTGTCCGGGAGATGCTGGAGGCCGACATCATTCGGCCGAGTACGAGTTCCTTCTCGGCTCCTATTATTTTGGTCAAGAAAAAGGATGGGTCCTGGAGATTCTGTGTGGACTACCGGGCCTTGAACGGCGCTACTGTCAAAGATAATTTCCCGATTCCTCACATAGAAGAGTTACTGGATGAGCTGCATGGAGCGCAACATTTCACCAAGCTGGATCTTCGTTCCGGATATTATCAGATATTGATGGCACCGGAGGACGTCCATAAGACGGCTTTTCGGACACATGACGGCCATTATGAGTTTTTGGTTATGGCCAATGGGCTGACTGGAGGGCCCGCTACATTCCAGGCCAACATGAATGAGATATTCCGAGACTTCCTGCGGGTGTTTGTCCTGATATTTTTTGATGATATCCTCATCTACAGCGCGACCTGGGAGGACCACGTGCACCACGTGGAACAGGTTCTTGCCAGACTTCGTCAGCACCATCTTTATGCCAACCGTTCCAAATGCTCCTTCGGGCAGGCAGAGGTGGAGTACTTGGGTCATTTGGTCTCTGGTCAGGGCGTTCGGGCCGACCCGCGGAAGATTCAGAGTATGCGGTCCTGGCCGCGACCGGTTACAGTTCGTGCCTTGCGGGGTTTTTTGGGCCTTACAGGCTATTACCGGCGGTTTGTACAGGACTATGGGAAGATAGCCCGACCATTGACCCAGCTGCTGCAGAAGGATTCTTTTTCTTGGACTGAGGAGACGGAGGAAGCATTTCAAGCTCTCAAACGGGCAAATGACCACCACACCAGTGCTTGCACTACCAGATTTTTCGAAGGAGTTCGTTCTGGAGACCGATGCGTCGGGGGTCGGCATCAGGGCGGTTTTGATGCAGGCGGGACGGCCAATAGCCTTTTACAGCAAGGCCTTGGCTCCTCGTACCTTGGGTCTCTCGGCTTACGAGAAGGAGATGTTGGCGATCATTCACGCAGTGGCTGTGTGGAGGCCCTATTTGTTGGGCCGGCACTTTAAGATCCGAACAGACCACCAGAGCTTGAAGCATTTTCTGGACCAACGGGTTTCTTCACCTCTGCAGCAGAAATGGGTTACCAAGCTTCTGGGCTACGACTGAGATTGTTTATCGGCGCGGCAAAGAGAATGTGGTCGCCGACGCTCTTTCTCGTCTTCCAGAGGCTGCTCTCTCTCATATTTCGGGGCCGTTGGTCGAGTCCTTGGAGGACATTCAGGAGGAGGTACTTCGTTCCGCAAAGTTACGGCCGTTGGTGGACACTTTACAACGGGGCGAGACAGGGCCGGCTGGCTATCATTTGTGTAATGGCCGGCTTTATTATCGGGGCCGGGTGGTCGTACCCGCCGATTCAGCTTGGAAGACGGTATTGATGCACGAGTTCCATTCGTCGCCCACAGGAGGGCATGCAGGGGTCCTCCGGACTCTCCAGAGGGCGAGAGCAAACGTTTTTTGGGCAGGCATGCGCCGGGACATTCAGCAGTTTGTTCGCCACTGCGACATCTGCCAGCAACAAAAATATGAGACTTCTTCTCCTACCGGGCTACTCGTGCCATTAGACATTCCGCAGCTTATTTGGGACACGGTGTCTATGGACTTTATTGATGGGCTGCCTAAGTCCAAAGGAAAGTCAGTTATTCTGGTTGTGGTGGATAAGCTCTCCAAGTATGGCCATTTTCTGGGCCTTAGCCATCTGTATACTGGGGAGTCCGTGGCCGCTCTCTTTGCTCGGGAAATCGTTCGACTACATGGCCTTCCTCGTGCCATTATTTCTGATCGCGACCCCACCTTCGTCAGTGGGTTCTGGAGGGAGTTGTTCAGGCTACAGGGTACTCGCTTACACTTCAGCACGGCACATCACCCGCAGACGGATGGCCAGACGGAGGTGCTCAATCGGGGTGTTGAGACGTATCTTCGATGCTTTGTTATGGATGAGCCTCGGAGTTGGCCGGATTGGTTACACTGGGCCGAGTACTGTTACAACACGGCATATCACTCAACCAGCAGGATGACGCCGTTTGAGGTGGTTTTCGGGCGTCCGCCTCCGACTTTGGCCAGCTATGAGCCGGGCAGCACCGCTCTTCCGGCCGTGGATCGTGCTCTTCTGGATCGTGATCGCATGTTGGTGACTCTTCGGGAGAATCTCCGCCTAGCCCAGGAGCGCATGAAGTCCCAGGCGGATAAGCACCGCACGGAGCGGGAGTTCGCCGTGGGTGACGAAGTTTTCCTCAAGCTCCAACCGTACCGGCAGCTGTCGGTGGTTCATCGTGGCAACCAGAAGCTGTCCCCGCGCTATTACGGCCCCTTTCAGATCATCAGCAGGGTGGGGCCGGTGGCTTATACTTTGGCTTTGCCGGAAGGTTCTCGCATTCATCCTACATTCCACGTTTCCTTGCTCAAACGAAAATTGGGTCCGCATATCCAGCCCAGTACTTTGTTGCCTGCAGTTACTCCTACGGGTGAACTGCGGCCGCTTCCAGAGGATATTTTGGGGCACAGGTGGAAGAACCGGGGCACGGAATACCGGCCCGAGCTCTTGGTCAAATGGAAGAACCTGTCGCCAGCACACAACTCTTGGGTAGACTTCTTCGATTTCAAGGAGCTCTATCCGGAATACCACCTTGGGGACAAGTTGGTTCTTGATGGGGCGGGGAATGTTACGCCCCCGCTACGCTTTGCGGGTCGTCAATATGTTCGGGGGAGCAAGGACGTGCTAAACAACGGGGCTGAACCTTCCGGTTCAGCCCCCACTCAATGAACCGCCGGCCTAGGGCTGAACCAGGCGGGTTCAGCCCCCTTGGGAAGGGCCGGCCGGCCCCTCCATGCCCGGATATATTTATATCCGGGCAGCCCCCCTTTGGGGATTATGGAGAGTATTATCAGGTTAGCTTCTTCCTCCCTCCTCAAACCCTAATTCTCTCCTTTAGCCTTCTAGATCTCTCTTAGTTGCTTTCTCTCCTAGTTTTCTCCTAACAGACTACTGTACAATGGACTATACATTCTGGACGTTTCTCTCATTGTTCTCTCCTCTATTACTTCTGTTGATTGGCACTGGCATCTTGGGCATGCCCCTCTTCCAATTCTCAAGAAATCTCTTCCCGATCTACATCTTCCCAACTTTTCCCGCGAGTTATATGTATCTTCGGCAAACAACATCGTTCTTCTTTTCTCCCCCGTTGTACTCGAAATGATGCAACTTTTGATTTAATGCACTATGATATTTGGAGCCCTTATAAAATTATTAGTATTTCTGGTTATCGTTATTTTCTTACCTTTATTGATGATTAATCTTGCATGACATAGTTATACTTACTCCACGATCGTTCAGAACTAACTCGTGTGTTTCGTGCCTTTATTAATGAGACCCGTACACAATTTTTCAGATTAATTAAAGCTGTTTAAACTGACAATGCGCATGAATACACCGGTCATGCATTTGACAATCTCTGTACTGAGTTCGGGATCATTGATCAATCCTCACGCGTTTATACCCATCAACAAAATGGTGTGACTGAGCGCAAGAATCGCCACCTTCTAGAGGTCACTCGCTCACTTATGTTTCAAATGCAGGTTCTCAAGTTTTATTGACACTTTGCGGTGTCTACAACATGTTATCTCATCAATCACGTCTTCCTCAATTCTCAACTATGCAACTCCGTTTAGTCTTCTTTTTCCCCACACACCGCCCTTTCCCGTCTTGCCTCGCATCTTCGGATGTACATGCTATGTTCACGACCTTGTTCCTTCCACCGACAAGCTAGCACCTCGGGCTACCAAATATATGTTCGTTGGTTACTGTTGCACTCAGAAAGGATATGTCTGTTATTCCTCAGTCGATCGCAAGATGGTTACGTCTATCAATGTGATTTTCCTCGAAGACCAACTTTTTATTCTTTTTGTTTGTCTCCCTCAACGCCTCCACTCCCACGCCCCGTCGTACTGACTACTTCCCAACGATCACCACTTCTACCAATTCCAGCCAACATACCGCCAAGCCACTTCTCCTTCGTGTGTACACTTATCGACAACCTCGTCATGATGCTCCACGATAGTTGCCCTCTACTGATGATATCGTGTGGCCTGAAGATCCGATACCCATGTCTATCACTCACCCCTTGACAAATTATGTGTCCTTACATCAGTTTTCTCCAATGCTTCACACATTTGCAACCTCTTTATCTTCTATTCCCACACCTAACACTTTGGAGGAGGCTCTTCTGCATCTAGAGTGGCGGGCGGCCATGGATGAGGAAATGACTGCTCTTTGGGCTAATTAGACTTGGGGATCTTGTTCCTCTTTCTTCTTGCCAGACTTGTGTGAGATGCAAGTGGGTCTTCAGCATTCAACATGGTCCGGACGGGACAGTTCAATGTCTAAAAACTCATATTGTGACCCGTGGGTTTACTTAATAACACGGCCTTGACTATGAAGAAACCTTCTCCTCGATTGCAAAATTAAATTCTATCAGTGTCCTGATCTCACTAGATGTTCATCAAAAGTGGTCGTTGCATCAATTGGATGTCAAGAATGTTTTCCTTAATGACGATTTAGTTGAGTCTGTTTACATGCAACAACCTCCCTGGTTTGACACCACGGGGAAGTCACTGATATGCCACTTTAAAAATTCTCTTTATGGTCTCAAACAATCACCTCGAGCATGGTTAAAGAAGTTTAGTCGGATTGTTCGTGAGGTTGGATTCATTCGAAACTCTGTTGATTTCTCTCCATTCACTCGTCACCGTCCAACGGTTACATTAATTCTCTTAGTCTATGTGGATGATATTTTGATAACGTGTGATGATCTCAAAGGAATATGCATGATCAAACAACATTTGGCCTCTGCTTTTCATATAAAAGATTTGGGAAATCTTTGGTACTTTCTTGGTCTCGAGATAGCCCAATGCCCCGATGGTCTTGTTCTATCTCAACGAAAGTACTGTCTTGACCTTCTCCATGATGTTGGCTACTCTGGATGCAAGCCCGTTGACACACCTATGGATGTCAATCACAAGCTCTGCGCTCATGCCTCCGACTCTAACTTGCTCCTTCCAATCCCAGAGTATTATCGTCGTCTTGTAGTGAAGCTGATTTATCCTACAGTTATAAGATCTGATACATCCTTTGTTGTTGGACTTGTCTGCCGATTCATGCATACTTCACGAATGTCTCACCTCCATGTAGTTGAGTGCATCCTCCGTTATCTAAAGCCTGCTCCCGGACAAGGACTTGTGTACAAGCCCTCTTCTGTCATATCTCTTATTGTCTACTTTGATGCTGACTATGTCGGTTTTATGGATGATCGTCATTCCACAAGTGGAAAGCCTTCTGAGTGATTTGGGTGCAAAACTCTCCTCTCCTGCCATTCTCTTTTGTGATAGTCAAGCTGCTATTCATATTGCCAAGAGTCATGTATTCCATGAGTGTACCAAACATATCGAAGTTGATTGTCACTTCATTCGGGAGAAGGTTCAACTGAAAAAATTAGAGTTGAATCATGTGTCTGCTGCTGGGCAAAATACTGACATTTTTACTAAGACATTTTCTCGTCTGCTCTATTATCTGTTCTTGTCCAAGCTTGTTATCTACGATCTATATGCTCCAGCTTGCGGGGAGTGTTAAAGGTATTTGTGCAAAATCCCAATATAAGGCCCAACAAGGGCTCATTCTACTCCTCAAGCTTTAGTCCTACGTCTTAGAATGATAATATTGTGTACCTCTCTCCTCCTATAAATACACTTCTCTTGTATCTTATTGCATATAAAGAAAGGAATTAATAAAAAGGAATTATTTTTTTTCCTTCTTTTATCTTTCCACAGGTTTAATAAGCGTTATTTAATGAACTGGCCAGCCAATAACACAACTCAACTTATCAGGTAAGTAATTAATAAATTAATTTCCCTATTAATATTAACAAAGAGAACGGATGTCAACACTGGATGTTTGCAACCATTTTTCTTTACTGTTGATTATCTACTTTAGCCTGTCTTGTCAATTTGTTCTTACTTATTTTACAAAATATTACAGATGGATGTCTGTCCACTATATTTTGTAGTTGAATTAATTAATTATCATTCACATAATCTTGCTTAGTTCTTTCTTTTCCTCAAACTTTTACTTACGTTACTTCTCCAATTATTCTATTGTTTTCTGTTATGTGATGTACCTCGTGTTTTTCTAGACTTTAAGATCTCTGATGCCCAGCAAGAGCATGGATTGGCTGTGGAACGCCTTGAACCAAGACTAGCAGCACTCAGGATTGAGCTCTGTCCAACTCATATGAGTGAAGGATGCTTTTGGAAGATCTATTTTGTGCTTCTGCATTCTAGACTGAATAAGCATGATGCCGAACTTTTGTCAACTCCACAGGTAAGTTATCCTCTTTCTTTGATCGCTATATGGGATAGTAATAATTATTATATTTCATAATAGTTACCAGGTGAACATTTGAAGTGAACATATATTATTATCTATACTATATTAAAAGAAAAAACTCCTCTTTGGTTAAACATTCAACTTTCCTATTTTACCCCTCTTTATTACAAAAAATTCAATCTCTTTAATTTATGTGTTTTTTAATTTTAAATTATGTGCTCTCATATAAGCAAAATCTCTTACCTAGAATAAAAAATGTGCTTTTACCGTCACTCGCAAACCCCCATGCACAAGAAAAAAACGAGTGACGGGCGGAGTATAGAATTCGGGGGTTTGCGAGTGGCGGGGCAATGTCGTGGCCGAAATACTATCGTGCGGGGTATTGGGGGCCCGCCCCATGCACTGTCATGATCGGGTGACTATCGCGGTTGGCCGTAGGGGCGGAGCCCCATGCCTATCACTCGTATCTTAAAAGATTTTTCTTTTAAATTTGTTAAAGATTATACCATTCCTATGAGATACACCATAGATAAATGAATCAAAGCTTTAAGTTTTTATTCGGTGATTTAAAGGATTTTTTCCTACAATAAATGAAAAGTTAATGAAAACAATTGATTAAACTTTTTTTGCATGTAAATTGTTATTTGAAGCTCAAACAAAATAAAATTGAAACCCAAACTCAAACTTCATATAAAATAAAACTTATTCTAAAACTCAACTTAATTTGAAACTTGTAGAATAGAATGGGGAAGCCCCACAACTTACTCTCTCTGTTCGTGTGTTTATGTAAATACAAATAAAATAGGTCATATACAAATAAATGTGTCAATCCCACATTATATATTCACATGTGCTAACACTCCATCTCAAACTGGACAAAAATAGTAATCATACTCAATTTGTTATAAATATTTTAAATAATTCCCACCCAAAGGTTTAGTCATGTTTTACAAGTTGATTTGCACTCTTCTTGAAATAAAGGGAGATAATTTCTTCTATTTTTCACAAATAGTATGAGTATCCACCTGAGTTTTTGACGCATCTCCAAGGGTTTTTCTTCTTCCCGCAACCCCAGGCTTCCGCCTTGACTTCTTTCTCTAGGAGATTCATCATTGTTGGAAATTCCAGGGTGATTGGAATTTTTTTGTTAGATCTTGCTCTTAGAAGATGAAGACAAATACCACCACTGCAGTTTTTCATCCTTGACCCCTTCTCGTGGTTTACTTGTCATCGAAGGCATGGTCCAAGGTCGAACTTGTGCGCCTGTTACTGTTTCTGCTCTCCATATGTTGTTTTTGCCCATGATTTATTTTGATCCGATGATGTCTCAGTTGGACCGAGTTGCCCCAGTTTTGTGTTTGTTGCTTAAATGAGTGGGACTACAATTTTAAAGTCTTTGTTTTGAGTTATTTAGCCTTGCCCGAACCCTAGTGGAAGATATCATCCGTTCGGTGCATGAAGTCGAAGTTGCCTACTCTTTTTCATTGTCGATGCGAGACAAAGAACTCTTATTAAGGAGTGACAAGTATGACTCTATCTTCACAGTTGGAGAATTTAGTATCTTCCATAGGTCTTATTTGTCTTTTCTTTTGTAACAACCTCACCCACATAATATTAGACGTATTACCCACTTTGGTTCATCCCATCTCATACTAAACTGACCCGCACAGTTTGTCATTTTCCATAGGTAGTCTACGGGCACTTCATATGATGTCACTTATCCCAGAACTACCTCAATCAGAGCACATCTAATATTTAGGATCTTATTTATTACTTAAATTCAATTACTTTTCCTCCAATTCCAGTGTGAGATTTGATTTATTCATGCACCTCATTTCATCTAAAAGTCTGTTATCTTAGAAGTCTACATGAATTGTTTTGTTCGTGTTTCACTGCCCCCAAATATACTATCCGCCTTCATTGGATCGCCTTCATTGGATTCAGGATATTACTGGCCCATTAACTTCTACATGGTTTGTCCCCAAACCACATATCATACTACAGGAGTTCTGACTCTGATACCATTTGTAACAACTTCGCCCTCATAATATCAAAAGTATTTTCTACTTTGGTTTATCCCAACTTATACTAAGTTGAACCACACCATTTTGTCAATTTCTATAGATAACTTATGAGCACATCCCAAGAGGTCACTCATCCCAAGTCTACTCTCCACCTGAGCACACTTAACTGCGGAATTTTCAATACAATTTCACCATTTTCTCTAAATTGGCGCCTCTGATATTTAGGGATAAATTTATTACTTAAACCCACAAAATTTCCCCCAATTCTAATGTGAGATTCGATTCATTTCTGCCACTCATTTCACCTAAAAGTCTGTCAGGAGCTGCTTTTTTTGTGTTTCACTGCCCTCGAAAACACTCTCCACCCTCATCAAATTCAGGATGTTACACTTTTGGACTATTGTTGCAAAAACCTTGTTTTCAATCTTAGTTTATGTTATCGAATCTCCTTTGTAAAGCTCATCATAACCTAATGTTAGTGTGGGAATGATTTGCCATTCTTTTGATTTTTCATTTTGTGTTGAGTTTGTTGGTGAACTTATTTTGTACCCTTGCTCTTTCCCTTAGCCCAGTCAAAATTCATCAAATGGTATCAGTGCTCCAGTTTTAGATTTAACAAACCTTGATTTAATTCCTTCCTTACTCCACCCTAAAATATATTGTGAACTCCATCTCAAAGATGTGTGACCTACTCGCGCAGGGCGAATCTATAGGCAGCAGAAAAATCGGTGATCTAACCCTACATGCTATGCGAAAGTCCGACGGTTAGATCACAATTAGATAATAGGTTCTAGCATCCCACGCAGAATAAATTCACAGCAAGACAAAATAATTAATTAAGGCGAAACAAGCTTAGGTTTTCCTCCGCATGGTGGGTCAAAGTTAAAACGCGCGACAAATAAACTCTTCCTGCAGTTAGAGATTTATCAAAGAGCAAATAACATAAAAATTATAATCCCACGCAAGCACATAATATCCAAATCATGATAATGTTTACAACCAAAAAATCAATACAAAATACCCTACATGCTATGTGAAAGTCCTACAGTTAGATCACAATTAGATAATAAGTTCTAGCATCCCACGCAGAATAAATTCACAGCAAAACAAAATAATTAATTAAGGTGAAACAAGCTTAGGTTTTCCTCCGCGTGGAGGGCCAAAGCTAAAGCGCGCGACGAATAAACTCTTCCTGCAGTTAGAGTTTTATCAAAGAGCAAATAACATAAAAACTATAATCACATGCAAGCACATAATATCCAAACCATGATAATGTTTACAACCAAAAAACCAATACAAAACACCATACAAATGTTAGGGCTGCTGTAAATAGAATACATCTGAATATTGGAGGGCTCAAAGAGGGATTCCGGTGGTTGGTGGAACTAGATCGGGTAAGGGAAGGCTGGATCGGGGGTTGGGGGGCTGGATCGGGGCAGAAGTGGCTGGATCGGGGCGGAAGTGGCTGGATCTGGGCTAGAATGCCCAAATTTGTGCAAAACCAAAAGTGGGGGCTTTTGAGGTGGCTCCACGGGATTGGGAGGTTGGCAACAAGCAAGGTGAGGCTGGACTGAAGGGATCTGGGCTGGATTTGCCCAGGTCCGGCTGACTGCATGGGGAGGGGGTGAGAGGTGGAGGCAGGGCCTGCAGGGTGGGAGGGGAAGCTTCTTCTCAGGTTTTGGAGGTGGATGGGGGGCTGACGGCCTAAGGGATGAGGGTGGCAGCCTGTTAGATAGAGGAAGGGAGGACAGAGGCCTGTTGGTAGGTGACTGGAGAGGGGGAGAGAGCCCAGGCTGCGGCCTGCTGGGAGGAGAAGAGGGGCATCGATGGGTGATATTTTTTTTGGGGAGGGGGGACTTTACAAATGAATAGTAAATTTCATTTTCAAATAGTGCATAGGAAGGAAAACAAGATGGCTGACCTGTATGTTGCTGGGAGGAATTCGGCTAGCAGTGGGAGGGGATTTCTGGGGGAACTGGTGGCTGACCAGCAAGGGAAGGGTGGAGGTGGAGGGAAAAAACCAAAGATATAAACTTACCCAAGGAGTCGTCACCAAGGGAATTCCACGGAGTCGGCACCGCGAAGGAGATCACCGGAATGAAGAAGAAGACTCCACACATTCAACAATGGGAATGACGACAACCCTAAACCTTATATTTATAAGAAATAAAATTAGGGCACCCGAAATCAACGACTATGATTGGTCGTTGGTCTCAGGGTCAAAACTACAAAAAATAAAAACCAAAAAGTACAATGCTATATATGAAATTGATTCGCAACGCGAATCCGGATGCATCCACAAAGTCGACGATCCGGGCACGCCATATATGGTAAGTTGTCAAAACAACCCTGAATGAGCCCAAAGCTCGTACTCGTCTCTGTTCCGCATCAATCTCCTCAGCTTGAAAGAATTCATCTTCCGATGAATAGAGATCAAAATGCTCTCGCTGTATGCCGGGTACAACTCGAAGAGGCCCACCGGAGGTCGTCCAAGTGTCGTCGATGGAAGAGTATCCTCGCCAATCAACTCCTTCAGACTGAAAAACTTCCATCTCCACTGAATGGAGACGATCGTATTGAAGTCGAAGTCCAGGGCGAGTCGATCAAGATCCGCCGGTAACATCCAGGTGTCGTCAGTGAAGGGTCGTCCGCGCCAGCAAACCAGGTAGCAACACACAAGACCGTCTGTAGAGGAGACAGACTCATGCGTAAAGATCTCAGTGATAATCTCATCTCTCAACACTCTAGTAGAAGGATCCGGTGGGATCTGAGGTGCCAATAGTGGAACCGTTGGGGACAGGATCCCTGGTAAGTTGGGATTAGAAATGGGCTGAGCACGAAACAATGAATGTGGTGGCAAGGGCGCGGGGGTAGACTGAGTGGTGGGTGGTAAAAACGATGGTGAAGGCCCGGGAGGGCCGCCAAGATGTAGGCCCGAATACTCGTGTGGTACAAAATATGGCATTAGGTCCTCAACATTGGACACAGTATGGGTACCCATGCTCGCGGGGATGTCCAGCTCATAAGCATTTGCCCGGTTGCGTCTCAGGACTGAGTAGGGACTCATTCGCCTAACGCTCAAGCTTTTAGCAAGCCTCGCACGGAGCCTCATAACTCAGATTCTTACCATCACATGCTCGCCTTTATGAAGTACATGCACTTACCAATGAACACCTGCATGTGATTTACAAGATTTATTACTAATATGGATTATTTGTCGGACCGACTCATGACACGCATGCAAATGATGAACAAACAACACAACAGACTCATTCAAAAGATGACGAAATGACTTAACAGACTCATGCAAATGATGTCAATCACATATGACCGACACAACATGCTCTCTATGAGAGAATCTAATAATGACCTGAAAACTTATCAAAGGAGGTGGCCTATCAGGAGGCTCTCTCGATGGAGTGTAGAAAAACTCATCTTGTGTGTGTTGAGTGCTCAATTGACTGTGAAAGACATTTATACTCAAATACAAGCTCGTAAAAAGTCAAATGTCTCTCGGGGAACGTAGCATATCAGGGGGCTCACCAGGAGGTGTGTACAAAAAGTCATCACAGATAAGATCACCACCTAGGGGTGTCCAAAAAAACCGGGCTCACCGGGCCGGCCCGGTGAAAAGCCCGGTAGGCCCGGTCCCGGGCCAAGCCCGGCTCGGGCCCAGGCCGGGCCATGGGGCCCTTCCGGGCCCCAGTATAAGGCCAATGCCCGACCCGGTGTCCAGCCCGGGCCGGGCAAAGCCCGGTCACCGGGCTTAGCCCGGGCCTGGAAAAGCCCGGGCTAAGCCCGGACTAGCTTGAACCAACGGCTCTAAGAGCCGTTGGTAATAGCAGCCACTTGGCCCGATATTTACTATATGGTGGAAAGGTAAAGTAAATACCTATCATATTATGGCCTATATGGCCCGAGATTTACTAACGATCCAAGCTAGCACGGTAGCTTCGGAGTCTGCTTTTTCTCTTAGTGGCAGGGTTTTGAACGAGCGGAGAAGTCGACTAAGCAAAGAATCACTCGAGATCTGCATATGCTACAAGGACCACCTGGATGCGATGAAGAGGAAGCAGCATATTTCAGCGATCGAGGATAGCTCGTCGGACATGGAAGACGAGATGGACGCGATCAACTTAAACTAGACAACTTCTTGTATTTTTGTCATTTGTAATTTGTCATTCACAATTATTATTTTTAGCGTTATTAATTTAATAATTTAGAATTTTCAAATTTCTGTATATTTGCAAAATTCTGTATATTTTCAAATTTTTAAATTTGTATAATTTCGTCGCATTAATAAAAAATTTATTTTTCAATATTGCGATGTTGTGTTTTTTTATTTTTTTTGTAAATTCTATCCTTTGATTTTTTTTTATGAATAAAAAAACATTTAAATTTTTTTTTTTAAAAAAAATAACCGGGCCGGGCTTGGCCCGGCCCGGCCCGGCCTGGGGGGCCTTACTAGGCCCCCCAGGGAGCATAGCCCGGCCCGGCCCGGTTACAGTGCAAAGACCGGGCCGGGCCCGGTTCGGAAAAGCCCAGGCCCGGCAGGCCCGGTCCAAGCCCGGGCCCGCCAGGCTTTATGCGCGCCACTACCACCACCTGAGTGAAAGTCGTGTACACCGACTAGATTACATGACTCTCGAGTATGGTGTGTGTTCCTGAAAAGAAAGAGCTCGTCTGATGGGTCAGTAGGTGGTGCGTCCCAAAATCATCGAGGGTGCGATGCGTCATAAGGTAGACCCTCAAAATATGAGTATGTTCAAGCGTACTCAAGGAAGACCCTACATCCGTTATGCTTCACACCTTCACGCAAGAAAGAGCTCGTCTGGTGGGTCAGCCTCAAAATATGAGTACCATCGTAAGAGGTCGTGTCCCCGTGAATGGGCGACATAGTCACTACGAGATCAACACCAGGCTCTAGGCTCTCAGTCGTGATGTGACTCCGAGTAATGACAATGGGAGAGCTACACAGACCTACACTCAAGAATGAATCTGTGGGTGCGGTGTCAGGAAATGTGTCTATGGTTACAATGTTAACTAACCCGTTGTATGACAGAGGAGGTGTGGGTGAGGGACACAACACTACAGACTCAGTAGGCCGTTCAGGCTCGCTCTCAGTCGGGGTCACAAGAGAAGGGTCAAAAACAAGAGATTGGTCACTCATTGAGTTAAGCACCTTACTGGGGTGAGAGTAATCCACATCAGGTATCACTTATGTCGTGGCTGACAGGACAATGGTAGACGTCGTGGTGACCCCAGTATGGGAGGGGCTCATACTGCGGAGGTCAAGGTAAGAATCCCATCAACCAGCTCTTGTGGATCTCAATGACTGTTCATAACGAAGGGCGAGCTGATATGTCTGCTCGAGGGACTCCGAACTATGGTAAACTACCTTAGTACGAATGTCAGATCGAAGTTCAGACCGAAATTTGGTAGTGGTCATGGCTGGGTCCTCTCGGATATCGCTCCTCACGACTAACTAATGAAAGTGATCATTGTGCTCAACGACAGACATTGATCCTTGCTGAAGGGAAAATAATTGGTCAAGAAAACGACTCTGATACGACGAAGACAGATACCTCTGACACAATGTACGCTTCATGTACACCCAACTAGCGATGTGACGAAGATGGCTTCGTTCGCGGATCCTCTCAACGCTAACTCAATATGCCATCACCTGATCTAAAAGTCTAAGTTTCGCAAACTTAACGCGATGCTCACCGAATAACTCAAAATAATCGAGATAATATTCCATATCCACGAGCCAATAATTGAAAGACTCGAGACTCGATGAGCCGTCAAAGGAAGGGGCAACATTATGAAACTGACTCTCAAGATCTCTCTCGGAATGACTATCCTCATAATAATCATCCCTAAGGTAACCGAGTTGTGTCGAAGGATCAACACGATCCGCTTGCGTGTACGAATAAGAACGACGACAATCATCGTACTGATCGTCTCTAGGATAGTGGGGTCGTGTCAGTGAGTCAACACGATCTATAAAAGTGGTGTGCTGTGATCGAGGATAACTGTCGTAGTAATGTGAGGGTCTCCTTGACGGGGCTCTGTGAGAGCGGGTACAAGTGGACTCGGGACTTACAATGTGAGGAAAAGAATAATTGTGACACCTAGACGTAACAAAAAATCTATACACTCTATGACTGCGTATCAAAAAGTGTGCACAACCTCCCGCTTTGATATCAAAACGCATGAGGAATCTATAGGAGACGGGAAACTCGGTGACCTAACCCTACATAATATGCAAGGCCCGACGGATTAGGCCACAATTAGATAATAAGTTCTAACATCCCACGCAGAATAAATTCACAACAAAACAATAATTAATTAAGGCAAAACAAACTTAGGCTTTCCTCCGCGTGGAGAGTCAAAGCTAAAGCGCGCGACGAATAAACTCTTCCTGCAGTTAGAGATTTATCAAAGAGCAAATAACATAAAAACTATAATCTCACGCAAACACATAATATCCAAACCATGATAATGTTTACAACCAAAAAACCAATACAAAACACCATACAAATGTTAGGGCTGCTGTAAATAGAATAAATCTAAATATTGGAGGGCTCAAAGAGGGATTCCGGTGGTTGGTGGAACTAGATCGGGTAAGGGAAGGCTGGTCGGGGTTGGGGGGGGGGTGTCGGAAGTGGGGGACTGTTTGAGGTGGCTCCACGGATTGGGAGGGTGGAAGCAAGCAAGGGGAGGCTGGGCTGAAGGGACATGGGCTGGATTTTCCCAGGTTCGGCAGACTGCAGTGGGGAGGGGGAGGGTGGGAGGTGGTGGAAGGGCCTGCAGGGAGGGAGGGGAAGCTTCTTCCCAGGTTCTGGAGGTGGCTGGGTGGCTGGAGGCCTGAGGGATGAGGGTGGCGGCCTGCTGGACAAAGGTAGGGAGGGCGGCGGCTTGTTGGTAGGTGGCTGGAGAGGGGGAGATAGCCGGGGCGGGGGGGGGGGGGGGGAGAAGAGGGGCAGCGACAGGTGAATTTTTTGTGGGGGGGGGGAGAGGGACTTTACAAATGAATAGTAAATTTCATTTTCAAATAGTGCATAGGAAGGAAAACTAGATGGTTGTAGGTTGCTAGGAGGAATTCGGCCAGCAGTGGGAGGGGATTTCCGGGGGAACCGGTGGCTGACCAACTAGGGAGAGGTGGAGGGAAAAAAATCAAAGATCCAAACTTACCAAAGGAGTCGTCACCAAGGGGTCTCCACGGAGTCGACACCGCGGAGGAGATCACCGGAATGAAGGAAGAAGACTCTCCACACATTCAGCAGTGGGAATGGCGGTAGCCCTAAACCTTATATTTATAAGAAATAAAATTAGGACACCCGAAATCGATGGCTATGATTGGCCGTTGGTCTCGGGGCCAAAACTACATGAAATAAAAACCAAAAAGTACAGTGCTATATATGAAATTGATTTGCAACGCGAATCCGGATGCATCCATGGAATCGGATTGCCGATCCAGGCACGTCATATATGGTAAGTCGCCAAAACAGCCCCGAATAGACCCAAAGCTCGTCCTCGTCTCTGCTCCGCATCGCCTACCCTACATTCACGTGTTCTTGATTTGTGATGGCAGTCCCCATTAGCTTAATAGGGAGGCAAGCCTTACTCTGATTCCACCAAAGGGAGCTCAAGGTCTAGAGAGAAAATGGTTCTATGTATGTGGGATTAACAAAGAGGGATCATTAGGGTGAAGCTTCCTATGTTATATAGAACATCTTCTCTAAGTGAATTTATTAAGTGCCTTCAATAGCCTGATCAAATTTTAAACTACTGATGAAAGGTGATGCAATAAGGTCATCTCATAGCTAAAAGAGTATGCTAAACTCTGGTGGATAAATATGAAAGCCTAGTGAAGATGTGTTGGCAAGAGAGGCATCAAGGTTGGACAAAGATGGAACGTCTTATGACAAGATGCTTTGCATCACAAAGGTATGTGCAAGATATATACTTGAGCCCATCATTACGTAAGCCTTCAAATGCTGCTGTTCATAGGAAGTATTGCTACCTTTCACCCGTTGATGAGACTAAGAAAATGATGGCATTGTAGAGGTAGAGCATGAGGCACCAAAAGTGTGAAGATAATTTTATTATCATTACCAAGTGTTGAAGAGTTGGATATGAATGATTCATGGGTTGGAAATCACAAACAAGAGGAGCATGCTAGTTCTGAAGTTATTATGCAATATGGTTCAGTTACAAAATTCGTTGATTTAGTTGTAATTGAAGTTGGTGAAATTGAGTTGAATTTGTGGGGAATTGTTTCTTTTGCCACATATTAAGAGAGTTGAGCATGGACATACTTGTTTAGAAGGTAATTTATTTATGGCTATGAATCTGTTAACGAATACTGTATTACGGTCTTTCTTTCATAACAACGGTAACTCGCCGGAATAGTGATCGGTGGCGGAGATGATGGTGGTGGAGATACATTGGATCCCTAACCGCGACTGCCTAAGCGGGGTTGCTTGTTGGAGGAGAAAGCCGCCAAATATCTCACAATAAGAGAAGAAGAAAAATAGACTTTTCATTCATTGCCCCATGCATACAATCCACATGCCTTTATATAGGCTACAACATATATAGAGACAAACACAATAATGACACCTAATACGAGTCGAGGCCCCTACATAATGTTGACAACTAGACGCCTAGATAATAAAGATAATCATAATGATACACAACCTATAACATAATGATACATAGCCCATAACAGATACGCAACCCATAACATACTGTTGTGAAGACTACAAGGAAGCATGCGGAGTCATGATCTATTGATGCTAGGATCTGAGATGGATACATGTTTCTAAGACTACTAAGCTAATTGATACTGTAGAGATTTCATTTTTTTTTAAGTTTATAGCATCTGATGACGTCGATTCGTCTTCAAGACTGTACAAATTGGTTGGTGAATTTTTTTATTTGGTGCATGTTGATGTGATTGCAATTGTTGACATGTTGGTAAATGTAGAAATATATAAAAAATGAAGAGAAATATAGTACACTTTTATTAATTTCTTTAAAAATTTATCTCTACATACATGTATTTGTACATTTATATAGGAAGGGGGAGAGGAGAAGAAATCTCAATCTAAGATGCGGGACTAAACATTAAAGAGGAAGAGGGCCCAAGACGGGCCTTGCATTGGGCCTTTACATATCTTTCTTTCAACACTCCCCCGCAAATTGGAGCATACAAGTCCTAAGCACCATCTTGGACAAGAACTGATAATATAATGGGCGTGGTAAGGCCTTGGTGAGAATATCAATAATTTGTTCAGCAGCAGGAACATGTTTTAATTCCAGCTTCTTCAATTGAATTCTCCCAAATGAAATGACAGTCAACTTTAATGTATTTGATCCGTTCATGAAATACAAGATTCTTAGCTATGTGTATAACCATTTGACTGTCGCAAAGTAAAGTAGCCGGTGAGGAAAGTTTGACTCCCAAATTATATAGGAGACTTTCTAGCCATGTAAGCTCAGACACAACAACTGGCATTGAGCGATGCTCGGCTTTAGCAGATGAGTGAGCAACACAGATTGTTTCTTGTTGCGTTAGGTAAGTAGGTGTCCTCCAAAGTAAGTATAGAATGCACTTTTGGAACGTTGATCATCCAGGAAGCCAGCATAATCAACATCATAATAAGCAATCAAAGATAAAGGAGAAGAGAGTTTGTATACAAACCCTTGTCCTGGAGCAGTATTCAAATATCTGAGGATGCACTAGACGGCTGGAGGTGAGACATCCGTGGAGAATGCATGAATCAGATGACAACTCCAACAACAAATGAGATATCCGGTCTTGTAACTGTAAGATAAATCCATTTTGTTATAAGACGACGATAATACTCTGGGTTTGGAAGAAGTAGATCAGGGTCGGAGACATGAGCACGGAGCTTGTGGTTGACATCCATAGGAGTATCAGCAGACTTGCATCCATAATAGTCAGCGCCACGAAGAAGGTCAAGAAAGTACTTTTGTTGAGATAGGACGAGGTTATCAGGTTGTCTCGCAACCTCAAGTCCAAGAAAGTACCAAAGATTTTCCAAATCTTTAGTTTGAAAAACTGAATTCTAATGTTGTTTGATCATTTGTATTCCTTTGGATTCATCTCCTGTAATTAGAACATCATCGACATAGACTAAGAGAATCACTCTGTTTGTTGATCGATGATGAGTAAAGAGAGAAAACTGCCGAGTTCTGAGTGAATACCAACATCACTGACAACTTTATTGAATATATTGAACCATGTGTCAAGAGACTGTTTGAGACTATAAATAGATTTTGAGGTAACAAACAAGTGACTCCCCCGTAGTCTCAAACCCGGGAGGCTGTTGCTTGTAGACAGTTTCATGATGGTCATCATTGAGGAAGACATTCCTGACATTCAATTGATGTAAGGGTCACTGACGATGAACAACCAAGGAGATCAATACACAAACAATGTTCAACTTGGCGACGGGAGAGAAAGTCTTATCATAATCGAGGCCCTCTTGCTGAGTGAACCTGCGAGCCATAAGTCGAGCCTTTAAGCGTTCAACTGTCCCGTTCAGAGCATGTTTTATCGCAAAGACCCATTTACATCTGACATAGGTCTGTCCCAGAGGAAGGGAGACAAAATCTCAAGTCTGATTAGTCCAGATGACAACCATTTCCTCTTCCATGGCCGTACGCCACCCCAGATGTTGGAGAGGCTCCTGCAAAGAGTTATGTATGGAGATGGAGGATAAAGAAGTTGCAAATTTGAGGTAGAGACGATGCAATGATACATAATTTGACAGGGGATAAGTGGTCAATACAGGAGCCGAATCTTCAGGACGCGAGGGATCACTGGTAGAGGACGACAGTTGTGGGGCATTGGAGCAAGGAGGACGACGAGTGTAGATAAGAAGAAGAGATAGTTTGGATGATACGGGAACCGAGGTTGGAAGGAGTGGGGGAAGAGGAGATGTAGCATGGATCTGGAAAATTGAGTACGAGTCTCATTAATAAAGACACTAAACACATGAATTAGATCCGACCGATCTTGAAGTAAGTATAGCCAAGTCATGCAAGAATAATCATCAATAAAAGTAATGAAATGACGATAACCAAAAATGCTAGCAATTTTATATGGTCCTCAAACATCAGAGTATACTAGATCAAAAGGAGCATCATTCTGAGTACAATGAAAAAGAAAAAAAGAACGATGTTGTTTTTGCCGAAGATACATGATTTGCAGGTAAAGTCTGGAAGAGATAGATCAAGAAGAGCCTTCTTGAGAATTGGAAGAGGAGCATGCCCAAGACACCGGTGTCAATCCACGAAGGTGATGGATGAGAGAACGGTGGGAGAAACGTCTAGAAGGTAGAGCCTGTTGCACAGTCGTTCTTTACCAATGATATTCTGCGCCTGTCGATCCTGCACAACAAAAGAAGAGGGACGCGAAGGTTATCGAACAGTCATGGTCTTAAGTAAGGAGATTAACAAAAAGAAGATAGAAAGAAGAGCCCAGAACATGATGGACCGAGCGAAGAGAGATAGAGGGGCTGAGAAGTATATTAGCGGAGCCGGAGACAGGAGAGGTGTCACCATTGGCTACAGTGGTAAACTTGAGATGCTGAGAGTCCAAGTACCGAGGTGGTCGCTGCAGAGTGATATGGTGGGTGGCACCGGAGTCCACAATCTACTGTGGACTATGAGATACCTTTATTTGAGATAGAAGAAACGGAGCCAGGCGGATGATTGAGTATCCCTTGAAGATGCTGGAGCTGGAGGCGCATAACATCAAAGTCGGCACGAGTGGAAGAAGATGTATCGGCAGCAACAAAGACATTGGGTGGAGGAGGCAAGCCATGCTTACGATAACAAGTTGCTTCAAGATGTCCATCCTTGTCACAGTGAGTACACTTGGGTATATAACGATTGTTGTGACCTCTACCCCTGTAACCAGTGCGACCACCACGAGCTGATGAAGGAGGGGAGTGAGATATAGTCATATAGATGAGTGCTGGAGGAGGGCCGAAGATGGAGGTCTGTGAGGATCTAGTGGTAGTGTCACCTTCAACAACATGGAACAAACATCAAAGAGAGAGGGAATGGTGGTGGAGGAGAGTATCTGAGCTCGGACACTGTCGAGATGAGGCGAAGCACGATCCATCATCATGACAATACCAACAGTCTCTTTTTGAGCACGTTGCGCAATCAGATCTATAGTAGGAGGTGTATGCTGAATACAGGCCTCAACTAAGGTTTTGGACGGCGCAACAAAGGAGGTTAAGTCTCCATCATCTCCTGAGTCGAGAGATTGAAGCCCCTTGATGATGTCAAACAAATGTTGGAGACTGTATTTGCCATAATATAGGGAATGCAGTTCATCCCACATTGCCTTGGTCGTCTCATGATCTAAGTTATCAAAGGTGCACCGAGGCGCAAAGGACCCCTAAAGCCTAGGCGCAAGGCGCAGGCGCGCGCCTGAGGCACGTGAGGCGCAAAAATTGGGGAAAAAGAAAATTGAGCGAATTGGGCGCCCAATTCGCTGAAATTGAGCGAATTGGGCGCCCAATTCGCTGAAATTGAGCGAATTGGGCGCCCAATTCGCTGAAATTGAGCGAATTGGGCGCCCAATTCGCTGAAATTGAGCGAATTCGGCGCCCAATTCACTGAAATTGAGCTAATTCGCTGAACTTCAGGGAATTGGGAGCCCAATTCGCTCAATTTCAGCGAATGAGCGCCCAATTCGCTCAATTTCAGCGAATTGGGCGCCCAATTCGCTCAATTTCAGCGAATTGGGCGCCCAATTCGCACAATTTCAGCGAATTGGGCGCCCAAGTGCGCCTAGGGGGTGCCTCGGGTGCGTCTAAGATCATGTTTTTGCCAACATCAAAAAAAAATTTTTTTTAAAAAAAAAAACCTTAAAAGGCCCGGGCGCGCCTTTGGCGCGCCTGGGAGCCTGTAAGGCGCGCGCCTAGGCGCGCCTGGGGCACATCGCCCGCCTCAGCTGTGCTGAGGCGCGGCGGGCTGCGCCTGGTGCGCCCGGCGCCTCAGGCGCGCCTAGGCGCGCGCCTTGACAACTTAGCTCATGATACATAGTCATATGATAAGTTTCACACTTTCACCATCCATGGAGTTTTGGATCCATGTTTGGACAGAGTGAACTCTCTCAACGGAATTCTTCTTCCCACTAAGAGAAATGGTGGTGATTTGAAACTCCTCACGAACTTTAGGAAGAGGTGTCGCAGCATGAGCAGGAAGGGACTGAGCATTAGTCGACTCCATGGAGCTTACACAGGTGGCTAGGAGAACCGGCAAAAGAGAACTGATGGCAAGAAGCCGCGGACAAGCAGCAAAGAGCATGTGCGGTCAGTAGCTGCTAAAACTCCAGTGGCACCCTAGTGCGGCTAGACAGGGGTGAACAACGGCTAGACATGGCCCAAGGAGCAGCGAGCAGAAGCTGCAGCAAGGAGAATTGCGGCTAGGAAGGTAGCGACGACAAGCAGAACTGCAGCTAGGCAGGTAGCGGCCGCAAGGAATGCGGTCAGATAACATAAGAAGGCGACCAAGACGGTGAGCGGTCTGCCTGATGAATAGCAGGCGACCATGCGGCAAGCAGAGAAGAAGACCATTGTCCAACCGACGACGACAAGGAGTAGGAGTTCTACGATCACAACAACGAGAAGCCTCAGCAACCAGCCGGAGAAGAGATTGCGATCAGAAGCTTGCGGCAAAGAACTCATGGGATTTTAGCGACCCGAAGAGTAGGAGAAGCAAGTAGAAAGGGTAGGATGCGGCAAGCCAATACAGACCGCGAAAGAGGCAAGCAAGCAGGACCCCAAGGAAAAACCTATAAAAGCAGATGGGTCGAATGGTGCAAGAAACGCAGAGGAGCTGCGATTAGAAGAATTCTAACCGCCCAGATAGGCAAGAGTAGGACCCGCAACATGAAAGTAAAGGACCGTAGACCTCTGATATCATGTAGAAATATACGAGAAATGGAGAGAAATAGAATACACTTATTAATTTCTCTAAAAATTGATCTCTACATACATGTATTTGTACATTTATATAGGAGGTAGAGAGGAGAAAAAATCTTAATCTAAGATGTGAGACTAAACATAAAGAGGAAGAGAGCCCAAAATGAGCCTTGCATTTGGCCTTTACATATCTTTCTTTCAACAATAAAGAAACTTAGGGATGGTTCTTAGTGCATTTCATCTTGAGCTTGGGTGGTGGGATTTTGGATTCTCAATTTTCCCTTAAGATTTTTGTGTCGCATTTACGTGGTCTTAAAGTTGTCCTACCAATTGTTAGGCCCTGATGATAACTCCTGGTGGAGACCAGCCCAGTTCAGGTCGACGCAAAAGTTCCCGACGCCGCACCCAAGATGTGTCTTGCATTTGGCCTTTACATATCTTTCTTTCAACAATAAAGAAATTTAGGGATGGTTCTTAGTGCATTTCATCTTGAGCTTGGGTGGTGGGATTTGATTCTCAATTATCCCTTATGATTTTTTGTCGCATTTACGTGATCTTAAAGTTGTCCTACCAATTATTAGCCCCTGGTGACAACTCCTGGTGGAGACTAGCCCAAATCAGGTCGACGCAAAAGTTCTCGATGCCACACCCGACCGTACCTTTACCGGCCCTAATTATTGCATTTTTAATTTTTGTTAATTTGTATTTTTGTTATTTTGTATTTTTGTTATTGGACATTGGGACATTGTTAATGTTGGGCCATTTTAAGTTTACATTTTGTTTTAATTTAGTCTTCTCAAAGCCTTCATCAAAAAAGAAACGGCCTGGTCCATGAAAACATTAAAGAGCTGGTCCAAATTTTCCTGTTCAGCAGAAAAGGAGCACGAATCAACGTGTACAATCAAAGTGGTTTGTGCTCGTGCTTTGCTTGCTGCATCTTGGATCGTGTTCTTGCCGGCAGTCGTTCTCCATAGCTATTTTTTTAGTTTTTTGTGTTGTGTTATGTTTGTTTTCGTTTGTGTCTCCATGCGATCTCTGCCTTCATGCACGTGTTCTACGTGAGGGGAGTGTATGTCACGACCTTCAGGTGTTGTCCATGCCTTCATGCACGTATTCCATGTGAGGGGGAGTGTTTGTGATAACGGCGACTCGGATGCCTCTTTCCAAACTCCTGGCTTAGTCACGCATGGCCTCCAAGCTTAGCTCGTGCCTTCATGCATGTATTCCACGTGAGGGGGAGTGTTCGTGATGCTGGCGACTCGGATGCCTCTTTCGCGACTCCTGCCTTAGTCACACATGGCCTCCAGACATATTTCGTCTGTTGTTTGTGTCTCCCCATATTTTTCTTCGATTTGTGGTAGGGTTGGTTTGGCCTTTGTTGGTTGACCTAGTTTCAGCTCTGGGAGCATCCAACGTGATCATGTTTGATTTATGCCCGGTTGGATTATCCCCGATGACACGCAGTTGGGCCTCAGTGATTGTTATTTTGTTCCGCGTTGTCAACCACCGTTTACCTCTCTTTTTATGTTGTGTTCAAGTTGAAGGTTACACCTCCAGCTTGAGAGGGAATGCTAGAGTTATTAGTATTTAAGTATTACTGATGTTTATGAGTTTAGTCACACATCGCCTATCGGTATTATGAGTCAGTTGTATTTCCTATATATTGCCCCCGTTGTAGAAGAATAAAAGGCACCAAATAATTTTATTTCCATTTCTTTCTACAAGGACAAATCATAGGAAAACCAACTCAACAATGAAGTTCATGGGAGGGGCCACTGCACATGTAGCCTTAGTTATTGCATGTATTCTTATTAGAAGATTACGACACCATCTTGCACCTTTCCTTTTCCATGACACAAGTTTACCGCCCACAAATACCAAATAAGTGAAATAACTTGAAGTGAGATGTCTAGTATCAAGGCAACCACCATAATCAACTCTTTTAATAAAATATACCCATGAGGCAAAGCCTTTCATGGTGGATAGCTTGCGAGGTTCCTGCCTTTTATCCTTTTTGTGTTTCCTGTACTCTCATTTTTCCAATTTACTCTTCTTGTATGTGATCTCTTTCTTGTATATTTTGTGTCAGTAAGTTAAATTAATATTTAATTAAATTCTCTATATTAGATATTCCTTTTATGTTCAGTATTTTAATTTTTTGAAAATTATTATATTTCCTTATATCTTTGCAATAATTTGTGAAAAATCAAATTAAGAACTTTTTTTCTTTATAACTCGGCAAAAACAACTCTAGTGATTCAACACAAGTGATGGGAATCACGTCGCGGAACGATCTACATGATGATCGGAGCCGTTCATTTTGTGCGGATCTACGATTCACAAATGTTAGTTATTTTTGTGTATTTTTCTGAATTTTATTATAATATATTTTCAAGACCGTCATAATCGGAGAATCACGACTGTTAGTAACGGCCCCTTGGTCTATAAATAAGGATAGAAGACTCGTTTAGAGACATAATTTGAGTGAAAATTATCCTTTTGATCATTGAAGCCGGAGTGCGGGTGTGAAGCTCAAATGCTTTCCTCCCCTCACTTACACCTTTGTCGGCCAACCTAACCCTTCCCTTTTCCATTTCCCAGCGAACACCACCACCACCATCTCTAACCATCACCAGCATCTCCTTCACCCCATGGCCAGCCAACCCTCATCACCACCGTTATCACTTCCATTCCCACAACTCCCGCAACTTTCATAACTACCCAGAACTACTCAGTAATCAACCTTTACTTGAGAGTTATTTTACAAGTCGTTTTATTCAGGGTATTATTATTATTGTGCGTAAGTGGGGTTTAGTCCCACATCGTGTGTTTGAGTCTTCGTGTCTATTGTAATAGTATATATACCCCTTTATGGATGAATAATAGCAAGCAACTAATTGATTCATCCTAATTCTAATTGGTATCAGAGGGAAACCCTAAGCCCGGGTCTGATTCCGCCTCTCCCGCATCCCGCCTCTCCCGCGTCCTCCCGACTCCGCCCCGTTTTGCTACGCCCTGATTCCGCTCGGCTCCACTCGGCACCGCTCCGAATGTTGGGCGGCCTCCACGCCGCCGCCGACTGCTGAAAGGGATGTTGTCGCTGCCCCTCCGTGATGCAGCCCGCCGAGTCCTCTTCCACCATTTCTCCTTGATGCAGGCCGCCTAGTTTCTCCAGCGCCCCCCTTCCTCTCTCGACCTCGGTGCCTCCTCTGGTCTCCTATTCGGCGTCGGGCTTCTGTGTTGTCCGCGGTTTCGTCTAGCTGCTTCTTTCGGGGTTTCTTTCCCCGTTCTTATCTCTGGTGCAGCCCCAGTACAGTTTGGTTACTTTTTTTTGTGTGTCCACTTAATGGCTGCTCAATCCCCAAACGTAAGTGACTCTCCAGTGTCGTCACCAAGTGTGATTCTGCCTCAGATGAGCGACTCTCAGCGGTCTCATGGCCACTCTGGCTCCCTGAAGATCACTACCGTCCCATTAGATGACACAAACTATCTTGAATGGTCTCGGGCGGCGCAACATGTCATTCGCAGCCACCAGATGTATGGCTACATTGATGGGACTGTTAAGGAGCCCCAACAGACTTATCCCTCCTGGAAGCGATGGGACTTTGAAAACTCTCTGGTTGTTTCATGGCTTCTCCACTCTGTCTCCGAAGGTTTACCGGAGTTACATGCTGATGGATTCTGCTTTTGATATCTGGACCCGTGCCTAGGAGACGTATTCTCAGCTTGGCAGCTCTACGCAAGTCTATGAACTTACACGCCGCATTTTGGAACTGCGGCAAGGCTCTATGACGATGTCATCCTTTTTTTCGAGTTCGAGCGGCTATGGCAGGAATTGGACTACTTCTCACACTTCACTCTAGCATGTACTGCAGACGCTACTCAGCTACAACAATGGGAGGATCGCTTTCATCTCCATATTTTCTTGATGGGATTGAACATGGAGTTAGACATGGTGCTGACGCATATCCTTCACCGCACTCCGCTTCCGTCCCTTCGAGAGGCATTCAGTATGATCCTAGGTGATGAAGACCGTCAGAGGTCTTTTAGTGCTAGTACTCCTCCTGATCGCTCTGCTCTCACTAGCGTTGGTCGTGGCCAAGTTTTCATCCCAGCTCGTCTGCTCCTATTTGTGATTATTGTGGCCGCAAAGGCCATACTCGGGAGGTGTGTTACAAGCTCCACCCTCATCTTGCCCCTCGTGGTCGTGGTCGTGGACGAGGGGGTCATCGCCTGGGTGGCTCCAGACCTCATGATGATGCTTACTCTATAGACGTCTACGAAGAGACCACCACTGTTGTTCCCGGGCAACTTACTGCTCTTGAGTTGGATGCTTTCCGCCGTCTGCTGCACTCTCAGTCTGATCAGCCTCCGGGTGCTTTTGCTTCCATTGCCACTATTGCTATGCCGCGTACTCATGCTTCCACTGCCTCCTCTTCTGAGTGGGTGCTTGATTCTGGTGCCACACACGACATGACCGGCTCCTCCTCAGGTTTCCTCTCTTGCACCCCTTTGTCTGGTAAGGACAAAGTTATTTCTGCTAATGACTTGTTGTCTCCCATTGCTGGGAAAGGCCAGATTTCTTGTTCCCCTTCTATCTCTCTATCATCTGTTCTTCATGTTCTCTCCTTTTCTCGCAATCTACTTTCCATCAGTGACATTACTCGCTCTCTTAATTACTCTGTAACCTTTTTTTTCTGATTCCTGTGTTTTTCAGGAACTTGGTACGAAACAGAACATTGGCAGTGGTAGGAACAGCGGTGGACTGTATTACCTGGATCAACCTCCCTCTCAGGCTCTCCCCTGTACTCCTGTTATAGCTGATGATGTTCGCCGCTGGCACCTGCTGCTTGGACATCCTTCTCCTCTCTATCTTCAGAAATTGTTTCCTGTTTTTTCCACTTTTTACAAACTTTTGTCTGTGATATCTTTGATAAGTCTAAACATGTGAGACATAGCTCATCATATTTATCTTCTCCTTTTAGCACTCCGTTTGATGCTGTTCATTCTAATATTTGGGGACCATCTCTCGTTTTATCTACATTTGGTTTTCGTTGGTTTGTCACATTTATTGATTGTTTTTCTCATACAACTTGGGTGTATTTGCTCAAAAAGAAAAGTGAAGTCTTCTCTTGCTTTCAACTTTTTCACAAAATGGTTCAGACTCAATATAAAGGTGTGGTGCGTGTCTTACGCAGTGATAATGGGGGGGGGGGGAGTATGACGATCGGGAAGCATTTGGCCCGTACCTCACTAGTCATGGTATCGTACACCAGACCACGTGTGTTCACACCTCTACCCAAAATGGCGTTGCCGAACGAAAAAACCGGCACCTGTTGGATGTCGCCCGTTGTCTTCTAGGTGTTATGCACCTTCCTAAGTCCTATTGGGGCGATGCAGTTCTTACCGATGCCCACCTTATCAATCGGCTTCCCTCCCGTGTGCTTAGCTATGTTACTCCCCTAGCTCGGCTGTCTACTATGACTATGATTTATACTTCCCACCTACCTCCTCGTGTCTTTGGATGTGTATGTTTTGTACACATTCATTTGCCCCATCGTGACAAATTGGACCCTCGGGCTTTTCGGTGCGTGTTCCTCGGATACTCTTTCACGACGAAAGGGTATCAGTGTTACCACCCTCCCTTTGGGCGTATCTATTGCACTATGGATGTTACCTTTCGGGAAGGGGAATCCTATTTCTTGACATCGACTCATGCTCTTCGTCAGGGGGAGATTACTGGTGATATGGATGTTCCTCTTCCTCTTCTTCCTTCTCTACCACCACAACTCCCTATGTCTCAGGAACAGGGCCCCCATATCCCTGTCCCTCTATCTGATACTCTGATATCATGTCTCGTGTGCCCACACATCCACCTAAGCATTCTCATTTCCGCAACTCCCATTTTTTGCTCATGTTCACAATTCAATGTCCAACACTCAGAACCATAGAGCATCGCTGGTCTAATTGCTGTACGGTAAAACTTGCCCTTAAGTTTTAATGGTACTTTACAATCACATAAGATCCCTGACGCGCCTCTCCACTTCAACCAACCCGCTTGGATTCTATGTGTCACATCTTTATCAATACCTCCATCTTTTTGAACTCTTGATCCAAGATATTTAAAACTTCTCATTACGGGAAATATCTTGATCGCTCAACTTAATAACGAAGTCATCCGTCCTTCTTGCACTGCTAAATTTGAGCTCCATATACTCCGTCTTTGCCCAACTCAACCTAAAACCCTTTCTTTCTAAAGTGTCTCACCCATATTCAAGTTTTGCGTTTACATCCTCGCGTGTCTCATTGGACAAAACGATATCATCCGCAAACAATAAACACCAAAGTATTACTTGTTCGATATGTCCAGTGAGCTCATCTAAGATAAGGGTAAAGAGATAAGGGCTTAAAGCTGAACCTTGATGTAAGCCAACAGTGATAGTGATAGGAAATTCCCGTGTTAGTCCTTCAGATTTCCTCACCCTTGTCACTGAATTTGTATATATATCTTTGATTATGTCAATGTAGGCTACATTTACACCCTTTTTTTAGACTCCATAAAATCTCTCTTGAAAAATGGATTCTTTGAAACTAATATATTTTTTTAAGTACATGTTCTACAGCTCTCCCATTAAAAAACAGGATCTTGAATATTTATTGTACTTAAATATTGAGACAAACAATTTTTTCCTGTCTTATTAAACTCATGCACACCAAAACAGAGCAATGATGCTTGAACATATGCCTTTTCAAGATAAACGAATTTTTACTCTAAATTTTTTCATGAATTGTGTGAACACAAGAATTACTTTCATAGTAGGTCTTCCTATCATGAAATCAAATTGAATGTTAAAATTGATGCAACTTTTCAAAATCTATATTTCATAAGTCTTTCTCATAGCTTTATTGTATGACTCGTAAATTTGATTCATCTATAATAAGAATAATCATGAATATATTTTTTATTCTTAAATATTGACACCAAAATATTTTTTCGCTATTCACATTGCATTCACTTTTCATGATTTTTTCTGATATATCGGCCGACACGACTTTTAAATATATCGTCCACCATTTTATTTTGTGTTTATATTAACAAACTGACAATATATGTTTAAATTGCATGTATATATTATATTATGTATGTTTAAATCGATTAGACTTATTGTTTTGATTTTTTTAACATTTTATTCTTACAACCAATTTTGTATAATTGTTTCATAATTTTTTAATTTCATATTGCAAAAAATATGAAAACATCAAATACATTTATTAGTTGATTATTTGCATGTTTTAAATATAAATTTTTAAGTTTGAAAAGCCTTATAAATAATCAAGGATTTTTAACTTTTAAATGTTCTTTATTTGCAATAAATTTATTTTAATCAAAATAAAATTATTGTATATTATTAAATATATTTTACAATGTATCATTTTGTATTTGTTAATAATATTTTATCTTAGATACTATTAGATTTTATTTCGTAATATAATTGGCTCATTTTTTATCTATTTGTTATACTATTTTTCTATTTTTATAACATATAATTATAGTTAGTATGCACAAAAATGAAAAACTTATGTATAAGACATGAAAATCCGATATTTTAAAATATCTCTGATATGTCTTCGACTTCCGACATTAAAAAACTCAATCTGATATGCCGCCGACATCAAATATTTATAACATTATATGAAAATAGATGAAAACTTTTTTCCGAAGATAAAAAGCCTTTATATTTTGTTAGGCAGCAGAATTATCAAACTCATTGTTCATGAATGGAATTGTTTGGCCTAGCGTAAGGCCTTAGAATCACAAAAACTGACTTATTGATTTTACTCCCACCAAGTCACAAGTATGTAGACAATTAAAAGTTGCATAATTGATTTATACATTATAGAGAATTAAAATGAATAGAAAGGATCTTCATGTGATTTTATTAATCCTAGGGAGTATATAGTTAAATAATGTGTGATTAATTGAGTTTTAGGACAAACACGTGTCAAAGGTAGGTTTAAGTTATCAAAGATATTATGTTGTAATTTACTTGAGTAGTTGTGAAGTGACGAATGATTTTCTGATCCAATTACAACAAGGATCATCAAGTTAAATTTATTGGTTGCATAGATGCTAAAGAGAGGGCGCAATGGCAACAAATGATCCATATATGATATAGCCGACCTCACTATGGTGGGATAAAGGCTTGAGTGTTGTTGTTGGTTTTATAGATGCTCATAAAACGATATTTCAAGTTCTATGTCTAAATATTGAGGGTTTTGTAGATAACAATTTTAGGTGGTCCTCTTCTAGAATGAAATGTTAGCATGGGGTAATTCCTTTGAAGGTAAAGGCTTAGGATTATCTTATAGAGCAAGTATATAAAGCGTAATTTTCAGTGGGGCTCCATTGCCCACTGAAGAGGACCTCCATTTACCAGAGGCTTCTATTTTCCCTTGGAACAGAGCCCCACCGGTACCCCCAAATGGAGCCTTAGTGGGTCTACCTACGTTTTCTAAGGTCATGCGCAACTGTGATAAAATTTTTACCTTACCAAGTCCGGCTCAAGCTTACCCCGGGATCTCTCTGATTAGCTTACCCGGCTGAGTTAAAATTATGGTTTAGTACACACTTATTATAATAATTAGATTTATGTACTCGGGGTATTCTCTTACCGTTCCGTGTACTAGTAAGTCTTGGTTTATTTCCACGTCCTTCATATTACGCTAGGTGTATGCCGCAATAGACTTGTCAAAATAGCTGTAACATTTTATTTGTTGGTAGATCGTGCGAGCCAGAGCAATGCTGCTACAGGATCTTCGTACCCATCGAAAACCAATTCCTCAGGCGCCTGCACAGACTTCATCATCCGCGAAAGATGACGAGCGGGATGATCCCCCTCTTCCAGGCGAAGGGATTGCCAGCATCATACCCGTTTCGGGCGTCATTTCTTCCCGTAGCCCACCATCCACACCACCACCTGCCGAGGAGGTCTCGGTGTCCATTCCTATCACAGATATTGAGACAGAGAAGCACTCAGTCGAGACAACGGTGGTGACAATTGTGGACAAGTCTGTCACCGAGGAAGGCCCGCCGGTCCAGGCTAAGAGCAAGGATCTTCAGAAAGATGTTTCTCGTGAGCAGAAGCGCGAGGATGAAGATGATGAAGATGACTGGCTCGACGAGGAGACCGGCGAAGCTAGTGGCTCAGGGGGAAATGTTCCTCCTTTAGGAAATGATGAAGACGTGTCGTTCAGTGACTTGGAGGAAGACGACGGCCTTTCAGTTTCCAAATCCGTTCCAACCCAAGTGAAAGAATCGACAGGGTGGGTTCAGCTGAACACTAACTCGGGCAGTCCAGCAAAGAGCAGAAACTCCACCGGCTCCAAGAACAAGGACGGCTGGTTAAATGTGGGCGAAGGTGATGCAGAATGATTTGTCGAATTCTATTTGTGTTAGCTGCTTAATTGCATCATGTTTTTTATTTCTTATGTACATAGCTGGTGCTGGTTGACTGCTGATCTCCAAGTCCCAGATGGATTTAAATCTGTCATTATGCAACAGTTCTTTGGAGCAGAATGTATTCTTTATGTGATGTTCTCTCCCTTTTGAACCTCTGTTAAAAAATTTGATGGCCCTTTGGTCTGGAAATGTATGAAGATGCGCTCATTTGGAAGTGGCTTTAGAAACCACTTTCTATCGCTTCCTGGTCCCTGAATTTTTACAGTGGCTAGTGATAAGAGAATGGTTGCTGAGAGTGTAACGGCGCATTGGAGCCTTTCAGGATACGAATGTGGCCGGTCGGCAAGCTCGCTCGGTGGCACTCTATTCTCCTGGCTCCGTTTTGTTGGATGAAGCTTAATTTCTGGAACACGGGGCAGAAACAGCGCGGCCTCAACACTTTTCTGTATCCTTTTCAGCATCTATGTCTGACCTCTGTAGTGTTCGACACAAAATGAGAGACCAAAATGCCCCTCTAAATATTATCCTAGGGTGCAAAGTGCCAAAAAAGTTTAAATGGGGGGTGCAAAGTGCCTTATTTAAAAATTCGGGGTGCAAAGTGCGAAAATGGTGCAAATAGGGGGTGCAAAGTGCCAAAAAGCCGATCTTTACATCTTCTGAAACCTACCTGTGTATGGTGGGTACTTTTTTGTGGATGAATTCCAAGCCAAAAACCACTTATTATGGGAAAGTGGTTGACACCTGTTCGAACATCTCCTTCATCAAGCCAAAAACATCATTATTGAGGTAGAGATGCCTCCTCTCTCCTCTCCTCGAGACATTTGATGTGCGAGTGCACAATCCTAATTTCTTTGCTCACCGTGAGCCACGCCCATCCAAAAATTACTCCAATATTTGAGGCAGTGACAGCTTGCGGCTATGGGAGAATTATTTATTAATTAAGGCGTATTAAGTGGCAACAAAGGTCTTACCAACAAGATTTACGTCAGAAGAAGAAGAAAATGACTCGTTGAAAATGAGGCATGCAGAGGATCATCATAATAAATTAATATTATAAATAAATATATATATATATATAGTTGGATAATGAATGGAACCCACTCTCTTCCTGTTTTGAGCAGTCATGGATGTCTGAATTGGGATCCTCTTCATTGGCAAAATTATATATAGTTAAATTGTTCATCTAACGGTACTCAAGATTCAATGAATTTCCTAATAATAATATATATAATAATAACAGTAATAATAATAGGGACCCATTCAGGGAGAATTTCTTTTAATTCAAGTTGGGTTTCTGGCTGGCTTGCCACGTGGAGAAAGGAAAGATGTCATTCAAATCTAATTGAAGTGTAAACCGCGCATGATCTCCTAGGAGATCATCCCCATGTCCAAACTCAGGAAGCAAAATATCCGCACGTTCAGAGCCTGGAATGGAAAAAAAAAAAATATCACGTTTTAGGCTCTGTTTGTTTACGCGGTGGCATTTTGAAGTGTTGGGAAAAAGAGTGTGAGAATGGAGCTAGAGGGCAGGTCAAAGATAACGTTTTGAGAACCGAGAAAGCAATTTTACCAAACATACAAAAAAATAAAAACAATAATCACTTCTGCCACATCTCGGTGTTCGGCGAAAACACCCCTTCGCAAAAAGTAGCAGAACGGGGAGGGTAGCTTACATAATTTAATATTATTTATCAGCAATATATATTATTTATCAGCAATATATAATTCGTACATAGCACAGCACTTTTGGGTGTGAATTAGGATCACCGCCATTACCAAACAGGCATACATAATAATAGTCATATAGAAGATAGATCAAAACATCATCATCCAAAAACGCCGCACTATTTAATTAATTAGCACATAAAAAGTATGCGGCGGATTTCTGCTTAATTAGTATAACGTAGTAGATGCGGCGAAAAAGCTCAGCTCAGCAGTAGGCGACGCACTTGTGCTTGCAGTCTATGGTGCAGCCGCCGCCGCCTCCGCCGCCTCCGTATCCCTTGCCGGAGCCACTGTAAGAGGTGAAGCACTTCGCCGGACACGTC
Source organism: Platanthera zijinensis (assembly GCA_039513925.1). Classification (NCBI taxonomy): domain Eukaryota; kingdom Viridiplantae; phylum Streptophyta; class Magnoliopsida; order Asparagales; family Orchidaceae; genus Platanthera; species Platanthera zijinensis. The sequence continues at coordinate 18,912,172 of CM077078.1, forward strand.
AGCCGCTTCTTGTGGCACGGCCCCCTGTCCGCGCACACCACGCTCGGCGGGTTCACGCCGTTGTGTGAGTGGCCGCCGGAGGGGTTTCCGTAGCCTCCTCCGTACCCTCCGACGGGATTTTCTGGCCAGCCGTTTCCTCCGCCGAGGCCTGGAATGTTGAACTGACCGCCGGGCCCGAAGAAGCCGCCGGAGGAAGGATCGGGGTTGCGTGCGGCGGTGGAGGCGGCGACTAGGGCGGCGAGAAGGAGTGCGACGGCGGGGGCGGTGGTGTTCATCGTCTCCGCTCTCTGTGTCTCTTCTCACTTCTGATTGTGTGTGTTGGCTTTGAATGCTTTGTATGCTGCTGCGTTGTGGTTAAAAAAGTATGAGAGGGGAAAGTGTGAATAAATAGTGGAGGGAGCGACGCATTAAAGGAATGGGGCGTGGGCAGTTGAGAGGGCGATGCGGCCGACCTGTTTTTCTTTATTTATTTATTTATTTATTTTTCGTTCCTTGTTTAAAATATTCTTTTAAGTTTTAATACACTTATTAATTATTATATCGTAAATATTTGAAAAAACAACACCAATATTTTGGGTAAATTAGGGTTTAGGCCGTAAAATAAAATAAAAACTTCGTATTTCTGCCATGGTGACGATCTGGGTTGGTTGTTGGGATATTAATTGCGCGGCGATAACTACATGTCAGCGCAGCGCGGCTCGAACTGTGAAAGTGTGAAACGGTGTAACTCTCTCCGGTTTTGCACGTGGTACAATTAATATCTACTTTTTTAAAAAAAAAAAATCAACAGGAGTGAGAGGTACAGGATTTCAACAGTACCAGGACTGTGATATTGCACCCGGTGCTCCCATGCTTAGAGCATTTTCAACGGGAGATCTTCATATTCTTCAAATATGGAGATTGCAGTGCTACTGTGTTCTCCAAATATAGAGAACATGGAGAACCAACTCCAACCATGTTCTTCATATTTGAAGAATATTGAATTTTTTAATATTATATGTATAAACGAGTGACAGGCACGGGCCTCCGGCCCGATGGCCACGCGCCACAGTACCCGGCCGGCGACGGCGGGCTTCGCCCGCACCCGGACTGTTTTTTTATATATATTATTATATTACCTGATTTCCGTGCCTTTACTGTAGCAGTCTTGCCGCCCAGACTTTTCGGGTCCCAAATCGAAAGTCAATGAAGCTCCAAATCAAAACGTGATCAACATGAAAGTTGTTCGAATCGCCGAGATCTACAACTTTCATGTTGACCACTTTTCGTTTTGGAGGCATCTTGACCCTCATATTGGGCCCCGAAAAACCTGAGTTCCGTGCCTTTACTGCAGCAGTCTCGCCGCCCAGACTTTTCGAGTCCCAAATCGAAGGTCAAGGAGGCTCTAAATCAAAAAGTGATCAACATGAAAGTTGTTCGGATCGCCGAGATCTACAACTTTCATGTTGACCACTTTTCATTTTGGAGCCATCTTGACCCTCATATTGGGCCCCGAAAAATCTGATTTCCGTGCCTAAACAGGCGTTTTAGTCCCACACCGTCCATTCTTAGGATTTTTGCGGGTATATATTCAATATTCCGCATTCAATATTTGAAGTAATGTTGCCTGGCTGACTTGTGGGCGGGCTTGCTTGCAGGTTTTCGCGGGATGGGCTTGCGGGTTGTTTGCGGGCTCGCCGGTTGCGGGTCCGCTGGTTTTTTTGCTGTCCTATAGTAGGTTTAGGACTGTCCTAGAGTAGGTTTAAGAGGCCTATAAAAAAGTCTGGATAGAGGGTTGATTTGATCCAACGGTCCATGATCAAAAATCTGAAATCCGACGGCCACCTAATTACCCTCTAATTTCGAACTCATGCTATATGCAGGCCACCATATTTCTTTATAATATGGTATAGATAAATATACATTTATTAATGCCAAAATATATTTATATAAATTATATATTTATATGTATAAATAAATATATATAATAATTAAAATAAAAAATAAAAAAATTATATTTAAATAAAAACGTCGAGCTGAGCTCGACGTTTTTCCCGAGCTGAGCTCGACGAACGTCGAGCTCAGCTCCACGTTTTTTTATATTTTTATTTATTATAATTAATAATTAATATAAATAATAATTTATATAAATAATAATAATTAGCTTGCCAAATTAAAATAAGCATTACATTATAAAAATAAAATAAACATTACATATTTCAAAATTAAAATATTACATTTGAAATTTAAACTAAAAATCTGAGAGGTCATCACTGGGTTCGATACAATTTCCGCGCGCGCTATCTCCCTGTTGTTCTCCTCCATACCTTGGTATGTTGTAGTCGCTTCCTCCATACTGGCTTCCTCCCTGCTGGTCTCCTCCGAACTGATGTCCTTCAAATTGGCTTCCGTCGTACTGGTTTTCTCGGTATTGGCTTTCTCGGTACTGATTTCCTCCAAATGGAGGTCCTCCAAATTGAGACCCTCCAAATGGAGGTCCTCCATGTCGGTCTCTTTCATACTGGCTTCCTCCGTACTGACTTCCTTCATGTTGACCTCCTCCAAATGGAGGTCCTCCAAATTGAGGCCCTCCATATCGAGGTCCTCCATGTCGATCTCCTCCATACTGGCTTCCTCCACACTGGCTTCCTCCAAGTTGACCTCCTACAAATTGAGGTGCTCCATATTGGCTTCCTCTATATTGGCTTCCACCGTAACCACTACCTCCGTATACGCCACCTCCATATTCAGTTCCTTCGAGTGATGAAGATCCTCCAAAAAATGGTTTTATAATATTTCTATTCATAATTTCTTGTTTTTTTGTCGAAAATACTGTCGTTCTGGAGTTCCTTTGATGCTATCCAAATCTATCATCATGATATCGTGATCTTGTTTAGCGCTCTGTAGATCTAGTTTTCTTTTTTGATTTTCTGCTTTCATTCTCATGAGCTCTTGAATAGCAGACATATCGTTTGCTCGTTGTTCTTGCCCTCTCTTTAAAACCTCTAAGATTTCTTCGTTTTTTTTAGTATGAGTCTCAATATCATAACCCTTACCACTCAATTATCTCCTCCTCTCCTTTTCTTGCTTTCTCCCAGTTGGTCGTTTATTGGAAGTTGAGATTGGAGATTCTTCATCCCCAGTACTACCAAGATTCATGTTATTGTTATCTGAATTTAAGTCTATTCCTCTCCCTTGACTGGGAGTGTTAGAACTTAATGTTTGTGACATATTAATATTTGGAGAGTTCTTATTTTTTGTAGATCCTGACGTTTCCATCCACTTCTCTGTGTTTTTTAAGATATGCCAAACATGCTCAAACATGAAGCCTTTCTTCTCTTTTGAATCAGAGGCATATAATATTTTGGCTTCATTGAGGTACAAAAAAATTACTTTAATCACACATTATTTAAGATATTTATGCATTTAAATTCTAAAAAATTCTTACAATATCAAGTTCAGAAGCACCGCTGGGGTTTCGTTGCTCTATCTGCCGAATACATCCTCAGAATTTGCTTGTTTTACTTGCCAAAAGGGACCAACGACAAGAAAGAGATTTTGGGGTTCTCTGTCCTACGCAAGTTTGAGGTCTTGTATTGTGAAAGATGGTTGAAATTCTTTCCCACATTCTTTGTTCTTTCTGATTACTCCCCATAACGGGGTCTTCCGAAACCTCAAGTCAAGCATAACATAGTGCTTGATCTTCTTTTGGGGAGAATGCTTGGCCACGAATAGATGACATGATGACGAGGAAAGAAATTAGAGAGTTCTTGGTTTTGGGGATAGAGTGATGAGAACTTGACTTCTGCAATGGGTACTTATAGAGAGTGCTAGAATGGGTACTTATGAAAAAGAGAGGCTTGAGTGGAGAAGGCATCCAATGCTTGGGAGAAGGCATCCAATGTTGGGAAAAAACAAGACTTCGGGTTACGAGATGACAGGATTGACAAGACAAGACAGGGGCTTGAGTGGAGAAGGCATCCAATGCTTGCCACAGAAGGCATCCAATGCTGGAAAAAAACAAGACTTCGGGTTACGAGATGACAGGATTGACAAGACAAGACAGAGGCTTGAGTGGAGAAGGCATCCAATGCTTGGGAGAAGGCATCCAATGTTTGGGAGAAGGCATCCAATGCTGGCGAGCTATATAAACGCCCTTTTAAGATAATCAATGATACATTCAAAACATTCTTTTCTTCTAAGAAAAATGAACTATGGAGAAGGTTCATCTCATTTGCGATCTTCATCATCTTCAGATAATGATGAACAAATACTTCTTAAGTGGGAAGAAGAGCTTAAAAATTGGGAGAATGAAGATGAAGTTTTAGCTCGCATGCATGCCTCCAACAATATCATAATCGCAGCTCAACTTCAAGAAGATGCACGTCCGCGATGCAGAGGTTCAATATCTGGCCACGTGGTAATCAATCGGGGCAGGATTGAAGGCAACACTAGACTTTGGAATGATTACTTCTCCGAACACCCCACATATGGGGAAACTTTTTTTCGACGAAGATTTCGAATACGAAAAAATCTTTTCCTTCGCATTGTTACTGAAGTGCAGGAGCACGACAATTTTTTTGTTCAAAAGAAGGATGGTGTTGGTAAGCCTGGACTATCAACAATACAAAAAATTACAGCAGCATTTCGTATGTTAGCATACGGAACATCAGCTGATAATTGCGATGAGTACATTCGAATTGGCGAGTCTACTGTGATTCAATGCTTGAAAAGATTCTGTAGGGCAATCGTACAACTATACAAAGATGAATATTTGAGATCTCTCAATGCAAATGATGTAACAAGATTACTACAGAAAGGTGAAGAACGAGGTTTTCCAGGGATGTTGGGAAGCCTAGATTGTATGCATTGGCAATGGAAGAATTGCCCAACGGCATGGGCAGGCCAATATTCAGGACGTCATGGTGGACCTACAATCATTCTCGAGGCAGTAGCATCATACGACCTGTGGATATGACATGCATATTTTGGCTTACCTGGATCTAACAATGATATTAATGTCTTGCAGGCATCAAATTTATTTGCAAACTTAACCCAAGGTATAACGCCTCCTACCAATTATACAATACTTGGTAAAAATTATAATGTTGGTTATTATTTAGCTGACGGTATCTATCCGAAATGGTCAACAGTAGTTCAAACCATTTCTCATACACAAGATAAAAAAAAAAACAACACTTCGCAATGATGCAAGAGGCATGCCGAAAAGATGTAGAACGCGCATTTGGAGTTCTCCAATCAAGCTTTACAATTATTAAGGGGCCTTGCCGTTTTTGGGATAAAAATGTGTTGCATGATATCATGACTGCTTGCATTATAATGCACAATATGATTATTGAGGACGAGCGAGATGAAAATGAAGATATCGTTATTTCTCCACCGCCGCCAACTCAGAATGTTGAAGAGATGGACACAAGTGAAGTCGAAAGATTTCAGCAGTTCCTAAATCGACATAAAAAAATCAGAGACAAGGCAGCACATTTCGCACTTCGAGATGCACTGATCGAACATCTGTGGACACGACATGATAATGAAATAATGTAATTTGGAAAATTGTATGCATTTTAATTTGAATGTATTTCGGTGTATGTGCAATTTTATTTAGTAAATCGTGTTCTCTAACTATTTGTATGATCAATAATATTTAGAAAGTATGCAATATTAGTCTCGTTTTGTAGGTCTCGAAAAAACAAATTTATTGGTATATTATATGTGAAGTTTGAAATAATATTTTAGCGCCTACGAACGTTATTGTGTAATATACGTTTTCCTTAAATATAATAAATATATAATTAAAATAAAAAAAAATTAAAAAAATATTAAAAAAGTGGAAATGGAGGGCCGGCATTTCCTCTCCTCGTTCTCTAAATTTAGAGGAGGAGGAGGCGGAAATGCCGCCTCCTCCATAATTGCAGCCTCCAATGCCGATGCATTGGAGGGCAACCGGCCTGCATTTCTGAGAAATGCAGGCCGGTTGGAGATGCTCTTAGTGCGATATTATTTCTGCCACAATATTATTGAGCAATGTTATAAGCACATCAATTATTGTTATTGACAGCCCATTTATATTGGCACACCAATTCTTTATTGTCACACCAATGGTTAGAATTGTTAATGACACACCAAAAAATCAAACTTTTTTTTCTATTAGATTTTTGACAGTCCAAAAATACATCCAATTATCCAAAAATACATCCAACATTAAAAAATTTGAGATCCCAAAAAATCGAGTTAACATGTTCAGTTGGCAAATCTCCACCAAAATATTCTAGACCTGCATACATATTAAACCATTCCAAATTAGCGAGATATAAAATAGAACTTAACTAAGATTATTAGTAACATTATATACCTTTGATTTAAAATCAGTTTTAGCGATAAATGCTTAACGACGTAGATCTAAGGCTTCCGTACCTACAAGAGATAATATTATGAAAAATTAAATTATAATAAAGCCAGTTTATTTGCTATGAATTAAAATGTATAATCTTGCGTACCTTAAGGATCGGTCAAATTAACTATTTCATCATCTTCACCTTTATAACTAGAATCTCATTTGTTTGCAACTGCAGTGTAATATCTCGTCCACATGCTGATCACAAGAGGCATTGGACAATCTTTTTGCACTAATAACTGAATGAAGTGGTTGTTGTTGACAAAACCAATGTAAATAGTCTTCCTAGCCATTGGAGGGGCCGAATGTAGTGGCAAAAATGTGAATGACTGAACCTTTGAAAATATACAACTGCCACATTGTAACATGATGAAATGACTAGTCCCATGTCCGACATCGTCATCCATTTGTCAAGTGGTGCGGGAGTAGACGTGCAATCCAAAGATGCCAACAACTCGGTCAACCTCATATTCTCATATATGTCGTTGCACAAGAACTGATTATTATTAATTTCTTCGGTTAGATCTTGTCGCACTTTAATCCAATTATCATCCATACCCAAGGCTTGACTTACCACTCGGTAACCGTAATTCTCATCTCCTAGTACATTAATAGCATCAAGTAAATGACTAGTAATGTAAGTTGGCATGTCGGCTGCAATGCATTCAAGAAACCCTTTTTTAGTAGGATATCTCCTTGGAATAAATTTCCTAGGCTTGACCTTTGAGTTTTCTTTGGTCCCCAATGCATGTTCAAATAGTGATAGCTCTCTTTTTGTTGACTTGTAATCATCCTTAAATTTTTTTTACTTCCTTGCGACTTCCCTTTACTACTCAATGACATTAACGGCTCTTGTGTCTGAGTAGTGGTTGGCTCTAATATTTCCCGAAGTTTCCTTTTCATTTCATTTCTATGGAAATCATTAGTAGTGTTGTATTTTTTAAGGAAGCCATCCAAATCAACTTGTATCACCTCCGCCGGATCCATTTCCTCCTTTATATTTGTGCTATCAACTTTAGATGATTCCAAAGTTAATTGTCGCTAATGCTTGTGAATCATCCATAAGAGATATGCGGAAGATTGATGCATGTATGGCATTAATTCATGAGCACAAGGAAGGCTCATAGTGAAGCGCATCTTATGAGAACACTCTCCTGGGTCAAAAGCATTGCCACTCATGACAAGTCATTTCTCTTGCTTCATTAATCCTAAGGCATGCACAGAAACATACCCAAGCAAGTTTGTATATAATGATCCTCTGAACCATGTGTTTACCTGAATTGAACTTTGCCCAAAAGAGTGTCTAATTTGTGTATGTTGCAGAACAAGCATTTGATGAAAGGTTTTCCATACCGAAGATAAACTACAAATAGATACTTCCAAAAAACGCTTGAGCTGACTATGACCACTCTCTACGCGGTTAGTTGTAGAGTTTTCAAAATGCAACAACTTGTCTATCCATGCAGAGACAAAATACTCCTTGTAAGGATCAACCCATGTAGCGACGACATATTTCAGAACATTCGGATAGTTTTCAGCATATTTTGCACACATATCATTTAAACGCATATTGAAATTATGGACAGAAGGTGAGTAAACAAGAGTTTGTCATTCAGTTAAAAAAGCTTCACATTCCTTGCCTTTCTTGAAATACTTCTTGCAATGAGCCAGTATATTCCTATTTATGTGAACTTTACATAATATAATTTTTTTCCTGAGGAAATACCACCTTTATTGCGTTCATTAAAGTTATCTCTCTATCCACTATCAAAACATTTGGCAAGGTGGTTGCATCCAACATACTTTTAAAACACTTCAACGCCCACTTATAACTATTTTCTATTTCATTAGATATGAAGGCAAAAGCGGCAAAAAATGATAAGTTGGTAGAAGTTTGTCCAACAGTGGAAAACAACGGTAGCCTGTAGCGATTAGTCCTACACGTGCAATCCATTACAAAAACATCCAGAAACATATTACACAATCTGATAGATGTAGGGTGAGCAAAATATAAACTTTCCAAACTGCAAGTAGAAGGATTCACATGATTGTAGCTACTGTATTCTGCATCTCTGATACATATGTAAAGAAATTGGATGGGGGTTCCACCATCTAGTTCTCTCTTTTGCAACTTAACCTTTTGATTGTAAATAGTTCTCATAATTGAAGCATTGTTGCTACTTCTATTTTTCAATGATGAGAGTATTTTCCTAGGCTTCACACCGGAGCCGTACATCTCTTCCACTATCCATTCTTCTTCTTCAATTAATCTAGCCGCATTACTATGTGTCTCTAAATGAACAAATTGATGATTATGTTTTCCATTTTTAACATCAATTTTTCACTCATCACCACATGCATTTCTTTGACCAAGTAACAAAAATTGACACCCACATCTCTTTGAACTAGTCTTTCTTAGGTTTTTCTTAATATACCCCTTCCTTAGTTGATTATCACGAGCAAATCCAGATCTATCACAACCCATAAAACCCTAGGCTTAGGTCTCCCATCTATTTTGTCTGCTCTTTGGATGGTGACAACGAAACCCAAGCCTTTGACAACATCACGAACCCACTCAAGTACGCTCTCTTTCGTAGGAAAAACCATATCAGTTACAAAATTCATTCCTACATCGATTTCTATGGAAATCGATGGCTCTTCAACTACTTGGGGAACAATTTCCATCCTACAAAAATCACAAGTTCACAAAAAAACACTCAAAATCTTATGCATCCGTTATCATTTAAAAGGAAACCCAAACTATGAAAATAAAAAAAAATCATACACGATCACAAAATCCCTAAATCGATTTTTCAAAAACAACACCTTCAATCATTCAAGATCTACATATATATATTCAACATCATTAACTAAGTTTTTCAAGGTATATGCATGAGAATTTAAGATTTGGAGGAGAGAGATGGAAAATTATACCTTAGAGTTTGGGGGTAGAGTCAAATAATCCCAAAATAACTTTCAACTCCTCACAATAACAGCTTTAGATGGATAAAATCCTCAATACACCGCTGAGTTCGCTACAAAAATGGGAGAGAAAAATGAATGGAGGGTTAGGGTTTTCCCCTCTTATAGTAATGTCTTCTTACTGACATAAATAAAAAATTTTGTTAAACAATCTAGAATCAGCCAACATATAATTAGAAATTAAGTATAACTATACACAATGACAACCTGATTAAATAGCAATTTTCTCCAATAGCATCCTCCTCTTATTTCTCCTAAAATTACAAACAGTAAGAAGAAGAAGTAGAAGTGAAGCAGTAAGAAGAAGAAGAAGAAGGAGAAGTGAAGCAGTAAGAAGAAGGAGAAGTGAAGCAGTAAGAAGAAGAAGAAGTGAAGCAGGAAGAAGAAGTGAAGCAGGAAGAAGAAGTTACCAGTAGCGATCGTGCAGCGGCGTCCTAGGGAAACAGCCAACAGCGGCAGCCGGCGGGCTAGCAGCGGTCCTTGACGACTAACGAGGATAGGGAGCAGCGATCGTTGCCGCGGGCTAGGGCAAAATCAGAGCAGGCGAGCAGCGATCCTTGACGAGGATAGGGAGCGGCGGTGGGCTAACAGCGGTGGGCTAGGGCAAACCGGCAAAATCAAAGCGCCGAAATGAAAATGACAAGCAGCAGCAGGTCTCCCCGGTGTAATCCGCTAAAAATGTCCGAATGTGGGTCCGCCCATGGATCCCGGTGTCGCCGGAGAAAAACGGCCCTCCGACGGCCTGCTACACGGCCGGCGAAGTGCGGCGAAGGAGGCCGCCTGTTTCGGTCGCTGGGCGTCGTCGGGGTCGGGAATAAGCGGGAGGGAGGGAGCAGGCGTGCGTTTAATGAGGGGGGGGGGGGGGGGGGGGGAATAGTTTTAGGTTTTATTTTGCTTTAAAATTGATGTGGGGATAGCGATTTTAGGTGTGCTTATAACATTGCTCATATTATCCCGACCTCACGGCACTCTCATCGCTTACAAACTCTTGAGTAGTGTACTGTGCTCCTTGCAATGTGCATGTGACTTCATGAGCGGTGAGTAAAATTGAAAAGTGTATGTTTATATAAAATGTGTTCTTCTTCTTTTTTTTTTTTTAATATAATATAGATAGTGCTCATATTCGACACATGAGAATGAAAAATAAAATTTGGCCCAAAATAGATCGCAGAGAAGCGCAGCGTAGCGGAACGGAAGAAAACGAGGAAGACAACCAGGAAGACGGAAAATCAATGAAACGAGGTTGTCCTGATTTCAAAACCACCACCGGAGGCTGAAATTGCCCCCTTTTCAACAATGCAACATTGATAGATATACCTCCAGTGAGATCATTATTTACGTTTGATGACAGAGCGGCAGCGAAGTCAGCAGCACATTGAGGCAATATCCCCAAAATTCAAAATGGGGACCCGCAGTTATGTAGAAAGGAGAGAAATATTTGCTTAGGGTCCATTTTGTACGGATGTGATGAATGCAGTTGTTACATGAACATCTGAACTGGCCCTTGCAATCGAATTATTTTACATACAAATTACGCACTGACTGAATGCAACATACATATATGATTTCATGAGCTAGCTAGCGTTTGATCTGTTGAGCTTAATTATCTGCATTTATCTTCATTTCGACGGCATTAAATGGGGACCTGGCGTGCCGATCCCGAGTGTTACGGCAGAGGGGGAGCCGTGATGAAAGTGGCCTTCTGCTACATTTGATCCCAATGCAGAAGAAAAATTTCATGGCAGAAACTCAGTGATGTGTCTTCTCTTCTTTGTGACATAAATGATTGAGACTATTGACCTAACAAGCCCTCACTGGCATAATAATTTTAGAACCGCGTGTTACACCCAAATTAATCACAAATATTTATATGTTAATCATTACTAATTGCTAATTAACCACTCTTTTCTTCATGTGGATATATTCATAAACTGGTCATTCTATCGCTGGAATCCCCCTCATACGTACTAGCTTGGCCACTCTCATCAATAATGCCACAACAAAGCAGAGGTTTAGGTTTACTCAAGTTTGAAGGTTGTTTCAAAGGCTCCCTCTATATAATCTCATCTTTAGATATGGCTGTGAACAGTAGGGATGACCCTCAAACGAGGGTGGTCGCATGTGCTCCGACAAAGACGGCCTGAAAGGCTGCCCTGTGTTTTTTCATGTAATAGCTTTTTGTGATTGGCTATGACATTACTTTAACTTTAATGTAGGTTGCATTCCAGGAATTAGAGTCTAATAAACAGACAGAAAATACTCAATGCTATAATTATTCTAACATGAAACAGTAAAAAAATTGGTAGTTTCAGCATGATAAATTGAGAAAAACGGATAAGAGCATGAAATCGGATGGTGTACTCAGAAGTTTGCGCTGCCCTAAAATCAATTTTCCGCAATCCGGTGAAAATTTACAGTGCAGCAAGATTGAATTTGTATGGAAGCTTTCTGTTTGTAAATGCCAAGAAGAAAAGAAATAAGGCAACAAACTGTTGTGCAATTGGCACCGGCCCGCGAGTACGGAACTCGTCGCGGACAATAGCAACGGAAGCTAAAATTTGAGCAAATAATGACGCGCACCAATCAATCCTCGGAAGGATACAAGTACGAGATTCCAAAACACAAAACCAAACACAGACGACAAGAGATATACGTGGTTCGGAGTTAAGCTCCTACGTCCACGGGGAGAGCGCGCCGGATCCACTAAACAAAAAAAAAATCCGATTACAACCACAAGGCACTCAACGATCCTCCACGGATCGACACTAACCTAAAATAGGAAAACAAGAAACAAGAGGAAAAGAAGAACTCCCCTAGCGCGCCGCCGCCGTCCGGCCAAGAAAGCCGCTGCCCTCTTCAAGACGAAGGAACCGCAGCCTTACGCTCTCTTTCACCGCCGGAGTTGTTGCCGCCGCTGGATCGCCGGAGCCGCCGAAGAAAGAAACCCGCACCCGCCGCTGCCGTGGATCTCCTCTCTCCTACACCGGAGATGGAGCCGATGCCGCTGCCGTGCACTAGATCGGAAACCCCGATCAATCTTCCGCCGCCTCCGTCGATCACTGCTCGCCTGCAGGATCTACCTCCGCTTGCCGCCGCTGGATTCGCCGCTGTCGCCGGAGAAGACCCAAGATTGGCACTCCTAGCCGATCTAGCCGCCGGATCTCCAAGATCGTTGATGCAGAGCTCGGGATGAGCCTCGGCCGCCGCTCTCGACCTCGGAATGAAGCCCGCCTCTCCTTCCTCGGTCGCCGGAGAAGAAGAGCCCGAGATCTACCGCCGGATCCCGACGCCGCCGCTCCTCCCGATCTTTGCCTTACTCCAGACGTTGCCGCCGGATCTCAGATTTTCGCCGGAGAATGAAGCCCGTCTGCCGATCTTGCTCCCCGATGCCTCGTTCCTTTCTTGCAGCCGCCGCTTCTCTGTTTAGGTTTAGGAATAAATCGGGCTTGCTGTTCTTTTCTTATCCTTGTGCAAGGCTATATTTATATATATATAATGAATAAACAAAACTAGACCGGTCCAGCTGGACCGGTCCAGTAAAGCATCAACAAAATAACAATCTCCACCTTGATGCTTCACGAACACTAATACCACCTAAAACACACAGACCCCTACTGGCGACTACAAGCCCCCTCTCCCTGGGGCCGGCACGATCAACGTGCATCAGTCTGAGTCAAGTCAAACTTGACTCGCCTCACTGATCTCTCTCGCATGCTCGCAACGCATTCCTCCGTAGAACTCTCCCGTAACATAACGCCTCCACCTCGAGCGAACTCCCTCAACTCCCGGTGATGCACGTCGACGTGCTTCGTCCTTGCACGATAGACCGGGTCTACTGCAAGACGAATCGCACTCGAACTCTCGCTGTGCAACTCCACCTTCTCCTGAGTGATCCTAAGTTCCTTGGTGAGACCTCTAAGCCTGACGGCTCCTCTCACGGTGTCTGGGTACTTCTGAGATGACTCTCTACCCGTCTCCTCTACGGCTGCGAAAATTCTACCACCGCCAAGGTCCTCTCTCTGCGCACATGCCCTTGCCACGAATCCTGCCCTCCTCCTCCACCGGTCCTTCCTAGCTTTTCGCTGAGAACGGTCTCCGCTCTCTAAAGCTCTATCGAAGGAACCGCGATCTGAGGAGATCGCCTGAAATGCATACGCTACCGTATCCTGTAGCTCGAGAGACGGTCCGACCTCTCTCCTCACATTTCCCCTGGCAATCGTGGTGCCAATAAGTCTATAGAGCGATCCAAAACGCTCTCCTCTCAAGACTGTCTGCGCGCCTCTCCTGACCTCCAAATACCCGTTGCTACTGGTATAAGAATACCCGGCAGCCTCCAGAGTGCCCAGAGAAAGCAAGCTCTTCCTCAACTCAGGCACATACCGAACGTCGGTGAGGGTCCTAACCACTCCATCGAACATCCTAATCCTGATGCTCCCGACTCCCGATATCTCGCACTCTGACTGGTTCCCCATCCAAACACGACCACCTCCGCAGTGCCTAATACTGGAGAACCATTCAATGTTCGGGCACATGTGGAACGAACATTCTGTATGCATGATCCAGGAATCTGAGGTCCCGACTACCACATCGTGACTCTGTGAAACGTGTAAAACATCATCATCGCTCACGCACTCTGATGCCACTGCAGCCTGCTGAAGCACAGGCTCTTTGCCCTTGAGTTTCCTCACTGGGCAGTTGGCCTTCCAATGCCCCTCCTCCTTGCAGTAATGACACCTACCCCTGGACCTAGGTCGATCATCCTCCTTGCCTCCCCCTCTCAATCTACCTCGGGATGGGTCTCTGCTCTTCACGAGCAGACCCTCGCTCGCACTCGATCCGGAACTGCTCCTCTTCTCATTAGAGAGAAGCATCGTCACCACTTCCTCCATCTTAAGTGTATCCTTCTCATACAATATGGTGGTGACTAAATGATCGAACGACCTCGGGAGTGAGGACAAGAGGAGAAGAGTCTGGTCTTCCTCCTCGACCTTCACATCCATGCTGCGCAACTGGGATACCAACTTGTTGAACACATTTAAATGATCCAACAGTTGCGCGCCATCGGACATCCTCAAGCTGTACAACTGCTTCTTTACGTACAGCTTGTTCGTGAGCGACCTAGACATGTAGAGCTCCTCGAGCTTCCTCCACAAGTCCACCGTATTTTCCGCCTCGATAACGTTGTACATGACCTCGTCTGCCAAACACAGCTGTATGGTGCTGATGGCCTTGAGGTCCAGCTCATCCCACTCGTCATCGTCATTCACCTTAGTCTTCTCCTTTCCAAGGAGTGCCTTGTGAAGACCCTGCTGAACGAGTACGGCCTTTATGCGCTTTTGCCAAAGACCGAAATCGATCCGCCCATCGTATTTTGGAATCTCGAATTTGGCCGCCATTGAATTTGCTCACTGGTCCGAAGATCGAACCTGGCTCTGATACCAATTGTTGTGCAACTGGCACCGGCCCGCGAGTACGGAACTCGTCGCGGACAATTGCAACGGAAGCTAAAATTTGAGCAAATAATGGCGCACACCAATCAATCCTCGGAAGGATACAAGTACGAGATTCCAAAACACAAAACCAAACACAAACGACAAGAGATATACGTGGTTCGGAGTTAAGCTCCTACGTCCACGGGGAGAGCGCGCCGGATCCACTAAACAAAAAAAATATCCGATTACAACCACAAGGCACTCAACGATTCTCCACGGATCGACACTAACCTAAAATAGGAAAACAAGAAACAAGAGGAAAAGAAGAACTCCCCGAGCGCGCCGCCGCCGTCCGGCCAAGAAAGCCGCTGCCCTCTTCAAGACGAAGGAACCGCAGCCTTACGCTCTCTTTCACCGCCGGAGTTGCTGCCGCCGCTGGATCGCCGGAGCTGCCGAAGAAAGAAACCCGCACCCGCCGCTGCCGTGGATCTCCTCTCTCCTACACCGGAGATGGAGCCGATGCCGCTGCCGTGCACTAGATCGGAAACCCCGATCAATCTTCCGCCGCCTCCGTCGATCACTGCTCGCCTGCAGGATCTACCTCCGCTTGCCGCCGCTGGATCCGCCGCTGTCGCCGGAGAAGACCCAAGATTGGCACTCCTAGCCGATCTAGCCGCCGGATCTCCAAGATCGTTGATGCAGAGCTCGGGATGAGCCTCGGCCGCCGCTCTCGACCTCGGAATGAAGCCCGCCTCTCCTTCCTCGGTCGCCGGAGAAGAAGAGCCCGAGATCTACCGCCGGATCCCGACGCCGCCGCTCCTCCCGATCTTTGCCTTACTCCAGACGTTGCTGCCGGATCTCAGATTTTCGCCGGAGAATGAAGCCCGCCTGCCGATCTTGCTCCCCGATGCCTCGTTCCTTTCTTGCAGCCGCCGCTTCTCTGTTTAGGTTTAGGAATAAATCGAGCTTGCTGTTCTTTTCTTATCCCTGTGCAAGGCTATATTTATATATATATAATGAATAAACAAAACTGGATTGGTCCAGCTGGACCGATCCAGTAAAGCATCAACAAAATAACAACAAACATGTGCTCAGCAAAAATATTGAAAGGTGATTCACAGCCATTGAGTCAACTTAGGCTCCATTTGAGGGGGGGTTAACCGTTGTAACCGGTGAAAATAAGTCTACCCAAACAAACCTTTAGATGCTCGGCATTGATCGTTTGAAATTAAAGATCAGAGAATAGCAATGCAGAAATGAAATTAATAGCTCAAATAATGTATAACACTCAAATCTAATTAGAGAGAACCCTTGAACTAGAAAATTTGGCTCCGTTTGGAGAGATTTATTTTAACCGATCAAGCGGTTACGATCGCATGAACCGGATCATAATTAAGATCCGGTTCATGCAGTCGCAACCGCTGAACCGATGAAAATAAGGCTCTGTTTGGGGGGACTTATTTTCACTGGTCAAGCGGTTACGACCGCATGAACCGGATCTTAATTGCGGTCTGATTCATGCGGTCGTAACCGCTTGACCGGTGAAAATAAGTCCCCCCAAACGGAGCCTAAGTCCTCCCAAACGAACCCTTTGTTGTGAATTTGAATATAAAAAAAGCTAGGCAAACAATGAATCACAATTTCAGGACACGTATTAATTTGCATGCAGCCTACTGTGCTGCCCGAGCCCTATCCAACTCAATGTGCTGCTTGTGTGTGTGCATATGCGTGCATGTGTGAAGGTCCATAAATCAACCTAATAATAAGTCAACTTAGGCTTCGTTTGGGGGGTCTTAAATTAAGGCCTGATTCATGCGATAGTAATCACTTTGACCGGTGAAAATAAGTCCCCTCAAACGAAGCCTTAGTTTATTAGAAGTGTTGTATAATATACATGAAAATAAAACATGTACAAGCAATTTTGTAACCTAGAGTTTTTCAATTTCCCCCATTCTTTGTTTTAATTTGGGGCATTTATATTGACAGTCCTTATATGACTATTGACAGATCAAAGATAATAGCAGCCCAAAAATAACTATTGGCAGTCCGATGAATATTGGCAGCCTAAAAATTAAGCTTTTAAAAGACATTTTTAGAAAAAGTGTTTAACATAAAAGTTGTAGATCTCGATGAGATCTACAACTTTTATGTGAAACACTTTTTCTAAAAATGTCATATAGCAGGTCTATTTTCAAAAGGCGCGGAATCCGGGCGGAATGGGCGGAATTAGCATAATTCCGCCCGGATTCCGAGCCTTTTGAAAATAGACCTGCTATATGACATTTTTAGAAAAAGTGTTCGACATAAAAGTTGTAGATCTCGTCGAGATCTACAACTTTCATGTTGAACACTTTTTCTAAAAATATCATATAGTAGATCTTTTTTCAAAAAACGTGTGTTTCACGTTTTGGGCTGCTATTAGCGGCCAATTTATGTGTGTTTTTTTATTATTGTTAATGTAAAATGCCACCTCACAGTCAAAGTCAGTTTTTTCAACAAGTTTGACCGGTCCTCACCATTATTGCCAACCGCCACCTACAACCTCCATGTGACCACCTACAACCTCCATGTGGCCACCTACAACCTCCATGTGACCACCTACAACCTCCATGTGGTTATGACAACCACCATCTCTTCTAGCCTATAAAAGGAGAGACCCACATGGGTTTAAAACACACCAAATCCAAGAAGAGGAGAAGAGGAGAGGAAGAGAGAGTTCAGAGGCGGCGGTTGTCCAAGGCAGCGGCGGCGGCGTTCGAAGGGAGAAGCGGCGGCGGCCGGCCATCATTCCGACGGGCGGCTCGGGAGCAGGTGGCTCCGGCGAAGTCGACGACCTTGGAGGTCGACCCATCGGCGGTGGAAATCTCAGGCGGAGGATTCTAGAAATCGGCGACGGCAGGCGGCGGCGTAGCCTCCAGACAGTGATCGGACAGAATTTTGGCGCGTCTCCGATCTTTATGATCTCAGTGTAACTCTGTATCAAACTCCCTATCATTTTGGTGGATCTTCCCCAGTGCTCTCCCCGTGGAGTAGGAGCTTCTCTCCGAACCACGTAAAAATATCTGTGTCGTCTGTGTGCTTGGTTTCTCGCTCTTTTATTATTGCGCTATTACTATTGTTCGCTCATTTCCGTTGCGTTGTCCGTGACAACACGTGTTACGGACTAGGACCAATTTCATAACAATTGGTATCAGAGGGAGGTTCCAACCTTGGACCTCCGTGAGCAATAGCAATGACGGCAAAATTCGAGATTTCAAAGTACGACGGAAAAATCGATTTTGGTTTATGGCAGAAAAGGATCAAAGCAGTTCTCGTTCAGCAAAATCTCCATAAGGCGCTTCTCGGCAAGGAGAAATCCGGGAAGAAGGATGACGAATGGGAGGAGTTGGATCTGAAGGCCATCAGCACAATCCAGTTATGCCTAGCGGATGAAGTCATGTACAATGTAGTCGATGCTGAGACTGCAGCAGATCTGTGGAAGAAACTGGAGGAGCTTTACATGTCCAAGTCGCTCACGAACAAACTCTACGTCAAGAAGCAGTTGTACAGTTTGAGGATGTCAGAGAGTACTCAGTTGTTGGAGCATATGAACGTGTTCAACAAGCTCACTTCACAGTTGCGAAGTATGGAGATAAAAGTCGAAGAAGAAGACCAGGCTCTTCTGTTGCTGTCTTCTCTACCGAAGTCATTTGATCATCTGGTAACCACAATTCTTTACGGCAAAGATACTCTGAAGATGGAGGAGGTGATGACAACTTTGCTCTCAAATGAAACTAGGAGCAAATCTGGCCCCAGCACCAGCGAAGGACTGTTTGTGAAAAGCAGCGAGCCGGCTAGAGGCAGATCAAGGGACAGAGAGAAGAAAGCAAATCGATTCAGATCCAAGTCCAAGACCCAGAACAACAAGTGTCACTACTGCAAAGAAGAAGGACACTGGAAAAATAATTGTCCAAAGAAAAAGCTTAAGGAGAAGCATCAAGAGCCACAGCAGGCGGCCGTGGCATCAGACTCAGAGAGTGAAGCAGATGTACTTCATGTACGCTCCACTACTGACTCTTGCGACTCCTGGATCATGGACACTGGATGCTCTTATCACATGTGCCCGAACAAAGAATGGTTCCATAGCTTCAGGCAACATGATGAAGGACGTGTTCTCATGGGGAACAACTCAGAGTGCAGAACAATGGGGATTGGCAGCATCAGAATCAAGATGTTCGATGGAACAGTCAGAACGCTCACTGATGTCAGGTACGTACCAGATTTAAGAAAAAGTTTGATTTCTTTAGGTACTCTGGAGACGGCCGGCTACTCCTACACCGGTGATGGCGGCTATTTTAAAGTCAAGAAGGGAGCTCTGGTGGTCATGAAAGGAGAGCGCTGTGGTACCCTCTATAGGCTCATCGGCTCCACCATTACTGGCGACGCAACAGTCTCTACGACACCAGACGAAGACTCCTCTCTATTGTGGCATGCCAGGCTTGGCCACATGAGCGAGAGAGGATTGTTGGAGCTGCACAAGAAAGGTCTACTGAAAGGGATCAAGACGTGCAAGCAAGATTTCTGCGAGACGTGCGTTCTCGGGAAGCAGTGCAAAGTAAAGTTCGTGACGTCAAGCAAGCGCAGCAAGCAAGTACTGGAGTACATACACTCAGACGTTTGGGGGCCAGCCCCAGAGCCATCACTTGGAGAAGCCAGATACTTCGTGACCTTCATCGATGATTTCTCAAGGAAGGTATGGATCTATTTTCTCAAGCACAAGTCTGAGGTGTTCGAGAAATTCAAAATCTGGAAGACCAAAGTGGAGAAGCAGACTGGGAAGAAGGTGAAATACCTCAGATCTGATAATGGCGGCGAGTACACCTCAACGGAGTTTCAGAACTACTGCAATCAAGAGGGAATCACTTGTCATCTCACCATTCCTGGTACACCGCAGCAGAACGACGTCGCAGAAAGGATGAACAGAACCTTGTTGGAGAGAGCTCGGTGCATGCGACTATTTGCAGATCTTCCGAAGTCTTTCTGGGCCGAAGCGATCAATACGGCTTGCTATCTAGTGAATCGATCTCCATCAATGTCACTAGATCTAAAGTCTCCACAGGAGGTTTGGTCAGGTACTTCCGTTGGTTACTCCGATATTCACATTTTTGGTTGTCCTGTGTACACACTGATGCAGGATTCGGAGAGGACAAAGCTGGATGCTAAGTCCAGAAGGTGCATCTATCTCGGCCAGAAGGCCGGCACAAAAGGGTTCAAGCTGTGGAATCCTGAAACCAAGAAGGTGGAGGTGAAGTGCGACGTCATCTTCGATGAGGCTTCTATGCTGAAGAAGTCTCAGTCTCATACCAGAGAAGCAGAAAGGACTCCAGTCTCACCAGTGCAGGTGGAGCTGGAAGAAAGTGACAAAGTTGACGACCATGATGATTCCTCCGACTCGGAGGATACAGATGTTGCGCAACCTACTGATGCGGAACCATACACGATTGCTAGAGGAAAGGCGAGGAGAGAGGTTAGACTACCTCTCAGGCTACTAGACACTGTGGCATATGCTTTTCAGGTTATCTCCTCAGATCCCAGTTCCTACCGAGAAGCTGTAGAGAGCAGAGACTGTTCTCAGTGGAAAGCTGCTATGGTGGAAGAGATGGACTCACTTCAGAAGAACCAGACTTGGGACTTGGTCAATCTACCCAAAGGAGCTAAGGCAATAAGCTCCAAGTGGGTGTTCAGGAAGAAGGAGTCTACATCAGGCGAGGACCAGTGGAGGTACAAGGCCAGATTCATTGCAAAGGGGTTCGCGCAGAAGAGAGGTGTTGATTTCGATGAAATCTTCTCACCCGTGGTGAAGCATTGTTCCATACGGATGCTGCTTGCTATAGCAGCGATGTGGGACATGGAGCTGGAGCAGATGGATGTGAAGACGGCTTTTCTTCACGGCAGCCTAGACGAAGAGATCTATATACTGCAACCTGACGGGTTCGTTCGACCCGATGACGAGAAAAAGGTGTGCAAGCTGAAGAGATCTCTCTACGGCTTGAAGCAGGCTCCAAGGATGTGGAACAAGAGGTTTGACACCTTCATGACCTCACATGGTTACAGCAGGAGCCAGTACGACAGCTGCGTCTACTACAGATTTCTGGCAAATGGAGATATACTGATCTTGATGCTCTACGTCGACGACATGCTGATTGCTTGCAAGTCAGCTCGGGAGATTCAAGTTCTGAAGCAGACGCTACATGCTGAGTTCGAGATGAAAGATCTTGGTCACGCACAGAAGATCCTTGGGATGGAGATCAAGCGCGACAGAAAACGAGGTATGCTTTGGCTTTCTCAAACAGGTTATATCAAGAAAGTGCTGGAGAAGTTCAGTATGACGGAGTCGAAAGCAGTTTCAACTCCTCTGGGACAGCAGTTCAGATTATCTTCACAGCAGTGCCCAAACTCAGAAGAGGAACGTCAAAAGATGCTCAGGGTGCCGTACGCTAGTGCGGTAGGATGCTTGATGTACGCCATGATCTGTACCAGACCAGATATCGCTCAGGCTGTGAGCGTGGTCAGCAGATACATGGGGAATCCAGGGCGACAACACTGGGAAGCGGTCAAGTGGATTCTGCGATACTTGAAGGGAACTCCAGACGTCGGACTACTATTCAGAAGGAGCAAGGATGTTGGTGCTCTAGAGGGCTTCGTTGATTCCGACTACGCCGGTGACCTCGATAGGAGAAGATCTACCTCCGGGTATATCTTTCTTCTAGGTGGAGGTCCCATCAGTTGGAAAGCCACTCTTCAGGACATCGTTGCTCTATCGACGACAGAAGCGGAGTACATTGCTGCAGTGGAAGCCGCAAAGGAAGCCATCTGGCTTAAAGGTCTCACTAAAGAACTCAGGATCACTCAGGAAGCGGTGAAGGTGCACTGTGACAGTCAGAGTGCGATTTGTCTTGCCAAAGACCCGGTCTACCATGCAAGGACAAAGCATATTGATGTGCGCTACCACAAGTTGAGGGAGTTCGTTGGAAGTGGAGAGATTTTGTTGCTGAAGGTGCCCACGGAGGACAATGTTGCAGACATATTGACCAAGCCAGTGATAGGAGTCAAGTTCAAGCACTGCCTTGACTTGGCTCATATTTGTGCATGTTGATTAGGGTGACCCCAGGGAGAGGGGGTAGTTATTTCGGAGGGAGAAGATCCAAACTCAAGGTGGAGTACTTCATGCGTGAGGCGTCAAGGTGGAGATTGTTAATGTAAAATGCCACCTCACAGTCAAAGTCAGTTTTTTCAACAAGTTTGACCGGTCCTCACCATTATTGCCAACCGCCACCTACAACCTCCATGTGACCACCTACAACCTCCATGTGGCCACCTACAACCTCCATGTGACCACCTACAACCTCCATGTGGTTATGACAACCACCATCTCTTCTAGCCTATAAAAGGAGAGACCCCCATGGGTTTAAAACACACCAAATCCGAGAAGAGGAGAAGAGGAGAGGAAGAGAGAGTTCAGAGGCGGCGGTTGTCCAAGGCAGCGGCGGCGGCGTTCGAAGGGAGAAGCGGCGGCGGCCGGCCATCATTCCGACGGGCGGCTCGGGAGCAGGTGGCTCCGGCGAAGTCGACGACCTTGGAGGTCGACCCATCGGCGGTGGAAATCTCAGGCGGAGGATTCTAGAAATCGGCGACGGCAGGCGGCGGCGTAGCCTCCAGACAGTGATCGGACAGAATTTTGGCGCGTCTCCGATCTTTATGATCTCAGTGTAACTCTGTATCAAACTCCCTATCATTTTGGTGGATCTTCCCCAGTGCTCTCCCCGTGGAGTAGGAGCTTCTCTCCGAACCACGTAAAAATATCTGTGTCGTCTGTGTGCTTGGTTTCTCGCTCTTTTATTATTGCGCTATTACTATTGTTCGCTCATTTCCGTTGCGTTGTCCGTGACAACACGTGTTACGGACTAGAACCAATTTCATAACATATTATTTTGCCGAGCTGCTAATAATCAAAACTGAGCTACCAATATAAATGCCCTTAATTTATTCCAGCACTCAATTCTTAAATCCTATATATATGCTACTCATTTTAAATTAGTCTTAACTTTTGTAACTCATGCTGTCATGCACGATCAGGTTGCTCGGCAGTCTAATAAATGCCTGTCAAAAGATTAAGAGAGGTCGAAAAGGGCGACAACATTTGTGGCCCGACTCCACACTGTTCAATCACAAATCCTCAAATCACAAAAACTTTCTTACACAGTAAAGAAAATTTCAATGAAAAATATTTAAAGAATAAGAACAACACTAAAAATTTAGCGGTCAAGTCGAGGAGATTCATCGTGCAAGAGAAACTTGAAAAACGTGACTTTTATATTTGTAAAGTATTGTGGTGTGGCTTTCCAAAATCTTTCAGTTAGGGGAGGAGAGATCATCCTGCTTATACATTCAGGATCAAAGAAAACGTTAGGCGGTGTGGGACTAAATCACCTCTTTTAACGAGTCGCGACACACGCTCGAACATCACCGTCCATTCCACGTGGAGCACTCAAACAGTTTTTTTTTTGCGGTGATCGTAACCATTGTCATGTCAAATATACATTCTCTGATCGTGATATCTTTGTCCAAATTCACAGTAGAAAAAAATGTCACCCCAAACAAAATTCAAATGCTTGGATTGTTGTCGTTGATTTTTGGCAGAAAATCTCAATCTCATATCCTAGTCTTGGAGACAACTAATATGAGATACGATATTAATATAGCGTAAATTTCATATTATTTATTGTTATTTAACTTTTAATTTTTATCTCATTTTGACACCACAAACTTCTCAATTCTCATTTTCGAGTGCTACTATTCTTAAATCCCGGGGCCACGGAAGCTGGGGTGTGGTGCACTGCACTGTGCAGTGCAGCACATCGAGCGTCTGAGAGTGCATCAACACTAGCACCGAGATGTGTGCGTGAGTGCTGATGCACTCCCAGCCGCTGGATGCTGCATTGTACGATGCAGTACAGCCTCCCCTTACCGGGGGGCCACCGGCCCAGTAAGTATCAAACTACGCCTGGGAATTTGGTCCAATTCTCATGATCTGGGCCGGATCCCGTGGGCCAATTGGCGTCAGGATAAAAAATTGAGCTGGGCCCCGCATTCCACATTTCCACTTGAACTGCACGGGTCCCACATTCCACTCCGCTTCCATTGATCCCGGACAGCATCTAGGTGCTTCAATATGAGTTTTTTTTTATTGTGTAAAAATGTTTTGAAATTAAATTTTAAATAAAAATATATGAAATGTTTTCATAAATATTGCTGTATAAGAAAATCAATTCGAATTAATTTTGGATGATGTTAACAGTAAACGGAGTTTCAAAAACTTTTGGTTTCTCTTCTTCTTCGACTTCCTACGGCGCCGGCCACCCCTGCTCCCGTCAATCACGTTGCTCATACAACACCGCTCAGGTATTCTTCAACTCTTCCTCTTTTCAGTGCCCCGCTCGGTTTTGTTTTGTTGGTCTATTTTGCACGATCATGAATCCTAAACACAATCCGCGTCTTTGCCGGCATACCATAGCCTGATATCTTTGTTTTGTTTCTCAATTTTGCGGAACGCCGGCTAACATAGGTGTAGCGTTGTAGGATTCCCCAATTAGGCTAGGAATTGAATCAGGTATCTACGCCTCGGTTTAATTTAGGATTCCCCAATTATTGTTCTGTTTCTTCTCGAGTTTGCTATTCCACAATTATTGTCCTACTTAACATTTCTATTATATATTGTTTTGGAGGTTGAATTTAATTTTTTTTTGTAAGATTTAGGATTTGAAGTTGACCTTTAATGATGGATGAGGCGAAATGTGTCAAGTGTACAGAGTTAAGGTATATTGTTGATCCTTTTTTGAAAATTTTGTAGCTTAGTTGGTCCCCAAGTAGATATTGCACGTGTGATTAATTTACGGGTAAATTTTGGAGTCACTTTGAAACTGATACCATTTTTTCAACCCGAGATGAGTTAGTAGATTGGGTGCGGAATGTGTCCAGACGTCTTAGTTATGCAATTACTATAAAAACTTTTGATAAATTGTGTGGTGTTAAAGCTAGACCACGTGTAATGTTGAGTTGCGATAGAGCCGGATTTTATCGTGAAAATCAATGTAAAAAGGGTGGGTCAAAAAGAATTTAAGGAAGAGCACCTCCAAACGATGTGGTTGTCCCTTCTTATTAATTGGTCAAAAAGAAGCATTCATCGATGGGTGGAAACTTATAGTAAAATGTGGAGCACACAATCTTGACATGATACACTTTGAAGCACATGCATATGCCGGAAGATTAGAATGCGAAGAACAAAAAATAGTCAAAGATATCTATGCTTTTAACATGAAACCAAAGAAAATATTGTCAACCCTTAAATGAGAAATGTTGGAAACACAATGGTCATGGGAACTATATACAGCGAGCGGTTCAAATTTCATAAGAAGGAAGTACAAGGTGGTACGCCCATACAATTTCTTTATAAATGCATAATTGATAGTGGAGTACTGAATTCAAGAGTATGTTGTATTCAGATTTAGTTGGGCATGTCTCAATAAATGCATTGTCTATAATGAGGGAAGAGAAAAAAAATATTCTAGCAAAGAGTACGTATCTGCATGAAGAAGAATGCATACACACAACCTGAAATACGTTGGTATTACCTTGTGCTCATGAGATAGGTATTTATATCAATCAAAACAAGACATATTTGTTATAGTTAATTCATAAACATTAGAGACAATTGAGTATAGAAGACATGGAAGATGAAGTTTACCAAGCAAAACAACATGAAAATAGTGATAAATGTGACATAGACATTGAGATTGTGGGTATCAAAACAGCTCCCAACATCAACAATTGGAAATGAAGCGAAAATTACGCGAAATAATAGATTCAGGTTCAAGTCTCTCTTTAGAGCCATATATGTTGAGCAAACCAAAGGGAAGACCTAAAGGAGTACAAAGAATTTTAAAGAAGATTTAAAGAACACAAAACGTGAGTCTTTACACTTTGAGCATGTTTTGTTGGATGCTCCCGATATGTTGAAAACTTGAAGAAGTCATCAAGGGGTCAAACAACATAAACAAACAAATTCTTTGACCGAGTACGCCGTCAACTATCACAACAAATAACAAGTAATATGGTAGATGTTTTCAATGCGACCTCTGATGGACATTGTGAACATCATATCATTGCCAAAGCTTTGAACATTTTGTAAGGATGGATTAAAGTAAGAAGAGATCTTGCTAATGAGATTAGTAAGAAAGAACTTTTTTATGGTCACATTTTGGGTAAATCAAGGTGTAAAGAACTATTTCATTATCTAGATTGTGTTACCGTATCCGCACAATTAGAAAAGTGGATGTCCATGTCAGACATGAGTTTGATTATATTATCATGCTACAACATGGGAGTTGTTCTAGATTTCTAGTATCAAAGGCTTAAAGAATAACTTTTTCTCATTGAATTCACTTGTTCCTCCAATGCATAAGATAATTTTCATCAAATTTAATAATAACAATCACTTTGTCGGGCTATGCATGAGAGATGAAGTCCACTACCTCAAATCTAACCGCCTTGGAGAAGATATCATCATCGAATTTCAAGTTCATGGGAGAGCACCAACTCTCCACGTTTTCAATGCTAGAGTTGAGACTTAAACTAATATTTCTTTATTTTAAATATTTTTTACTTCATTTTAGAACATCTTGAATGAATTTTATGCATGATACACAACACTTTTTTGAAATGGAGAAGAGTTTAATGTTTTAATATTTTGGCATTATGAAGGTGTATTTTTGAGATAATGAAAAGAAAGAATAGAGTATAAGAAATATAATTTTGGACAATGTCGCTTAACAATGCTTGTAAATATTTCAAAAGTGCTAGAAAATTTCTTTTAATTTTTAATTTTTTTGATGATTTACTAATAACAAAAACATTCGTTAATAGCAAGTTTAAAAATAACTAGTTTGCTAATAACAATGATTTGTTAATAGCATAACGTTGTTTGCTAATAACAACGCCCTTAATTTTTTATAGAAAAAATCTTTTATAAATTATTCGGAGCATTTTTAGTTTTTTACAAAGAACTTTGCCCATATAAAATACTTGTAACAATACCCCTAACCCGTTGTGTATTCTTGGGCCCCGTTTGACATTGTGGTGGCAGTCGCAAGCGCAAGGATTAAATCATCATTTATTAAGGACCACCTAACAAACTTTATCTATTTAAACATAAAAATGGATGAAGCTCCTTAGGTGGGTGTTAGCGAATGACAGTTTAACTCTCGTATTCATGACCGTCACCACCGTGCCAAACCATTTCACCGGGTATTTCTCCATGCAAATCATTTCACCAACTTCTTGTGTATGTAGTAAGAGGTATTGATAATGGCAGATCCGATTAATGGGAAACCGGAACCCGATAATCCCAGATCTCCCTCCAGTCAGTCAAGTGGGAAACAGGATGCGGCAACTCATCACAAGTCTGGCCGCGAATGCCGACGGATCAAAGACTTATTTGGTTTCACTTTTTTGGGTTGATTTGCTTTATATAAAGCTGCCTCGCCATTATTGTACATACTCATGAAATTCTCTCACAGTCTTCATTCATGCGCAACAGACGCATAAAATTCTTATGAGAGGATCAATTGGTTTCCAAAAACAATATATATATATATCTCTACTAATATACGAAAACTATTCTCTCGTGAAATATTGTCTGATATTTCTATATTGTTCTTATAGTTGTATTCATAATTATACAATTATACTAAACTTTATATTAATATATTATAAAGACAATATTCTTTTAGGTAATTACACAACTTTATAATATTAAAATATAAAAAATAAAAATACTAGATACCATTAACCTATTGTCTCTAGATAGGAATGACAAGAGAAAAATTAATGTTTTAACATTAAAATATAATTTGTTTTACAAAATAAAAATTGTATTCTTGATTTATATTTTTTTACGGTCATTTTGAGTACTCATATGTATATGTTGCGGGCGACGCATCGAGAACGGGCAACATTATTCATGGGCGGCGACAATGGTCGGAGGCGGTGACAATGTTCGAGGGCGGCGACATTGTGCAACGGGGGCGACTGAGGGGAACTCCTTGCTCGAAATGGAGATAGGGAGAGGAGTGATCGGAAGGAGAAGAATGACCGAGCCGAAGCGGATGCAAGGAGTTGAAGCAGAAGGGGGAAATGATATCGGCATGCTGTGCTTCTTTTCTTTTCTATTCAGTTTTCAACGGCGAGTTATTTCAATATAAAATTTTCTTTGATTGTAATTATTTTAGATTTATAAATATCAATAATTTCGTTCTCATCTCTTTATTTTTTTTCCCAATTGAAGAGAACTCTTCAAGCCCTAAAATCAATAATTTCTTTGTCAAATACTTCTACTTAAATGGGTTTGATTTCATTTCTTACTCCTGCTCTTCTTAAATATTATGAATCTGTGCCTTTTATAAAGAGTGTCACCACTCATTATGAAGCTTATTAAATAACTGAAGTTCTTAAAGTTCTAAAAAGTTGACATGAAATCCTACAATG
Source organism: Platanthera zijinensis (assembly GCA_039513925.1). Lineage (NCBI taxonomy): Eukaryota > Viridiplantae > Streptophyta > Magnoliopsida > Asparagales > Orchidaceae > Platanthera > Platanthera zijinensis. The sequence goes on from CM077078.1 coordinate 18,940,561, forward strand.
CAGTTATCTAAGAAGTGCAAGCAGCGTGTTCTACAATCTGATGATGCAATTATTAGAACATCAATGAGTGCAAACACATGCATACATTGCAGAATATTTTTTGATTTTGCAACTAATAGAACATGGTGCATAATAAGACAGTGCCAAGTAAGCAAGCGGTAATAGGAATGAATATGTTCAATGGAGGTGGATGCATTTAATTTAGCCATACGTATGTAGTGTTGAAATTTTGAAAGCGGTAAGCATCCATTTAATTTTGCTGTTATAGACAGTGCAAAGTAAGCAACCGGTGAGCATACATTTAATTTTGCTGTTATAGAGAAAGCCAAAAAAATTTGTATGCACCATGTACAATCCAGAAAAAGTTTGAAGACATATATAATCAGGATACGATGATACATTTAATCATTGCCAAATACAACTGATAGAAAAATTTGTATGCATACATTTAATCAGGATATGATCTTCCTCATATATGTATCTTAACAGATCTAACTTTCTGTAATATAATTTGTATGCACTGTTTGAATGGATTTCAGAAGAACAGAAAAAATTGCAGAAGAACAGAAAAATTTATATGCATTGTCTTATATATAATTTGTCTGCACTGTTTGAATGGACTTCAGAAGAACAGAAAAATTTGCATACACATGGATTTCACCCATGTTCAAAATAATTACAGGACATACACATGTTCGAATGACCAAAAAATTATGAAATCCAAATCCCTAAATGCATAGTTTCACCCATGTTCAAAGTAATTACAGGACATACACATGTTTGAATGACAAAAAAAATTATGAAATCCAAATCCCTAAATGTATAGTATTGTGGAGTATACCGGCATACACATGGATTTCACCCATATTCAAAGTAATTACAGGGCATACACATGTTCGAATGACACGAAAAAATTATGAAATCCAAATCCCTAAATGCATGCGGAGTATACCTGAATATCAGCTCTGAAATGAATAACCAAGCTCAGCTTAGGAAAGTGCTAGGACAGAGGGCGGTGGCTGGGATGGAATTCAAGCAGAGAGTGATGGCTATTTCTGCAGAGGAGGTGGCAGGTGGAGGCTGAAAATACGGATCCGGCAGAGCGGGGAGGCTGGAAATGTTGATATTGTGACCTGGTGGCGGGTAGGAATGCAGTGGAGGCTGAGGATTTGAGAAGAACAGAGAAGAAGTTTGAAAAAAAAATGGAGAAGAAAAGCTTACCGGATGTGCCGATCGATGGCCCTAGGCGTCTGTGGGAAGAAAAAAAATGGGAAGAAGATCGCGGGAGGAGATGCGGGTGCTGTCCTTCGATTCCGGCGCAGAGCCCTCCCGGCGTTGAGGATGCGATGAAGCACGACCTAGGCGAAGCAGATGAGGAGTAAAAGCAGCAGGAAGAAATGATTTCGGGGCGTGCTGCTGGCGCTGCTTTCGGCGGAGACGGCCTGGGAGAAGACGTGCTGCAGTGCGTGATTTGATGTCTCCTTTCAGCGTGCTGCAACTCTGGATTTGATGGCGGGATCGTGGGGTATTTTCTGGCGGGATCGTGAGGTATTTGCTGGCGGGAAACTAGGATCCGAGGGTGGACATTCGTCCAAGAATTTTGATCGGACGGCTCCAACAAAAACAATGGTGTGCTTCCAAATAGATATATTGCTTTATATAGATAAGATATATATATATATATATATATATATATATATATATATACACACACACACACAAGTGACAGGCACGGGCCTTCGGCCCTGGAGGCATTCGGCAGGGGTGCGACATTCGTTGGGATGCGACATTCGCCGGTGGTGCGACATTTGTCGTGGGGACGACATTTGTCGTGGGCGGCGACATTTGTCGTGTGCGACGACATTTGTCGCGGGCGGCAACATTTGTCGTGGACAGTACCTGCCCTTATGGCCTCGCGCGATAGTACCCGACCGACGACGACGGGCTCCGCCCGCTCCCGGCGGGCTCCCCTGCTCCCGGCGGGCTCAGCCCGCTCCCGGCGGGCTCCCCCGCTCCCGACGGGCTCCCCCGCTCCCGGCGGGCTCCGACCGACGACGGAGGGCTCCGCCCGCTCCGCAACATATACATATGAGTACTCAAAATGACCGTAAAAAAATATAAATCAAGAATACAATTTTTTTTTTGTAAAACAAATTATATTTTAACGTTAAAACATTAATTTTTCTCTTGTCGTTCCTAGTTAGAGACAATAGGTTTAGGGCATCTAGTGTTTTTATTTTTTTGTATTTTAATATTGTAAAATTGTGCAATTAACTAAAATGATATTGTCTTTATAATATACTAATATAAGGTTTGGTATAATTGTGTAATTATGAATACAATTATAAGGACAATATAGGAACATCAAGCAATGTTTCACCAAAGAGTAGTTTTTCTATATTAATAGAGATATATATAGCATTTATATTAGCACCACATATTAGCATCCCATAAAAACACAAAATAATACATAAATTTTATGAATATCAACGCCCTATAAAAATATCAAATAACACAAAACTGTCACCCCCAACACTAACCCACACCCATGCTCCTCCCTCGTCGGCACCGTTTCCGACACTGTTTCTGCAACGACAACATGGCCGACCATCTCCACCTCAGGCGACTAGGCGATTATTCTGGTGAAGGTTGTGTTCATTTCTGGCGACTGTGTGGAAGCTCCTGCAATTCTCATGCGACACAAATTTGCTTCACCTCCAGAACCAACCCCATAAATCCGACAGAGATTCTAGGGTGGGGATGCATAGAGCCCCCCATGCAGACATAAGACACCATGTAAGTACAATATCACTGGATTTGGCCCCGAAGAGGCTCCATATTTCTACCCTCAAAACAAATCGCATCCCCCTTCTAATGCCTCTTTGATTTTCACGATTTCACACTAACAAGGCAATAAATTTGATTTTGACTTTGAGTTTATTTAGGGTTTATTTGGCAAGGAGTTTTTCCTCCAATGAATTTACTTACAACAGCACAAAACACAGCCATCATAAAATGTGTTATCATGACCACCACCAAGAAAAAAATTGAACATAAAAGTAGATGAAGTTACTTAGATGTGGTTGGTCATTCACGATGGAGGGTTCATAACTAACGCATTCATGATGGTCACCACTCTGCCAAATGAACCCTTAAAAGCGAAACTAATACCGTTTGATTTGAACACGAGCATGTCCTTCTAGAACAAGATATCAAACATACTTTGACCTTTCTATGTACTTTAGGTCGCCCAACTTGCAAATTAAGAACATCTCATTCGATGTGATATCTCTCGGATAAATTTCCTAACTTGTTCCATAGTCCTCCGCAGCCATCTCCGCCGAGACACGTTTACAAAACAGTATCATTCAAACCACTACCCGCTGAAGCCGATCATCTTCTATTCAATCCCCTTCCAATCACCACGTAGCATATAAAGGACCATGCTTCAAGTTATTTGTTCCCGGGCCAAGGCATAACAGTGCTTTTTATACAGCAGTTGAGCCACAACCTGCTTCATTTAGGTGATATTATATTTCAGTAATACAGTTGATTAAGAACTATGCAAATTTATTTAAATCGCATAAACCCTCTTATAGTAAAAATATAATCATGATTTCTGTAATGCAAGTTCGTCAATTCAATTTATTCAAGCTGCAATCATCAATCATTTTGCACCGAGGAAAGTGTTGTTTTATTATAGAGATAGGATAGACCAGAAAATACATGTTTTCATCAGTAGTAAAGAATGTTGTTTTATTGATAATGACAAAGGATTAACAGAAAATGAGCTTAACAACATCACCCAAAGGCCCAAACACCCATGCTGCTATTCTAAAAGCAAAAAACAAAAGTGATTAATTTAGACCCAGCTCAAGACAGTGATTGAGACCCACAGAGGAGTACTGTGCGCCCGAACACAGGCAGGCACAGGTGGTCGTGTTCCGGGGCAAAACATGGTGTTTACACGCCTACTGTGATCTGCGGAAAAGACACCGGTGCCCAAATGGGAAGAGCATGGTGTTGGCTCTCCGGAGAAAATGCCGAGCAGAGTCCTATTTGGAAACACGGCAGAAGTAAAAAAGATTTTGGAGTCCTACAGCTAATTGAAAACCAATAACAACAAGCAACACTCAAGTCTTTATCCCACTATAATGGGGTCGACTATATGGATCCTTTGTCGTCATTGTGCCCTATCTTTTGTCATAACCACAGAGGAAAAAAAATCGTTGGTAAAACTACAGGAGAAAATTGGGATTAGTCATGGTTAAACTTTTAGGTCAAAGCAGAAAAGTGGTGTGGAGAAATAATTAAGCAGGGAAGAACATTGAGAGCATCTCTGCAGTCTTTTTTAACCATTTCCTGCATCACTACCCTCCTTTGTTGCTGCTTCTTCCTGAAGCTTTTTTGCCCAGTATTGTTCAAGAGGGGGTCCAAAAATAGCATTGCCAGAAATAATTCCTAGCCTGCATTTCAAATATTGCATATGAAATGAGTGATCCTGCGAGTGTCGATACTCCTTTGTAGAAATATAAGCATTCAGTGATCTTATAAGTATATGAGATAACAAAATTAAGGAGGAAACACCAAATGGAAAATATTTGCAATCCTTGACCATCAAAAGGAGTCTACCTACCTTCCATCCCTATCCAAGGTTACGGATATGGCTCTATTATCGTGTATTTATGGAGCATTCAACTTCACTTGAATATAAGCGCGAAGTAAACTAGGATATAGGGAGAGGAGTTCTCGGGGCAGACACGTAAAAGCTAGAAAGCATCGGTATGGGTACGGGTACGATACCTATCCGGTATAACGGCACGTCAAAATTTAAAACCAAAAGATACGGGTACGACATGATACGTTATAACAATATATATATATATATATATATATATATATATATATATATATATATATATATATATGAGGGCGCTGGAAAAACGCAGGCCGCGTTTTTGGCTAAAAAACGCGGGACCCAGAAAAATGAAAAAAAGGCCTCCTAAACAGCATTTTTTGAAAAAGTGGTCAACATGAAAGTTGTAGATCTAGTCGAGATCTACAACTTTCATGTTGACCACTTTTTCTAAAAATGCTGTTTAGGGGGTCTATTTTCAAAAGGCGCGAAGGGGGTCCGCGCAAAAAATATAAATCGTAATATTTACCGGGCGGAACCCCCCTCGCGCCTTTTGAAAATAGACCCCCTAAACAGCATTTTTAGAAAAAGTGGTCAACATGAAAGTTGTAGATCTTGACGAGATCTACAACTTTCATGTTGACCACTTTTTCAAAAAATGCTGTTTAGGAGGCCTTTTTTTTGTTTTTCTGAGTCCCGCGTTTTTTAGCCAAAAACGCGGCCTGCGTTTTTCCAGTTTTTCCTATATATATATATATATATATATATATATATATATATATATATATATATATATATATATATATATATATATATATATATATATATATATATAGTGTTACTCCAATGCGCACTGTTATATTACACACAGTGCGCACAGTGAATCCAGGCCATTCAATTGCATCCTCCTCCCATCGCATCCGACGACCCATCACATTTCACAACCGCCACCGGCCGTGGGCTCCCTAGCCACCGGCCGCCCGGGGTTCGTCGGCGTAGCCGCCGACGAACCACGGGCAGCCGGTGAGCCCACGGCTGTCCCGCGGCGGTGAAAGTGTGCACTCGTCAAATTCCGGGCGGCCGTGGGCTCGCCGGCCACCGACCGCCTGGGGTTTGTCGGCTTGGCGGCTGGTGGCCGGCGAGCCCACGGCCGGCCGGTCGGTGAACCCCGGGCGGCCGGAGGCCGGCAGAGCCCACGGCCAGCGGCCGCCTCCCAGAATTTAGCGAGTAGTGTGCACCTGAGTAATCATATATATATGTATATATATCACTGGCCTTTGCAAGACTGGTGGCTTGAAGCTGTACAGCACAAAGTTGAATATGATGTTAATAATTGCTGTTTACAAAACAAATGCAGTAATTTGATGTACAAATTCACTGCAAGGATCAAGAAGGCCCAAATGTAGAGTGGACAGCATTACAAAAGGCCAATGACATGATGTCCGAATTCACAGAAAGAGTCAAGAGGGCACAAGGTCGATTACCGACATAAGCCCTAGATAGGAGAGGCGGAAAAACACAAACAGTTTGGCGATTAATTGAGTGAACTATGTAAAATATAAATATATTAGAATCCAACCTCATTTTAGTTTGATTGAGCATGCGGGAAATGTAAAATATATAGCTAAGATTGATGATCTCAGCCATAATTAATATTGTTTAATGCTAGAGTTAATAAATGTTAATTATATTATAGTTATAAAAATAGTATAGCAGGTTAATGTTAATATTAAAAAAGTCAATGAAAGTGAAAATATTAAGTAAGAATAAATAATTCATAGCTAAATATACCGAAGGTGCAAACTTACATTGTAAGGTTGATATTTAGCATGTCTTCTTCATCACCGCAAGCTGAGCTCTAATCCTAGATCTTTAATGTGTGCACCTTTCCTCAGCAGGGAGCAATTTTGTTACACAGACGGAAAAGGGCAAGGAACGAGGACACGACACTCATCGGGACCAAGGCAACATAGGCGACATGAACACGGATCCCAACTTCACGGGGGGCGTTCGTTAGTAGTGCGGATGGGGTAACACAGCCGTCGGCACCCGTGTAGAGAACTTTGGAATTGGACACTATACGTCTATGCGTACTCTTATTTGAAGTAGCTTGTAAGTATGGATCAAAAAGAGTCATAGGAAAGCATCTAACATTTTGTCTGACTTGACATGCTACAACTCCTACACTTTAACCGCATGACTTTCGCACTCACACTGCCTCGCGCGACTTCCCTCAGCGCAAGGGCTCCTTACCGCATTTGCACTGACTCGACGCTCAATGTATTCCTCGCCACCGCCAAACCTCCTCGCCTGCACGACCACAACGCCGATCCTTCCCCTTCGCTCTGTGTGATGACAACTCGATGGCTGATCGAAGACGTGTTTCCCTGATCCTTCTCCTTACTCGATCCCTTGTTTTGATCAATCACCCACACCTCATCCTCCTTCCTTCATGCTCGGGGTTTCTACGCGCCTGCCACCAAAGCATTGCCTACGACGTTTGTTTAGATGGTGCAGTCGATTCCATCTCGCGCTCCTGCCCTACTAAGGCCTTCAACGTGCATCCCCCTCGGTTCCGTTCAATGGCACCCTCCGACAAACCAACGTCCTCGTCCTCCTGTGGACTGTTTATTTGACTGCTCATGGGGCATCTATAGCCTCGCGACATGCCCTAATGTTGAAAATGGATGCTATGTTCGATTCCCTCCTAGCCGGCAGACTGAGTGCTTCATTGTCCTCCAACACGAAGTCCCCATCGCTTCTCGAACCACACCTGGACCGTCCTCGGGACCCTCTGACGCCGCTGGAAGACTTCTCGCCTCCGCTCCGTTTGTTCGACGTCCCTTCCTTCAAAGACACTGACCCCATGGGATGGATTGCCCGTACAGAACAATTTTTTGACATTGATCTGACTTCGGATCCCCAAAAGGTTACTACGGTTCTCATCGGCATAAAAAGGTTCGGCACTCCATTGTGTTCGCTGGCTACGATAAAACAACCCAGCACTCACTTGGACGGAACTTCAACAAGACCTCCTCTACTATGATGTTAGTTATTCGGGGATGGTAGTTGAATGTTTGTGTGGTGTCAGCCAATAAGGCTTCCTTGACAACTACATCAATGAGATCATTGCCTTAGCGACGCACATTCCTGGCGTATCGCCAGATCACTACTTGGGCTTTCATGTAGAGGCTCTTCCCCCACATCCGGTCCCAACTTCGCACCCACCACCCTCGGACGATTACTGAAACCATGGATATAGCCTGCTTGGTGGAAGCAGATTTCATGGTCACCTCTCTCGATACCGGTCAACCATCGGGGAGTTCTACGCGCCACCTGCACCTGACTATGGCACATGCCCTCTTTACACGGATTTCTACTATTTTGATCTTGGTGGCCTTGACGCCATACTCGGCATCCTGTGGCTTCGTACACTCGGGGGCATGCATATCAACAGGGTCCGCATGACGATGCACTTTTCTCAAGGGAGAGTCCCTTTCCTCTTGGCAGGGGAGGCCTCCTTTTCCCATCGTCCGACAACATTGTATCCACCTTAGCATCAAGCGATAGTAGATTCTATCGTATACCTGTCGCCCGACATTGTGTCGAACTGCCTGACCACTCCACCCCAGCTACAGTGCCTCTCGGTAGTTACTTTTGCCTTGAGGACAATGCAAATTTTTGATAATGCGACAGTGCTACGAAGACGGAAAAGGGCAAGAGATGAGAAAACAAGGACACAATGCATAAGTTCACGTTGGAACCAAAGCGACGTGAACACGAATCTCAGCTCACCGGCGGGCGTTCACTAGTAATGCGCAAGAATATAGCGCAATCGTCAGTCTTATAATTTATTATCACACGTGTATTTCGGACCTTTCGGACGTGGGTTATTTACTGTTTGTCTTTGCTTACTTTGGAATTAGGCATTATATAAGCCTATGTGTATCTTTCATTTGAGGTAGCTTGGAAGTATGACAAAAAAAAAACCTAGAGGCTGAAATTTGTCTCTCATGTTCTTCCTCCTTCTCGACCCCTCCCTCTACTAATCTTCAGCCTTAGCATCTAAAAGTTTCATATGTTGACGCCTCTCTTCCTCTGAACAGAGAACTACAATCTTTTCTTTAACCTGCGGTTGAATGTTTTTAAATGATGTCAACGATGCCGTGTTGTTATTACTGTTCAATGTCGTCGTAAGCCACCGGCTGCAGCTTTCTCCCATACTGTACTAGAGTTCACCGAGAGCCACCGCTGGTTCTGTGATCACTAAGTTCAACTGAAAACAACTGTCTATCATGGTTACATTATCACAACCACAATTGATCATCGACATAATCTGTCACCCCGGATGAGTCATTGAACAGTGTTGTTGAATGTCATGGTCCCGATCCCATCTGGTATACGTCACTAGTTGATACTTTTATTCATGGCGCATCAATTATAGTATGTGGTGCATCAGTTATAATTCATCCTATTATGCAAGTCCAAGTGTGATACCTATTTACATTTATGTCCTTTTGTAAGTATATTAAAATAACCCCGCTTAGGCAGCTGCGATTCTAACTCCAATGTATCCCACGTTGTCATTATCTTTGCCTCCAATCATCATTGGGCGACGCTATGGCTATTACGGGAGAAGCTCATGAAAACTTGATATCAAAGCTTTCCTCCCTCAGAAACACATTTCACTGCAACCAAAAGGATCTTCCTCCTTTCCCCTCTATTTTTCATGGGCCGACCTCACCGCCTTCTGTCGAAACCCCCGAGACTCGTACACTCCTCGGACGGTTGATGTCCTGAATACTTCTGGTGGAACGAGTGTGTCGAACGTGCACCGTGGAGCATCCTTATAGATAGATGAAAACCGAAGGGCGGGTCGAAACTACATGTTGATGATAGGGCGCTCTGTGAGGATCTGGGCTCGAGAAAACAGGATGGCCGAGTGACATGTTAGCAGAGTCACGCAGAGAGGCTCTTCTACTGGCAGAGGAGATTAAGTGGAGGTTGGCAGGAGAAAATTTTGCACAGGGATCGAAAACAAGAAAAGTTGCGGAAGGAGACACCGGATTGAAGTTGAGCTCTTTGTAGAGGTGTGTGCAGTGTGGTTTGGTGAGGTATGAGCACAACCACAAAGGCGTGGTTTTGGCCAGAACAAAACTGTACCGCACCAAAAAGTGTGTGATTTTAATGCGGTGCAGTTTTTACAGTGCAGCTGTGATTGCTTAGTGTACAAGTTACATAGAAACAAAAAAATGAATTTGGGGTTCTCTTTCGTATCCGACAATAATTCATCATCGCAACTGGTCAATGTATTACAAACATAATATATAAATTTCAAGAAAACATACTTAAGTTATTTTACCGTGAAATAACTTATGTATATAAACATGCAAAATACAAGTGCTACAAAATCAAGCATGAGTTATATATATTAAAATAGAGTTATATATGTTATGGGTATCTCAATTAAAATTTAAAATAGAGTCATGTATTAAAATAATGATATGTCGGATTAAGTTTATAAATGTCGGATATCGGAAATCAGAAATATGTCAGGATATTTTAAAATAATATATTTTCATATAACTCTTAAATAAATAATAATAATTTTATATGTGCCATGTATAATTATATGTTTTAAATTTAAGAAATTAGCATAACAAGTTTACAAACACTAAATCATATATATCCCAAAATTTATAACTTAGAGAGTATCCAAAACAAAATATTAGTAACACAACAAGTACAATAAATACATTATAAAACATATTTAAGTATTATAAAATAATTATATTTAAATAAAACTAACCCCTCAAGTCTTTATCCCACCATAGTGAGGTCGGTTATATGAATCATGTCATCATTGAGCCCTATCTTTAGTCATAATCTCATTAATGCCTAAGTACATCATGTATCCTAATAGTTTCATTCCAAGTTTTTTTGGTCTACTCGTCCGTTTAACATGCCTAGCGGCTAAACTCTCACCGTGCCTAACAGGTGCCCTTAATGGTCTCCTTAGCACGTGTCTGAACCATTTTAATCGAGCTTCTCACATCTTATCTACAATTGGTGTCACTCCCGTCTTATCCCTGATACAATCATATTCCTAATTTTATCCATCTAAACACTAAGTTTTATAACAAATAAGAAAATTAAAAGCTAGAAAAAATTATTAAAAATAAGTCTTTTTGTGCTTAGCAATTTATGTTAAAAATATAAAATTAATCAACTAAATATTGAGTCGAAAGTTTAAATATTTTTATAATATGAAATAAGAAAGATATATTGATAAATAATTAAAAAATGATTATTCGACTAACACATATCATAGAGATTGAAACAATAACTCCATTTGATTTAAACATATATAATACGTGCATCACCGCATGGGCTTTGCCCGTGCTCCATGCTCTCGGGAGGGCTTCGCCCACATCCAGGCAGGCTCCACCCGCATGAAACCGGTGCTACATCCATGCTTGTTGCTCTTGGGTGCGTGGGCATTGCTTTTAATCGACAAGAATGCCTCTTCGCTCACATCCCCCGAGCGTCGTGTGACGGCATATTCCATCTGTCGCTCTGGGGGTGCGAGCAGCGAGGCATTCATGCCGATCACGACCGAATCCCGTGCACCCGAGAGCAGCGATAATAAGTTTCATGCAGGAGGAGCCCACCTAGATGCGGGCAAAGCCCACTCGAGAGGATTAGGAACTGGCGAAGCCCATGCGAAGATGCTTGTAAGATTAAAAATAAACTAAATTAAGCATTGTAATTTCCCCTAAAATAAAATTAAAAAAGATAGATACCATTTATTGCATTATTCAAAATGGTACGATCACATGCTGCCATCCCAACTCCAACAGTCAAATAACCTTTTTTATTTCATCTTCTTCACCGAACCCACCCAACTTCTTCCACCCTTCTTCTGAATTCAAAACATCATCCACCATTCTGCTTAACGACCCAACAATACACACATCATCTACACAGTATCATCTCATTATAAGAGAAGATACAATTGATCAAAGCAGCAACAACCATTTCGGATAGCGAGAAGAGAAGCTCTTTGTCTTCTCTGTCTCAAAGCAGCAGTGGTCATTTCCGATGGCGACAAGAGAAGCTCTATGTCTCCTTGCTCTGTGTCTCCTAGCAGAGATCTCAGCAGAAGACGATTCTTCTTCCTAGAGCAGCATCATGTGGATGGTAAGGAAGCCATGGGCGAAGAATGGGGAAGAAGGTCTGGAAATGAGGAGGGAGATAAACTTGATTAACTACTGCGAAAGCTGGAGGAAGAGCTTCGGGTGGCATCATAGGTTGAAGGCGAGAACAGAATAGACACAAATAAGCAGATACGCAGTTGGTGATGGGTAGAGAATTGTTCCCATGCTAAGTTAATTATATAATAGCATAGATAATACATATATTAATTTAAATATATAAGGCTAACCTAATATAAAATAAAATAGCAGACGGTATGTTCAAAAGTTGTATTGGTCAATATATTCAAGAAAATGGATATGTCGGTTTATATTTTACAAAAGATTCTTTTTCTAACTTGTTTTGACATAAACAAAATGGCATGCCTGCAGACATATCAGAGGCCATTTAAAACAGTGATATGAATTTATTGACTTACAAATAAAGTTTTATTATTATATACTTATAAGTTATAACTTTGATTTATATTTGCATTCATGAAATAAAAGAAAAACAAGATGACGAGATTTATACGCTACACCTTTACAAAAATTATGTAAACTAGATGGTGCGGTGTGGTTTTAAGGTTTTTTGAAAACCGCACCGAAACAATGAGGTGTGGTTTAAAAATAGAGGTGTTTTGTCATTGCAAGAGATTTTTGCGGTTTGCGGTATTTAATGCTTACCCTAGCTCTTCGTCTCGAGGAAAAGTAGTCAGTGGCTTGATGAAAAGAGGCATGCAAGCATAACAACAGGCGATCACTTGGAGAGAGTTTTTGAGGTACAACGATGACGCTGCGAGATCTTTGTTGGCGAAGGAGATGAGGAAGATGACCTTCTTCCATTGGGGACAACGGGTGGTCATGAGTGCGAGGAAGATGAGGAAGAAGCTTTTCTTCCTGCAGGCACTAGACTTGCGGAAGAAGATCTTCCCATGGGGTCGGCAACGGTTTGCTCGTGTGCGAAACCCGATGGAAGAAGTGTGCAAGAGGAAGGAAGGGATCCTGTGCAAAACGTCGACGCGTAGGTTGGCTGATGTGGAAGGGCTCGCAAATTTGCTCTGCACATCGAGGGTTATATGCAATGAGCTAAGGCTCGGTGAGCTCTTATGGGCCAAAGGAGTGACTTAGTACTTTGATGGAGAATTGTTTTGGAAGTGTCCTTGAGGAGAGGAAACAACTAGTAGTGTGACTCTGAAACCAAGTTGTTGCGGATTCGATGTAGAACGTCGGTAATGATGCCAGAGAAGTGATTGGAGATGGTGATGATTGTGGATATACAAGGAAATTATGGAGCCGGAACCTTCACTGTTTAGGCGGGGTGTGTTAGGGAGGAGAAGCTACCATAGTCTCTCCAAAGGGAAGGGGAATAGACTTCATTCATTCATAGATGATCATACATGACTCCAAGGCTACCTATATATAGAACTTACAATGACATGGGCGTAAATAAAGAAATATAAAAGAGATGCGCAAAACAAAAAATTAAGACTCTAATGACTCATAACTATGACTTAACTCATACAACTCATCAAATACATAAAGATTGTAATGAAATATGTGCAACATAACTGATAATGGATATTGGGAGCCCATGACAATCTCCACTAAGTAACAAATCTTCGGAGCTTGGGTTTATACTCTGATTACGATTTAAGAATTGTCCTAAATATTATGCTAAGGTCTTACTTGTCAACTGCTTACTCTCAAATGTATTGTAAGAAGGCATACATTCACAAATTTTAGAAGGATCATAGTTTCCCATCACGTAGTTAATGTCCTTGATGTAGACAGAAGACTATGAACGATCATATGTAGTCTATATTACACATTTTATTTAGGGTGTTGTTATTTATACCACATGAATGGATATTCATACCCAAATCTTAAAACATTTCTATTAAGTTTTGAAGCACTAAATATTATATTTGTACCCACTCACTCATTCACGCAAGGCAGTAAGGCCTACCTCCCAAGTCCTAACCATCTTGTGAATCATGGATGTCTGAGGATGATGGAGGAGGAAGATACAAGTAGAGCCGGAATCACAGCCGCTTAAGAGTGGTTTGATCAAGAGAGTGAGATTCCAAGATCTCATAAGGGGACTAGGAATTGGATATTTTTCATTGCTTGGGAACATACAAACATAGTCATGCCATTATATGGGCTTGCAAAGTATTAAGAGACAATACTAATAAAAGACAAGCATGATGAAAACACATACCCTCTAACCACTAAAGACAACAATAAAGATAACAGATCCAACGAGTTAGATTGCGCATACCGAGCAATTTTTTTATTTCAAGCCACATCTATTGATCACAAGGTCTTTTCTCCTTGAATAATAAAGCATGATTGGACGTGTTGGCATTGTGATGCGGAGCAGAGATGAGGACGAGCTTTGGGCCCATTCGGGGCTGTTTTGGCGACTTACCATATATGGCGTGCCCGGATCGACGATTCGACTCCGTGGATGCGTCCGGATTCGCGTTGCGATTGAAATTCATATATAGCATTGTACTTTTCGGTTTTTATTTCATGTAGTTTTAGCCCCGAGACCAACGACCAATCATAGCCGTTGATTCTGGGTGCCCTAATTTTATTTCTTATAAATATAAGGTTTAGGGTTGTCGTCATTCCTATTGCTGAATGTTTTGAGATCTTCTTCCTTCGTTCCGGTGATCTCCTCCGCGGTGCCGACTCCGTGGAACCCCTTGGTGACGACTCCTCGGATAAGCTTTGTATCTTTTGTTTTCCCCTCCATATTTTCCCTTTTGTCCTGTTGTCTAGCCACCGCTAGTGCAGTTTTTTTCTGCCCAGATTTCAGATGGCCCCCTCTACTCCAAAAGCCACCCGGCCACCCCCCTTCCTCCATCAGATCCAAGTCTCCACCACCGTCAGGACACCTTCAGGCCCCTCAACCAGCCACCCCCGCATCAAGCCGCCTCCCTTGCCCCTTCCTCTGCCCTTTCCAAATCAGAACGCCGGCCATTGTGCTGTCCCGATCCGGCCAGCAGCCCCCTCCCCTCCCTGTTTCAGCCTTGTCGCCCCTCTCCCTTCAGCCCGCCTCCCCTCCACCAGGCCACCAACCACCCAAACAGCCCCCCTTGAGCTGTTTTCCCACAAAACCAGTCCAGGTTGGGCCTCTTCCAGCCACCCTGCCTCCTCCCCTTTGCTGCCATCAGCCCCCACCCCGTGGATTCACCTTGAAACAGCCACCCAACATCAAACTTGTCCAGATCCAGCTATTTTAGCCCGGTTCCAGCCATCCCCCACCCCGATCCAACCCTCCTAATCCCCAACCAGCCCTACCCTTACACGATCCGGTCCACCAACCACTGGAATCCCTCTTTGAGACCCCAAACATTCAGATCTACTATTATTACAGCAGCCCTAATATTTATATTGTGTTTTGTATTTGTTTGTTCGGTTGTAAACATTGTTATGGTTTTGGATTATTACATGTTGGGATTTTATGTTTATTATAGTATTTTGCTCTCGGATTAATCTCTAACTGCAGAAAGGGTTTGTTCGTCGTGCGCTCGTGCTTTGGCCCTCCACGCAGAGGAAAGGCTAAGCTTGTTTCGCTCTAATTAAAATATTTGCCTTGTTGTGAATGATTTGCATGAGATGTTAGAACTTATTATCTAATTGTGATTTTTCTATCAGCCTTTTCCATAGCATGTAGGGTTAGATCACCGAGTTTCCCGCCGCTTATAGATTCGCTCTACGTCACATTGTCAGACGACTCCACGCATGACTTGAAACTCATCCTCTACTACAACACCAGACAACCTAGAAATGTCATTGAATGATTCTATGGTCCCTTGGAGCAGGTTTTTGCACCTGAAAGAAAGGTTTTCAATGCAAATTCACCTTTTGTCGTTTCTCTTCTTTGATGGTTAACTACTTTAGTGTTAGGACACCCATCAATCTTACTTCTCATGGGGCTTATGAACTTTAAGAAGAGATATTGTAGCTTAATTTTTTTTTATTTTGCATAATACAATTTTGTTTTTACTGCTGTTCTTAGTAGTAATAATAATACATATCTTACATCACATGCACCTCTAACCACATGGATTAATGGATTATTGGCCCGGAAGCATCAAAGCATATGATTGGAACATGAGGTATTTTCTAATCTTTGTCTAAACTTTTATTATACCAGTGGCATCATATTTAAAGATCACTCAATAACTAAAATACAAGGTGTTGGTTCTATTTCTCTTACTCATCATTGACATTATCATGAAGTGTCCCTTCATTCCCTTCAACCTAATATTTGTACAGCTACTAAAAGTTTTTTCTCAACATATAGCGAACTTATGTTACCATTATCATTTAGTTATTCCAGTATGTCCATCTTTTGACAACTAATTACCTACTCAAGTCTAACATAAGATCACTATATGTTGAAAAAAAAAACTTAGTAACATTAAAATACTCATTAAAGTCTAAATCTAAAATCCTCGATGCTTTTAAATTATTTGTTACTAAAATGTGAAATCACTTGGAATAAATATCAACACAATATGAAATGATAATGCAAAGGATTAACTTAATAAAAAATTTACTCTATTTCTTTATACCTTCGGTATTAGATATCAGTCCTAGTCTCCCTATAAACCACAATAAAAAACATTTCTAAATGAAAAAAATAAACGTTTATTGGAGGTCAAATGTTGTTTTTTGTTCCTGAATTTTTTTTAGGATGATGTCATTCTCACCGCTTATCATCATATCATTCACCTGTAAGCCTCTATCTTATGGAGTGAAATTCCAATATAATGATTCTCTAAACATGTATTTTCTCTCCCTCCACAATATTTTGATTCTACTTGTTTTGCTCATAGCCATCATCAGCCCAAATCATCGAAGCTATGTTTCCATGCTAAGTATGGGAGATTAACTAGTGTTGTTCAAACTTTTGATTAATGTATAAACAACAAAGGCCATTCAATTTTCAATAAAAATGGAAGTCTACAAAGTTTTCATGGATGTTTATGTTGTTGACTTTGTGATCACAAGTGACAACAAAATGTATTACAATGTTAACTTTATCATCAAAAAGTTAGAACTTGAAAGATTTTTAATACTTGGTATTGAGGTCACATACTCTCTTCATCGAGAACAATATTGTAGATTAGTTGGCAAGCTATAATTATTTGACGACAACAAGTTCTGCCATTTCTTTCAATGTTACTATAGTTACTTTATGGACAACACTCAAGTCTTTATCCCACTATAGTTGGGTTGGCTATATGGATCCTTTGTCGTCATTGTTCCCTATCTTGTGTCATAATCTCACTAATGCCTAAGTACATCATGTCTTTCCTTAGAGTTTCATTCCAAGCCTTTATTGGTCTACCCCTCCCTCGTTTAACATGTCTAGTGACTAGAAACTCACAACGCCTAACAGGTGCCTCTAATGGTCTCCTTTGTACGTGTCCAAACCATCTTAGTTGAGCTTCTCGCATCCACTCTGCAATTGGTGCTACTCATGTCTTATCCCAGAAACATTCATTCCTAATTCTATCTAGTCTCGTGTGTCATCAATCCACCTAAGCATTCTCATCTCCGCAACTCCCATTTTTTGCTCCTGTACACAATTCACTGTCCAACACTCAGAACCATAGAGCATCGCAGGTCTAATCACAGTACGATAAAACTTGCCCTTAAGTTTTAATGGTACTTTACAATCACACAAGATCCCTGACGCACCTCTCCACTTCAACCAATCTGCTTGGATTCTATGTGTCACATCTTTATCAATACCTCCGTCTTTTTGAACTATTGATCCAGGATATTTAAAACATTCACTATGGGAAATATCTTAATCACCCAACTTAATAACGAAGTCATTTGTCCTTCTTGCACTGTTAAATTTAAGCTCCATACAGTGGCGGAACTAGGATTTAAATCTGAATCGGGCACCATACAAATAATATTAATTTATAATAACTTTTTACTCAAAATTCAGAGAAAATATTATAACAGTAAGCAAAAGTGAAAATCAGAAAGTGATATACTTAACCAATCTTTAAAGTCATTAAACCATTTTTTATTGAAACGACAATCTTTTTTACAATCTCAGTCTCAGGAAAACTCTCTAAAAACGGTTGACAAGATCTTTTTTGCAGATAAAATCTTCTTATAGAGTCCTGAAGATTAACATCGTATGATATTATAGACTGCCTCAAACTCGGATCTGAAGGTAAATCCTCAAGCTTAAACTCAACTCATAGTCTCTTACTATATGTGGCTTTTGACTCATGTGCGGCTACTTTGGAAAAAAAAAACTTGTCCGAAAAATGAATAACAAAAACTATTTCTTCTAAATATGAGAAATAAACATTTACACAGCAACAACACCACTCAAACCTTTATCCCACTACAGTGGGGTCGGCTATATGAATCCATTGTCTTCATTGTGCATAACTTCATAAATAACATCGCAGAAAACATTTACTCCACCTCAATTTTACTTCACATAAAACATAACAGACAAAATGCATGAGCTCATGAATGGAAAAGGGGGAATAAAACCATCATTTCTTAATAAGGCTATGATATATTCAAATAAACAAAGTGATGTTAGTATAAATTACTGAGAAATTAAATGATAAAGTGGTTTTATTGTGACAATCAACAATGTTACAGACTTACAGTGCACTAGTGCAATCACAAATATGCAGGAATTAGGAAACATCAACAACCCTTTACAGTTTTCAATCAATTTGGGTTTTCGGAAACATTTAGGCTATGTTCTTCATGACTTCATCCATGTATTTTCTAATTTAGGAAACACCACTCAACCTACTGGCTACTGCTCCACGAATCAGGAATTCACCTCGGCTCAAACTTTTCCAGTTCTGGAGAACAACATTTTACCAAAAAATAATGCAAAAATGATTTACTTCACAGTGAAAACTCAAAAATACCCGATATCTACTTGAGGAAGAAGACTAGAACTCTAAAAGAGTGTTGAACTGCTGCTCCGTGACCTGCGTCTCCCATCTCGGCGTCGGCGGTCTTGCATTTGCTCAGTTGCTTGCAGACGCAGAGTCGCGGTCAGTCGTCTCCCTCTCCGTCGTCGGTGTCTCGCATAGATGCACAGTCGCAGCAGTCGACGTCTCAGCGACCCTCCGCCTCGCCGATTCGATTATCCCTCTCAGCCTCTCTTATTCGCAGAGCAGAAGCAGTCGGGCACTCGGGCTGTCGGAGGAAAATGACCTAGCTTAGGCGGGGAAACCGCGCTCCTAGCGTATATTTCGCGAAAACACACCCGGGCACGTGCCCGGGTGTGTCTAGGCATAGGTCCTCCCCTGGCTCCATATACTCTTTCTTTGCCCTGCTCAACCTAAAACCCTTCTTTTCTAAAGTGAAGATTCAAGTTTTGCGTTTACACCCTCGCGTGTCTCATCGACCAAAATGATATCATCCGCAAATAATAAACACCAAGGTATTGCTTCTTGGATAAGTCCGGTGAGCTCAACTAAGATAAGGGTAAAGAGGTAAGGGCTTAAAGCTGAACATTGATGTAAGCCAACATTGATAGAGAATTCCTGTGTTAATCCTCCAGATGTCCTCACCTTTGTCACTGAATTTGTATGTATCTTTGATTATGTCAATGTATGATACATTTACACTTTTCTTTTCTAAGACTCTCCATAATATCTCTCTTGGAACTCTATCATAAGCCTTCTCAAGGTCTATAAACAGCATATGCAAATCTTGTTTTCTTTCTCGGTAGTTGTCAATGAGTCTCCTCAAGAGATGTATAGCTTCCATGGTCAACTGCCCTGGCATGAATCCAAATTGATTCTCCGAGATGTTAGTCTCCGTCTTATTCTTCTTTTTATAACTCGTTCCCATAATTTCATACTATGACTCACTAATTTAATTATTTTATAATTAACACAATTCTGTATATCTCATTTGTTCTTATACAAAGATACCAAATTTTCTCTCAATTGGTCTGACATTCTCTTTTACTTTAATATCTTATTGAAAAAAACATGTAAGCCACAAAATCCATTCATTCCCTAAACATTTTCATACTTCGATGGATATATCGTCTGGCTCAATAAACCGTCTTTCCATTTTTCATGTTTTTTAAAGCATTATTTACCTCAGATACTTGAATTTTACGATAAAACGTTATGTTCCTGTACTCCTCTGATTTACTTAAATTTTCCAAGTTCAATTCATAAAAATTTATATTATGATGCAAGAATGTGTATCCTTCATTATTTGGTAGAAGTCACACCAAGGAAAGACATTATATATAGGAACATATATTCTATAATTAGAGGATTTCCATATACATATTGGTTGTATCACACAATAATCCAAGACCAAACACGCTACTTGCATGCTTGTGGAAAGAAATCAATTTTCGAAAAGCAAGAAAAAAAATATTGTTCTCATATTTGATTGCTAAATAAGAATAAAGAGCAAAGAAATATTATGAATGGACTAGAATGGATAAATTTTGTCCATCGAGGAATTGTTTATCAATCTAAGGACATAAATTTGTATTGTCATAATAATATTATCATTTATATTACAAAAAAATTGGTTTTTCTTGAACAACCAATCACACCTAAGTAAACTATCATTTTGTTTAAGAAAAGTTGAAGAATGGATCATTATTCATTGATATAATCCTTTTGACACATGATTATAAATTAGCAAACATATCCACCAAGCCTTCTTTCACAAACAAACAAAGCATATTGAACTAAATTATCATTTTGTTCAAAAAAAAAAGTTGAAGGGATCAAAGATATAATCATTGTGAAAATTGACTATCAATTAGTACACAAACACACCAAGACTTTGGGTATCAAGCAGAGCATGTGAGATATATGTAATTCAACAGTTAGAGGAATGTTGAAAGAAAAAAAAATTGCATTATTACTAATAAGATAATGATGCGGGACAAAAATAAATTAATAAGAAAATTACTTGTCATTTTATTTTACTGTCATGATACTAGTCCTCACATATTAGACGTCCTAGAAAAGTATGTCGTAGGATTTGTAACCGACTTAAATTTGAAAGTTGGAATATAGATACGCTAACGGAAAAAATGATGAAAATAGTGAATACTATGATTAGGAGAAGAATAAATATCGTATGTCTGCAAGTCAGTAGATGAGCGGGTGAGAAAGCTAAATTTTTAGACAATTCGAGTTTTAATGGTACACAGAAAAAAATAAAACAAGCAATGAAGTACTTGGATACTACTTGGAGGGATGAAGTTGTTGGAGCAAGTAGAAAAAGTGATAAGATCTTGACTCTTAAATTGATTATAGGAAAAAACATTATTAATGTGATCAGTGTTTACGCGCCAGAAAAAGAATTAAGTTGAGTTATTAAAATGCAATTTTAGAAAGAAAAATCTCACAAAAAGAGAAAATTTTCAAAGGATACTTAAATGTACATAGAGTGAAGAAAAATATAAATTATATAGTCGTTCATGGAGAATTTTGGTATGGGAAAAAATGAAGAAAAATGAACCACTTTAGCTTTTTGCCATGTCATATGAGCTAATTGTGACAAATACGTTTTTCATAAAAAAGTGAAGAATATTTAATTACGCTTAAAAATGGACCAAATAAGTTACAAATTGATTATTTTATGTCTCGCAAAATAGATAAAATGATTTGTAAGAATTGCAAAGTCATATTAGGGTAAAGTTAGACAACACAACATAGGTTAGTGGTGTTGGACGTACAAATTAAATATAATAAATTTAAAAAAAGAACAAAAATATTGTCAAAAATTCAGTATTAGAACTTGAAAATAGAAAATCAGATTATTTTCAAGACAACAGTTATAAAACAACTAGTTGATAACCTTTATGTTGATCATATATCTTCGCATTTAAGGATAATTGATAAGTGAAAAGAACGTATATAGAGAATCAAGAGGTCATGCGTCCCCAAATAAAGAATCTTGGTGATGGAAAGAGGAGTGCAAGATAAAGTAAGCACAAAGAGAGTCAACTATAAAACAATTTACGTTTGTAGGAATGATAAAAACTTGGTAAAGTATAAAGTCGTAAGAAAGAAGCTAAACATGCAGTAAGTAAAATAAGAAATCAAGCTTATAAGATTTTTATAAGCGACTAGATACCAAATTTTGAAAGTGTGACCTATATAAAATTGTTCAAGCTAAAGAGAGAAAGACAAGAGATTTAACCCAAGTTAAATGCATAACGGATAAAACAAATACAGTTTTGACAGATGGCATGACTATTAAGGAGCGATGAAAAAGTTACGTTTATCACCTCTATAATGAAACAAAAGACAATGAATTATACTTGGAAGAGTTAAGTAAATCAAATGAGTATATGAACATAATGTTTTATCGTAAAATTCAAGTATTGGAGGTAAATGATGCTCTGAAGAAGATGAAAAATAGGAAGACAGTTGATTCAGATGATATACTCAATGAAGTATGAAAATGTCTAGGGAAAGAAAGAATTTTGTGGCTTGTATATTTTTTTAATAAGATGTTGAAGTCAAAAAATATGTCAAACCAATGGAGAGAAAATATCTTGGTACATTTAAATAAGAATAAAAGATATATACAAAACTGTGTTAATTACAAAAGAAATAAATTAATGAATCATATCATGAAACTATGAAAACGAGTAATAGAAAGAAAAGTAAGACGAGAGACTGGCAACTCATAGAATCAATTTGGATTAATGCTAGGGCGGTCGACTATAGAAGCTATACATTTCTTGAGGAGGCTCATTGACAATTATCAAGAAAGAAAACAAGATTTGCATGTGTTGGTTATCGATCTTGAGCAAGGTTGTAGATGTAGGATATCGGGGACATGTCGGTTTAGGTTTTTCATGTCGGTTTTAATATTCGGGGGATATATCGGGGATATTTCATATATCGGGTTTTAATATTTAATTATTTACATGAGTAATCATTGATAAATTTAATCCTTTTTTAAATTTATATATACTAATATATTGATTATTTGATATTTATTGAACTCCTAAATTTATGAAACTAATATAAACATTTTGTGTTGCACTAATAATAACGGTATAACACGTGAAATAAAACAAGAGCAGACAAAATATTGGGAAGTTGTCGATGATAATGAAAGATAAGGAACATTTAGTTCATAATTCAAAGATCATGCATAATTAAAGTCAATGACGGACTTGAGCAAGGAAGAAAGCCAGAGGAAGGTAAAAAACAACCTAAATAATGAAATAATTTTGGTCTATTGTCAATTATACCATAGACACTAATCAAAATAAATTGAAAAAAATCAGTCGATAAAATGTCGGGATATATCGGCTGATATATCGGCGAATATATCGGTTAATAACAGACATATCGGAGGATATATTCCAAAAGGATATTTTGCAATAAAAAATCGGAAACGTGTCGTTTTGCCCATGAAACCTTTATGTCGGCTGATATATCGGCCATGTCAGAGGATATCCACAACAGTGATCTTGAGAAGACCTATAATATAGGGTTCCAAGAGATCTTATGGAGAGTCTTACAAAAAATGTGTAAATGTATCATACAATTACATAATCAAAGATATGTATGCAAATTCAGTGACGAGGGTAAGCACTTCTGGAGGATTAACACAGGAATTCCTTATCACTGTTGGCTTACATTAAGGTTCAGCTTTAAGCTATTATCTTTTTACCTTTATCTTAGATGAGCCCACCAGAGATATTCAACAAGTAACACTTTGGTGTTTATTGTTTGCTGATGATATCGTATTGGTCGATGAGACGCGCGAGGGTGTAAATGCAAAACTTGAATCTCGGCGGGACACTTTAGAAAAGAAGAGCTTCATTGTTAAGGAGGGCAAATACAGAGCATATGGAGCTTAAATTTAGCAGTGAAAAAAGGACAAATGACATCGTTATTAAGTTGGGTGATCAAGATATTTCTCGCAATGAGCGTTTTAAATATCTTGGATCGATAGTTCAAAAAAATGGACGTGTTGATAAAGATGTAATACATAGAATCCAAGCAGGTTTGTTGAAGTGGAGAGACACATCAGTGATCTTATGTGATCGTAAAGTACCATTAAAACTTAGAGATAAGTTTTACCATACTGCAATTAGATGCTCTATGGTCCTGAGTGTTGGGCAGTGAATTGTGTATACGAGTATTGTTGTCATGGGTACAAGGCGAACCAAGGCAAGCATCAGGCGCCTAGACGCTTAGGCGATAAGGCGCAAGTCAAGGCGACAATAAGGTGAGCAAGTCGCAAGCCGCCAACTAGACATTTTAAAAATAAAATAAGGCACTTTAGACTGTGGTTTTTATAAAAACCGCAGTCTACAAATATATTTTTTTAGACTACGATTTTTATAAAAACCGCAGTCTAAAGTATGTATAGGCTAAAAAAATTTTTGCCAAAAATATATATATTTAAGCACTTTGGGCTACGGTTTTTATAAAAAACACAGTCTAAAGTGCTTTAAAAAAAATTAGGGCTAAAATTTTTTTTTAAACACTTTATGTTGTGCTTTTTATAAAAAACGCAGTCTAAAGTGCTTAAAATTTTTTTTTTACCCTATACATACTTTAGACTGCATTTTTATAAAAACCGCAGTCTAAAGTGCTCAATTGTTTTTAAAGTCTATACATACTTTAGACTAGAGTTTTTATAAAAACCGCGGTCTAAAGTATGTATAGACTGCGTTTTTTATAAAAACCGCAATCTGTTATAATTTTTTTATTAAAAAAATTTATAAGGCGTCCAACGCTTTGTATACATTTGGGAGCCTGGACGCCTAGACGTCGCGCCTAGGCAACGCCATGACAAAAATGTATATGAGTAAAAAATGAGAGGTGTGGATATGAGAATAATTAGGTGGATGTAAGGACATACGAGACATGATAAAATTAGGAATGAATGTATCAGAGATAAGACAGAAGTGACATCAATTGCAGACAAGATGCGAGAATCACGAATAAGATGGTTTGGATACGTACAAAGGAGACCAACAGAGTCACATGTTAGGCGTTGTGAGAGTTTAGTCACTAGGCATGTTAAACGGGGGAGAGGTAGGCCAATAAAGACTTGGAATGAAACTAAAAGAAAAGACATGATGTACTTAGGCATTAGTGATAGTATGACTATAGATATGGCACAATGGAGACAAAGGACCATATAGCCGACCCCATTATAGAGGGATAAAGGCTTGAGTGTTGTTCGCTCACAAAAACCTAGCTTTACTTTTCTTAGACCGGGAAAATAAGCTAACGAAGAAGCTTTCACTTGTCCCTTCGCCAAGCAAGAGATCATAGTTTGCTTTCCCTAGCGCTTTTTTCATCTCAGTTAGCCACTTCTAGTGTTGAATCTCCTTTTTTTATTAAGTTGTGTTCATTTAAAGCTTCTCTTTCTTTCATTTATCATTGGACTATTTGTTGTGCAATATGTGGTGACCAGAATCTGTTGTGGGGTCAATGATGCTCTAAATGTTGAGTATCTAAGCCCAAAGTGAGTTAATCATTGCATTAACTGACACATCACCTTAGACTTCCAGCTCCTTAAAATCAAAATTTAAATTTGAACACAATAAACTCAATTTCCTGCAAATCACTTTACAGCATTTTGACCATGACTTCCTATCGTAATTCTTAATTGGGCAAACTTTAGCTAATTTCTTCCTAACCACTATGGCTACATCTTTCATCTTATGATTTTAACTTAAAATCTTTCAAATACCAGATAAAAGTGAGTATTTTTTTTTTACTAGCAAATGTTGATTCACTTTTGCATCCAACCTTTGTGAAATCCACATCATCTAAAATTTTAAATTATCAATTAAGATTGACACATCATCAATTCATCATGAAATAACCAACCACCCTTTCAGCTTCCCCAACATTAGCCTACCAATCATCAGCCAAAAAGAACCATATTTTACATCTACACATGCAATAAACGAACACCATGACATATTCCCTCGCTATTAGGCAACGATTTGAGCATATTCCCTTATTTCTGATCTACCACTTATACATTTAGATATAAAAATAGACATTTTTTGACTCCCCCTATCGTCATGAACAATCAACTCTTACATTCACCTACTGTGAACTAAAAAAGGAATCGTGTTTGCAAAAATTCTATGATATATGAAAGAACTTATTTTACTCCACCTAAAAAAAACATATCTTACAATCGTTCTCCCCAAAGAAAGGACCACTTAGTGAGTAAATTAGCAACCCATGGTAATGGACCTTTAAGAAAGGAACGGCAACATCTTGGTGATGGGCTGCCCATAGTGATTTAGTTCAATTGAATGGACAAAACGTCGAAGGACTACCCGAGGAATTCAATTTTATATTCTGCAAATCTAGTGTTTTGCAGACCATAATCTGTTGTGGGGTCAATGATGCTCTAAATGTTGAGTATCTAAGCTAGTCCAATCTAAAGATGCATGGAGCTAAGCCCAAATTGAGTTAATCATTAATGTGTCGCCTTGGACTTCCAGCTCCTTAAAATCAAAATTCAAATTTGAACATAAGAAAAATCAATTTCCTGCAAACCACTTTACAATATTTTGACCATAACTTCCTACCATAATTCTTAATTGAGCAAACTTTAGCTTATTTCTTCCTAACCACAATAGCTGCAACTTTCATGTCACAAATTCTTATGATTTTATCTTAAAATCCTTCAAATACCAGATAAAAAGTGAGTATTTTTATTCTCACTAGCAAATGTTCATCCACTTTTGCATCCAAACTTTGTGAAATCCACATCAACTTAAATATTATATTATCAATTAAGATTTTCACATCATCGTGA
The DNA here is from genome assembly GCA_039513925.1 of Platanthera zijinensis. Classification (NCBI taxonomy): domain Eukaryota; kingdom Viridiplantae; phylum Streptophyta; class Magnoliopsida; order Asparagales; family Orchidaceae; genus Platanthera; species Platanthera zijinensis. The sequence continues at coordinate 18,967,222 of CM077078.1, forward strand.
CATAGCCAACCACCGTTTCATCTTCTCCAACATTAGCCTACCAATCATGAGCCAAAAAGAAACATATTTTAAATTTACACATGCAATAATCGAACACCATGACATATTCCCTTGCTATTAGGCAATGATTTGAGTATATTACCTTACTTCTGAGCTACCACGTATACATTCAGATCCCAAAACAGCCATTTTTGACTCCCCTTGTCGCCATGAACAATCTACTCTTGCATTCCCCTACTGTGAACTATAAAAGGAATCGTGATTGCAAAAATGTTATGATATATGAAAGAACTTATTTCTTACTCCACGTAAAAAACAAGCATATCTTACAATCTTTGTTCCCAAAGAAAATACCACATGGTGAGTAAATTAGCAAACCATGGTAATGGACCTTCAAGAAAGAAACGACGTCAACTTGGTGATGGGCTGCCCATAGTGATCTCGTTCAATTGAATGGACAAAAGGGCCAAGGACTACCTGAGGAATCCAATTTTATATTCTGTAAATCTAGTGTTTTGCTCAAGTATGTTGAGATCTTACTCATTGCTTCTTTCTTTCAGTCCCTAGGATATTGAATTCTAGGACTTGATAACTAGGTTTTTTAAAAAGATCAACTCTTGTGCTCATTTTCTCCAAACATCCGTAAACATTTGATCTAAAGATGAATTCTTTCAAGTTTGAGCAAAGTTCCATAAGAGGATATGTTGTCATTTCACTTTCACATCCATCATGATCATCAAATAATATATAGAACAAAAACAGGGGATCCTCAAGTAACAAAAGGAATAGTCTTTCATTTTAGCAAAACAACAAATACTATCAAAGTGATACATTGTCCCAAATCACACAATTTATAGATCATGAACATTGGATCCTCAAGTGCAAGGGGAATTTTTCCCTAAATACAACTCATACGGAAGTAACATGGAAGACAAACATTTCAGAATAAAGAAAGAAAAGTTCATACCTATTTTCCGGATAAAAATGATAAAATCTGCTCAAAGTTGCACTACTAAACCCAACCAAGAACAACAACCCACATCCCATCTATCCCATACAATAATGCAAAAATTTCCTAAAAAGAAACTAGTAACCTAATAATACAATCAATCAATCGCCCTACCGGTCAGACAGCACGAACACGCAGAAGCAAAATCAAATCAGTACTCTGTATAACTGGCTACATAAGGAACGAAAGAGGAGAGACGGAGATGAAGAGAATGCCGCCATGTTAACTTACAGAACAGCTCCGACCACCATAGGAAGCGAAAGGAACCTTCCCCTTCGAAACATCCTCTCCAGAAAACCGACGCTAGGGCATACGCTAGGGCATCAGAAATATATATTAACATCAACTATTCCAAATCGACGGTGGAAATTAATTTGTTGGCGGACAGGATTAAACCATTTGAAATAAAGAAATAACTCCCGTCACCTGATGCGTCCTCATTCCTGCCTTCTTCTTCTCCTCCATTACCGTCCTCGCTGGATCCAGCATACCCGCCACCCATCTCGCAAACTCGATCCCAGATTCTCTCTGCAACCGGGATCACCGAGAGCCGCGGCTGACGTAGGAGAGCGAAGTCCTTCATCTCCGCAGCCGCCGCCTTGATCTCCTTCAAATTCACAGAGCGCTGCATCTCCGCAACCATCCGCACGTCCACAGCCCCCTCCCAGTCCTTCCCGCCGTCTCCAAAAGTCGAGTACCAGGCTCTGGCGACTTCAACCACGCCGATGATACTGCGTTCCCGTCCGGAGTGGTAGAAGAAGCAAAGATCACCGACCTTCATGGACTTGAGGTTCTTCTGCGCCTGACGATTCCGTACGCCGTCCCACCGGGATACGCCGCCGTCAGAGCGGTGCTGATCGTCCCAAGACCACTCGCCCGGCTCCGTCTTGAGTAGCCAGTAGCTGCGCTTCCCCATTGTTTAGAAGAAATTTACTTCGAGCTTTGAGCCTGCGATCCCTAATCTTCACCGGAGTTGGGTTCTCGAAGGGAATGGAGAGAGGGCTAATGGCGGGAAAATGTGCATTCAGCAATCGCTTCTGTAGGACGGTGACGAGGGGTCTATTTGGTTGAGCGGTTGCGGTTGTAAAAGGGGCTGTTGTAAAAGCATGTTTGTAAAGGGGGCTGTTGGAAACTGGATGCTGGAAATGGAGATCTGTTTGGATAGTCTGTGTTTGCAGAGCTGTTCCAAACAGAAAACCGTTTGGTAAAACAGCGGTAGCGTTTTGTAAATAATTTTTTTACCAAAAAATAGAGATATATTTTTATAAATTTTATAATTTATGTATATATATTGCTAAATGACACATAGAAACTTAAAATGTTGCATAGTATTACAAATATATTTATCTTTTGGTAGTACTTGTGACCGTAAAGCCCAGTTCAAAATACATATGAATAACAGATACTCCATAGTAATGCAAATACTCAATAGACAACATCAAATATTGAAAACTGAAATACAACATGTGACTACTCATATACTGCAAACACGTTCAAGATCTGTGTAGTTGTTCGGCTATGGAGTCACGCAATGTCACCATCTCATCCACTCCGACCTGAACCCCTCTAACATGGTCTCCACCTGAGTGCTCATTAATCTGTCCTGTTCTTCTCTGAAGGCCCGCTGGATGAATGAAATGCTCGTCCTCATCACAAGCACGAAAATGTTTGTCTGAGCGCGATGGGTGCCTGCGAATGTAATTATGCAATGCCATTGTTGCAATCACAATGTCTCGTTGTTTTGTCAAACTGTATGGCGGCATATCCCTAAGTATCTTCCACTTCTTCTTCCATACGCCGAATGAACGTTCTATGACACTGCGCAATGACGAGTGCGCCTGGTTGAATATTTCTCGACGCCCTTGTATAGGCCTACTGCCTCTTCTAAAATCCGGTAAATGATACCGTGTACCTGGATATGGTTTTAAAAAACCACGTTGTAGCGGATATCCGGCATCTACTACATAATATTTGCCTGCAAAATTACACCTTCATTAGACAAGCAAAAAAATCTTACAGAAATGTAATAGAAATTGATGCAAGATATAAATGTCTTACCTGACGGCGGATATGGGAAATTATAACTCGTATCCATAAGAGCATGCTGAAATATACGGCTATCATGAGTAGAACCCTCCCAACCTGCCAATGCGAAAGTGAAGCACATGTTGAAATCACAAACCGCCATCACATTTTGGGTTGTAGTGCCATGCCGCCCAATGTATGAAACTTGTAGATCAGCTGGAACCCGAGCATCCACATGTGTTCCATCAATAGCTCCTATACAGTCTTTAAAAAAAGGCATGTATCGAGCATCATTTAAAATTTGTTGAGGAATATTACTGAAAAGATGATCCACAGGCCTAACGACATCAGCAGATAGTCTCTTAATTGCACTGATACCCTTTGTAAAGAATCTACTTATAGTTTCTGTAGAGTGTTGAAATCGTTCACTCGCTAGTTGCATTGATAGATTGTGACCTAAAATATACAACGTAACGGCAAGCATTTCACGTGGTAGAGTCCTCCTTGATCCTTGAAATCCATATTGAAGAGTGAGCACAGTAAGCAGATCACCAAATACCACCTTCGACATGCGAAAGGCACTGAAAAATCGTTGCGGGTGTCCATCTAACAGTTCAGCTACCCATCTAGCCCCTGTTTGGGCAGATGTCATGCAAGGTCTATTAGATGATGTGATAGTCGTAGTTAATAGGGTGGACGAAATTGTAACAAATTGACTTCCATCGAGTGCTCTACCACGATAAACCAAATCACCAAATTGCTGCTGAATTTCCTCATTAGAACTGTCTGATGATGACATTGTATCCGCTATAAAAGATGAAAACACATACATTAGATTCCAATCGCATGAAATTGAAGAGTGATTACAATTACATCAAACTGAATAGTGAGTACAATGTTGCATCACATCTAATTCAAGAAATAAATATAAGTCCAGAAATAGAAAATAACAAACAAAACAGAAATACATCATAATCCGAGCACAAATACATAATTCCAGAAGTAGGAAAAACAAACTAAGTCGCTCGCTCATCAAAACGAGCCCGAAGCCACCTAAGACGCCTCTCCTTTTGAATGCTCATAAAGGTTTCTCGATTTTGTTTATCCTTCAGCACCATGGTAGAGTAGTCGTAGAAAGCGAACTGGGCCTCGTCCATAACTTCCGGCATACTTTCCAGCTCTGAAATGGCCTCAGGAATTGTGAATAATGATGAAGATATTTGGAAGCGAGGCGGTTCTTGCATGCATTGCCCAATAATGCGTGATGTTTCCACTAGCTCATCTAATGCCGAACTCTTTGCCTTCTTCGTAGTCCTCTTTCTTTTTCCCTTAGCCGATTGTTTATCCTTAGCTGCGGTAGAGTGTGGAGAGTCGTTGATGTTCTGCGTATCATCTGCATCTGACCCGTCTTGTTCGTCGATTGATTCTCCAGCAAAATTTGCAGAATTTGGCGCCCATGCAAGATCTCCTGTAGCAACGACCTGGCTAAACATCATATGAAGTTTCTCCTCTAACTCAGGAGAAATCCCAGAGAATTGAAACTTCCTTGCACTCGGAAGAACCTAGCATGAAAAATAATAAGTATTAGTCACAATAAACAATAAAGTATTTTTAAACAAGAGACTATTAAAATGTTAAGAAACCTTACTGTAAGGCGTTCTTTCCACCACTCTTCTGATGCTAGAATAGTCTTGCGAATAGGATCCCAACCCAACCCTGTCTCACGCCCCTTAAGCTCGCGCCATAATTTCCAATCTTTCTTAAGTTGATCCCACTTGTTCTTCAATTGGTTTCGATCATACGCCTTCCCCGTACGAGCCAAGAAATGTGTTGTCAGGTTAGTCCACCCATCCCTACTGAAGTGCGTGGTTGGACGATTGCCCAATTCAATTTCTTTCAAACACATATCACAGAAAATTAGGACATCACTGGCCTCCCAATTGGCACTCACACCTCCTTCTTTATGTTTACCCATAATCCTATAAAAAATCTACACAATGAATCATCTACAAACACAATACACATAAAACACATACACACACACTACACAACATTACATACACATTCATAATCGAAACTCATACACACTCATATACACACTCAAGATCTACATACACGTATACACACACACCACACACTCACACACATCATACAAAAAGCACACACACTCCACACCATCACAACATACTCATCACTCAACACACAGCACTCACACACAACACACTACCACATTATACTCACACATTGCATTCACACAACACAGTACACTCAACACACAGCACTCACACACAACCCTATCAGACACATCAAATACATTGCACATAAACCATCAAAAAAAATCACACAAAAACCTTGCTGGAGAAATACACACTACCACATTACTCACATCATATACACTCACACACAACACACAAAGCACCTACGCACACTCTCAAATCAAAAACACATTACGTACACACATAAGCACACATTACACTTGTGTAATCATACCCAAAGCCTAGGCAAATCCCACACAGATCATCACATGTACACACAACAATCACATCCAACACGAAATTGTCATGCATAATAGCTGTGGAATGATATACCTCCTGCTAACTGTGTTGCTGCAGATTTTTGAACGGAGAAGTCCTGCTAGGGTTGCTAAACAGGGATGGCGCTTTTGCTGCAGATCTCACGACCCTTTTGCTGAAGATTCCAGAGATGGCTCACCTGCGGGAGTTCAATGGCGGAGAATATGCGGATCAGAGAAGTTACCTGCAGTCGGAAGAAGGAATAGAAATCGAGAAGTTTACCTGCAGTCGGAAGAAGACGCAACAGCAGACAAGGGGCGGAGGAGAGGCGGCGAAGAAGAGATTCCAATCGCCGTCGGAGAAGAAACTCCCGCACCGGGAGAGGCGACGGAGGAGAGGCGGCGACCGGGAGAGACAGACGGTGACCGGGAGAGGAGACGACGGAGGATCTGGCGAGATTGCCCTAGCGCACGACTTTTCCCTTCCTCCAAACGCGATAAAACGGTGATCGATCCCGTCGGTTTCACCCGCGATGTTTTGGGCCAGGGAGATACGCGCTGCGGGTGGAATGTATGGCGGAAAAACAAATAGAAAAAAGATCGGGAGGTGCGTTTGAGGGAAACGAAACGCTTAAAAACGCTCAACCAAATGGGCCCGAGATCGCCGAGATGAAACGTTTCTTATAGTTGGGCTTTAAGGAGCTAATGGGCCTTCTTAATAAAATAAAGGCTGGGCCCAAATCGAGACGGTTGTTTGGTTTAAAAAAATATTTAATATCAAACTATGTTATTATAATAAATATGATTTATTTTATATTCTAATGAGCATCAATAAATTTGTTTATCTTCATAGATGATCATATATATCTTTTTGTATAGAACCATTGTGTCGTATCACTAAGGCTTCATTTGGGGGGACTTGTTTTCACTGATCAAGCGGTTACGGACGCATGAACCGGCCATAACCACTTGACCGGTGAAAATAAGTCCAACCAAACGGAGCCTAAGTTCTCAGATCAAACTCATGGTTTTTATTGGAATTTGGACCCTAAGGAAACTTGGGCATTTTTTGTTGTGTGAATGATGCCGTCTCTTTTGGAGTCTGCCAACAATAATATGGTGATCCCCCTTATTTAGAAAAAATTATTCATACCTCCATCTTTGGCACACCCCTCAATTCGCTCCAAAATCAATCAAATCTCCATTACTCTGATATTAATGGAGGATTTCCTTGAAAGGATCTTTGATCACTTTCTATTGTTACCGTCATCCCGTTTTGGAGACCGCTCCAAATTTGTCATCCGCATTATTCTGGTGATGATGGAGGATTTTTGGAAAGGATTTTATCTCATTTTTCTTATGGTGGTCGTCATACCAATTTTGGGCTTCTTCCACCACCTATCTATAGTGGTGTGGCAGACCATCCATGTAGTGCAGCGCAGCAGTCAAGTTTCGGCCGAAGATCGTCGGCTTCTCTTCGAAGCACCTACCGCCGACTTTCTCTTCATGTCGGCCGTCGAATCAGAGGTCTTTCTTTCTTTGTAGTCGGCATTCGTCTCTAGTCTCCGTCTTGATTTCTCGTCGCAACGTCTACGATCGGATCTTGGAGGGTTCGAGATTTTTCCATTTTTCTCGTTCTATTTTCTCCCTCCATTTTAGCCGTATTGTATGTTTGAGGTAATTAATAATATTATTGATCTCTGTCTGCACAGTGGACGTACCCATTTGAATTTTCGGGGAACCACTTAAATCTCGGTGTTCTTCTTTTTGTGGTGTTTATCATTTATTTTTTGCACATTATTATTATCTTTCGTAACAATAAATTTGGCCGTTAGAAATTTCACTTGAACAGGAGAATTTTATCCGCACTCGGAGACCTGTTTTTTTCAAACAAGTGGCTGGTATCTGAGGGAGGTTCGATCGACGACTGTTTGGACATTCCGTTTCAAGCTGGATCAACGGTAGGTGACGACATCGGTCCGCTCCCTATCTTCCCAATCTTGATCCGCGAATTTATTCGGTCGCTTCGGTCTCCGAGAAGATTTCTTTAGTTTGTTTTCTATGGCGACTTCCACACCCGGTGCGAAGTTTGAAGTTACAAAGTTTGACGGAAAACACAATTTTGGCCTGTGGCAGGTCAAGATCCGAGAACTTTTGATCAAGGAAGGTTTACACCATGTCCTATTAGGGAAGGCCAATAAGGAGGTTGAGGTTACCGATCGCATGTGGGAGGATTTGGATCTCAAAGCTCTGTCCACCATACAGCTTGGCTTACACGATGATATGTTGTATGGAGTTCTTTCAGAGAAGACTCTCTGGTCTTTGGGCAAAGTTGGAGAGTATCTACATGACGAAGTCTCTCTCCAATCGCATCTACCTCAAGCAGCAGTCGTACAAGTTCAGCATGAAGGGGGGTTCCTCTCTACACTATCACCTAAACAGTTTTAACAAACTGTTATCAGAGTGTCTTAGCATGGATATCAAGGTGGAGAAAGAGGACAAGACAGTTATCCTACTGAACTCTCTTCCAAAGTCTTACGAGAGCATGGTTACCACTCTCACCTATAGTAAGGACGTTTTAGACATGGAAGAGGTCACGACAGCCTTACTCTCCGACGACATCCGAAAGAAGTCTTCCGACTCAGATGTTGCTGAAAATTCAGCGTTACTCTCTCGGGGTCAGTCTGATTCAAGTAGAGGAGGCAAGTCCAAGAAAAGTTCAGATAGCTACTGCAATTACTGCAAAAAGAAGGGTCACAGAATAAAGGACTGATGGAAGCTTCAGAACAAGGAGAAAAAAAATCTCTTGGTGATGATAAGGGAAAGTCCGTCGCATCCCTATGCCTTAAGGATGTCGACGAGGACATCCTTTAGTACCTCTCTCACATAGTTTTTTTTTCTTTCTTGTTTTGTCTGCTTTTTTTTTCTTCTTGTAATTTTCATTTTTTCTTGTTCCTTTCCCTTCATTTGCTTACCATCATTTTTCCCTTTTTTTCCTAGTCATGCTATTTCTTATGTTTGTGTTCATATAACTCTTACTCTAAGTTATTTTTCCCTAGTCAAAGATTTCATTTTGAATGCATCTTGTCCCTCTATTACCTTAGTTCTTTCATTGTTACTCCATCATTCTACATGGGTTTAGAGTGCGTCTAATCAATCCCTTTCTGATTAGTTCTTATAAGGGTTTCATCTTTTCATGCTGAGGTCAGTTGTTTGTACAACCCCGTATTCGCAGAGTGGGGGTCCTCCATCAGGCGCAAGGGGGATGAAATATTTGCCTCCCTCCCGGCTCGTCAGGCCAGCCCGCCCGGCTCGTCAGGCCAGCCCTCGCCCGGCTCGTCAGGCCAGCCCTCCCGGCTCGTCAGGCCAGCCCTCGCCCGGCTCGTCAGGCCAGCCCTCGCCCGGCTCGTCAGGCCAGCCCGCCCGGCTCGTCAGGCCAGCCCGCCCGGCTCGTCAGGCCAGCCTTCGCCCGGCTCGTCAGGCCAGCCCTCGCCCGGCTCGTCAGGCCAGCCCGCCCGGCTCGTCAGGCCAGCCTTCGCCCGGCTCGTCAGGCCAGCCCTCCCGGCTCGTCAGGCCAGCCCTCCCGGCTCGTCAGGCCAGCCCTCCCGGCTCGTCAGGCCAGCCCTCGCCCGGCTCGTCAGGCCAGCCCTCCCGGCTCGTCAGGCCAGCCCTCCCGGCTCGTCAGGCCAGCCCTCGCCCGGCTCGTCAGGCCAGCCCTCCCGGCTCGTCAGGCCAGCCCTCCCGGCTCGTCAGGCCAGCCCTCCCGGCTCGTCAGGCCAGCCCTCGCCCGGCTCGTCAGGCCAGCCCTCCCGGCTCGTCAGGCCAGCCCTCCCGGCTCGTCAGGCCAGCCCTCGCCCGGCTCGTCAGGCCAGCCCTCCCGGCTCGTCAGGCCAGCCCTCCCGGCTCGTCAGGCCAGCCCTCCCGGCTCGTCAGGCCAGCCCTCGCCCGGCTCGTCAGGCCAGCCCCGCCCGGCTCGTCAGGCCAGCCTTCGCCCGGCTCGTCAGGCCAGCCCTCCCGGCTCGTCAGGCCAGCCCTCCCGGCTCGTCAGGCCAGCCCTCCCGGCTCGTCAGGCCAGCCCTCGCCCGGCTCGTCAGGCCAGCCCTCCCGGCTCGTCAGGCCAGCCCTCGCCCGGCTCGTCAGGCCAGCCCTCCCGGCTCGTCAGGCCAGCCTTCGCCCGGCTCGTCAGGCCAGCCCTCCCGGCTCGTCAGGCCAGCCCTCCCGGCTCGTCAGGCCAGCCCTCGCCCGGCTCGTCAGGCCAGCCCTCCCGGCTCGTCAGGCCAGCCCTCCCGGCTCGTCAGGCCAGCCCTCCCGGCTCGTCAGGCCAGCCCTCGCCCGACTCGTCAGGCCAGCCCTCGCCCGGCTCGTCAGGCCAGCCCTCGCCCGGCTCGTCAGGCCAGCCCTTCCGGCTCGTCAGGCCAGCCCTCGCCCGGCTCGTCAGGCCAGCCTTCGCCCGGCTCGTCAGGCCAGCCCTCCCGGCTCGTCAGGCCAGCCTTCGCCCGGCTCGTCAGGCCAGCCCTCCCGGCTCGTCCGGTCGCCCGGGCCCTCTTTTGGCCTTGTTCTTACTGTTGTGCCCTCGGGGGGGGGGGTTACCTCTTTGCCCCTTGGTGTGGAGGTTTGCTATTGGCTCAAGGCAAAAAGGTCGTAGGGGCATTTCGGTCATTTTACCCCCAGGACTTGGAAAAACTATAAATAGACCCCCTTGGGTACCTTTGGAGAGGCATTGGCTTTTGGCTTCCTCCTCCCTAGCTCTCTTCTTGGTAGAGTTGAGAGAACTCTCCAAGGTACCCAACTCTCATTGGTAAGGGAGGGGAAGTGTTCTTGTGACCTTCCGGGTGTGTGGTGGGACCTCCGCGCTAGAGCCGAGGGTCTGTTCCTAGTTTTCCAAGTCTTTGGTCCGTGACATTCTTCCAAGTGTAGTAGGTGTGAGGTCACCCCTTCCCCAAGGGTCGAACTCCACAGAGACCGGTTTTCCGGTTTCAACATTTTGGTGCGGTGAGCGTGGAGAGTGACCAGCACAGAAGATCTTGGGAGAGTGTCATGGCTGGGGATCAGGGAGGTAGTGATGACCTCGGTGGTCTCCCCCACCTAGGACCCTTTGTAGGAAGGGAGGAGTTCATGGCTTCCATTGAAGGCATCATGGGGATGCTTAGAAGCATTGCCCCTCGGGCTGACAGCTCAACCCCCACCCCCCAGGGACTAGCTCCCAGGGGTCTCGGCGAGCCAACCCAGAGTGGTCTCGGCGAGCTGGCTCCCAGGGGGCAAGGCGAGATCACCCCAACAGGGGGAGAAGGAAGTGTGCCAGATAGGAGACCAGGGAAGGAAAGGATGGTGGAGGGGGTCGAGCGAGACCTCTCAGGCCGGGAGCTGTTCCCCAGCCCGGCGAGAGCTAGCCCCCCATGCGAGCAGGTCGCGCGAGTGGCGGTGGCGAGAGCTCCCCTTAGAGGGTCACCCTTCAGCGAGTTGATCACCTCAGCTCCCGTTCCCGAGGGGTTCAGGGAACTTGACAAGGCATACTACACCGGGAAGGACGACCCCATCCAGCACTTACAGTGGTTCGAGGATGCCGTCTCCATCATACCAATGACGGATGCCTTCAAGTGTCGCCTCTTTGCGATCACGTTGAAGGAGAAGGCAAGGGACTGGTTCCATCAACTCCCTCCAAGGTCCATCTTCGGGTTCGAAGACTTGAGCCGGAGCTTTCAGCTTCGCTTCTCCACGTCCAAGAAGAGGAAGAAAGGTCCTGAGTCCCTCTTCCTGATAAAGCAAAGGGCCGAGGAGTCGCTGGCCCATTACGTTGACAGGTTCCAGGAGGAGGTCCTTGACATCCAAGAGGTGCCAGGGTATGCCCTCCAGATGGCATTCACGGTGGGGTTGCGTGAAGGGTTCTTCAAGATGAGCTTGACCCGGAAGACCCCTCTTTCCTTCGAGGAGCTGATGGAAAGGGCGGCAGAAGAGATAGCCATGGAGGCAGCCAACCCGGCCTTCGTAAAAAAGTTGGCTAAGTTGACGGAGGTGGAGTCGAAAGAGCAAGGTGGCTCAAGGCACCAGGAAGGAAGGCGGAGAGAGGAGCAGAGAGCCCAGGGGTTCCAGAGACAGGAGGGTCCGGAGCCAGGCTGGAGGCAGCAGGGAGGACCTGCCCAGGGTCCAGGAAGAGCTCTTGTCCAGGGTGGGGGGAATCTTCACGGGGGCCAAGGGAGGTTCGACTTCCAAAGGCAAGCCCCAAGACAACTCCTACCCCACCGCAACAGGCCTTGGCAATAAGCGAAGGAAGAAGAGGCAACGGGAGAGATCGCCGAGTCCGCCGAAGGAGGCCGGTAGAAGAAGCATTGCCGTACTGTGACTACCACCAGGTGGAGGGGCACGCGACAGCTACCTGCCCCGAATTCCTGGAGGTAAGAGGAGCGAGAGGTCAAGCCCAGCAACCACCCCCGAGGCAGATCGAAGCCCCGCCCCCAGCCAGGGAGGAAAACAGATGTGAGGATCGGGTCGACGTGGGCAGCCGGGGAAGGATCGGTTAATGCAAGAGGTGAAGGAGCCTCGCCTCAATAGGAACTTGTATTTTTTTGTTATGTTGTATCGAGTCTAGCCCCCGACCCACTGAGTCGGGAGAGGTCATGTAACCCATCATTTTTTCCCCGTTTGAGGATGTTGAATTTGGCAAGATTTTGTTGAGACCCCAGGTCCTTAGCTCCGATGATGGTCCCGCTGTCAGGCCCTCACTAGCTGGCAGGTCAGGCGTACCTCTCGTGGAAGCCCAAAGTCCTTAGCTCCGATGATGGTCCCGCTGTCAGGCTCTCACTAGCTGGCAGGTCAGGCGTACCTCTCGTGGAAGCCCCAAGTCCTTAGCTCCGATGATGGTCCCGCTGTCAGGCCCTCACTAGCTGGCAGGTCAGGCGTACCTCTCGTGGAAGCCCAAAGTCCTTAGCTCCGATGATGGTCCCGCTGTCAGGCCCTCACTAGCTGGCAGGTCAGGCGTACCTCTCGTGGAAGCCCCAAGTCCTTAGCTCCGATGATGGTCCCGCTGTCAGGCCCTCACTAGCTGGCAGGTCAGGCGTACCTCTCGTGGAAGCCCAAAGTCCTTAGCTCCGATGATGGTCCCGCTGTCAGGCCTCTCACTAGCTGGCAGGTCAGGCGTACCTCTCGTGGAAGCCCAAGTTCTCTTAGCTCCGATGATGGTCCCGCTGTCAGGCTCTCACTAGCTGGCAGGTCAGGCGTACCTCTCGTGGAAGCCCAAGTCCTTAGCTCCGATGATGGTCCCGCTGTCAGGCTCTCACTAGCTGGCAGGTCAGGCGTACCTCTCGTGGAAGCCCAAGTCTCTTAGCTCCGATGATGGTCCCGCTGTCAGGCTCTCACTAGCTGGCAGGTCAGGCGTACCTCTCGTGGAAGCCCAAAGTCCTTAGCTCCGATGATGGTCCCGCTGTCAGGCTCTCACTAGCTGGCAGGTCAGGCGTACCTCTCGTGGAAGCCCAAAGTCCTTAGCTCCGATGATGGTCCCGCTGTCAGGCTCTCACTAGCTGGCAGGTCAGGCGTACCTCTCGTGGAAGCCCAAAGTCCTTAGCTCCGATGATGGTCCCGCTGTCAGGCTCTCACTAGCTGGCAGGTCAGGCGTACCTCTCGTGGAAGCCCAAAGTCCTTAGCTCCGATGATGGTCCCGCTGTCAGGCTCTCACTAGCTGGCAGGTCAGGCGTACCTCTCGTGGAAGCCCAAAGTCCTTAGCTCCGATGATGGTCCCGCTGTCAGGCTCTCACTAGCTGGCAGGTCAGGCGTACCTCTCGTGGAAGCCCAAAGTCCTTAGCTCCGATGATGGTCCCGCTGTCAGGCTCTCACTAGCTGGCAGGTCAGGCGTACCTCTCGTGGAAGCCCAAAGTCCTTAGCTCCGATGATGGTCCCGCTGTCAGGCTCTCACTAGCTGGCAGGTCAGGCGTACCTCTCGTGGAAGCCCAAAGTCCTTAGCTCCGATGATGGTCCCGCTGTCAGGCTCTCACTAGCTGGCAGGTCAGGCGTACCTCTCGTGGAAGCCCAAAGTCCTTAGCTCCGATGATGGTCCCGCTGTCAGGCTCTCACTAGCTGGCAGGTCAGGCGTACCTCTCGTGGAAGCCCAAAGTTCTCTTAGCTCCGATGATGGTCCCGCTGTCAGGCTCTCACTAGCTGGCAGGTCAGGCGTACCTCTCGTGGAAGCCCAAAGTTCTCTTAGCTCCGATGATGGTCCCGCTGTCAGGCTCTCACTAGCTGGCAGGTCAGGCGTACCTCTCGTGGAAGCCCAAAGTCTCTTAGCTCCGATGATGGTCCCGCTGTCAGGCTCTCACTAGCTGGCAGGTCAGGCGTACCTCTCGTGGAAGCCCAAGTCCTTAGCTCCGATGATGGTCCCGCTGTCAGGCTCTCACTAGCTGGCAGGTCAGGCGTACCTCTCGTGGAAGCCCCAAGTCCTTAGCTCCGATGATGGTCCCGCTGTCAGGCTCTCACTAGCTGGCAGGTCAGGCGTACCTCTCGTGGAAGCCCCAAGTCCTTAGCTCCGATGATGGTCCCGCTGTCAGGCTCTCACTAGCTGGCAGGTCAGGCGTACCTCTCGTGGAAGCCCAAAGTCCTTAGCTCCGATGATGGTCCCGCTGTCAGGCTCTCACTAGCTGGCAGGTCAGGCGTACCTCTCGTGGAAGCCCAAAGTCCTTAGCTCCGATGATGGTCCCGCTGTCAGGCTCTCACTAGCTGGCAGGTCAGGCGTACCTCTCGTGGAAGCCCAAAGTCCTTAGCTCCGATGATGGTTCCGCTGTCAGGCTCTCACTAGCTGGCAGGTCAGGCGTACCTCTCGTGGAAGCCCAAAGTCCTTAGCTCCGATGATGGTCCCGCTGTCAGGCTCTCACTAGCTGGCAGGTCAGGCGTACCTCTCGTGGAAGCCCAAAGTCCTTAGCTCCGATGATGGTCCCGCTGTCAGGCTCTCACTAGCTGGCAGGTCAGGCGTACCTCTCGTGGAAGCCCAAGTTCTCTTAGCTCCGATGATGGTCCCGCTGTCAGGCTCTCACTAGCTGGCAGGTCAGGCGTACCTCTCGTGGAAGCCCAAAGTCCTTAGCTCCGATGATGGTCCCGCTGTCAGGCTCTCACTAGCTGGCAGGTCAGGCGTACCTCTCGTGGAAGCCCAAAGTCCTTAGCTCCGATGATGGTCCCGCTGTCAGGCTCTCACTAGCTGGCAGGTCAGGCGTACCTCTCGTGGAAGCCCAAAGTCCTTAGCTCCGATGATGGTCCCGCTGTCAGGCTCTCACTAGCTGGCAGGTCAGGCGTACCTCTCGTGGAAGCCCAAAGTCCTTAGCTCCGATGATGGTCCCGCTGTCAGGCTCTCACTAGCTGGCAGGTCAGGCGTACCTCTCGTGGAAGCCCAAGTTCTCTTAGCTCCGATGATGGTCCCGCTGTCAAGCTCTCACTAGCTGGCAGGTCAGGCGTACCTCTCGTGGAAGCCCCAAGTCCTTAGCTCCGATGATGGTCCCGCTGTCAGGCTCTTACTAGCTGGCAGGTCAGGCGTACCTCTCGTGGAGTATGACCTTTTTACCCTGAGGAGGTCTCGCCACCCAGGCTCTCATCAGCTGGCATGGCAGGTTGACCCCCCAGGAAGCTAAGTGTTTTTAACCTGAGGAGGTCTCGCCACCCAGGCTCTCATCAGCTGGCATGGCAGGTTGACCCCCCAGGAAGCTAAGTGTTTTTACTCCGAGGCTGTCTCGTCACCCAGGCTCCCATTAGCTGGCATGACAGGTGACCCCTCGGGAGGCTAAGTGTTTTCACCCCGAGGCTGTCTCGTCACCCAGGCTCCCATAAGCTGGCATGACAGGTTGACCCCTCGGGGGGCTAAGCATTTTCACCCCGAGGTTGTCTCGTCACCCAGCTTCCCATTAGCTGGCATGACAGGTTGATCCCTCGGAGAGGCTAAGTATTTTCTCGACCGCGCAAGAAAAGGCCACTCAGCGAATACGTTGGGTTGGATGTTTCTTTCCGAGCTTGTGCCAACCTCAAAAAGAGCGGGGATTGTGTACAACCCCGTATTCGCAGAGTGGGGGTCCTCCATTAGGCGCAAGGGGGATGAAATATTTGCCTCCCTCCCGGCTCGTCAGGCCAGCCCGCCCGGCTCGTCAGGCCAGCCCTCGCCCGGCTCGTCAGGCCAGCCCTCCCGGCTCGTCAGGCCAGCCCTCGCCCGGCTCGTCAGGCCAGCCCTCGCCCGGCTCGTCAGGCCAGCCCGCCCGGCTCGTCAGGCCAGCCCGCCCGGCTCGTCAGGCCAGCCTTCGCCCGGCTCGTCAGGCCAGCCCTCGCCCGGCTCGTCAGGCCAGCCCGCCCGGCTCGTCAGGCCAGCCTTCGCCCGGCTCGTCAGGCCAGCCCTCCGGCTCGTCAGGCCAGCCCTCCCGGCTCGTCAGGCCAGCCCTCCCGGCTCGTCAGGCCAGCCCTCGCCCGGCTCGTCAGGCCAGCCCTCCCGGCTCGTCAGGCCAGCCCTCGCCCGGCTCGTCAGGCCAGCCCTCCCGGCTTGTCAGGCCAGCCCTCGCCCGGCTCGTCAGGCCAGCCCTCCCGGCTCGTCAGGCCAGCCCTCCCGGCTCGTCAGGCCAGCCCTCCCGGCTCGTCAGGCCAGCCCTCGCCCGGCTCGTCAGGCCAGCCCTCCCGGCTCGTCAGGCCAGCCCTCCCGGCTCGTCAGGCCAGCCCTCGCCCGGCTCGTCAGGCCAGCCCTCCCGGCTCGTCAGGCCAGCCCTCCCGGCTCGTCAGGCCAGCCCTCCCGGCTCGTCAGGCCAGCCCTCGCCCGGCTCGTCAGGCCAGCCCCCGCCCGGCTCGTCAGGCCAGCCTTCGCCCGGCTCGTCAGGCCAGCCCTCCCGGCTCGTCAGGCCAGCCCTCCCGGCTCGTCAGGCCAGCCCTCCCGGCTCGTCAGGCCAGCCCTCGCCCGGCTCGTCAGGCCAGCCCTCCCGGCTCGTCAGGCCAGCCCTCGCCCGGCTCGTCAGGCCAGCCCTCCCGGCTCGTCAGGCCAGCCTTCGCCCGGCTCGTCAGGCCAGCCCTCCCGGCTCGTCAGGCCAGCCCTCCCGGCTCGTCAGGCCAGCCCTCGCCCGGCTCGTCAGGCCAGCCCTCCCGGCTCGTCAGGCCAGCCCTCCCGGCTCGTCAGGCCAGCCCTCCCGGCTCGTCAGGCCAGCCCTCGCCCGGCTCGTCAGGCCAGCCCTCGCCCGGCTCGTCAGGCCAGCCCTCGCCCGGCTCGTCAGGCCAGCCCTTCCGGCTCGTCAGGCCAGCCCTCGCCCGGCTCGTCAGGCCAGCCTTCGCCCGGCTCGTCAGGCCAGCCCTCCCGGCTCGTCAGGCCAGCCTTCGCCCGGCTCGTCAGGCCAGCCCTCCCGGCTCGTCCGGTCGCCCGGGCCCTCTTTTGGCCTTGTTCTTACTGTTGTGCCCTCGGGGGGGGGGTTACCTCTTTGCCCCTTGGTGTGGAGGTTTGCTATTGGCTCAAGGCAAAAAGGTCGTAGGGGCATTTCGGTCATTTTACCCCCAGGACTTGGAAAAACTATAAATAGACCCCCTTGGGTACCTTTGGAGAGGCATTGGCTTTTGGCTTCCTCCTCCCTAGCTCTCTTCTTGGTAGAGTTGAGAGAACTCTCCAAGGTACCCAGCTCTCATTGGTAAGGGAGGGGAAGTGTTCTTGTGACCTTCCGGGTGTGTGGTGGGACCTCCGCGCTAGAGCCGAGGGTCTGTTCCTAGTTTTCCAAGTCTTTGGTCCGTGACATTCTTCCAAGTGTAGTAGGTGTGAGGTCACCCCTTCCCCAAGGGTCGAACTCCACAGAGACCGGTTTTCCGGTTTCAACATTGTTTGCATTCTTTTTTTGGTGTGTCTGCATCTATCAATTTCTCTTAATTCCGCGCGCACATCAAATGTCAGGAGTCTTGACAGATTCAGTTTTGCTATGGGAGACCACTGCTGGAGGTGGAGCAATTGAAATTTAGCTTCAAGGTGGAGCATTTCTGAGATAGCCACGTCAGTCCAGTTTGTGTGCTACTCAGGATTGAAGGAGTTTCTTCTTATGATCCGTTCTTAGCCGAAACACATTCAATTGGTTTCTTTGGTTTTTTTGATCTTGGTGACCGTTGAGGCATCTTGGAGTTTTTTCAGCCAGGTGGAGATTGTCTTGGGAGAGACGTCAAGGTGGAGATTGTTGCGTGAATGATGCCGCCTCTCCTGAAGTCTGCCAACATTAATATGGTGATCCCCCTTATTTAGAAAAAATTATTCATACCTCCATTTTTGGCACCCCCCTCAATTTCGCTCCAAAATCAATCAAATCTCCATTACTCTGATATTAATGGAGGATTTCCTTGAAAGGATCTTCGATCACCTTCCATTGTTATCGTCATCCCGTTTTGGAGACCGCTCCAAATTTGGCATCCGCATTATTCTGGTGATGATGAAGGATTTTTGGAAAGGATTTCATCTCCTTTTTCCTATGATGGACCGCAATACCAATTTTGGGCTTCTTCTACCACCTATATATAGTGGTGTGGCAGACCATCCATGCAGTGCAGCGCAGCAGTCAAGTTTCGGCGAAAGATCGCCGGCTTCTCTTCGAAGCACCTACTGCCGACTTTCTCTTCATGTCGGCCGCCGAATCGGAGGTCCTTCTTTCTTTGTATTCGGCATTCGTCTCTAGTCGCCGTCTTGATTTCTCGTCCCAACATCCACAGCCGAATCTTGGAGGGTTCGAGATTTTTCCATTTTTCTCGTTCTATTTTCTCCCTCCATTTTAGTCGTACTGTATGTTTGAGGCAATTAATAATATTATTGATCTCTGCCTGCACAGTGGACGTACCAATTTGATTTTTCGGGGAACCAATTAAATCTCGGTGTTCTTCTTTTTGTGGTGTTATATCATTTATTTTTTGCACATTATTATTATCTTTCGTAATAATAAATTTGGCTGCTAGAAATTTCACTTGAACAAGAGAATTGTATCCGCACTCGGAGACCTGTTTCTCTTCAACAATTTCTTTGTAGTGTGGTCATCTTGTCGAGAGGGTTTCAATAGTACTAAAAGATTATTGTTATGTGCAAATCAATTTTGAGTATATGCAAATCAAGTAAGGTAATTGAAAATACAAAAAAAATTACCTATAAATAAAGTCTCAAATTGGATACGAACAAATCATTCTCACGCTGAACCCATCCTTGCCTCCTTACCAAGATCGACCCCATAAGCTATCTCTTTCGCAGACCTACTATCACGTAAAAAACTCATTTGCCAGCCCTCAGCTTTTTTATGTTTGTTTGCAAGATCAACTAACCCGCTTACGGGCTAGAACAGATCATTTTCGAGCACGTCGAGTGACCTACAGCAAGATTAATGCTTTATACTGTGTGGTGGGCAGGTGAGATCACCTCCCCGATGTAGTGGCATGAAAAAAATGAATTAACTAATTAATGTTGTAATGTTCAAGATGTACAGGTGATCATCATTCAGTAAATGTAGGCAGAGGAGCTTCACAAGGGGCTTATCCATGAATTCACTCATTGGTTTGACGCAGGCAGTGGAATCTAGCATCCAAATTAATGGAGGCACATATCATAACTTGATCATTTTCAAGACAGGCATACTTTTGTTGTTGTTGGCGATAAGAATAATGAAATAACAATTCAATTCATATGTTTCATCTCATTTGATAACTCTATTTCAACCAGAAGAAAGCATTTTTATGCTCCTAGAAATTATATCAATTGGTATTACTGGAGTTTTCCAATATTTCAAATTAAACATCTCTCTTCATATAATTCTAACAAAAAAACATCACATTCTGTGCAGGGGTGAAGGAGGAATCGAAGAATGAATAGTGACATTTCGACTTCAAAAGCATTGTATTTTTAATGAAAAGACAAAACCGGTTTGAGCTCGAAGGGTCTGCATGCTGAAGTCATTAGTATTTGTGTCCATATATAGTGATTAATTTTCATGGCACCGTAAACGTCACAATTTTAACATCAGAATTTGTTGGAGATGAAGACTTTGTTTGTTTGAATGTTTTTTTTCGTTTTTTTTTTTCAGAAAATACAAACTCTATTGTTTTTTACCGTCTGAATATATAGTTTTCATCAGGAACTATAAATCCCCCAAAAAATAGTTTTAGGCCTAATTCCAACCACTAAGAGGGAGCATCATACAAGAACATTGTTTTATTTACATGCATCTCTGGTTGCTGCATCTCTAAGGCTCTATTTGTTTGGGCGTTTCGCTGCTCCGTTTTGGGTAAACGTCGCCGGAAGGAGGGTAAACAAATGAACTTCCGGCGGCGTTTGCTCCGTTTACACCCGCCCGCCTTGAGAAACGCCCCAAAAAACTCTGTTTGGAGCAGCCAGCTCCCCCTCCGATTCGAACACTCCGTTTCCACCCGCCGGATCGACCCGCTACCGCAGAAGCCAAATGAAGCCTAAATGCCCTCGCAAGGCTGCCAATTAACCCACTTACATGTGAGAAAGCATGAAATCGGAAGTCCCGACATTTCTGGGCGTATTCTATCTTGAAGAAAGATTCCAGCAAAGAAAATTTGGAATCACATCCATTATACGGCCAATGCTTAAAGGGGGCAGAATCTCAAGAAAAATTGTCATAGCCTAGCTAGCCCGAATAGCTCAAATTAAGGAGTCCAGAACAAATGATTCCATGTTAAAATACTTTCAAAACACCAATCAGTTCATAAGAAAACCACAACATAAAGCATTAATTTTACATCCATAAGTGTACATGTTATATCAGTATATATATACTGCAAGTCAAATGTACAATAACAGAGAAGATGGTAGATATATCCTATTAAAGTTTAGAATTAGAAGCAATTTATATTTTTATACACCAATTTATAACTACGTGGATATACTTATTTTTGGCTTCCTACAGCCCCACCCCACTTGAATTTCATTCGTAATTTTAATAATATAAAAAAGAAATTGTCAACGCATAGTTCTAGAAGTACAACTGAACAAATATTGACCAGTTAAAAATAATAACTTTCTTATATATGTTTGAAATTCTTGAGAAACGGAAATGTTTTGGCCGGCCTCCTTCTAGAAGAGAGAGGGACACCTCCAGCTTCTAGAAGGGCCAACCAGCTGCATGCCGATGTAATAATTTGAGGTCCATGCAACTATTTCAACCTCACCATTAATCTTCACATAATTTTTGACAAGTTTTGATCTACATGCATTAAAACTTGAGCTGGCGGTGGTGTTTGGATGACAATTTGTGTTGGTGGATGGGAAATGTGCTACACTTATCCGCTCTTTATCTTCTTTGATTGCGACTTTTTTTTGGAACACCGGTCTGCCATTACATCATTAAAATATTTCCTTATATATGAGTACGAGTGACGGGCATGGGCTCCGCCCCTATATGCAGGGGCGGATCTAAGGGGGGGCCTGCGGGGGCCCGCCCCCCCCCCCCAAGAATTTTGGCAAAATAAATGATAAATTTGTGTTCCTCTCGTCGAGCCAATGGATTTTGACTACTTATACTTCAAAAACGGTGTCCGAATAAGGGAGAAAAGAACCCGAAAAGGTGGAGACATTTAATTTTTTCTAATTGGAAGATGAGAAAGTTTACAAGAGAGGCAACCGGTTTAATTATTTTTTTGTGGAGATAATATATACAAATCTAGTTAATATAGTTGCAAACAATTTTGACCCCACCAAGTCCACATTCTTCTTTACTCATAGCTTCTTCAAAATCTTTGAAAGAAACACTATCGTTATCTTTAGCACGATATAACACGTCATCTTCTTTACTTAACTCTTGTAATCTTATTTATTTTCCCAGTGTCTCGTTTATTACACTGTAAGAGTACACGAGATCAAAGCCAATGAATTCTAACTACGTGTTTCTTAAATTTTTTGAATAGTTTAGGCACCTCATTGTTGAAATTCTCATTCTCTGCAGTAGGAGCATGCATTCACACTATTACTTTGAGTTTGTTTTAATATGAAGTTCTCTGACTTTGAAGAAGAACTTTCATATGCTCTTAGGGATGTTGATGAGTGATGACGACAATGAGGTCGGACGAATATTTAAATACTGATGATAGCACTATACACTTTTATTGCAACTCATACTTTGTAGCATGAAAAATTTCATCTTAAACATTTTCATTGCAACAATATTTTTTTCTTGGATTTATTTGCTTCATCACACAAATATTTAACCAGAACACCTGAACAAATAATTCAAATTGGAATTGTTAGCACTCTTTGTATTCCCACATCTCAAATTATTGAAATGTTAATATTATATATACTGCAACAAAGATCAGGCCAGTATCACGCAATATTTCATTTGTTCTAAAACTGATTAAAGAATGAACTCGGATGTCTCTAAATAAATAAGCTGCAATACGAAATTAATTTTTTATGACTCAATTGTGATATCTCTACATGCACAAATTTTAGTATAGACATTGATCATAAAAAAAATTCTTCGCTTTTTGATTGAGCCCCCCCTAATCAAACTTCCTGGATCCGCCCCTGCGGCTATATGGACAACCACAACACTATCCTAATCGCATCAGTGCACGGGATGGCCCCAATGCCCGACGACGTGACAGTACTTCAGCAGCGGTATTACCCCGGCGTGACAGCGCTCCCGCCGCTCGCAAACCCCCGAAGCTATACTCCGCTCGCAGCTCTTTTTTTTCCTTGTACATGGGGTTTGCAAGCAAGGATGAAACCCCATTTTTTTATTGTAGATAAACATTTTAGTCTATGGGAGAGTACATGTTTTAAAATAAAAAAAAACAAATAAATTAATGATATTAAAAAAAAAATACGAAGGAATAAAATGTTCACTTTTAAATTTTAATATAGTATAGATATATGTATTTTTGGTAACTGCAATCAAATTGTCTCGTACTATCTAGTATCCAGTGGGACTTTCTTTTAGCTATTTGTATTTTTGAACAGAAAGGAGTGGGAGAATATGAGAGAACCCATATTGCCACTGCTACAATTGAGGCCAAACTGTTCCATAAAAAATATCTTGACCAAGTTGAGTGTGAGTCCGGACACTACACGTGGGTAGTGCCTAAAATTCAGCCTAATTTTGAAGTGTGCTCTTGAACTTTTATTTTATCATATTAATTAATATGAAAATTTTATGTTAAATTTTAAACAAGTCTTTGGATTAATTTTCATTAAATTTGTAACGGATTTATATAATGTGGGGTTATTGAGACCGTGATTTGCATTATCTTAGAATTTTGATATTTTTATTTTATTTTAAAAATAATAATAATTGTTTAATATTATAACCATGTTTAATCATAATTAGGAAAACAACCTATGCATGACAAAAATGATCATAATAATTATTTTGTATTAGTTTTGTTGCGGGTCTCGACGTGCTTATAGACCCGTTGAAGCGAACAGGCTTAGCTCGGGAGCGGGTCGAGCGCACAAACAGACACAGAGGATACGAACAGCTGACAAGAAGGCCTTAACGTGGAAAACCCGAAAAAGGTGAAAAACCGCAAGTGCGGATCGGTGCTGACAAAATTCCACTATATTTTGAGTTTTAGAAATTGCTGAGTTCCTGAAGATGACAGACCACCGCTCATTACAATAGGATTTAACGGAATGCGAAAATGAAAACTTCAAGTTGTCTTTGAAGGGAGAAGAGATCTTTGAATGCCAGAGGAGATTTTCAAGTCACCTTTCAAGATGTTCTTCGAAGGGAAGTGAGATCTTCAAAAGCCGAAAGAGATCTTCAAAGGGAGCTTCAAACACCAAGGGAGAACTGATGTTGTGGTAGGTTGATTGACTCGGAATGGACGCACTAAATGCAACCCTAAAATAAGATGTGGTGTAAAGTTGCTGCACAACTGGTCCGATCAAAATTACAATAAATAATTAATTATTTTAAGAGATTAATAGATGTACGTGCGGTTTCAAATAATTAATTAAGAAAAAACATACAACAACTTTTAATTCGATGGAGGCACAATTATTACAAAGCGAACACAGAATAAATCCTACAAGTTATACGACAAATGAACTAATAGCACATTAAATCAGATATCCATCACAATATGAGTTACCAAAAATAAACAACAATAAGGATAAGACTTTAGCACAATTCACGCATGCAGGCGGCGGCAGAAGCGGGCGTTGACGGGCTTCCAAGGTTGTGACTAGCGGAGGAGCTAATGCAAATGTGGATCGGGGCTTAGGGGTGCAAGTTGAGTTGAGTTGGCTCGAAAGCTCGATGAGCCGGTTCGAAAAAGCTAGACTCGAGCTCGAGCATGTAGAGCTCGAGCTCGAGCCTGATTATGAGTTGAGCTCGAGCTCGGATATTATTGTTCATGAGCTCATGAGCTTAGAAGCTCATGAACAACTCGAGCTCGACTCGAGCTCGAAGCTCGAGCTCGAGCTCGATAAACAAGCATGGAGCTCGAGCTTGAGCCAGGACAAACTGAGCTCGAGCTCAAAATGATTAGCTCGAACTCAAACTTGGAAAGTTTGTCAAGCTCTACTCGAGCTCGACTCGTTTGCACCCTATCGGGTCTATTAGTAGAGTGGAGGGGTTGATTGGTGGCAGTCAGGGAAGTGTGAGGGGTTGGCTGAGATTTTATTTCCTGGGAGAGAGGATGTTAACGACAAGGGAAATGGAGAAATTTTGACTGTAGGGGAGTGAGAGGAGATATGGCTTGTTGGAGGTTATGGGGTTTAGTGATGGGGTTGTGGTTTGGCGTAGATGTAAGCTGACAACAAAGTAAAAGGGGGTGAGGTCTTGGGTTTCATGCATGGGAGGCTTGAGCGGTGCAGGACAGGGATGTGGCGAAGGATTGTGGGCATGGTGTGTCGGGAGGTTGTTGGATGGGTGATACCTGGATGAGTTTGACGTAAGGGGACGAGAGAAAGACGTGGGTTGCGGGAGTGACGATGGGAGGGATCGGGAAGGGAGAGAGATACTTCACGGATGGCCTGTGGATGGCGCAAGGATGGAGAAGAATGGGAGGACTCTGATTGACGTAGGGATGGAGAAAGTTGGTAGGGCTCTGGTTGGCACAGGGATGGGGAAGAGCGGAAGGGATCAAGAGGGGGGCGGGGAGAGGGCGACGTATAGGGAAGAGGTTACCTGGAGTCACCATGCACGAAAAACTTTTGGCATCGCACCAGAGAGAAAGAGACAGACAGTTACTGCTTTAGCAAAAACCCACGATGCCCCAGAAAACTCTTGTTGTCGCTTATTTATAAACCTGAATTTAGAAACTGCTGTATAACTGAAAAATAAAATAAAACCACCCGAATCAGACGACTCAAACTGTCTAGCCCGATTGGGGAAGGGGGGAATACATCTCAAAATAAAAAAGTAATACATGATCTCGACTTGGATCGATCATTCAGGCGCAACCACGAACTCAGAACGTCCGTGAGGGCAGTGGATCACCGCCTCCTATGGGAATACACCTGTGTCGGTCGAGGCACGCCATCAACTCCCCTCGGCTTGAAAGCACTCATCTCCGATAAGTGAAGATGGTTGTACTCATTGTCTAGCCGTGGGGCGAGTTTCTCGAGTTCCTTTGAATAAATCCATGTGGCATCGTGTAGGGACCGTGCGCTCCAATAGACAAGATAGTGCACAATATCTCGTCTGCCCGCGGTATAGAAGTCATGACTGATGATCTGAAGCACGTCATCTATAGAGTAGGTGTCACTAAAGTATATATGTCTGACAGTAATGTATCTCCGCTTAGTAGTAATGTATCTCCGTTTAGTAGTAATGTATCTCATCTGACTGTTGTGTCGGTGGAACCGTCGATGTTGCAATGCTATCTGCATGACGCAACTCTGTGGGTGGCAATAGAGAGGGCGTGGTGGAGGCAATAGGAGGTGAGGCTCAGGTCGAGGGCTATGGGAGATGAAGGCTCAGGAAGATGTGTGGAAAAGGAATCCACGTACACGCGCTACTCGAAGTAAGGAGTCAAATCCTAAAAGTTGAATACTCGGATGATGCTCATACCATGAGGGATGTCTATCTTATATGTGTTCGTACTAATCCGCTATATAATTGTATAGGGGCTCATTCTATGTGCTCTTCATTTCTTTGCTGGTCCTCACGAGGCCCTCTAAGATCGAATGTGAATCAATACATGTTCTCCCGCTCAAAGATTTGTTCTCGCCTGTGATGTTCTGTTCGATTCTTATAATAATCATTATTTGTTGCAATTTTTTATGGATCGACACGTGGAGTGCATGTACATGTTGTATGAAGGACTCTGTTGTCTCACTCGACTTGGACTCTAGGGGTATATGCACCAGGTCAATAGGCTTCTTAGGCTCGTATTTTAACATGATATGAAACGGACTCAAACATGTGGTCCTATTGGCATAGCTATTATATGCAAATTTGGCTATTGGCCGGAAGAACATAATCCCAGGTAGCCGGACTATCCCCAATGAGAAACCGTAAAAGTGTACCAAGACTACGGTTAACCACCTCAATTTGTCTATTCGTATGCAGGTGGTAGGTGGTGGAGAACTGCAAGGTTGTACCAGTCTTTTTTCATAAAGTCTTCCAAAAATACTCTAAAAACACACATCACGATCAAAGACTATGTAAGTGGGAAGACCATGATACTTAAATACCTATCTAAAGAATAAAACAGCCATGTGGGAGGCATTGTTGGGCTCATTGATCACAATATCCCAGATTTGAAGAAGACTCACAAGTCAATAGTATACACATGATTGTATTTGATATATGTTCAAGTTCAATATACAGAGTCTAGAAGCGTTGAGTAAAAGAGCTTCACTCAACGCCTTCATTCAGAAACTTGGTGTAAGTCTAGAAGCGTTGAGAGATGAAGACTCATTTAACACCTACATTCAGAATAACTGCCAAATCCAAAAGCGTTGAGTAAAAGAGATTCACTCAACACCTTCAATCAAAAGAATTCTGCCAAGTACAAATGCGTTGAGTGATGAAGGTTCACTCAACGCCTTATTAGATTAACTTTCTAAGACAAAAGCTTTGAGAAATGAAGGCTTACTCAACGCCTCAAGAAGCATATTTTCTACTAAGTGTTTTTGTGTTGAGTCACATAGCTTCACTCAAAACATGTGTAGATTAACTGTGAAAATTGCTAAGTCCATAAGTGCTGAGTCATGCTGACGTCACCCAAATTCAAATTAAGCGGGATTTGTGCACTAAAAGCCAAATGGCGTCGAACACTTTCTGAATAGTTGTTGAAGCTAAAATAACTTTACAGCTGCTATTTCAGTTTGCCCATACAGATCAAAGAGCCGTTGGAGGTGGAATATAAAAGGACTTTATAAAGAAATTAAAAGGGCTTCGTCTTCTTCTTCCTCCTTAGTAGTCTTCTAAATCGATTATTCTGGTTTATACAGAGAAGTTACAGAAGACAGTAAGTTGCTCTATGATTGAAGTAATATCTGCATCAGGTCTTCTCAGCACAAGCAATCAATAGTCTTGTGGCTGTGAAGAGTTAGGACTGAGTTTACTCAGCTCAGGAAGATGACTCAGAGGACCATTTCTTTAGAGTTAAACAATCTCAAACTCATTACTCAACTTGTAGGATCATTGTTTGATCTGAGCGATAAGCCTGAGTTATAAAGGCTGAGTGTAGTAGCTGTGTCTCTGAGTTGTAGGATCCTGTTTAGGATCTGAGGTAAGGCTTGTGCCTGAGGTAGGATATTTGAGCAGATTAGAGGTAGGAGATATGTGAATCTCTTAGTGTACGACTGCTTAGCCTGAGGTAGGAGTTGTTATACTCTGAGTGTAGAGTGAGTTTCACTCTAAGGTGTGAGATCCTGAGAGATCTGAGGTGTAAGCTCAAGGAGCCGAGTAAATGGAGAAGTTAGCCGAATATAGCTTACCGCTAGATATGTGAAGAGAGAAAGTGGATGTACTCTAGATATGAGAACCACTATAAATTCTTGTGTGTCGTGGTGACTCTCGAAATCTAAACAAATAAATCTAACACACAACCTGACCTAAGCTCAAAAGAATTAAAAAGATTTAAAACATACCTATTCACACACCTCTAGGTGTGTAGCTACTCTTGAACAAAGACTTTCAGGCGTCAGTGGTCTTTCGGCAAGAGATAAAATCGACCATCTTTGAAAAATGGTTCACCACAACGAATATTGAATTGAGCTTCCTCAGAGCGCGAGGGAGCCCGAGAATAAAGTCCATACTAATATAAGACTATGGTCTCCCGGGAACAGGTAGTCGAGTGACAATCCCCGTGGGCTGGCGGAACCCCTTCGAGGTCTGGCAGACTCAGCAATGCTTGACAACGGTAGTGACATCTTTCTTCGGGACGAGCCAGAAAAAATGATCCTCAACTAACACAATCATCTTATCTCGACCAAAGCGCCTCACTGCTTCGCTGCGAGATGTCTGGGATGAAGCATCGCGAGTGCGCGCGTAGCCGTGCGAAAAAAGGAGGTGCGTAGAAGGAGTGGGTGGCCAAGGGGAGCGCCGTCGCTGCGCGCTTCCGAACGTGTTGTTGCTCACAGTCTTAGTGAGCGCACTGCGGTGCGTAACCTACGTAAGCGCACGACCTCGCACATTTTGGGTTTCCATCCAGTATGCGACGCTCAGGGCCCTAACCACCTCCGTTGTATGGCTGGGCCGTGCGTGGTGTGCTCAGGGATGAGCGTTCATGCACTCCCATCCCCGGCGGTAGAGGTTGGTTTTGGCGGTAAAGGGCCGTCTCCAATATAACCACTCTCGTAGTGGAGGAAGTTATGGATCCTCGCCCCCCCCCCCCCCCCCCCCCCATCCATTATGCACACTCCTCATAATTGAGGCATTTGGCTAATTAAGTGCAACCCAAATCCCTTATTAATATTAAAGTACCTTACAAGTTTCTTAAATTATGAATACTAATTATATATCCACATAATATCCTCTATAGATATCCCTTTTAGTTAATTTAAGATGGGATGCTATCCACCAAAATGGGGACTGTGAATAGTAGAACCTTCCCATTATGCGATGCTCATAATGGGGGAAGAGGGAATTGCCCCTAACCGCCTAGCTACGGAACCTCCCACGACTGCCCGGGATTCAAACGCGCGTGCACGCGTTCCCCGCCGCGCCTACAATGTCCCCAACCGTCGCCGACACAACGGCCACTCGGCCGCCCAAAATGCGCGTGTGCACTTCCTACAAATACGATCCATTTGTTATGGCATGGAGGTCTCACCACACACTCAATATTGGAGTTGAGGATATTAAATTATTGTTCGTGAACGCCCAACCTCTCCTAAGAAACTCATTTTTTTGACGGTTATCTCTCATCTAGGAAAAAATGATTATCAAATTCAAGGGCGGATCCAGGGGCGGTGGGGGCCCGGGACCTCAAAGAATTTTGCAAAATCATTAGTGGATTCAAATTTCTGTCATCGAGATATTGAGTTTTGATTATTTAAAAAACAACGACTATTGAGAGAAAACAACTCCGATAAGATGAAGATTCAAAAAAAAAATTTAACTAGAGGACGATGTCGGACCCCTTCTACGAAATTGCTGTCATTATGATCCGCCCTGGTTCTTCGGTTCCCATAAGCGTTCAATGGCCTCTACGCCAATAAATGAGCACGACAACATTTGCGTCATCTCCAGCAAGCACGCCGACACCTCCCAGTACGGTTGACGCGTCTGTTCCTTGCGTCTGCCATCTCCAACTCCTGCACCATCCCTTTTACCGTTGACAAAAACATCCATTTGAAAAACACCGCATTTCTCAAGGGGAAGCAATCTCGCTCGTAATTCTGTTTCTGTCTTGTTGTCGTCCGATCGTCCCCAGCCACAACTGAAGCCTCAATCAATCTCCCCTTTTTGGCACCCTGCCCGCAGCGCCTGCACGCCCCTCAAGTTATTGTTGCAGATCAAATCCACTCAATCACTCACGTGTGTCGTCCTTGTTGACAGCACGGGGAAGACTGGCCATTTTCCATCGATCAAGCTCAATCCTATTTGGGAAACCATGTGAACCCATCAGCCGACCCGCAGTTTTCTTCCCAGCAACACCATCGCCGCAACCCGTCATACCTCAACCGACCCCTATTCTACCGGCCTTGCCGGCCATCTCTCCCCTCATTTGTCCAGCGCCCCCATTGTTGAAATTGGTAGATCCCCCCGGATAAGATCGACCCATAATTATCCGTCAACGCAGCTTTTCCTGCGCTGGAATTTCTTCACACTTGGAAATCACGCGTATCTGGAGATTTTTGCCGCGTTGTTCAATAATAATAAATAGATTCGTTTCCTAATAAAGTAATAAAAAGAATCCTATATTATAATTGAAAACCGACTAATATTCCGCACCAAACAAATGTCGCACACAATAGTCAACGCGATCACTAGTTTACGCATCAACCCTGGAATCTTTATAACTACGCCAACATTAATCATAATCAATAAAATTAAATAGATTCGTTTCCAATTTCCGAAAAATTATCATTAAATTAATTTTTTCAAATATCAATATATATATATATCTATCATTATTCAAACAAATATATATTAGAAATTAAGCAAAGGTCTTGTTTGGAAGGACTTATTTTCACCGGTGAAGACCGGTGAAAATAAGTCCCCCCAAACAGAGCCTAAGTTAATAAGGCCCGGAGCTCAGACATGAGGCTTCTCCTGGGTGTAGATGTAATCCGTGTGAGCCGTAAGAGTCCTCCTCATCAAGCACTCCTCCTCCCCAACTCCCTCGCAGCTCAACTCTTCCACCATATCGCTATTATTACCATCCTAATACATTAAGAAAAACAGAGTACATAAATAAGCAGAAATAAGCAATCATTCATAATTCATTAAAGCAATTAAGCACCTCAGGAAAGCTGATCTTGTCCACCGGAGAAGGTCTGGCTGCATGCATTCGAGTTGCAGAGAGGAGGATGGAAAAGAAAGCAAAGAGAACAAAGAGTGTGGCTGCTTTGGGGGCCATGGAGACCTACAGATAGCTAGAGAGAGAGAGAGAGAGAGAGAGAGAGATGGTTGGAACTTTGAAGAGTACTGAAGAACATACGGTGAGGTCCGTTGGGGTATAAATAGGGGGGAAAGAGGGGAGATATCTGGGGAATGAATTTAAATTAATAGCCCAAACAACTAATATTGGGGTTTCTCGTAAAACGGTCGCCGAGAATTTGAAGGTGTGATCAGGCTGTTTTGACAAAGTAGCCGGCGACGAGGATGGGATGGGCTCCACTTGCTTGGCAACAGCGTGTTTTGCGGGCTCCGCCAGCAGATACTTCCAGCACCCACCCGAAATAACTTTACAAAAATAACTTATATTATATATCACAACATATATTTAGGGCGTTTATTGATATGTACACATCATAAATTTTATTTGCAGATCAAAATGTCATGTAAATGTCATAAATTTTATTTGCATGTCAAATTGTTAAATAAATATCAAAATAAAGTTTGAGTTTTTTTTACTTCAAATACAAAAGATTTCTTCCTTTTTACATTTCAAACCAACAAAAAACAAACAAAATAAAAAAACAAAAATCTCAATTCATTTCCACGGAAAATATGAGCAGGGTGTGCGCTTAGATTTAATATGGGTGGGATTGGAAAAAGGTAGTGGTATTGTTTATTTTAAGAGTTTGGTGTGCACATAATATCACCCTTTATTTTAACAGTTTGGTGTGCACACAGCCAAAAGTGATGTGCACGTAACAGCGCCCTATATTTATTGTGTATTGAGTCTATAGGTGCAAATAAGGCCTCCGCAAAAAGCAGGGCTGAGCTCCGGAAACGTAACCGTGCAAAAAAAAAATTTAAGTTCTCCGATCCCAAGCCGACTCGGTCCTCCTGGGCAAGGCTTTTTGCTGCTGGGCTCAGGCCGGTGTTTGCTTAAATCAGGCACAGGTCTCATCAACATTGGGTGTTTGCTTAAATCAGGCCCAGGTAAGCCGAAAAAGAGCTTGGCATGGCCACACCCAGCATATGCGGGACGTGGCCGCCCAACAATTAAATTGTTGAGCACCGCGCACGCCTAAAAATTTTAATTGGAGTAGGGCGTTGCCCATCGTTTAATGTTGTGCTGCCCAACAATTTAATGCTGGGGGCAACAAACAATCTCTTAGACCCGAGAAGGTCTGGCCCGACCTCATCTATGGAACTTCAACCACTTTTATGTTCAAAACGAATATTATTTTATTAGTGATTGTCATTGTCATGCCAAACTAAGGCTGCGTTTGGCGCGGCTTATCACGACTTATTTTTTCCGGCGAGGTTGAACAAAAATGACATTGTCATACCAAAATTTTAGGCCCCAAGCTAGTTTCTTTTTTTGGTAACGGTAATAACATTTGTCATACCAAACATACAATGATAATTTTGTCCAACCTCACCGAAGCAAATAAGCTATGATAAGCCGCGCCAAACACAACCTTAGCCGTAGTCGAGCCCCAACACCTTCACAACTTATCAATGCATTTGACATTCACACTTGATAGTTGAGGCGCTATTTACAGATATGAGGGTATTGGGAGATTGCATAAAGGGTTGGAGCTACTATACAATATATAATGGTAAAATTGTCTGCTTGGTTTCCTTGAATTGTGAATTTTGTCCAATGATTGCTTTTGATGGGACCCCTTCACCGGACTCTAATTGGGCGTGGGTCCAAATATAGCTATCAACTTTTTACTCTATGAAGCAAGTTTCTAGATATTTCTTTTTTTTTATATAATTAGGATCATTTTATTTTTGGAGATAGCATAATAAGATATTTGATATTAACTGATCATTTTATAAGTACTTTTCTTTTTCTTTGGGGTTTCTACTCTCTCTCATACACAATTCAATATTGGAAGCCTAGGGCATTGTATAAGGAAACAGTGGAGAGGAAAAATAGTGGGGAATGTTGAAATTATTGAAGTGAGAGTAAAAGTGGAGTTGGGCGGTCTGACTAGGCAGACCGCAGGATTCGCCACGGCCTGCTAGACAGCTTTGGCGGACTGCCTTTGACAGGTGCCAGTTATCTCTTGCGGTCTGACTCTGCAAGCATCCTTGGTTAACCGGCAGTTAAGGTTGGCTAACCGCGGATGTGGCGAACTCATCTGGAGTTCGCCTAGTCCGGCTTGTTTTTGTGCTTGCGGTCTGGTTGTTAGATCGTGGAGGTCGGCACATTTGAGCGGACTGATTTACCTAGAGGCCGCACTGTCTGATGGAGCAGTCCGCAAGGTTGCGGACTGGGATTGTTCAGCTTGGGCGCGATCTTGGTCTCAGGTGGCGCGGTTACTTGGAGACAACAATGCTTGTCGTAGTAGATTTGGTCTTGTGGGACTAAGTCCAGCTTTGTTGCCTAGTTCGCCTAGATCGTCTGTGTGCAGACTGCTTCTTGAGCTCGCTGAGCTCGACAAGTTGGCGGCATGGTTGTCGTGGGTCATAGCTTTGCGCGAACTGGAGTTGTGTCTGCAAGCCTGGCGGTCTGGTTATTCTTGCAAACAAGATTGGTGTCCGCGCTTATTTGCGGACAATCTTCCTTAAGTGGCGGATTGGTTCTTGTATCCGCACTTATGCAGATTCGTGATGTTAGCTGACAGGTCTTACGAGCGGTTATCCTTTCGCTCTGGGTGATGACGACACTTCTCATCACACAAATAAATATGAATCATTGGCTCGTCATAAACAACAGTGAACAATGAGAACTAGCTCGTGCTTTGTTTTTGCGGTTACGGTTTTTTAACCGCTGCGACTAAGAAAGTTGGTTCTGTGTAGTTTGTGCGGCTAACATCAGCCGGCTAGGTAACTAGTGGAAGCTTGGTGTGGAACAGTTCGCGGATAGCAGTAGATCGTGGTCTTTGCGACTTGATCTTTTCCTCCGAGTTGCAGATAAACAGAGTAGTTCGTCCAGTCTATCAGCGGGTT
The DNA here is from genome assembly GCA_039513925.1 of Platanthera zijinensis. Lineage (NCBI taxonomy): Eukaryota > Viridiplantae > Streptophyta > Magnoliopsida > Asparagales > Orchidaceae > Platanthera > Platanthera zijinensis. The sequence goes on from CM077078.1 coordinate 19,000,658, forward strand.
TTGTTCAAGTTCCTTCAACACTTCAATAGCAAGCAATCCGCGCGACTAGTCGCGGATAAGCGACTTCAACGGTCTCAGCAGACTTGGTTTGCGGACTGGCGACTAGTGCAGTTACAGCTTGCTGTCCACACGATTAACTTCTTGTTGCAGATTTCTATTTCCCTTGGTTACATTATAAATCATGTCTTGCAATGTATACCTCGCACTGTAAAGAATTTAATTTCAATTGGAGACTTTTGTGCTGCTGTTGCTACTAATTTTTACTTTATCTTTGGTTGTGGTTGAGTTTTCTTGCGACCTCTTGTAGCTTTCCCCCATCCCATTTTGGAAAATTTTATATGGTATCAGAGGGATACTGAGGAGTTAGCAGTAGTTCACTGATCTCAGGTTGTTATTCTTCCGTGAAGATCAAATGAATCAGTTGGTTGCAATGGAAGTCGGTTTTACAAGAGGAATTGTAATTGAACTCTTAACGCAGACCAACTTCAAAAGATGGAGGTCTTGCATGAAGAGTTATCTTCTTGGCAAGGATCTTTGGAAAGTTGTCGGTGGTGACAACCGACAAGTAGTCGCTGCTGGTGTAAATGCTGAAGCGGTGAAAGCTTGGAAGCGAATCGATGCGAAGGTTGTATTCGCTCTGTAGCGTGCGGTTTCACTGGAGCTGTTTGACCATATTATCAAATGTCGGTCAGCAGCTGAAATCTGGATGGTCTTGGATGACCTACTAAACAAGAAGAACGTAGCTTGGTTACAGTTCTTAGAAAATGAGTTAGCGAAGGTCACTCAAGGTGATATGTCCATCTCTTCTTTCTTTTTGAAGACGAAAAACATCTGCTTTGAGATTACTGCGTTGGACCCGGAAGAGCCAATCTCAGAGTCGAAGGTGAAGATACACATAATCTGCAACTTGCGGAAGGAGTATATTGCCTTTGTGACTTCTGTACAAGGCTGGGTCAATCAGTCATCGCTGCTCGAGCTAGAGAATTTGTTGGCTTCACAAAAAATCTTAGCGAAACAGATGGCTGGAGTCTCGATCTCAAGGGGAGATGGCGAGGCTCTCTTTTCTAACACGAAGAAGAAGTGGGACAAGAAGAAGACACATGTTAGCGATGACCAGTCTTCTTCATCACAATAGGAAAGGAGAAAGCCTCATAAGCTTGATGACGGGAAGAAGCGGGACGGACCTCGGTGCTATTGATGCAACAAGCTTGGTCACATCCGCAAGGACTACAGGGTAAATCTTTAGTCGAGGTATGCTGTAGGGAAGGAGTAGACTGAGTCCAAGACGGAGGAATGAGGATGGGGAGTGCTTTCATGACGAGCACTTGTGTTCGGACACTCTCCTCCATGAATTATCAGGAGGACTGGATTGTGGACTCGAGGTGTGGTCATCACCTCATTGGGGATGAGTCCAAATTCTCTTCTCTGCAGGAATACAAAAGTAATGATGTCATTATTACTGTTGATGATATTGTATATGTAGTGGAGAAGGAGGGAACATTTTATTTAGGCAATGATCAGGGGTCACTCACTTTAAAGAGCGTTTATCACGTGTCGTGAATGAAAAAAAACCTCTTCTCAATGATGTTAGTCTTTTTCTTTGACCCAATAGAAGTGAAGTTTCTCCGGAATGTGCCAGCTATAAAAGCTGACATCACTCATGTTGGTAGGAGAGTAAAAGACTTGTTCGTGTTGGCGACAAGTTCCTATGTTGACTAGATGAGGGCTAATGATAGCGCTGCTATTTAGCATGAGAGACTTGAGCATGTTGGGATGGACCAGCTGAAGGTTATGGTGGTGAGAGGCCTGGTGCATAACCTGCCTAGTCTTTCATCCTATGGAGACGGTCATGTCTGTGTGGACTATTAATTAGTATGGATAGACATATCACCTTCCATTTGATATATCACAGACTAGGTGTGGAGCACCGTTAAAATGCATCTATAGTGATCTAACAGGACCTACCATCATTCCTAGTCTCGGTGGTAGCAGGTATATACTTGTTGTTGTTCATGACTTTTCCATGTATACTTGGGTATACTTCTTGAAAGAGAAGTCAGAGGCATTCAGGATGTTCGTGGAGTTCAAGGAGCTCATGGAAGGTCGGTTCGGACTGCAGATAAAGAAGTTGAGAACTAATAATGACGGAGAGTTCACTTCATTTGAGTTCTCTAACTTATGCAGAAAGTTTGGCATTTAGAGGGAGATTACTTGTGCTCACACTCCACAACATAATAGAGTTCCAGAATGTAAGATTCGTTATCTAACGGAAACCTGCAAGTGTTTTTTTCACGCCAAAAGCATTCCCAGGGCCTTTTGGGCAGAGGGAATTGCTTGTACGATGTATGTCATCAATAAGATGTCTCTCAGTCCGAACAAGAAGAAATATCCTCATGAGTTGATGTTCAAACAGAAGCCCAGTGTCAAACATCTTTGGGTGTTCGGATTTACCTGCTACGTGTAAGGACCCCCCTTCAAAAACTACAGGAGGTCCTTATGCCCAAGGCGAGCTTCCCCTCAAAAGGTTCGTGTGTCCGAAGAGGTGTCACCCTCTTACTTGACCCATGACCCAATTGGAGGAACGTTCGCCTTGTAAGGCTACACATCATAATAAAAAATTCACAGATAATAAAAAGATTTATTTAATCACAAGGTATCTCAGCATGAAAGGAAAATATAAATCATGAATGAAAACTCACGAAAGGGTATACAAATTCCAATAGAAATAAACATCCTAATCATAAAATGACCAAAATAACAGTCCAAACAAGAAAGTAAAAATCTCTCCTCCTCTCCTCAGAGTAGTACCCTCACGTCCTCATAAATCTCTCGAGCGGGCTGAGGGAACTCCTCTCCAACGGGTGCACGTCTACGCTCCTCCTTCCGCTCCTGCTCTATCGGTAGGCGCATCGGGTCCTAAAATGATACGTACAAAAGTACGTTAGCCCCTAATGGGTACCAGGAAGGAAACCTGCAAGAAGAGTTAGCACGATAGCCGAAGCATTATATACATACTAGTAACCAGTAAGGACAGCAGTAACATCAACCATTAATTAAGATAGTTTCTAGCAATATAAGTGTGCGAGCATCAACGAGAGAAGCAGTAGCATCAACAATTAAATAAACATGACTTTCTAGATTTATAACATTTTTCTTCATCGTATAATTCATCCTACGGTAGTTATACGATGTCAGACCAAGGTGTGAGTACTGGTAACACACATGAGTATATATATATATATATATATATATATATATATATATATATATATATATATATATATATATATATATATATATATATATTATATAAGGGAATATAGCATTTGGGAGGCACACCATTACTTCCATTACAGCCGTTGGATTCACTTTCTTCAAAAAAATCTCCACCATCGGATCGTGGCCAGCTGGCAAGACAAAAAAACACCGCCCCATCAAATCCCGCAGGCCAGCACGCGGGGCAGCACGCGGCGCAACAGCACATCACGCCGAAAGGCGAAATAAATTCGGACCTGCAGCAGGTCGTCTTCTCCCACATCCTGACATCCCTTCCGCCGAAAGGAGAAGCCACGACACATCACGCCTTCAAGTCTTCAACTCAGCACATCACCTCTTCAACTCCTTGCATCCGCTTCTTCTACTTCACTCCTCTACCTATCGGATCAATTTCGAGCAACCACTTCCCCTCCACTGATCGCCGGGAAGCTTTTCTTCACATCCGCTGCGCCATCACTGCTGGAAGCTTCTCCCCGCCGGTATGCTTTCTCTTCTTCGTTTTTTTCCTATCTTCATCATTTTTTTTCAAACTTTTTCTCTATTTTCAGCGCTCGGGCAAGCCCTCTACTTTTCTTCACATCCGCTGCGCCATCACTGCTGGAAGCTTCTCCCCGCCGGTATGCTTTCTCTTCTTCGTCTTTTTCCTATCTTCATCGTTTTTTTTTTCAAACTTCTTCTCTATTTTTAGCGCTCGGGCAAGCCCTATACTTCTTCGGCAAAACCTGATTCCCCTCCGATAAGCTTTTCAACGTGCTTTTCTTCCCAAACTTCTTCTCTGTTTTAATGGGTCAGCGCGCTTCTCTGTTTTAATGCTTCCCTTCTTCTTCATATCTTCTTCAATATCTTTTTAGCATTTTAATGGGGCAAAACCTGCTTCCCCTGCCATAGACTACCATGTTAGATGTGCTTTAGGAATTACATTTGGTTCAGTTTAAGTGTTTTAGGAATTATTATTTTGTTCCTGCAATGAAAACAGCCATTTTTTCATTTCATTCACTTTAAGTCTCTGCTCATGTTCAGCCAATTATAATATAACTTTGTCTGTGTGATTACCTGGTATTTTTTTACAAGAGTGTATGATAAATTAATTATGCGAAAGGACGTTTTCTGTTTCCCAGTAATATCGAATTGGTATAAGCAGAATTTTTAAGAATTTTTTCCTAAATCTACCGTCGCTATCTGCCCGGTTTCAATTTGTTTGTGACCAGATTCTGTATTTTTTTTACAACAGGGTATGGTATATTAATTATACTGTCGCCGTTTTATGTTTTCTAGCAATATCGAATTGGTATAGACAGAATTTTTTCTGAAATCATGCTGTTTGCAAGAAATTTTTTATGAAGAATTTTTTCTTAAATCTGATGTCACTGTCCGCCCGGTTTCAGTTTGTTTATGACCAGATTCTGTATATTAATTATGTTGTTACCTATCTTCAAATTCTTTCTTCTTCAACTTATTTTGCGAGCAGAATTTATGAAGAGTTTGCTTTGCCTGTAAGAAAAATACCCCCCAACATTATCTTACATGTTCTTATAACCGCAAGCAGTTGGAGTTTGCTTTGCCCACGACCAATGTCGCCACCCACGACAAATGTCGCACTAACGACCAATATCGTAGTCCACGACACCTGTTGCCGCCCACGACCCATGTCGTGGACAAGCGGGCGAAGCCCGCAGCGACGCATCGAGAACGGGTGGAGCCCATTCGAAGATGCTAGTATATATATATATGGTATGTTGTATATGCATGCTTAAACTCTCTATCACTCATATGATGTGTGACAATGGGTCGGTCGCTCCCACTTCTAGGATATGGATACACCCCAACTCCCTAGGCCTTTGTACCTCGATGCAGATTAGGTACTCTCGGTGGAAACACATCATCACCCGTGCGGAGATCAACTCTCTCGACACATAACCAAACAGGTGTGAGATAGACCTATGTGGAAGGGGTAACTAGCCCCCGGTCCTCTTCACCACCCAGTAACCATAGAGTTCGTCGTCACAACTTCTCTCGTAGTGTATAATAGGGGAAGCCGACGAACCCGCCACATCGGTACACATGCACCCTCCCATATTCCCATGCATTAGTAATGAATGACAAGTCAACATGCTAGTACTTATACAATTAATAAGTGTTCACAGATCGACTAGCAACTCGAGATTTATCATGTGGTTATGCTAGGAATGATATCAACTCAATTTTATAGACTGTTTTCACGATCAATTTTAAATATATGTATGTTCGTCCTAAGTCTAAATATCCTCACAAGCTCAAAATTAGAAATATTAGAACATGAATGTTGTAGATAAAATATTAGTCTACCATAACTTTTCTAACATGCATTATCTGATTTGACTTCTAAGACCTCCAAAATAGAGGTTAAAATTTACCAAAAGTATTTGTTTTACAAGTATAACAACAATTACAAATTTATTTTATTGTGTTTGTGGTTAATTTAAATTAATTTAGAGCCACTGTTCCAGAAAATTTAAAACATGAAAATTGTATAGAAAATATTATTCTACAAAAGTGATTCTAACATGCATTATCTGGCTTGACCTCTAAGATCTCCAAAATAGAGGTTAAAATTTACCAAAAATATTTGTTTTACAAGTAAACAACAATCACAAATTTATTTTGCTTTGTTTGGATTAATTTAAATTAACTTAGGTTCACTGTTTCAGGAAACTTAAAACATAAAAAGTGTTGAGAAAATATTATTCTACAAAAGTGTCTCTCATAAGCATCATCTGATTTGGCCTCTAAGATCTCCAAAATTGGGGCTAAAATTTACCAAAAATATTTGTTTTACGAGTAAACAACAATTACAAATTTATTTTGCTAGATTTTGGGTTAGTTTATATTAATCTAGGTTCACTGCTTAAGAAAACTTAAAACATGAAAAGTGTTTAAAAAATATTATTCTACAAAAGTGTTTCTCACAAGCATCATCTGATTTGGCCTCTAAGACCTCCAAAATTGGGGCTAAATTTTACCAAAAATATTTGTTTTACAAGTAAACAGTAATTACAAATTTATTTTGCTAGATTTGGGGTTACTTTATATTAACCTAGGTTCACTATTTCAGAAAACCTAAAACATGAAAAGTGTTTAGAAAATATTATTATACAAAAGTGTCTCTCACAAGCATCATCTGATTTGGCCTATAAGACCACCAATATTGGGGCTAAAGTTTACCAAAAATATTCAATTCAAGACTAATCAGCATTCTGGGTTTCCAAAACGATTAAATATATTTTTCGGGTGCAAAATTAAATTTGTTAGAGGTTCCAAATCAAAAAACTTTTAATATTAAAGTTATAGACCATAAAAGTTTCTACAATATCAGGTCTCACAAAATTTTCTCAAATCTGGCTTTATGTTAATTAAAAATTCATTTGAAGAATGATAAAAAATTTCCATAAGCGGCCAGATTTCAGCCCAAGGAAAGATGAACTCTATGCGCGAATCATGGCGCAGATCCGACAACAGCAACATGGGAGGATGGGCGAGCTAGATTCGCCCACCACCTCGAGTGGGAGCACCATGGGAGGGCGCTCCGGTGGGGTAGCTGTCGGCGGCCGGTCGCCGCCGGCGATGGACGGAAAAAGGATATTGCATTTTTTTCTATATTTTTTTTGATGGAGGAGGCTGTGTGAGCGGAGTCCAATGGCTTCCTCTGCCTCAAGGGCCATAAGAGAGAGTCGTGGAGACCCTCTCTCCACTTCACATGCCCCATGCAAGGTCGAAACCCACGATGACGGCGGAGGTTGGTGTGGGTGGTCCGAAGCTATCCAAGGTCGGGATCATCGTCTCCGTTGATCGGAGACGGCGGGGATCGACGAGAAGTAGATCTAGGGCAAAGAGGAGTCGTAGGAATTTACATGTGCGTCGTTTAGGCGAGGGAATCGACGGGTGGTCATGGGTGGTGGAGATCGTCGGAGTTGAGGAAGAAGGCTCGTCGGAATGTCATCGGGCTCTGGTTCTTGCTGGTTGGGGGTGTAAGGTGGTAGGGAAAACAAAATCCAACCTCACTTGGGGTTCATATATGGGTAGGGGTGGATTTATGCTTTTTAGGAATGAGATAAATCCCTTCCTTGGGGAGAAATGCCTTCACCCCTTAATTGTTGTCATTTATGCCTCCTCCCTAGGCTTAAAAGGTAAGAAATAAACTCCCCCCAACTGGTCATTAGCATGATGGGGAAGGTAATCAATTTTAGGGGAGGGGGGTTATTTACTTATTTGGGCACCAAAAATATAATAACTAATTAAATACGAAATATTTTGAATTAAAATTTTAACAATAGGTTTTTAGTACCTTCAATAAGCTTCAATAATTATTTCATAATTTTTTAACGTATTTTTATATTTTCTTTAATTTTATTAGTGTGTCTAGCATGATTAAAATAAATTTAAATTAATTAATATATTTTAATTCATAAAATCAATCTTACTATTTTTAGGGTGTGTTGGTAAAACTTTGTGATTTGTTAGAGAACATTTGATATTTTTATTAATTTTCCTTCTTATTTATTCAATTATCAATTATTTTAATTAATTAATTTATCTAAATAATTTTAGGGGCCCTTTTCCTACTCATGTGGAATTATGCAGCTACTCAAATATGTTGGCGGCTCGAGGATATCTTGCGTCGACGAGCTAATCGAGTCGGGTAGCTTGGTGTGCGTTTAGCCTAATTAGGGAAATTTCAAGTTTTACACAATTCAAATGGGTCGACTGGATGAAATGTGTCATAGTCAGTCAATATGATTTACTTAGGGTGTTAATGTATTATTCGTGTGTTAACTAAGTTATCAATACCAAATGCGATACTTTACACACAAATGATGGTTTATTACTCATTTAAGTCGGAGATGTTCATATGACCCGGTGGGTGGATTGAGTGACCTATTGGGTCAATAACACCCAATAGAGAATTAACCTATTATTTGGGTTCCGTACAAGCCCGCGGAACCCTAGTGGGTCAAATAACACTAAGGGGGTCTAGAAGCCGAATTGGGATGTTACACTACGTGCACATTCTAGACGCTCTTAGGACAAAGATGTAACACCTCTACCCGTCAAGAAGAATATAATAGAGGGTCCGGCCGGGGACCCACACCATATTCCACAAATAGGCGGAGACGCTACTAAATAATATCATACAACGAATCCTAACACAGAGCATTCTAGCGGAAGCTTCATGGTTGAAACCTTGAACTCAAGCAAAACAAGAACTGTCCACTAACAAAATAGGAATGTATACAACCAAAGTATCTGGCCTTAAGACCTTAAAAATTTCTCTTAACAAATGTGTGATTTACAGACATCGGCATGCAGGCCTGTCACACATGAACAAGAAGAAACAAAATAAAGCCTTCGAGGGCAGCAGCGCAGCTTGGGCTTCAGCCCGCTAAGTCCCGCTTGGACCAGCACCTCCTGCACCTGCAAGAACCAATCCACCAAGCGGTGGAAAACAGGACAACGGTCAGCATTCAGCTGACCAATTATAATGACCCTGCCCCTGGCACGGGACAGCGGAATTCCATCCCTGCATAGCATTTTTCCAACAGTATGTATAATAAACCACGCAAGACGTGCACGACCGCACAGTCTATACATATCATAAACGCCGGCACGACGGCCCGACGCTCCGTGCACTCAGGGCACATTCGGGTGTACCAGAAACACCGGATCCCACCAATGAGCATTTAGTCTGGCACGCAGGCCCAAGACTCTCATTATGCCGCCGACGAAAGCCCAATGCCTTGGCGCTCTCATGTTCAGCCTACATAATGCAGGTACGGATCAGCCACCCCCCGTTGCTCAAACCGCCTTGCCACTACCAAGTACATCGTACCTGAGGCCACAAATAAAGGCGCGGGTCGGTTTCACCTTTCCTGTTCGGCATGAAGCCCTTTTTATATAGTTGCAGCCCAACGACTCAACACCACACAAAGTGACAACTCACGGTCACAAGAGTTGAACCCAACTCTCACAATTTCCTGGACTTCTTCCAGTACTTCCTGCTGCACCAAGCGACAGGTATGCACCATAGATTGCACACAAACAATCAAATACTCAGAGGCTCCTCCGAATGCAAACAAGCATCACCAATCCAGACCAGCATGTCCAGATGGGCTTCACACAGCATGCCTAAATCCGTACTCCGATTCCGGACTCTAACAAGGGGGACTTCACATATCTACCCCAAGGGACACCGCAACTCACCGCAGACTCGCGGGGAAGGGTTTTCCCTATGCAAATGCAGGAAAGTAGGACTTCACATGTCCAAGAAGAAAATCGTTACCCTTGGAATTCGCCTCGGAGCCATGGAGAGAAAGCAAACGGATGGCAGTCTTCGCAGTAGCCTTGCCTTTGCAAATCCGAACTCGGCTCGTGATTTGGACCACCGTAGCACCACCGGCAGCCGGATTCCCTTTCTTCTTCCTTCTCTTGCTCTCCTCTCTCTCTTAGCTTTTAGAAAGAGAACACACAACTCAAATGAGCTTTCTCAACTCAAATCCCGGCCTTATCAATCCAGGGAACAGCCTAGGCCATTGGATCTTAGTCAAAGGAAATGGAAGGCTCAGATTAGCCTTGAAATTGATTTTCTCGGGCCGAACACGGGTTGTGACACGCCCGTGTCATAGGCCGTGTTCCTGAAGCGGTGCACAACCGACTGAAAATAAACCAGAACACGGGTATTGACACGCCCGTGTCAAGCCTGACACGCCCGTGTCACCCAGCACACGGCCGTATATCTGGCCGTGTCACCCCTGTAATACGATCTCCAAAATCACCAGAGCAGGACACGTCTAAGGCACACGCCCGTGTCCATGGCCGTGTGCCCAACACGCCCCTGTGACACGCCCGTGTCACAGGCCGTGTCGCCTCTCGACAATCAGCTCTCGAGAACTCGACCCGACGTCTCGAGAAATGAGGACGCGCCCTGGGACACGCCCGTGTTCCAGGCCGTGTACACCTGACACGCCCTGAGACACGCCCGTGTCTCAGGCCGTGTCAGCCAACCTGAATCCCAATTTTGGCTTTTGAGATTTCTGGGGTGTTACAAAAGATAGATGCAAAAGCACAGAAGCTAGTCTTTGTTAGCTATAATGCGCGAAAGAAGGGATGAAAGTGCATGGATCCTGCAACGAAGAAGTTTGCACTCTCAAGAGACGTTGTCTTCGACGAACTTACATCATACTAGGGTAGCTCATATGTGGAGCTACAAGAGAGCATGTCAGACAGGGGGTCAAGGAGAAGCTACTCGGGATCTTCTAGTGGAGTTGCCTATATCACCAGGTGCTCCGGTGGCGTCTAGCTCTGAGGCAGAGGCTTTTGGATCTAGAAGCAAGGGGAGCGATGCTCCTGGTATGCCCGAGATCAGAGCTAGGTCAGAATAAGCAGCGGGAGTGGTGGATCAGGGTCAAGCCCTGTGGAGGTTCAAGAGGATAATTGTTCCACCAACTCGGTATAGGGATGAGAATATAGTAAGTTTCGTCTCATGTTTCTTTGCAGTTCCCTTGAATGAACAAGAGTCGTCGAGCTTTGAGAATGTCACTGACATAAAGGAGTGGGAAGATGCCATGAATGAGAAGATGACCGCCCAGAACGAGACTTGGGATCTTATACCCAAGATTGATGACATCACTCCTATTACATGAAAAGTCGGTTTACAAACTCAAGAAGAAGGCTAATGGTAGCATCGAGTAGTATAAAACTCGCCTTATAGCTCGGGGGTTCTCACAGCAGTACAGGGAAGACTATGAAGAGACATTCAATCCAGTGGCTAAGATGACTTCAATTCGTATGGTGATCTCCTTGGCGACTTGCCAAGGATGGAAGATTTGAAAACTCGACGTAAAGAATGCCTTTCTTTACGGCGAGATTGATAAATAATCTTCATGATGCAGCCACCTGGTTATGTCTCTAGAGGTAATCCTGGACACATCTGCAAGCTAAAGAAAACCTTATATGATTTGAAGCAGGCGCTTCGGGCGTGGTACATGAAGATTGCAGAATATCTCCAATTCTGTGGTTACTTTGCTTAAGGCTTGGATTCTAGTCTATTCATTAAGAAAAGGGGGAGCTTCAGGTTCTCATTCTGTTGTATGTTGACGACATGATCATCACGGGAAACTCGGAGGAGAAAGTAGCTAGACTTAAAGCTGAGCTAGCTATTTGGTTTGAGATGAAGGATTTGGGTGAGCTCCACAATTTCCTTGGACTTGAGGTGGAGAGACAGAAGAATGACATGCTCTTTTTCTAAAATGGTGATGTGGATAGAATTATAAAGCGATTCAGCATGCGGGAAGGGAAAAGCAGTTCTACTTATCTAGAAGTCGGTTTGAAACTTCGACGGGATGGGGGAAGGGTTCTTATAGACCCTTTGGTATTCAGGGTTCTCGTGGAGAGTCTTATATATCTGACAATTACTAGGCCAGATATTGTTTATGCGGCGGGCCGGGTTAGTCGCTATATGACGGAGTCACAAATACCTCATTTGGTGGCAACTAAAGGAATTCTGAAGTATGTCAAGTCTACCTCAGAGATGAATCTCTTTTATATGAGAGACACGAGCTTCAGTCAACACGGCTATATGGATGTTGATTATGGAGGAGATTCAGATGATCCGAAGTCGACGTTTGGTTACGTCTTCTTCACGAGATCATTAACTATTTCATGAGGTAGTAAGAAGTAGGATTCAGTGTCTGTCTCCACTACAGAAGTAGAATACAAGGCTTCGGCCTTAGCAGATCAGGAAGTCATCTGGCTTAGGAGATTAGTGGATGACATCCATGTGGAGATGCGAAGTTCTACTCTGCTTCGCGGTGAAAACGAGAGTGCTCTTAAACTTGTCAACAATCCAGTTTGTCACGTGCGAACGAAGCACATCAAAATCGAGCATCACTTCGTTCAGGAGAAGGTGCTGGAGGGATCTCTGATGGTTGAACATGTGCAGAGCGAGGACAATGTCATATACATCTTTACGAAGCCTCTGTCAAAGGGACCGTTTATTTGGTTACGAGGATTGCTCTGGCTGGTTTACACTTCCGACTTCAAGGGGGAGTGTTGAAATTGTTGAAGTAGGAGTCAAAATGGAGTTGGGCGGTCTGACTGGGCAAACCGTACAGACCGCAGAGTCTGTGGCGGCCTAGCAGATAGCTTTGGCGGATTGCCTTTGGCATGTGCCGGTTATCTCTTGCGGTTGGGCTCAACAAGCATCCTTGGTTAACCGGGCTGTTAGGGTTGGCTAACCGCGGATGTGACAGACTCATCTGGAGTTCACCGAGTCTGTCTTGCTTCTGTGCTTGTGGTCGGGTTGTTAGATCATGGAGGTCAACACAATTGTGCAGGCTGGTTTACCTAGAGGTCGCGCTGTCTGATGGAGCAGTCCGCAAGGCGGCGGACTAGTGTTATTCTGCTTGGGCGCAGTCTTGGTCTCAGGTGGAGCAGTTACATGGAGACCGCAAAGCTTATCGTCATGGACTTGGTCTTGTGGGACTAAGTACAGGTTTGTTGCCTAGTTTGCCCGTATGCGGACTGCTTCTTGAGCTCGTCGTGCTCGACAAGTTGGCGACATGGTTGTGTTGGTGTTACCATTGTGATCTAGAAGTGATCAAGCATGTAGTCTCACTGCCAACGCAATATGAGCCTATCAGGGTCGCACATTGGAGCATTTGAGGAATTTGGAGGAATAGATTATTCTTGTCTTACTCATGTGATGAGTGGAGGACCAAGCACTGACAGACATTGAGTGTGTTGAGAACACACTATTTGGCATTGAGTGCGTCGAGACCATTCGACGATTCGTCGAGTCAAGTGTTGATTCGTCGAGTTGGCGTTCAGTGTGTCGAGACCATTCAACGATTCGTCGAGTCAAGTGTTGATTCGTCGAGTCTTGCGTTGAGTGCGTCGAGACCATTCGACGATTTGTCGAGTCAAGTGTTGATTCGTCGAGTTGACGTTAAGTGCATCGAGACCATTTGACGATTCGTCGATTAAGGGTTGATTCGTCGAGTCTGGCGTTGAGTGCGTCAAGACCACTTAACGCTTCATCGAATCAAGTATTGATTCGTCAAGGCGTTGAGGGCGTTGAGTCCACTCGACGATTCGTCAAGTCAAATGTTGATTCGTCAAGTCGAGTACTAAGGCCATTACCAGGTGTTGAGTGCGTTGTGTCCACTCGACGATTCATCGAGTCAAGGGTTGAATCAATAAATTATATTCCATTTGTCATGGGTCTGCCGATAGCGACGAATTTCTGCTGTTTATTCCTTTGGGTATAAATAGAAGATGTCTAGGATTTTATGGGATATACAAGCGCTAAGCCGACAGCCATGAAGCATAAGTACAAAACCCGAGATGTAAGGGCCGACAGAAATCGTTTCCTATAATCCTGATCCCGTCGCCGTCGCTCAGCCCGTTTCCATCGCCCGTCGCTGCCGCCTCTTCTGGAATAGATCTAGCAGTCTGTGAAGACGCAGAGTGCTTTCCTCCAACCTAGATCTTGTGCGACAAGAGTCTAAGAGTTCTCTCGTTCGTGTGGATCACCTGTAGAGGCGTGGATACATTTCTGCGCTCGGAACTCGAGCCGCTTGTATTCGCCGGTCTTCTTAGAGCATCTTGGTTGATTAATGATTCAATCCCGCAAAGGTAAATTTTGATTTATAGCACTTTACTTCTTGATCAATGTTCATCGCAAGATCTATTTTTGGGGCTTTTCTTGTTCCTTCTTCCGCTGCGCATAAGTGTTGTGACGTATAGAAAAACCCAATAGGTTGTCGCGGGTCGGAGCTTTGCGCGAACTGGAGTTGTGTCTGTTTTTTGGCGGTCTAGTTATTTTTGCGGACAAGATTGGTGTCCGCGCTTATTTGCGGATCGTCTTCCTTAAGTGGCAGAATAGTTCTTGTATCCGCACTTATGCGGATTTGTGATGTTAGCTGACAGGTCTGACGAGCGATTATCCTTTCGCTATGGGTGGTAACGACACTCCTCATCACACATATAAATAGGAATCCTCGGCTCGTTATAAACAACAGTGAACAGTGAGAACTAGCTCGTGCTTTATTTTTGCGATTACGGTTTTATAACCGCTGCGATTATAGAAGTTGATTCTGTGAAGGTTGTGCGGCTAACATCAGGCAGCTAGAGAACTAGTGAAAGCTTGATGTGGAATAGTTCGCGGATAGCAGTCAGCGGATAGCAGCAGGTCGCGCGGTCTCTGCGACTTGATCTCTTCCTCCTCCGAGTTGCGGATAAGTAGAGCAGTTCGCCCGGTCTATATATCAGCGGGTTCTGTTCAAGTTCCTTCAACAATTTAATAACAAGTAGTCCGCGGGGCTAGTCGCGGATAAGCGACTTCAGTTGTCTCAGCGGACTCAGCTTGCGAACTGGCGACTAGTTCGGGTGCAGCTTGTCGTCCGCGCGATTAACTTCTTGTTGCAGATTTCTGTTTCCCTTAGTTACATTGAAAATCATGTCTTGCAATGTATATCTCACTCTGTAAAGAAGTCAATTTAAATTGGAGACTCTTGTGCTTGCTACTAATTTTTACTTAACTTCAGTTATGGTTGAGTGCTCATGCGATCTCTTGTGACTTCCCCCATCCCATTTTGGGAAAATTTTACCGTGAAAATCAATGATGACAATTTATGCATGTTGCTATTTGAAAAAAAATGTTTGTAAGATCTTCATTTATACATGATTAGTTGAACAACTTTTAAACTATATATATTTTTAGATTTTTTATAACAAAAAATATTTTGTGATAATCATTTATCACATAAGTAAAGATTATATAAATCATTAATAAGTAGCGTTAGGGTCACCCAGTTTTTCTCCGGTCCGAAAAATTTGACCGCCTTAACTCTGAGTCAGACTGTGCGCATAAACGGTAAAGAGAAAACCAAGCAGCAATGACAAGATACTATTTTAACCGTAGAAATCCCGGAAATAGTGAAAAACTATATGATCGGATCTGTGCCGGGCCAAAATTCACAAGTTAATATTATTTACAAATATTTGGAGTTCCTCGCAGGGTGACAGACCACCTCTCTGTTACAAGCTTTGAGTACAATGAGAAGAGGGGAAAAATAAGTCCACAAAGCTTCCACTATGTGTCCTTGAGATCATCCATGAGAGCGTTCTATTGTGTGTTCTTTCAGGCTCACTGAAGCGTCCAAGTGAGCGTTGAGCGAACTAGAGAGGGAGTGGAGCGAATTTCAAGAATAGGAATGATCTAAGTCTTATGTTCTCGCCGAAAAATCTCAGAGCTCTCTCTAGTTCATGTAGTTGATTCCCCTCAAATTAATGTCTCAGTGTCATTTTATAGTTTTATGGAGGGACGTGTCTGTAATTACGTCAGATTGAGTCTTCAGTTGGCGAATGACGTCGCTCACTTTCAATCACCAGAATCACCATTTTCCACAAAATGAAGAACATGCCCTCTGGGTGGCCCGGGCGGGTTGCCTTACAGCGGCCGTCGCGGGCGTGTGATCGCGCTAGCGTGCATGCTAAGGCTGGTTGTACGCGCGTGTGTTGGCCGCGTGCGCTCACTCGTGTTGTGCTAGCAGGCACGAGTTGTCCGCATGCGCGTGCATTTTGTTCGCGCATGCGCTGTCTGCGCATATGCTGTTTGTGTGTGCGCCTAGTTACCTTATATGGGGCTCTGTTAGGTTCTAAGAGCCCGGACCCGGCCTACTGGGCCGGACAATTACCTTATATGGGGCTTTATTAGGTTCTAAGAGCCCGGACCAGGCCCGAGGCGAGCTAGCCAGGGCTCAGGCCTAGCCGGGAACAGTGAAGAAAAAAAGGGCGCTGCTATCCGCACCGCAGTTTTGGCTATTCGCACCACACTTTTTCCTAATTTTTCGTGCTTTTTGGAAATACGGCTTGTACGTGCATTTTTAGGAAAAGTGTTCAACACGAAACTTGTAGATCTCGACGAGATCTACCACTTTCGTGTTGAACACTTTTCCTAAAAGTGCACGTACAAGGCGTATTTCCAAAAGACGCGAAACCTGAGCGTATTTCCAAAGTATGCCTTTGTACATGCATTTTTAGGAAAAGTGTTCAACACAAAAGTTATAGATCTCGACGAGATCTACAACTTTCGTGTTGAACATTTTTCCTAAAAATGCACATACAAGAAGTATTTTCAAAAGCACGAAAAATTAGGAAAAAGTGCGGTGTGAATAGCCAAAACTGCGGTGCGGATAGCAGTGGCAAAAAAAAAAGCAGTGAAGATTTCAATCAAGTGATTCTTGATGGATACATCCTTCGGTACTTACACTAACGCTTTGCTTAATTGATTGAAGAATATGAAAAGAAACATTGAAAAACGGGAAAAGACATTAAGGCGATGCATCGGAAAACATGAAGAAGCTGCCTAAGTCTTCTCAGCCTCTTTAATGATCAGTTGACGGTTGTGATTACTTGATTATGCCGTGTTGCTTAGATTGATGAGTAATTTTTTTTCGTACGGGCAGTGTGCATTAGAAATGTGTAGGTGAAATCATGTCCACTCGATCTACTATTGTAACGCCAAAATAACGATATGCCCTGAAAAATTTTTGGTCGGATTTTAACAAGCTCCATGTCCGGCAGGACACTTTGTATGCAAGAATATCATCATAAAACAATTGTAAAAGAATTTTAATTAATATTGTATAATTATTTTTATTAAATAAATATTAATCTCTTTTTTAAAAAATGTACTTTAAGGACTACACCCCCACCTATCTGTATGTGCGCTCCCCCTTTCTAATAAAATTCCTAGATTGAGACTCAGTTTGGCGAGCAATTGAGCACCCGTATAAGAGTTATGTAGCGGTAGATTTTGAAAAAAAAAAAAATCAAATTTAAGCTTATCTGCAACTGTATTTTACAAAAAAAAAATACAGGTATATTTTTATAAATAATTTAAGATTTTATTTGGCTATAAAATATGGTTTTTTTTTCAATATCATACAGCCGAACGTTGTTTCTGAAATCCTGCCGTAACACCTTTATTTTGTTTCTGAAATCCTGCCGTCCGATAACAATTCTGGTGGTCCAAAATTCACCCCTACCTATCTTAGGGTTTAGGGTGCAATACAAATTTTCCGCAAAAACGTGATGAAGTAATCGTATGAGATTACACACAATTGCCGCTCAAATGTGAATTAGACACTTCACCAAACACATGATATACAAATCGCGGGATTCCGCCTCGGATTGAAAGAGAAATTAATTCCAAACACAAGCATTCCAATCCCACAACTACGGACAAACAGAAACAGTGGTTCCAATAGGAGATTCGGCCGGGTGTATGTTAATTCTGTTGTGAGAAACACGTTCTCACAGACTTGAGTGCACGCGAGGATGCGAGCTGAGATACCTGAGAAACCGTCAGCGAAATACGCAAGAGCAAACACAATCACAAACACACAGGCATATACGTGGAAAACCCCCAAATCAGGGTAAAAACCACGGGACGATCGGAGTCCAACCCGGAAAGCCGCCACTAAATAATATTCAACAATACAATGACTTTCCCCCCGCGATCCTCAGATGGATCTTACAGCTAGCACAAAATAAAGACAAGAGGAAAAATACAGGTATACCGACAAAGACGACCAAGTCCGAGTCAGAGAGACTCGCTTCAAACTGGTTCTCTGAATTCTCTGCAGTCTTCCAAGATCTTCCAATATTGTGCCTAGCTGTCCGCCTACGTCGACACACGACGTCGTTGGCGCACTCCGATCAGTCCGCAACCCGTCAGTAGGTTGCCCCGCTCGAGGCTCAGATGCCTCGCCGCCAAAGTCCACTTGAGGCTAAGATGCCTCCTCGCGCTGACCGCCGCTAGCCGCAGATGCGACCCCAATAACACGCCACCGTTCTTTGCGCCAAGATGCACACTCTAAGAACGGCCTCCGCCTACGCCGCTCCGGCTCCGCCCAAATCGGCCTTCGCCTACGCCGCTTCCCCGCACACGTGCACCGCCGCCCCGCTACACAAGCACGGAACCAACACCGCCTCCAAAATCAGCACCCGTACAAAGAGTCGTCGGTGTATCCGCCCCCGCGACAAACGCCGCCGTCAAACTTCGACTCCGTGCGGCCTCAAGGCTCCGACCACCTCTCCAACTCCATTTGCTCCGGCACACCGCCGTCACACACGTTCGCCGGCGAGAGATCCCAGCCCGAACGAGAGAAAGAAGCGAGGCTAGGAAAGGGATGGTCGGGTGCTTTTCAAAGGTGCAGGCGGCAGTCCTTTTTTTTCTCCACTGTGAGCAGCAGTCTAATTAGAAACATAGGTTTTTTTTCTTCTTTTATATAGGTAGGCGGGCAGGCAGGGGATTAGATTTAGGAATGTTTATATTCTTTTTCTTATATATATAATTAAATATATTTATATATATACCTAATATATATATAATTATAAATAATTATAGTAAATACAAGCCGTCCATCATATACGGGATCCAATCGCTCATACATTATGCCATGTCTTGATCCATGCCGTTACGAACCTCTCGACGTCCGTCGTCGCGGATTTTGTCCGTTTAGGAGGGAACCCGAACCCAACAAATCTCCCCCTTCCCGACTAGGAGGAAGAGCTCGCCAAATTGGCGACCTCCCCGCGAGAACCATCACTGTAACAATGCATCTGTCCTCCGCAAACTGTCGAACTTGATGTAGGATCGTGACAATCAAAGGTCACCCGACGCCGCTGGTCAGCAACAATATGAAAACCGCTCTCCTGTCCTATCACCGTCGACTTTGAGACCTGATGTCTCACCTGCCTATAGCATTTCTTCCTACTGAAAAATCCATGCTGCCCGCGCCACACACCCGTGGCCCTGTCACCTCTAACCTTGTGCTCCCCCGCACCTGCAGCTCTAGTCTCCAAACAATAAAGGCCGGACATCATGCTACCACAGCCTATGACCAAAGAACCTCTGGTCAATCTCCATCGTCCGTCGTCAAATCTACTAGCAAAACCATCTACATCCAATCGACCAACAGACAGCAAATTGAATCAGATGTCAGGTATATGACGGACGTCTTTGAGCATTAAAACAGAACCTATGCTCGTCTTCAAGTGCACATCACCGATGCCGATAGCTTTGCAAACTGTCCCGTTGCCCATCCTCAATACCCCGCACTCACGTGAGGTGTAGGTAGCAAACTGTGCTCTATCGCTCGAAACGTGTGCTGAAGCCCCCGAGTCCACCAACCATAAATCATCTCTACGAGCGAGGTTAGTCGCCACCTCATCACTCGCAAAGAGTGATATATCATCATCATCACAGGCTGTCACTACTGATGCCGTGGCCTCGTCCTGCTTCCCTGATTCCTTCATCTGCAATTTCTTCCAGGCATTGCACTTCCTCTTAATGTGTCCCTTCTTGCCACAATGAAAGCACTCAATATCTTTCCGCGACCTGGACTTGCTCCTATTAGATCCGCTGTCATCTCTGCACTTATCTCTCCCCCTAGACTCAGTGTATAAAGCATCTGAGTGGGTAGAAGGGATACTCTCATATGAATCACCCTGAGATTTCTTTCTCACCTCCTCATTCAGAATCCCACTCTTTGCAATCTCCATAGTCAGAACACCTCCCGGAGACGAGTTAATCAGTGAAACTCGAACCATCTCCCAAGAGGCAGGGAGAGACTTCAGTAACCACAGAGCATTGACCTCATCATCAAAGGTCACCTTCATAGCAGATAACTGATCCAACACTCCTTGAAACTCATTCACATGATTAAGTATAGGAGTGCCCTCCTGATACTTGCACTCACTAATCTTTGTCAGCAGCAAAAGTTTATTCAGACCTGTGCTCTTCGCATATAGAGACTCCAATGTCTTCCATAGCTCCTTGACATCAACAATACTCGCCACATGATTGTATACATTGTGCTCCACGAATCGCCTGATAAAGCCACACACCTTGCGGTGTTCAATCGCCCATTTCGCAGGTTCCGTATCTTTGGGCATCTCCTCAAAGATAGGCAAGTGTCAACCCTTGACATAAATCAAGTCTTCCATCATCATGTGCCACTCATGATAGTTGGCCCCGTTCAACATCATACCCATCTCAAACCTCTAATCCATCTGCACTCAGTCCACTGTCAACTCTGACCACTGATCTTGGAGCCGACTATTTCAAAGAATGTGACTAGAGAGGATAGGGAGCGGACCAATGGTCGTCACCTACCGCACCTATTCACAAACCCGAAATATTCAATCGACTCGACTGAACCTCCCTCTGATACCACTTGTTGTGAGAAACACGTTCTCACAGACTTGAGTGCACGCGAGGATGCGAGCTGAGATACCTGTAAAACCGTCAGCAAAATACGCAAGAGCAAACACAATCACAAACACACAGGCATATACGTGGAAAACCCCCAAATCAGGATAAAAACCACGGGATGATCGGAGTCCAACCCGGAAAGCCGTCACTAAATAATATTCAACAATACAATGACTTTCCCCCCGCGATCCTCAGATGGATCTTACAGCTAGCACAAAATAAAGACAAGAGGAAAAATACAGGTATACCGACAAAGACGACCAAGTCCGAGTCAGAGAGACTCGCTTCAAACTGGTTCTCTGAATTCTCTGCAGTCTTCCAAGATCTTCCAATATTGTGCCTAGCTGCGCGCCTACGTCGACACACGACGTCGTTGGCGCACTCCGATCAGTCCGCAACCCGTTAGTAGGTTGCCCCGCTCGAGGCTCAGGTGCCTCGCCGCCAAAGTCCACTTGAGGCTAAGATGCCTCCTCGCGCTGACCGCCGCTAGCTGCAGATGCGACCCCAATAACACGCCACCGTTCTTTGCCCCAAGATGCACACTCTAAGAACGGCCTCCGCCTCCACCGCTCCGGCTCCGCCCAAATCGGCCTTCGCCTACGCCGCTTCCCCGCACACGTGCACCGCCGCCCCGCTACACAAGCACGGAACCAACACCGCCTCCAAAATCAGCACCCGTACAAAGAGTCGGCGGCGTATCCGCCCCCGCGACAAACGCCGCCATCAAACTTCGACTCCGTGCGGCCTCAAGGCTCCGACTACCTCTCCAACTCCACTTGCTCCGGCACACCGCCGTCACACACGTTCGCCGGCGAGAGATCCCAGCCCGAACGAGAGAAAGAAGCGAGGCTAGGAAAGGGATGGCCGGGTGCTTTTCAAAGGTGCAGGCGGCGGTCCTTTTTTTTTCTCCACGGTGAGCAGCAGTCTAATTAGAAACATAGATTTTTTTTCTTTTATATAGGTAAGCGGGCAGGTGGGGGATTAGATTTAGGAATGTTTATATTCTTTTCCTTATATATATATAATTATATATATTTATATATATACCTAATATATATATATAATTATAAATAATTATAGTAAATACAAGCCGTCCATCATATACGGGATCCAATCGCTCATGCATTATGCCATGTCTTGATCCATGCCGTTACGAAACTCTCGACGTCCGTCGCCGCGGGTTTTGTCCGTCTAGGAGGGAACCCGAACCCAACAAATTCCTACAAGAAAATATAATCACCGGACCTCAACCCTCCTCCGACCAATTGGTGGGGAGACTGCGACGCAAACTTCTTGCACCGATATGTGGAGTGTTTTCGAAACTACACTGGATCAATATAATCGCACACACAAGAACAACAAAATAAAAATCAGAGGAATCACATCAAAGGAGGAGGAGAGAAACAATTCCCAACCGAGATAAACTCGCGAGTCGCACACAAGGATTTTTCCCGCGCATTGCACGAAGGGAGGAGATTGAGCGGCGTCACACCACCACGGGATACTGGTATATATCGCGCCAGAGAGGGGGCCGCCGGTGTCGTGCCTGAGGAAGAATCGCCGGTATTGCGCCGGAGATGGGGATTCGCGGAAGCCGTCGGTCTTCCAGCAGGAATCGCACACAGGATTGGGGGGAAGCCCTATTTTTTTTGCCTGAAGATTTCATTAGGGCTTCAAGCCAACAAAAGAGGAGTATTTATATCCCACATATGAAACACTCCTAACCACACAAATATAAGATCTAATCCTACCCATCCAAAAGTTTTAACCTAAGATGAAAAACAGGAAAATAATTTATCCATGACCGCCTATCATTTTGATTGATGGGACTCGCAATAACAAATAGAAATCCAGCGAAATAGTTTTAGAAAATAGTAGACTAGAGAAATCAAAGCATTTAGCGAATCATGTCGTGATAGACCCTCCCGATATTGGGTCGGAGGTTGTAATGGTGCGCCGTGTTGTCAAAACTAGGTGCTTTGACAGCACTATTATTTATAACATGAACACCAAGCGATAAACAGTTTCACCGGTCGAGGAGAGGACGAGAAAGAAACCAAAATATGATGCTTTGTCGCACCTTGAAAATATATTTCAGCTATACGCCCCCAAAAAATTCTACATCACAAAGAGGGGGAAAAAGAGAAATATATATAATAATATAGGGAATAGAACAGAGGGCTAGGTGTGGAATTGGAGCCTTCAGAAATGCGACGGACAGAAGAGTCCGGGAAGGAGATGAGGAGGAGGAGCGGAGCTTAATTCCTTCCGTGAAGGTGCGATTTTTGTTCGGATTTATTCTTCGTTCGATCCTCGCCGATTTTTGTTTTGTCGATTTTATAAAGAAGAGGACAAGCCGAAAGTGGAGAATTTAGGGTCAAGTTCGTCTGGTTAAAGATGTCTTTATGCAGGCAGGGCGTAATGCAAACTAGCGGGATGAGAACTGGCATCCGTACTGCATCTCTTTCATCTGACTACGACGGTGCCGATAGCATCCCCAGGCCACGCTTATTCCCTCTCCCGTAAATTTACTTTTATTTTGTTATATATATATATATATATCTATATATATATGCATTTTTATTTTACTTTTATTTTATTCTCTTGCTCTTATCTTTCTCTATTTATTTGTTTTACTACCCTTAATTTATTATATTATATATGATATATGATACTTAAAAATTTTGTTTATTCATTTTCTAACATGATCATTTTAAGGATTCACACCTCATAGACTAAGAATACGATGTTTGCTATTCGATTGTAGTCGCCTCCCCCCCCAACGGTTCATTCGACTTCTGCCCAGTTGCGCACCATGCACCCCTCCGATCTTGGGTTTCTAACAAAAGATGTCATTTTTGTTAGAAATCAGCCTGGGCGCCACGTGGCGGAATCCGGAAGCTGGCCGACTGCAATCGAATGGCTAAGAACATCTCCAATCAAATCTTCTGAGGGCCACAATTGGGGGAAATCCCGGGTAG
This sequence comes from Platanthera zijinensis, assembly GCA_039513925.1. Lineage (NCBI taxonomy): Eukaryota > Viridiplantae > Streptophyta > Magnoliopsida > Asparagales > Orchidaceae > Platanthera > Platanthera zijinensis. Next base: position 19,024,229 of record CM077078.1, read on the forward strand.
ATTATTGAGGCCCGGGACTTGATCATGGGACCTCTTTTATCAAGCTCCTAAGCGGAGTCCGGATACCCAAGTGTGTTGTAGGCGTTGTCAGCCCTAATCTCTCGCTCCACGCAAACCAAGTAAGTCCCCCATTAGTTTTAGCTTGACACACTCACTTCCATCTATCAACAGTTTGTGCAACTCTAGCAGCTCCGGTGGGGAGCCAGATGCATTCCCTCCAACTTTTGAGAGGTGTGTAGTCATAGCAAAGAATCAAAGGGCGACCCAAAGGGGCGTAAAGCTGAGTCGTTAGGCAAAGGCAACGAACGCTAGTGAAGTTGAGTCACAATAGTGACGACGGTGTGAAGCCACTCGACTGAGTTGGAGAGGCGACTTAAGTTGTAGAAGGTCGATTAAGAGTTGCGTAGCGACGAAGGCAACCTGAGTTTACGAAGGTCGATGAGCAATTAGGCGAAGGCGAGCGCTAGCGAAGTGAGCCGTTAGGGAAAGGGGACAAGATAGCTGAGTCATGATAGTGATGAAGTCACGATAGTGACGAAGTCACTCGACTGAGTTGGAGAGGCGAGCGGTAGTGAAGCGACTGATAGGGAGAGGCGCATAACGAAGTTACTTATTTTCGGATTTCAAATGTTGAAATAGAAGTAGAATCTACTTAAAGTGTAACAACGCCAGTGAACCTGTCTTGAGGATTGAGACTTGGCTCCTTCGGAAAGAAGAACAAGCCTAGGACTAAGTCTTTACAAAAAAAGTAAATTGCTTAAAGGAATAATTTTGGACCAAATAAAGAAGCAAACAAAGTGGAGTACACGTGGGTATCAGGACTCCGCTTAGGAGCCTGATAAAGGAGGTCCCTGGATCAAGCCCCGAGCCTCAACAACCTACCAGGGATTCCCCCTAATTGTGGTCCCTAGGAGATTTGGTTGGGAATATTCTTATCCATTTGACTGCAGTCGACCAACTTCTAGATTCCGGCACGTGGCGCCCGACCTGGTTTCTAACAGTCTTAATAGCATAGACTCAAAGTTTTCTCGAATAATCATCAATGAACGTCACAAAGTAAGACGTCCCTCCTCTTGTATGGACCTTCAGAGGTCCGGAGACATCAGTGTGTACGAGCTTTATCAGCTCAAATATTTTGGTGGAAGTGTGGCTTTGGAATGATACACAATTCTACTTCATAGTCATGCAATAGTCACATCTCTCCACTGATACACAAATAGATCATATATCATCATCTTAGCGAGACATCTCAGACCCTTCCAGCGAATGTGATGCAGTCTCCAATGCCATAAGGATGTGGATACACCATCTCTGATAGTGTTGACATGAGTAGCTTCAGGCCTCCCCTCCATATAATATAGACCACTATCTCTATAACCCATGGCTACTACCATCGACCCTTTGATTAACTTACAAAAATCTCCACCAAAAACACTTAAGTGCCCTTTGTTGAAGCAGGGAAAATCCCTACTCCAAAATGTGTATCATTGCAGCCTAATGTTATTGGTCTAGCGGTCAGGCTCGATGGTTAAATGGGCTAAAACACAGAAATAGGGGACAACAAAAAGGATACCAGGTGATGGGACAGGTAGGTCTCACCACGTCCAGACGGACTTCAGTCCTCCTGAGACCCAAACGAACTAAAGTTCTTCCCCACCTCCATTAAGATGGACCCTGATCCTCCCAAGGCGCAAATGAACAAAGGTTCTTCACCAGCTCCATCCGGACGGACCCCAATCCTCCAAGGCACGAACGAACAAAGGTTCTTTGCCACCTCCACCTGGACAAACACTGGCTCTCCTAAGGCATGAATGAACAAAAGTTCTTCACCACCTTCATCTAGACGGACCCCGATCCTCCTAATGCATGAACGAACAAAGTTTTTTCGCTACCTCCACCTAGACGAACCCCAACTCTTCTGAGGTGCGAACAAACAATGGCTCTTCGCCGCCTCCATCCAGACGGACCCTGATCCTCCTGAGGTACGAACGAACAAAGATTCTTTGATATCTCCACAAACAATGAAATAGAACCCAAGTCGATCTAAGAAACAAACGAACAAAGATCCTTCTCCACCTTCAAGAGAATGGAACCTCTCGCCAAGAAAATGAAAGAAATAAGGGCAGCACACAAACCAAAGGTATGAAGAGCCCGCAGGGCACAGATGTAGTCAAGTGCCCCCCCCCCGAACCATCCATCAAAGCATTACTTATTTAAGGGACAGAACACCTGCTTCCTTCACACCACACAAAACCACTCGCCAAGGGCCAGGAAGAGCACAATAATAAGCTCGTCCTACCGTGAGAAGCCTACCCTCGTAGTCGGGCCCACTTAGCCACCCGGCAATGCTCCACTCAAAGTCCCTAAAATTCTCAGTGATCAACAACAACGAAAGCTCACGCCGCTCCAACATCATAAGGTACAAACACCAACAATGACCTTTGCCTTAAAAGGGCTCATCCTCAATCTATCGATAAGAACAGACACCAAAGTCCTTATATGCCTCCATGCAAGAATGGACATAGAGTCCTTCTAAATCTTCTGGTAGGAACAGACTCGCTGGCCCCTACGCAACATGGGGACAAGGTGGTCGAACGACCCTCCATGTATAGGAATCTGCAACTAACACCATCACCCCGTGGTAACTAATAACTTCTCAAAAAGAAGTTATCTAGACTAAGTTTCAGACCTTTTGCTCGTTGATCCGAGAGAAAAACAGTTTAGTTGAAGTTTAAATGCAAGTAAATTCACATTTATTTATTTATGACTAAAGTGGTCTTTTTCCTAGGTGTTGGTGCAAGAGAAGCCAAAGAGAACGACTTGGAAGAAGGATTTCGTCAAATATGCTGTCCTGGAGAAAAAGTTGCAGGATCCTGAAATAGGTTGCAATCCTTCCTGGATGAATTTCAGAATTTCAAATTCAACTCTGGCGTTGTTTTCTGATTCGGAAGGAGGCACCTTTTGGGCAAGGGATGCATGTTTTTATTGGAAGAATATTCTGGAGTTAAAGAGGAGAGGGGAGAGAGAAAATTTATGATTTTTAAGATGGGCCATTTAGGGTTTCAAGGGATTATTCTGGATTTTGCATTCTTCTTGGAGAAAATCTTCTTCTTCCTCATCCTTCAAGGGGGCGGCTGGAGAAAAAGAGGAGATTTTCCGGGCTGATCGAGGGAGCGACTCCGGCAAAGGAATCCTACGCCGTTTAATCTTTAATTTCAACATGATTTGTAAGATCTCTCAAACTGTTAAGTGTGTTTTCTCTGCTTCCATGAACTAAACATTTTTAATCTTGTATTGTGAAAGTACCTTGTCTTTTGCGTCGATGAAATCTTAAACTTTTCTTTGTGAATGTTTGGTGTATGTCTTTATCGAATCTATAATCTTTACTTTGAAACTTTTTGCCAAAGTTTCGTCGTTTTACTACGCTTCATAATTCGAGAGAGGAGTTGTGTAAGTGTGTTATAGATCCGGTATAGTATTTGAAGGGAGAAAGAGATTTTCCCTTGGTATTAGCAACTTCGGTTTTCAATCTTTATGCGGTACTTGTCTCTCCCGAGGGGGAAATAGAGGCCAGGAATTTCCAATATCGAGAGGTATGGATTTTCTACCCTAAAATCATTGCAAGACGTGTGACCACTCACTATCACAAAGTCATCTTCACAAGATTTTTCACACTAGGCTTTGAAAATCATAATACAAGATTATTTCTTCGATAACCAAGACTTTCTCTTAGCGAATCGTAGTCTATTTTCATTTGTAGTCTTTGTTATTCATAATTGTAGCATTTAACAAATCACTATTTTATCTGACTTAGATTTAATGAAAAGGAATAACTGGTAGTTGCGAGCACTAAATCCACCACCTCTCCGTGAAAACGAACTTTACTCACTCTTTATTATTTGATCTGACACATGCACTTGCGTGTAATACGTATACCTGCTTCGGACGTATCAGTAACTACTCACATTAATGCATAATAGCATACTTGCACATTCATACAAGGGGGAACATGAAAAGCAACCCACTTACACACCAACATAGTAAGCCCGTAGCTGAAGGACATCTCCTACAATGCGTCAACAACACCACATAACAGACAAGGGTAATGTACGAGAAATCAACCCCAAAGCAAGTCAGTTGATACGCCCGAAATAGGTATGTGTATTACACGTAAGTGCACACATCGAATCAAGTAATATAATGTGAATAGAGATCGTTCCCACTGAGAGGTGTTAAATTTAGTGCTTGCAAATACCAGTTGTGCCTTTTATTTAAATCCAAGCAAGCTAAGAATGATGATGTTATACTTATTGAAAACTAAAAATAAAAATTCTTAAATAAAAATAAACTACAATTACTTAAGGAAATACTTTTTGTCAATTAGAAAACTAATGTTGTGTCATGATTTTCTAAGTCTAGTGCAATGAATATGTGAATGTAACATTATGAGAATGCGTAGTGAATTGCCTTACAATGATTTTTAAATAGAGATCTGTATCTCTCGATATTGGAAATCCCTAGTCCTCTATTTCCCCTTGGGTGAAATAAGAACCGCTTAAAGAATAAAACCAAAGTTGCTAACATCAAGAGAAAATCTCTTTCTCCTTTAAAATGCTATACCGAAATTATGACGCACTTGCACAAATCCTCCCTCGATTTATGGAGCATAATAAAAAGGCAAAACCTTGGCCAAAAGTTTCAAAATAAAGATCATGAATTCAATAAAGGACATTCGCTAAACAATCACAAAGTGAAAATTAGATAATATTCATCACACAAGACAAGTACTCTCACAATACAAGATTTAAGAAATTTAGTTTATAATGATGAAAAAGACACATTATGTTTGGAGAGATCTTACAATACATGATGGTTTAATGATTATTCGCTGCAGGATTCTCTTCCCGACACTGCTCGCTCGATTAGCCCGGAGATCTGCCTTCTTCCTTGCAAGAGAAGTTGAACCCTAGATGTGGCCGCCTCCTTCAATGTTATTTTCTCCTCTTGAATGTTGATTAAGATTATCCAAAAGATCTCTTTTACTCCGAAATAATCCCCCTTTAAAAATGTCCAACCCTTGCCCAAAAGATGCCTCCTTCCATTTTTGCAAACGACGTCATTTTTTAATTTTTTAATTTGAAATTTATTCAGGTTGTTGCAATCTTTTTTCTGAAGGTTGCAATGTTTTTTAAAGGTCATGATATTTGGGCAGATTTGTTTTCCCAAGCAGATTTCTTCGGCGTTTCTAGCAATAACACATTGTAAAACACTGAATTTGTCATAAATTTAATAAATATTAATTTCTTTTCATTTATATTTCTTTTACCCTCATTTTAATGCATTTATGATGAATATTAAGTCCAAAGAACGGGGTAGATAACTTTTTTTTGAGAAGTTATCACACCTCCATACTTAAACCTTTGTTAGTATCTAGTAAAGACAATTTTAATCATCGAATTGAGTGAGGTGATATCATCAAAATATAAAACTCTCATGATTCTTCTTCTCAAAAATAATTAAAGAAAGCTTACTCAAGAGTTTCAATTTAAATAACTGAGGATTTGTCAATCAATAAAAATTCAAAATATTCAAAAATTCATTAGCTTGATGAAAGATAAAGCTCAATTAAAATTTCTAGTGCGGTGTGTGTTATCCTTTAAAATCATTTACTTCCATAAACTTTTTTCATCGAACTTCCTCAATAGCTAAGAAAGAATGAGAGTAGATCGAATCTTTGACTTAACCTCCACTAGAGTTAGTAGTTTAATTTGAAAAGAAATTATGAGAACTTGCGGTGGAAATGACTTTGACTTGGTTAGAAATAAATTATAATAATGGAAGGTATTTGTTGGGTACATTGGAAAATGTGTACCTGATTTGAAGAAGCCCAACCTAGCTCAATGGTATACATCAAGGTGTATTTGATGTTGTTTTAAGTTGACATGTGCAGGTGAAGAATTGATAAAGTATGCAGAAAAATTCTAAGTCCAAGTGTCGACACAGAGGAAGCAGTGTCGACACATAGAAGAAAATTGTCGACACAACACTGGGAAGCAGTGTCGACACATAGCAGTTAGTCTACAACTACACTGGGAAAAAGTGTCGACACAGAGGAAGCAGTGTCGACACACAGAAGAAAAGAGTCGACACAACACTGGGAAGCAGTGTCGACACATAGCAGTTAGTCTACAACTACACTGGGAAAAAGTGTCGACACAGAAGAAGTAAGTCGACACAACACTGGGAAATTGTGTCGACACAGAAGAAAAGAGTCGACACAACTCTGGGAATTTGTGTCGACACAGAAGAAAAGCGTCGACCTCAACATTGGGAGAATATGTCGACACAGAAGAGTATAGTCGATCTCAAGATTGTCGACATTATCTGAATGTGTCGACACAGAAGAAAATAGTCGACCTCAAGTTTGTCGACACCAGCAGAATGTGTCGACACATTGTCATTAAGTCGACACATTATAGCAGAGTTAAAAAAATGAATGTGTCGACACCTGAAGGCTATGTCGACACTTACTAAAGTTATGATTCTACAACAACTGTGTCGACACACAGGACTTGTGTCGACACACTGAAGAGTCAAGATCAAGTTATTTGCAGAAGAAGCTGTGTCGACTCAAAGGCAACTTAGTCGACATCACTGAAGACTATGTCGACACCAAAGTCAATTATGTCAACACAGATAGACAGATGGTCTCGACACTTTCTGACAGACTGTTTCAACAACTTGTGATTCAAGACTAAGGCACAGGACTTGTTTGAAGACTTGACAGCTGTGGGTTACCACCGGTTAACTGAAGCTGTCAGACTTGTCAGAAAACGGTTAGAAACCAGATCAGCCGGTTTCCATGAAGAATGTCTATAAATAGACAGATTCAGAAAAATATAGAGAACTAAACTGTTGAAAAAAACATTGTTCAGAATCAAAAAGTTGAGAAGGATTACGATCCAATTCATTTCAAGAAAGTGCTAGGCACTTAAGAAGATCTTCTCCGGGAGATCTAAGAAGACTATCTAAGGATAGATCTAAGAAGAGTTCTAATCAGAATTCAGAAGAATCTTTCAAAGTTCTGGATAGAGAGAGATCAAGTCAGAATTTGAAGAAGAAGAAAGAAACCACCAGTGGATTCTCAAGAAGCTGTTTGGAATCAACTCAGCTAAGTACATTTTCAAGAAGCTTTGAAGAAGGCTAAGAAACAGTTGATTGCATCAGCTGATCAAGAATTGTCTTGGCCTTTCTCTCTCAACTTTGGCAAGACAGTTAAACAATCTTTTCTATATTTGTGTAGGATCTGTTTACACAGATCTGAGTTGTAAGCCTATGTTATAAAGGCTGAGTGTAGGAGTGTTGAACTCTGAGTGGTAGGGCTGTTTGCCTGAGTGTAGGAGAAGGACATTCTCTGAGTTGTAGGCCTTGGGGCAAGGCTGAGGTAGGGCAGTTGTGCCTGAGTTGTAGGAACCAGTTGGGTTGTAACATCCCATTTCCGGCTAGACCCCTAGGAGTCGGATGGTTGTGGTAGAATCCCAGGGAGCCCAAAACTTGAAATAAATCGACCAAGAAATCAGGTCGCGGGTCGGTCACGCCCGTGACCCGCCATGTCACGCCCGTGACATAGGGCGTGACCATGATCGTCGGTTCCAGGTCGACGGCCGTCGACCCAAAATGGACCCACGGGCATGTCACGCCCGTGACCCGCCATGTCACGCCCGTGACATAGGGCGTGACACGCTCGACGATCGTCGATTTCAGTTCGACGTCGTCGACCCAGAATTTGGCCACACGGGCCAGTCACGCCCGTGACCCGCCATGTCACGCCCGTGACATAGGGCGTGACCACGCTCGACGATCGTCGATCCCAGTTCGACGCTCGTCAACCCGGAATTGTCCACATGGGCCAGTCACGCCCGTGACCCACAATGGCACGCCCGTGACATTGGGCGTGACCACGCTCGACGATCGTCGATCTCAGTTCGACGGTCGTCGATCCAGAATTTGCCACGGACCAGTCACGCCCGTGACCCGGGTGTCACGCCCGTGACCACCCTTCGACGATCGTCGATCTCAGTTCGACGATCGTCGAACCCAGAACTGCTAACCGGGCCTGTCACGCCCGTGACCTATGTGTCACGCCCGTGACCAAGGCCGAAACGTCAGCCAGACTGGAAGTTTCGGTAACCGACGCCTTAATAAATTCTGGCTGTGGGGATGAAAAATCAAGAGTATTTATGGGTCGTTCCCTACTTTAATTATGTTAATAATTAAGGAAAAGTGGGTCCAGTAGGAAATTGCCACCTGGCAAGCACCTCTTCATTCCCAACTTTTCAACTGCCAATCGTCATAACCGAAACGTCATAGGGGAGTTATTAATGGCCGCCAACGTTTCATCTCCAACGTTTCACCCTTTCCCCTCCCCATTTGCTCATCTATAAAAGATTCCTGAGAGCGAGAGGAAAAGGTTACACTCCCTCAACTATTCAGACTTCCTCCTTGCTGTTGAAGAATTTCCGGCGACGCCACCACCGCGCAAATGGCTTCCCGACGCTCTGCACGCCTTCAACCCGCGAACAAGGTCCTCCCCTCCCCCTTCTTCTGCGGATAGATCTTAGGAATCGTTAGGAGAGATATCGGGCTCAAAAGAGCCAGATCGGGTGAGCGTATTGGTGGTTTTCCGAAAATATCATGGTGGCGGGTTCGCCGGAAACCGCCTCTCCGGCGGCCGTGCCGCCGCCCGACGTTAGCCCTCGCCTCAACGGAGGTGGTGGTGGTGGTGGCCGGCCAGGGAGATGGCTGGGTGGCCGGGAAATAGCTTGGAAAGGCTACAGGAAAATTAGGTTTACAGTCTCTGGTTCGGGCTGTAGAAGAAGATGAACAGTGCCTTTAATTAGATTTTATTTGTAAAATCAATTTCTGAATGAGATTTCTGTCATGTTAAATAATTTGGGAAAACTACTTAGAGGCTCCTACAGGAAAAGTGGTCAACATAGAAACTGTAGCCCTTGAAGTCTAGTTTTATTCAAAATTAATTTCATTCAATTTGGATTCCTGGTTAGACCACAGCACCCTTTTTGGTGAGGTCTATCCAGAGGGCTGCCTTGACCTTAGAAAAATTCCCCACTCCAATCCAGTCGTCCAAACGACTTGAAATTTGGGATGTGGTCTAACCTTACATATATCTAGGTGCTATCCAAAAATGAGAATTTTTGGAGAATATTTTTCTATAGTTTTTAGAAAAATTCAATAATCCTAACCGAATTTAATTAGGTGGTTAAATAATTTCCAAACCCTCCCAAATTTTGGTGAGTGGTCCCTGGGTTCACCATAAGGTTCTGTATAATTTTTCATCTCATTTGGAGATGGTTTGGTTTAGAATTGATCAACCCTAAGTTTTGCCCTAATAAGGGGTCTTAGGTTAAAAGTGCACTTTTGAAGTTTGAGTGGTCAAATCACCTCAACAGAGGCTGAGATTTTTACCACTGGCTAGTAATATTCTCTAGCACCCCCTCATGGAGTTGGAGGTGGATCGGGGTAAGTTTACCCTAAGGACCAAGGCCAAACCCTAAGGATGGGTCTTGGTGGTTTGTGAAGGTCATGTGGTCAAATGACCTCGGATTGACCCGAGATTGGGTGATGAGAACCATAGGGCTAATATTGTTCTCTGGATGAAATCTTAGTAGATTTAGAGATCGTTGGAATATCTAAAAATCTAACCCTAGTTTAGGGCGCAAAACTTGTAGAGATAGGAAATGACACCAAATCACATTAAAAAGTGATGAGAAATGGGTAGAGTTGGTTATAGGGGTAGTACAAGCTCTGGATATTTTTCTATGAATTTTATGATCACTATTTTGGGTACTTCCTTAATGATTTTGTAGTTGTATGATTTGCTTAGAGAAAATTATTATGGAGTACAAACTTCCTGGAAATTGATGAAATTTAGGCAGAGAACCGTTATTATGATTTTAAAACTCTGTGAATTTTTATGGGATTTTTAGAAGCTTAATTCTAAGGCTTGTTTCATTAAGTATTATTTATCGTGGATATTGGATTAAATCTATTGTAGTGCTTATCAAGCTGGTAAAATTATGATTCTTTGCACAATGGTCTTTTCTGTATCATACTATTAGTCAGTAATTTTTCTATAATTTTATGATGAGTAATTTCAGTACTTCCTTCTTTAAAAGAGAATAATGAGATTGTAATGGATAAATTAATTAGAGGCTAAATATCTTTTGTAAAATCCTGCAAATTAGTATTTGATGATACCTTACAGTTATTTAGTGATCACAATTTTCGGGTGGCCATAACTTAAGAATATCGTGTACTTCATGTTAAAAATTACCCATGGCCAATCTTTGAGAAAAATAAAATAAATATCAGATTAATTAGGAAAATTATAAATTTCTGGATTTAAGCTAATTAAGTCATGATAGATCTCCAGTAAATTTTATAGGAGATTTGGAAGATAATTTGGAGTACCTCCCCTTATGTACCTCATATAGTTTAGGATGGTCTGCATTTAGTAAAACCACGGAATTCTGATAATTGATGGTTGGTAGGGCAAGTTAAGGTTGAGTTCATTATTAGAAGTCAGGATAAGTAGAATGTGGGACTGGTTAGGGTAAGGGAGTACGGGGACGACGAAAGATCGTCCGTCCCGGGAAGAAGAGGAAGAGTCTTAATACTCTAGGGTTAGTACTAAAGCAACTAAAAGGAGATTGGGTAAAGGGTAGACAACCAATAATAATAAGTGCCTTGCGAAAGGGAACTTCGGGCCGTAATGCACCGTCTTGGTTCCTAGTGCCCCTTGAGAGCCCTTCACGGGGTATACCGGGGGCAGTCCTGGGCTAACGTAAACCATAGGAGTAATAAAATTAAAAGAGCAACTAGTATAACTAGGGTTGCACACACTCACTCCCCGGTAGTTAGGAAAGTAGAATTATAGGATTACTTGCCATCAGACAGTAGCTCTGAAGGTAGATGCACGGACAGTACTGTCCGGGGGGCCGCGGGCTCGAGGGTTGGAGTACGGAGAAAAGTGGTGGGTCATCGGTACTAGGCGATCGATCACACCGACAGCGGTACGATGACTCGGCGAAAAGTCTGGAGGGTACATCCAGCAGCAGTACGCGTATACCCTAGGTTGTGTTCTTCTAGGGGCGTACGGAAGGGCTAGGCCTGGTAGTGTGGTTACCCGCCTAGGAGTGGGGGGCCCAACCCACTGTCTCCGTTTGCCACTACGGAGGTTCCTGGGGGTGAAGCTAGCCTCCCGAACAGGGGGAACTAAAGGTCTGTGCGCATAGAGTCGTGTGCGTGGGTTGCACTTGCATGAATCATGGCATAGCATATCACTACACTCATATTTGCATACAACCGACACCCCAACGTATAAATCGGTATGGGACTTTTTATACGATGGGAGCCTTGCAGAAGATCCCTTAACTTATAAGTTTGTATGGGCATTCGTATAAGTTAAGGTTACTTACATACTTACTTACTCGTTGCTTACTTTCTATTCTCTAGCAGTCTTTAATGCAATTTGCTATTTATTAATTGTTCTACCTATTACAACATTTATATTGTTCACCTGATATACCTTGCTAATTAGGTCCACCGTCACTTGCTTGACTATTCTCCACTTTTGTAGCTTCCCTTTCCTCCTCTCCGCCCGGTGCTTAGGAGCCGTGGTGGGAGGGGTAGGGGATGATAGGGCTTAGTCTTTATGACTAATGATTTTCGAACCAAACATTACAGGATCTCCGGATGGGAGGCAGGGACCAGCACCAGCGGAGTACGGTGCGCATGGAGGTGGGACAGTCTAGCACCGGTGCACCTGCGACCAGCTCCGTGAGTGATTAGCATTTTCTTATCTTCCGCGATGAGCGTCTTGTAGTGAGGACTTGATGTACCGGGCATGAGCCCTTTTATTTCCAGACTATTTATACTCTGATGATTTTCTGTGGACACTCCCTTCGTGGAGTTTATTTTATGTGATATTCTCTTTTAGTGGACTTGCTTCTCTCTTGCTTGCTACATATTGCAATCGAAAAGGCCGGCAGAATCGGCGCGTTGTAGTGGCAACCTTCCCGGGTGCGAAGGTGTCACCGCAAAGCGGCGGTTCTGGGCATAAGACCCCGGTGGTTGAAAAAGAAAAAAAAAGGGGGGTCTTACATGGGTTCTGAGTTGTAGGATCTATTGATCTGAGATAAGTGGAAGTTTGGCCGAATCTAGCATACTGCTAGATAGGTGAAGGGGGAAAGTGGATGTACCCAAACCTTGGGGAACCACTATAAAACATTGTGCAATCTGTGATGTTTTATTTTCTGTGATTGCTGTGTAAATTGTGTTAGCTATTGAATTGAATTCTGCCTAGAAATTTTTATAAGTAAAGCAGAACCTATTCACCCCCCCCCCTCTAGGTGTTTAGGCTGCCTTGAAAGTTAAACTATCAAGTGGTATCAGAGGGAGGTTCCTCAAAAAGGACTTAACAGTCTGAGGTAGATCTGAAAGGCAGATTCAAGATTCAAGAAGATGGGTTCTGGAGAGAATCATAAGGAGCTAGGGTCTATGAAATTACCCATATGCAAGAAGGAAATCTTTGGGATCTGAAAAGAGAGAGTCAGATTGTTTATGGAAGCATCTGACCCAAGGATTTACATCACAGTACAGGAAGGGCCCTTCACTCCAATGAAGATATCTGTTCTTGATGCAAATATCCAAATACCAAAGACTTATTCAGAAATGACCAAGGATGAAATCATCTTGGCAACCATGGATAAAAGGGCACAGAACATCATTGTCAGTGCCATAGATGATTCAACATTTCAGAATCTGATTCACTGCAAGACCTCCAAGGAGATGTGGGACATATTGATTGTCTACATGGAGGGATCTGAAGAAGTAAGGCTGGATAGAAAGTCTATGCTAAATCAGGAGTATGAAAGCTTTAGACAAGGAAAATCTGATAGCATAACTGAGTGCTATAAGAAATTCTATAGAATTATGAATGAGCTAATATCCTATGGAAGAGTCTTCAGTACCTATGAACTGAATGACAAATTCTTAAGATCCTTATCAAAGGATTGGGATACAAAGATCTGTGCCATAAGAGAAGTGGCTAAATTGGCTGAGATATCTCCTCCAACCCTGTTTGGAAAGTCGCTATCCTATGAAATGCAACTTATGGTAAGGAAGGAGGAGGAAAGAAACTCAAGAGGAGAGCATAGAGAAAAGACTGTGACATTTAATGCTGAAGCCACCAGAAAGAATAGGAGGAAATCACCATCTCCTCCTAAGGAAGTTGAAGAAGATAGTTCTGAAAATTCAGATAAGGGTTCAGTTAGCTGTGAGTCAGATGCAGACTTTGCTGCATTCACTAGGCAATTCCAAAGGTTCTTGAAAAAGAAGCAATGGAAGTCTAGGCCTTCCACATCACAGCAAGTTGATGACTATTATCAGAAGAGAAGGTCATCAAGGAAAGAGAAAAGTAGATCAAAGCCCAGCAAAGCCACTACTTCAAATATTGTCTGCTATTGTTGCAATAGGCCTGGACATGTAGTGGCTGATTGTCCTGACAAAAGGAAGGAATCTTCAGAAAAGAAGAAGACTTATCAGAAAGGCAAGAAGGAGAAATCCTTTGTAGCAAAGAAAGATAAAAGTCTGTCAGACCAGTCAACTTCAGAATCAGGATCTGAAGCTGAAGCATATATTGGACTATATGCTGCATCTGAGGAAGAAGAGTTTATGCAGTTGCTAGACTCCATCAATGAACATCAATGCATGGGTTTGATGACAAGATCAGAAGAGGACATATGCCAGAATCAGTCTGGTCCTAATGAGGTAAACTGTCCTTCCTGTACATCTGTTTGTAGTACAAATGAAGAATCAGCTACATCTGCATCAAGTGATGAAGATGCATCTGGATCTGAAGGAGATGTCTATCAATTGATAGACAAGTATGGGGACTTGTTGCATGCCCTTAAGAAAAGCAAGAACCTAGTTAAAACACAGGCTCAGGAAATTGCTGAACTAAGGGTAGCAACAACTGAGTTAGAAAAAGTCCTTGATCAAAAATTAAATGAAATTGCCAAGCTGAAGAATATAACTATTATTCAGATGGGCACAATTAATTATACTAATGATCAAGTAAAGAGTCTGGAGGCCAGACTTAGAATTGAAAGGGATTTAGTGGCTAGTTACTCTAAGCCAAAATCTGTCTTACCCTTGATAGATGAATTTGTCACTCAGAAGGGTAAGGCTGGATTAGGATTTAAAGGTAACTCCAGGGCTGGCAGATTCAAGAGGAAAGGCAAAGCCCCTATTCAGCCACTAAACCTTTCAGTCCCCATAAAATTTAGTAAGGAGAAAGTGCCTTCTAACATATATGATCATGAAGACATTCAAGGTCATATTAAGACAAATGTTCTGAAGAACAAGGGTGTTAAGGCAAGCAGGCCTACCTATGGTCATAAACCCAATGGTTTTAAGAAATCAGTAGGTGAAGTTGCAACAGCACCAGCAATGAACAGAAATTATTCTGACAAGGATGTATCTAGATCTAGATACAATAAGTTTGAATGTTGGTGCTGTGGCAAGAGGGGCCATTTTGCATTGGACTGCTGGTATAACACAAGTGTTATAAAGAATAAGAGTCTACCTGTTAGAAGAGGTTATGATAACTTTATTTATGCTAACCTGAACCAAGGACCCAAGACTTACTTGGGTTCTAAGGGTAAGTAATTCTGTATTGCAGGTGAATCCAAGTAACCATGCCCCTATATGGTACTTGGATAGTGGTTGTTCCAGGCACATGACTGGAACAAAGGGGCTGCTGAAGGAGTATTCATCTGTCAAAGATGGACATAAAGTGATCTTTGGTGGATCTGAAAAAGGAGTCATCAAAGGATTTGGTAACATCTCTTCTAACCTAATTACTATCACCCAAGTGGCCTATGTAAAAGGTTTGAAACATAATCTAATAAGCATAAGCCAGCTGAGTGATCTAGGATATGACATTTCATTTGGTAAGGATGGATGTCATATCAAAAGATCAAGTGATCAAGAGATCATATTGACTGGGTATAGGAAGAGAAATGTGTATTGCCTTAATTTTGAATGTGAGAATAAGGCTTCCCCCATTTGTCTTGTAGCTGATGACAATGCTTCTCATTGTGTTAAGTGGCACAAGAGATTGGCTCATCTAAACTACAAGACAATTGGCCAACTCTTTAGTAAAGAACTAGTGAGGAATGGGCCTCAAGTTAAGTGTATAAAGGAAGGGGTATGCTCAGCTTGTCAAAAGGGCAAGCAGACAAAAACCTCATTTCAAAGCCTTGAAAACAAGGATTCTGTGAGGTGCTTATACCTCTTGCATATGGATCTTTTTGGTCCTATGCCAGTTCACAGTCTAGGTAGGAAGGTCTACACTCTAGTGGTTGTAGATGACTATTCTAGATTTACATGGGTGTTCTTTCTGAGACAAAAATCTGAAACCCCAAGTGTATTATTTAATTTTGTAAAGCAAATTCAGAATGAACTGAATAGTACAGTGGTCAAAATCAGAAGTGACCATGGTACTGAGTTTCAATCTGAAAGCATAACAAACTTGTGTATAGACTTTGGGATTTTCCAAGAGTTCTCCTCACCTAGAACACCTCAGCAAAATGGAATTGCTGAAAGAAAGAATAGAACATTAATTGAAGCTGGTAGAACTCTATTGAGTGACACCTCTCTCCCAGAATATTTTTGGGCTGAGGCAGTTAACACTGCTTGTCATGTCATCAATAGGGCTTCTATCACCAAAAGCCACAGAAAGACTCCCTATGAGATTGTGAAAGGCAGAAAACCAAATCTGTCCTATTTTAGGATCTTTGGTTGCAAATGCTATATACTTAACAATGGCAAGTCATATTTGACTAAGTTTGCTGCCAAATCCCAGGATGGGATATTTGTTGGGTACAGCATAAATAGTAAGGCCTATAGAATCTTCAACTTAACTACTCAAGTTGTTGAAGAATCTGTGCATGTTGTATTTGATGAAACAAGATTAATCAATTGTGAGTTGTCTTGTAGATCAAATGACTCAACAGGTATAAGCAAGAAGATGGACAAGCTCTCCATTGCTGAAGCTTCAAAGGAAGATGGAGCATTGGAAAATGAAGGTTGCTGTCCAGGGGGAGTACAAGAGATAATGGAAGCTGATGAAAACCAAGAGGAACAGCAGAATGAAGAAGCTGGAGATGCTCAACCTGAAGGGAATCTACCTCCAGCTATAAGATATCTAAGAGATCATCCTACTGATCAGATAATTGGTGATCCAAGACAAGGAGTTCAAACTAGAAGCAGAAATCAAAGCACAGTTTTGCATTCTAGTTTCTTGTCCCAAATGGAACCTAAGAAGTTTGAAGAAGCTATCCAAGACCAGCACTGGATTGATGCTATGCAAGAGGAGCTGAATCAATTCAGAAGGTGCAAAGTCTGGGAGCTTGTTCCTAAACCAAGAGACCACAACATAATTGGCACTAAGTGGATCTATAGGAACAAGCTAGATGAAAGTGGAATAATAGTAAAGAATAAAGCAAGATTGGTTGCAAAAGGATACAGGCAGGAAGAAGGGATTGACTTTGATCAAACCTTTGCTCCAGTAGCAAGGCTGGAGGCAATCAGAATGTTCCTTGCCTATGCAGCCTACCAAGACTTCAAAGTATACCAGATGGATGTGAAGTCAGCATTTCTGAATGGTGATCTTAAAGAAGAAGTATATGTAGAGCAGCCATCAGGTTTTGTAGATCCTCTTAAACCTGATTCTGTGTATAAGCTTAGGAAAGCTTTGTATGGGTTAAAACAAGCTCCAAGGGCTTGGTATGAAACCCTGTCTACCTTCCTCATTGAGAATAAATTCTCAAGAGGAAAGATAGACAAAACTCTATTCCTTAGGGAATCCAAAGGAAAGATCATCTTAGTCCAGATCTATGTTGATGACATAATCTTTGGATCTACTGAAAACAACCTTTGTAA
Organism: Platanthera zijinensis; assembly: GCA_039513925.1. NCBI lineage: Eukaryota > Viridiplantae > Streptophyta > Magnoliopsida > Asparagales > Orchidaceae > Platanthera > Platanthera zijinensis. Next base: position 19,041,257 of record CM077078.1, read on the forward strand.
AAAGTTTGCCAAACTTATGCAAGGGAAATTTGAGATGAGTAGTATGAGAGAACTTAAGTTCTTCTTGGGACTCCAAGTAAGACAGACTGATGATGGATTGTCCATATCCCAGTCTAAGTTCACCAAAGAATTAATTAAGAAATATGGTATGGAGTCATCCTCCTCCATGAGAACTCCTATGGGAACAAGTATGCCTATATGCAAAGATGAGGCAGGTAAACCTGTTGATGAATCATTGTATAGAGGAATAGTTGGGTCTCTACTATATCTCACTGCTAGTAGACCTGACATTATGTATGCTACATGTGTCTGTGCTAGGTACCAAGCCTGCCCTAAAGAATCTCATTATACTGCAGTCAAAAGGATTCTGAGATATCTAAAGGGCACTCCTACTCTAGGTCTTTGGTACCCTAGGAATAGAGATTTTCTACTAACAGGCTATTCAGATGCAGATTTTGCAGGATGTAGAGAGGATAGAAAGAGTACTACAGGTACTTGTCAATTCCTGGGGGGAAGACTAATATCTTGGAGTAGTAAGAAGCAGACCAGTGTGGCAATTTCCACAGCTGAGTCAGAGTATGTTGCTGCTGGAAGCTGCTGTGCACAGCTATTGTGGATGCAGCATCAGCTTAAGGATTATGGTATTCAGGTAAGTAGAACACCCCTTTTATGTGATTCAAAGAGTGCTATTTCTATTGCTAATAACCCAGTTTCTCATAGTAGAACTAAGCATATAGAAATCAAATACCATTTTCTTAGAGAACATGTAGAAAGAGGAGACATCTCATTGGAATTTGTAAAAACAGATTATCAAATAGCAGATGTGTTTACTAAGCCTTTAGATGAAACCAAATTCAATAAATTCAAAATTGAATTAGGTATGTTAACCATTGATTAATGTATTAACAAAATCATTAACAATGCAATTGAAGTGGTATATAAATAAGTAAAGGTAATAACAACAACATAATCAAGTGTTAAAAAGGACACATTGAAGTTACAGAAATTGGCTAAGTAAGAATGTGTCGACACATTCAGTAGTAATGTGTCGACTCAGAGAAATTATGTCGACAAGTCAGAAATATTGTGTCGACACAGAGAATATGTGTCGACACTTAAGATGTTTATTGTCGACTTAACCAGAAATGTAATGTCGACTCAACCAGAATAATGGTGTCGACACTTACAGAATATGTGTCGACACTTATCCTTAGAGTCGACACAAAATTTCTGTTTATCTAAGGTGTCGACATAACCACAAAATGGTGTCGACACATAGTAGGCTGAAGTAATGTCGAGACGGTAGAAGTTTGTGTCGACACATTCCGTCTGTGTCGACACATTTTGACTGATTTTGGCGCCTTTTGAACTTCTTTCAACTGCGGCTATAAATAGGTCAAAATCTCATTCTGTCGACACGCTTCTAAGGTTTTCGAGACTAAAACCCTGTGTCGACAGTCTATCTTTCTCTCTTCTCTCAAGCTTTCTCGACAAAACGATGGCGCCAAAGATTGAAGATAACATCAATGAAGGGTATGAGTTGGTGCGCCAGGCCTTTGCAGAGGCGCCGCCAGATGTTCAAGGAGTTATCACCCTCCTCTCTGCATCAGGGTTAGAATTTCTCATTTCAGAACCTACTAAAATCTGGAAGAAGGAGGTGCACGAGTTCTTTATCTCTGCATCAGTCCATTCTACTGGCCTCAAGATTAAGTCTACTGTTCAAGGGACTAAGGTAAAGATTAACCAAAGAAGTTTAAGAAAGATCTTCCAATTGCAAGTAGTTGAGAATGAAGAGGAAGTTCCTATATCTAAGACAAGGGAAGCTCTTCAATGGTGTGGACTGGATTCAGGATTGAAGATTGGAGCTGCATTCCACAGGAAGGGAATGAATCAGCAAGGGAAGTTCTTGTCAGAAGTAGTTGGGAAGGTAATCCTCTGCAAGACAGGTGGACATGATAGGATTTCAGCCTATATGTTCAGCCTGATGACCAGGATTGTATTTACAATTCCTACTGATTGGTCAGGAGTGATCTTTGACAAGATCAAAGAAGGAATCAAGAAGCCTAACATGGCTAGGATCATGAGCCTGTACCTCACTGGAGTGATTCCTGATGTGATGCAGCAACTGCAAGGGAGTAAGATTAATCATATGAGAAGAATGGATATGAGACTATTCTCTAGGTGGGATAGGGTGCTGTCCAAGGATGTGCCTGAAGAGAGCAGGCCAGACACCCCTGTGCAATCCCCTACACAAAATCAAGAATCTGAACAAGTACAAGAAGATCCACTGAGGACACAGCTTGACTCAACTGTGGTCCAGGAAGTATCAACACCTGCACAGATGCAGGGGGAGCCAGTTTCCACTCCTGCTCCAAAGGTATCTACTCCTGCTCAGGTATAGGGGGAGCTAATGTATTTTACTATAAAAGACATTGCTCATATTCTTATTACTGCACAGGTTCAGGGGGAGCTAGTGTCCACTCCTACTCCTGACACTACAAATACTGAAGTGTAAATACAAGAGGAAGCACAGTTAACCTTATCTCAAGATTTAACTGCTGCAGAAGAGGCAGCTCAACTAGAATTTACTATGGAGGAGCTATTCCCAGATATTGATACTACTGCTGATAAGGTAGGAGGTGGACCAGATATTGAGAAGTCCATAGGAATGGACATTGATCAGGAAGCTGCAGTTGAGCCACAGGTTGAGGGTGAGCCAGTGGATGTTGAAGCTGAGCAACAGACCCCTGGAACAGATACAATTCATCATCCACAAGAAAGAATTCATGTAGATACTTCATCTGAAACAGAAACTGAAGAAGCCAGGGTGGCAAAGAAAAGAAAACTTGTTGTCTTTAAGAGAAGAAGCAAGAACTATAAGCAGGCTTTACAGATCACACCTCCACAAGTTTCTCCAGCCTTTGATTACAACAAATTTATGATAGATCTACAAGTAAAATTGGATGAACAAAGGTTGGCTATGGAAAAGTATGTTGATGAGAATAGTAAGTCACTTCAGTTTGACTTAGCTCAGGATATCAAGTCCATCCAGTTTCAGGTCAACTTGCATAAAACTGAAATGACAGATTGCTTCCACAAGGGTGGCAATGCTGTGGTTTATCTAGCTAAACAACAGGAGGCTATCACTACAAAGGTGGATGACATTGCTTTGAAGCAAAGTTATGTTTTGGAAAATCAGATCAGAATGAATGATAATTTAACTGAATCTCATAATGAGATCATTGGGGAGGTAAAGAAGATTGTTCCAGGTCTGCCTGCAGATAGAGCCAAAGAAAGGGAAGATTTTGATAAGAATTTTCAAGATGCCATTGCATCTGTTAAGACTGCCATCACAACCTCTCAAAAAGAAATATCTGACAAGCTTCAAAAGTTAAGACCATTTTTCAAAGAGGGAGTGAATTATTTGGATGGCCAAATTCGATTTCAAAAGAAAGATCTAAGAGATCATGTCTCTAGAGAAGCCATAAAGGGGGAGAGGATGCTAATACATGCAGGCTCAGAGCACTCCAAATGGGTGACCAATAGCATTCGAGCCACTTTGGGATATCCCCCATTGTGTGATGATGCTATGGTAGCTGAATCAGGAATACAATCAAATCTACTTGAAGGCACTCAACCTGAGGTTGCCCAAGTCATTTACCCCCCTCCAGATTTTGACTTGATTGATCAGAAAGTTCAAGGAATGTATAGTCCACCAAAGGAGGTTACTAATATTGTCTTTGGAAATGTTGATAAGCCTGAGGCTACTCTGAAAGAACAGCAGGATGCTCTATTGGCAAAGAAGAAATTCAGAGAGCAGGCTGTACTTAAGCCAGATTATGAGCAGTGGAGTCCTACTTCAAGGAACATAATACTCACTGCATGGAAAGCTGTACAAGATAAAGTTCATGAGAGAGGGAAGTGGTACAATGAAATTGAATGGCAGAAGTATGAGGCAAGGCAAGAGGCAATAGTACAATTCAGAAGGAAAGCCAAGCTGGGAAGACTGCCATCAGATGCTAAGGAGCCAAACAAATACTTCCCTAAGCCTTTTCATTATTTTGAAAGGCAAAGGATCAAGGAAGAAGCTCAGAAGAAAGCTGATCTTAAAGGAAAGAAGATAGCTGAAGAATCAGAAGCTCCTGTGACAGCTACAATTCAGTCTAGCAAAGGGATTATGATTAGAGAGCCTGATCAATCCTGATTATGTTTTAAAGTTCTTTTTTAAATATTTTGTAATGTTGTGATGTAATCATTAAATGTAAAACATTGTAATCAAACATTACCCAGTTATAAACAAAATATTGTTTGGTATATTTTAATGTGCATTCTGTGATGAATGATTCTTTGTTATGTTTTGTTTATATTAAAGTATTCCTGCTATGTCATTAATCATCATTTAGTACTGTTTATAAATAGTGTATATCATTGGCTATAGGGGTTATGACTTCTCCAAATAGGGGGAGATTGTTGGGTACATTGGAAAATGTGTACCTGATTTGAAGAAGCCCAACCTAGCTCAATGGTATACATCAAGGTGTATTTGATGTTGTTTTAAGTTGACATGTGCAGGTGAAGAATTGATAAAGTATGCAGAAAAATTCTAAGTCCAAGTGTCGACACAGAGGAAGCAGTGTCGACACATAGAAGAAAATTATCGACACAACACTGGGAAGCAGTGTCGACACATAGCAGTTAGTCTACAACTACACTGGGAAAAAGTGTCGACACAGAGGAAGCAGTGTCGACACACAGAAGAAAAGAGTCGACACAACACTGGGAAGCAGTGTCGACACATAGCAGTTAGTCTACAACTACACTGGGAAAAAGTGTCGACACAGAAGAAGTAAGTCGACACAACACTGGGAAATTGTGTCGACACAGAAGAAAAGAGTCGACACAACTCTGGGAATTTGTGTCGACACAGAAGAAAAGCGTCGACCTCAACATTGGGAGAATATGTCGACACAGAAGAGTATAGTCGATCTCAAGATTGTCGACATTATCTGAATGTGTCGACACAGAAGAAAATAGTCGACCTCAAGTTTGTCGACACCAGCAGAATGTGTCGACACATTGTCATTAAGTCGACACATTATAGCAGAGTTAAAAAAATGAATGTGTCGACACCTGAAGGCTATGTCGACACTTACTATATGATTCTACAACAACTGTGTCGACACACAGGACTTGTGTCGACACACTGAAGAGTCAAGATCAAGTTATTTGCAGAAGAAGCTGTGTCGACTCAAAGGCAACTTAGTCGACATCACTGAAGACTGTGTCGACACCAAAGTCAATTATGTCGACACAGATAGACAGATGGTCTCGACACTTTCTGACAGACTGTTTCAACAACTTGTGATTCAAGACTAAGGCACAGGACTTGTTTGAAGACTTGACAGCTGTGGGTTACCACCGGTTAACTGAAGCTGTCAGACTTGTCAGAAAACGGTTAGAAACCAGATCAGCCGGTTTCCATGAAGAATGTCTATAAATAGACAGATTCAGAAAAATATAGAGAACTAAACTGTTGAAAAAAACATTGTTCAGAATCAAAAAGTTGAGAAGGATTACGATCCAATTCATTTCAAGAAAGTGCTAGGCACTTAAGAAGATCTTCTCCGGGAGATCTAAGAAGACTATCTAAGGATAGATCTAAGAAGAGTTCTAATCAGAATTCAGAAGAATCTTTCAAAGTTCTGGATAGAGAGAGATCAAGTCAGAATTTGAAGAAGAAGAAAGAAACCACCAGTGGATTCTCAAGAAGCTGTTTGGAATCAACTCAGCTAAGTACATTTTCAAGAAGCTTTGAAGAAGGCTAAGAAACAGTTGATTGCATCAGCTGATCAAGAATTGTCTTGGCCTTTCTCTCTCAACTTTGGCAAGACAGTTAAACAATCTTTTCTATATTTGTGTAGGATCTGTTTACACAGATCTGAGTTGTAAGCCTATGTTATAAAGGCTGAGTGTAGGAGTGTTGAACTCTGAGTGGTAGGGCTGTTTGCCTGAGTGTAGGAGAAGGACATTCTCTGAGTTGTAGGCCTTGGGGCAAGGCTGAGGTAGGGCAGTTGTGCCTGAGTTGTAGGAACCAGTTGGGTTCTGAGTTGTAGGATCTATTGATCTGAGATAAGTGGAAGTTTGGCCGAATCTAGCATACTGCTAGATAGGTGAAGGGGGAAAGTGGATGTACCCAAACCTTGGGGAACCACTATAAAACATTGTGCAATCTGTGATGTTTTATTTTCTGTGATTGCTGTGTAAATTGTGTTAGCTATTGAATTGAATTCTGCCTAGAAATTTTTATAAGTAAAGCAGAACCTATTCACCCCCCCCCCCCTCTAGGTGTTTAGGCTGCCTTGAAAGTTAAACTATCAGTATTTTCCTAGTTAATATTCTTAATAACTCTCCAAATTATGGGATTCATTTCTCAATTATCAATTTTTTTTGTCCATAGTTGGAATCATTCCATATAGGTATACACACACTTAGGTCACATATCACTATAACTTTTTTACATTTTTCTCTATTTTTTTATTTATCATAGTTGAGATTATTCCAAGTATGAATATACATACCTAGGCCGCATATCACTATGACATATTTTTTTCTCCTTTTTTATAAAGTCATAGTAAAGATCATTCCAAGTAAGTGTACACACACTTATGTCACATATCACTACGACTTACAAATTTTTTTTTTAACAATCACCCAGAGTTGAAGAGCTACTAAGAAATTACTATTAGGAATGCGAGGAAATTATGCATGGTAATCAAAGGTTCAAGCTCAAAGGATAGTGGGTAATTAAATCAAATATAGGTAGTGAGACATGAATTGATCAAAGGGAAGTCCTAATCATTCTTACAAATTAAATAGCCATCTCAACGCTTTGGTTTAAATCTCCAACTGGGTTCTTGCTCGCCCTTTCGTTATTATTTTTAGAAGTCAATAAAAAATTATTTTTAGGAAGAAGATTTTAAATGATATTGTGGTTAACAAAAATACTTAAAAGTACTTTTATCCATCTTACTAACTTCAAATCAAAGGTATGAACTCTTAAGATTGACTCTCCTACCAAACAACAATCATCAAATAGTCTTGAATAACTTATTTGTTAATTATATCGAGAAGTAGGATCAACCATTATTGTTATAAAAGTTCACTTCTCCCCCCATTTAGTGGGGGTTATACCACCCCCACCTCTACACTTTTGATCTTTGCTAGTCACTAGCAAAGATACTTCAATATCCAAGAAATTTCGTTTAGAATATTTGTACTAATCGACACATAGAGATAAGGACAAAACGAGACTTGAAATTTAAATACTCCCTTGAAATTGGGGTGTCCACATAGTTGTCCATTTACTCGATGATGTACTCAAGTTACTTTGTTATAGAATGACCTTCATCAATCCTAGCCATGTGTTGTAGCCTGCAAAACTCAAATCTTGGACATATACAAAGGTTAAAACATGAAATGGAGTTTTGTCCAATTCTACGTGTATCATCAAAAACCAACAAAAGTGACACAAGCATATCAAGATGATGTAGGGTAAGCCACTGTCATTTTGCTATTCTAATAATACTCCAGAGTATTAAGTCTACATTATTGTAGGAATCATAAGAGAAACAACACACTCATAATATAATACTACATTATAACATGACACAACAAGTCTACTAAAAAAACATTTCAATTTTAGAATAGCTTGAAGGTACATGTTGAGCTTCTCCCAGATCCACTATCTCCTTTTCAGCCACACCACTTGACTCTTCCACTAGGGTTATGTTTTCCAAGTCCTCAGAGGCCACATCCCTAGATTCTCCCATATGCTCCCCCCTCAGTATGACTAGGGAGTGTGTGAGGGTGGGAGCAATCTCTTTTATCTTCTTAACCTTTCTTTTCTTCTCTTTCTTCTATTTCTGTAAGTTCGCAGCACGTGTCTGCTTCTTCTCAACTATAGGCTACTTTGAACTTTCTCTTATTTTCTCAAATTTAGGAAATTGATTTTTTTCATTTCTCAATTGTCCTGTGATCCATTTTCTTAAGATAGTGTAGAGGTGCCTTAGGTGACTTATCCAGTTTATCACCAAAGCACTTTGAGAGGTATATGGAAACAATCCTCCCCACGCTGGGGGAATTTAAGCATCCCTTCAACTTCTGGGGATCAACTGACTCAAGTCTATTCTCTTGGTTAGGATAATGACAATCATGATTCTAAACATGTCCTTTGAAATCCTGTCGTGTGAACCAGGTTTGCGCAGGAGGGCTCTGCCCACTATATCAGTCAATAATTTTTTTGGAGAGTTCATGTTACCCATCTTCAGTGATTCATATTCCTCTGCTGAATAGGCGCACCACTTTAGGGATGCCTTATGGTCCACCCTAGAGATTTCCTCTTCTTCTTCTCCTTCAGTGAGGGTAGGAAGTTCAAGCAACTGATTTATGCTCTTGATAGTGATTCGCAGATTTTGCTTGAGGACAAATCCTATAACTCCGATCTTTTTCACAGATCATACAACTCAGATTCTCAAGGAATCCTACAAAAATTCAGATCCTTCAAGAATCCTACTCTCCAAAAGAGATAAAGTTTTTAACTCAAAAAACAAAACTTGAGTCTTCTGATAGAAGCTCTGTGCGGGCTTCTTCTTTCTTGATCAACACTTGGATGAATCTTCTAGGAATGAATTAGGCTGTATAGAAAACACTTAGACCAGAGAGAAAAATTCTTCCGAAAGAATATTGCTGAGACGAGCCTTGGAAGAAAATTTTTCTGGTGCTTGCAGTGGCTTAAGAACTTGAAGAACTTTTGGAGCTTGAGCACTGCATAATACTATTATAGAAAACTTGGATTCTATCAAATTTCCAGGCCGATTCTCCGGGCCGGGGATAAATAGGGTGACCCGCAACAAGTAGAGCTCAACTAATTTTTTTGATTTTATGAATTTAAATGGTTACTTTTAATTTGATGATACAGTGTAATTATTTGAATGAAAATTATATTTTACTTTTAAGAAATAAATTATATTATATGTTACTACTTTTTGAATGAGCACGGGGCTCCGCTCATATGGCCAATTGCGATAGTGCATGTGGGGCCACAGTGCACCACACGACAGTACTTTGACCACGTTATTGCCCCAGTGTGACGATACTTCTGCCGCTCGCAAACTCTAAGAGCTATATTTCCTCTATCGATCTACGTGCATGGAGTCGTTTGAGTTGACCTACACCAAAGTCGCACAATACCGCAAGAGCCTGCTGTCAAAGATAACTCAAAGTTACAAGAGTCGACAAGGAAAAGAAGCAGAAGACGACACCAGCCATCGCCAGAGATGAAGAGGTAGAAAAGAAGATAAGACTGAAGGCAGAAGTAAAAAACGTGAAGCCGAAGCAAAGTGAAGATGGAAGTTATACAGCTGGTTTCTATTCTGTGCCTATAAAAGGCAACTGATGTAATATTAAAAAGTACTACTGTACACTTGAGACATAAGCAATAAAACAACATATTAAGTAAAACTCCTCCTCCTCAGTTTATTGCACTTAGTTTATTTATCAACATTGGCATCAGAGCATAGGCCTTAAAACATCATTGGAGGATGACTTCCGACAGCACCTTTTCTCTCTCCCAAACATCAATTTCTGTTTTCAATGGTGACAAATATAATTTCTGGAGCATCCACATGCACGCTGTATTCATCTCTTTGGGTCTTTGGGACGTGGTCATATCTGGACCTACACCTATAGTCACAGGTAAAACTCCTGAAACTCAAACAGAAATACCATATACAAGTGAGGAAAAACAAAAGGATGCTAGAGCCTTATGCATGATTTATCAGGGAGTGTCAGAAAATATATTCCCTAGAATAATGAGAGTTGAAACAACAAAGGCTGCATGGGATATTCTGTGTGTAGAATATAGAGGAGATGAGAAAGTTATGGAACTAAAACTACAAAATGCTTGGAGAGACTTTGAGACTCTAGTAATGAAACCTGGTGAAAAAGTTGAGTCCCTATTAGCCAGAACCCTACACATAATGAATCAAATTAGGAGTAATGGGGACACCATTGAAGATAGAAAAATAGTACCCAAGCTGTTAATAAGTCTCCCTCCAAGCTACTACCCAATTGTAACCGCAATTGAGGAATCCAAGGATCTAAAAACCCTCTCCTTAACAGCCCTTATGGGTTCTCTGAAGACACATGAAGAAAGGCTGTAGAGCATCAATCAACCGTTAAATCAAGCCCTTCTAACGAGACTTAACATCAGTAAGAATAAAACCAAAAGTAAGAAAGATTTAAATACTGTAGGCAAGTTTCCTGGGTATCAAAATTCAAAACCAAGTTGGGGTTTTGACAAAGGAAAAGGCATATATACACAACAAAAACCAACAGTCAATGGTGAAATGTAGTATATTATATGCAAGAAAAATAACCATAACTCAAAGGACTGTTTTTGGAGATGCAAGTCCTGTCGAGTTCCCAATCACTCAGCCCAGAAGTGCTGGCACAAACCTAATGAAGAAGTAAAACTAGAAATTACACAAGAAATAGTAACAGACCAAATGTTTTTTACCCCATCTTTTATAAGCATAACTGATATAGATGCTTGGTATTTAGATAGTGGCTGCTCCTCCCACATGACAAATAAAAGAGCAAACTTTAGATATTTGGATGATTCATGTAAATCTAAAATTGCTCTAGGAAATGGGAACTTAGTAAATATAGAGGGTAAAGGTGATATAACAGTTCAGATTCAGACTTGAATAACTAAAACTATTTCTTATGTTTTATTTGTTCCTACCTTACAACAGAACTTATTAAGTGTAGGGCAGCTGTTACATAAAGGATATACGATTTTGTTTGACTCTCTTGGAGCCCATATAAAATCTACACCCTCAAATGCCCTATTAGCCTCAACACAAATGACTCCAAATTGTTTATTTGTACTGCATATGTCAAATATTCAGCATAGTGCCTTCTCATGCTCACCGCAGAGTTACACTTTGCCCATTAATCTATGACATCATAGGCTTGGACATCTTCATTGGGAAGCCATCCATAAATTACAAAGTAATGCTCTAGTCACTGGATTACCACAACTGCCAAGACAGCACCAGTAATTCTGTGAAGACTGCACCTACAGTAAGGCTCATACAACTCCATTTCCTAAATCAGTACTAATAAAAGCATAAATTTCATTACAGTTAATACATGGATACATGTGGGGACCATCAACAGTACCCTCTTTTGGTGGTAACAGGTATTTCCTCTTATTAGTAGATGATTATACTCGATTTATGTGGATATACCATCTTGCTACCAAATTTAAAGCTTTTTAATACTTTGTGCAATTTAAAACTGAAATTGAATTGCAATTAGGAAGCAAACTAAAAGGACTTAGAACAGATAGAGGGGGTGAGTTCACCTCCTCTCAATTTGCTTCTTATTGCCAAGAACATGGTATCATAAGATAATTGACAGCCCCAAGATCACCACAACAAAATGGTGTGGTAGAGAGAAGAAACCGTACCATTGTAGAGATGGCAAGAGCCCTGCTACATGCAAAAGAACTCCCAAAGATATTTTGGGTTGAAGCCACCAAAACAGCTGTCTACATATTAAATATGGTAACAACTAAAGCAAATCCAACTAGTACACCTTATTTCTTATTAAAACAAAGAAAGCCCTCCATCCAACACTTAAGAGTGTTTGGATGTATAGCATATTATTTAACACCTTCAGAACAGAGAGATAAATGGGATAGAAAGAGCACAAAATGTATATTTATAGGCTATAGTGATCAGTCCAAGGCTTATAAATTATATAATCCTCTAACTAAGAAGGTTGTTATTTCAAGGAATGTAAACATTGATGTAGCAGCCAAGTGGTTATGGGAGCAAGAGGTTCTACAGCAAGAAGATAGTCCCACAGTAATTATGGAGCAAAGACATCAATTATCGCAACCTACTCTTCAGCCAGAGCAAGAGCTAGAGCCTGTACAACAACAAGATGAAGAAAGAGAGCAGCAGAGAGAGCCAACTTCACCAACAGTTGAAATGCCTCCTTCCATGCCAGCTAAAACAAGGAGTTTGCAAGAGTTATATGAGCAAACTCAGGTTGTCCTACTTATCTCTTCACCCATTAATTATGAAGATGCCAAAGATAACCCTATTTGGCAAAAAACAATGGATGAAGAGTGGATGACCATACAAGATAATAAAACCTGGAGCTTAGTTGACTTAACTCCAAATAAAACTCCAATCGGTTTAAAATGGATATATAAGACGAAAGTAAATGAGCAAGGAGCGTTTGTGAAACATAAAGCTAGACTAGTTGTCAAAGGGTATTCACAAAGGCCCAGAGAGGATTACACTGACACATTTGCACCGGTAGCCAGAATGGATATCATAAGACTAGTGTTAGCATATGCTACCCAACAAGAATATACAGTATATCACCTGGACGTAAAAGCTGCATTTCTGAATGGAACAATTCAATAAGAATTGTATGTAGAACAGCCCAAGGGATATGAGCAAGAAGGAAGTGAACACACCAAGGTATACAAATTACACAAAGACTTATATGGCTTAAAACAAGCTCCAAGAGCTTGGAATGCCAACATAGATACCTATTTTCTCACACATGGTTTCTTAAGATGTGCAAATGAACCATCTCTATATATTAAGAGGATTGGTCAGTATCAAATGTTAATTGGGTTATATGTAGATGATATATTGTTAACAGGCAATCACACACCAATGCTAGAGGATTTCAGAAAGCAAATGAAGAAAGATTATGCAATGACTGATCTAGGGGAGATGAAGTTCTTTCTTGGTATACAAGTCCAACAATCAGCTGCAGGTATATTCCTATCTCAATCCACATTTGCCTCACAAATCCTAAAGAAAGCGCATTTTGATTCCTGCAATGCATCCTTAACACCAATGCCTACAAATGAGCCCTTATCCAATAATACGAAGGAAGAAGAGGTAGATGCAACCCAATATAGGTCTATCGTAGGATCCTTAATGTATCTAATAAATACGAGGCCTGATTTAGCCCTTGTCGTCAATATAGTTACACGATTTATGCAACTGCCCACAAAATCCCATCTGCTAGCAGTCCATCGTATTTTAAGATAAATAAAAGGAACGATAACCTATGACATAATGTATAAGGAAGAGATCACAACTGAACTTACTGGACACTCAGACTCAGACTGGGGGTCAAACATCGATGATAGGAAGAGCACCATGGGATACCTCTTCCTACTAGGCACAAAACCAGTTGCATGGGGTGTAAGGAAGCAACCGACGATCGCTCTCTCAACCACTGAAGCAGAATATATGACCCTCAGTTCAAGTAGCTGCGAATGCATATGACTGCGAAGATTAATTGAAGAAATAAAGGGAAAAAAAGACACAACACCTACAAAAATGCCGTGTGACAATATTTCCTCTATATTTCTAGCAAAAAATCCTATCACACAGCACAATAGTAAGCATATAGATCTGCGATTCCATTTCATCCGAGATCAAGTTGAGAAAGGGGAAAACGATGTTGAACATTGCGCTACCGCAAACCAGTTAGCAGACATACTTACAAAGCCGCTGCATCTTTCCAGATTTGTCGAACTCCGGATGAAAATCGGAGTCGGAAACGCTTTGGCGTAAGGGAGGATGTTGACCTACACCAAAATCGCACAATACCGCAAGCAACTGCTGTCAAAGATAACTCAAAGTTACAAGAGTCAGCAAGGAAAAGAAGCAGAAGACGACACTAGCCATCGTCAGAGATGAAGAGGTAGAAAAGAAGATAAGACTGAAGGCAGAAGTAAAAACGTGAAGCCCAATCAAAGTGAAGACGGAAGTTATATAGCTGGTTTCTATTCTGTGCCTATAAAAGACAACTGATGTAATATTAAAAAGTACTACTGTACACTTGAGACATAAACAATAAAACAACATATTAAGTAAAACTCCTCCTCAGTTTATTGCACTTAGTTTATTTATCAACAGTTTGCGAGCGACTGAGAAATCACATTTTTTATTATAAATAAGAAATTTACCCACATAAATCACATTTTTTAAAATCAAGCAAAAATATGTAAATTAAAAAAAAATAAAAAAATCATGAAGAGATTAAATTGAAAATTTGAAATTTGATCAAAAAGTGTCTTTCTTTACACATAATTACAAAAAAAATGGAGAAATTTAAGTTGTGTAAAATTAAAATCCACACATCCCAAAACACAAGAGTTCACAATATTTACCATTTTACCACTACTAATATGACGAAGACTTTTAATTTCTTTCGTTTATAACGCAAAGCATTTTATACCGCATGGAAAAATTCCACGGTTTACAATAAAATTGTAGTATTCGAGTAAAAGAATTGGTCATCAAAACAGATATGAGAGAGAGAGAGAGAGAGAATAGTTGGCTTTGTGTTATGTCATTAAAGAAGCCGGAATCTGTTCATTTTCTGTGAAGGTGGTGTCGGCACTGCCGGCGGCAGCAGGCACAACGGAGGAAACTGGCGGAGATGAGAGACGCTCTAGCTGCCGTAGAAATAGCACCCTGTGGATTTGTGAGATACGTTGGCGGAGGGAGGAGAACTCCGATCTGAGCTTCTCGTTCTCGCGGCGGATGAAGATGCAGCTGCCGGAAACTGACGCAATTCTGTCGGCAAGCGAGCAGTTTTCGAGCCGAAGCCGGCTAACCCGGCTCCGGAGATCCTCAAGGTGTCGTTGCTTCCTCATGCGGGATCGCCGTGCCGACTCCCGGTTCGATATCATCCGGCGAATCCTTCGATCATCTCTGAGAGAACCCGTTGGGCCGACGTCAAAGTCTGCGGCGGAGCAATCCATGCAGCCGGCGGTGAGGGATTCGGAGAATTAAGTGGACGAAAGGGGGAGAGAGGGCCGGAGGAGGAGGACAGTTGTATTTATAACACGATGCCGTTCGTAGGGCCCACGGGAATGTTAAAATTTCTAAAATAGGTTAGTATTTTCTCTCCAGCTTTCCAGCACTTAATAATACTGAATATGATTTATATTATTATTATTATTGTTATTATAAAAATATTCCAGAAAAATATTTCTGAATAAAATACTTTGTATCATTTTATTTCTTTTATAACATTTGAGTGAATTTTGGTTGCTAATTCTATTAGTGTTGATGTGATCTTCCTTAATTTATAGGATGTTGGAGTGCAAATAGTCGGAATTCTCATGATCCCCACTAACTTAATTTAGTGAGAATTATGGAGAAAACCACCACGCGCGCGATCTGGGCACGCGCGATCCACGCGCCAACCGCCGAACCCAGCCGCCACAAGCTGTGGTCGCGTGTCCTGCACAACCAAGTAGAGCGGGCGGCAGGCCACCCGATCGGTCGCCGTTCGCCTAGCCGCAGCCACGCATCTCGTGCGCCGGGGAGGCCGGCTGCCACCTCTTGCCTAGCCACGACCGCGCGACCAGGTGGGCCTGGCAGTCGGCCACCGGGCCGACTGCCGCCGCCGCACGGCTCTCCTACTGCACGGCTACGTGGACGCATGCGTCGCTCGTGCGACCTCAAGGACAGGCAAGCGGGTGGCTCCTCGGTCGCCCGACGCAAGGCCGCCGCCCCCTGACTGGCCTCTCCTAGGGCGGCCGGTGTTGGAGCATGCGTTTCACATTCCTTGATTTGAGAATAATAAATTCCGAATGTATTTAATCATAGTTTGTTTATAGTGTGCAGAAATAACAAGTATATTAATTTTATGGATGTGATGTGGAGAAAAAAGACGAGTTCTGAAAATAGAGATATTGCGGGCGATATCTTTCTACCGCTTGCGATATCATGGATGATGTCAGCCTTGCGTTAGCCATGTCCTGCACAATCCAACAATCCAACGACGACGCGCATGATTCTGCAGTATTGCCCTGCGATTGTGAGTTATCGCATGTGATGTCCCCATGATCATCCACATTCATCGTCTTTACGGCACGATCACCTCAGGGTGGCACACGTGGCAGCACGAAGAGATACCGCCATCGACATCTAGATATCGTCGGCGATAACGCTGATTTCGATAAAGGTAGAAAGTTCGTGTGATCATCTTTACACATCTCCTGGAGCTTTAATTCTACGCACTCTCTGCAAATTGTTCTCTGAATTCAGACAACTCCCAACTTCCTTCAAAGTTCATGAGCAAAGAGAAGACTTTTGCGTGCTTCAACTCTGGTGATCTTCACAGTAATCCATCATCTCCTTCAGAGCTCTACATTAAAGGGATTTTAATTTCAGATTTCTTTTTGTAATCTTTCTTTTATTCTTTGTAATTGGTATAGAATTCGCCGCCTTGTGAGTGATGACTAGATCCTTGTACGGTTAAAGGGGACAGATCAGCGATCCGTGGACTGGTGGAACGCGCAGAATGCCAGAAAAGGAAACGCTAAATTAGGATATCGTCCGACGATAGTGACCATCACCCGGCGATAGCGGCCGTAAATTTGGAAACGGTTGTCTCCTTTCCTTTCCAGTGCGGGACAGTTGGCGGAGACGGCATTATATTAGGATATTGCATGGCGATATCGATTACCGCAAGGCGATGGCGTTAAAAATGATATAAATGAGATTTTTTTCTCCTGATGGCGGAGCTTAAATCCTAGAAGGTCGAGAGGCACTATCTTATCGTCCATATTGCTGAGAGCCACCATCCAAGAAGGAGAACTCTCTCCCTCTTGCACGAACGAAGTTGATCTTTGGAGAAGGAACACTAGAACGAGATTCAAAAGACGATTGTGTGCCCAAGCCACGAGAATCAAAAGCATCGATCTTTCGCCGCCTCTAGAGATTTATTTTTGAGGGAGCAAAATTACTATTCTATATTTTCTTTATTTCTTCGTTCTAACATTTGTATCTTGTGATTAGTGTGGGAGAAATCGACCTGGGAGATCATCGAACTCCTGGGAGGAGTTCGTGGTGAGAGTATCTAGTGTCGACTAAGTCCACCTATGGGGGGGGGGGAATAGGTCTCGTGCAGTCTTTTGCGGAATTTAAATAACCTGCACAAATAACAAACACAGCACAGAAAAACACACAAGCAATTATAGTGGTTCCCCGATTTGGGTACGTCCACTCTCCCCCTTCGACCTATCTCCCACCAAGGGACGACTCGGTCACTTCACCAAACGGATTGAAATCCAATTCTCACACTACGGAAGGCTCCCTTCCAACCGAAGGAGTCACTACGCCTCCACCACGGGTTGCACCCAACCCTTACAACTAGGAATCACTATTCCTTTACAATAAAACTAAAATAGAATGTACAAGAAATACAAACTACACTTGTGGAGAATCTGATGTCCTTCTTCGTTCGTTGAAGCGTTCTTGATGAAGACGAAGAGTCCACGACCAGAGCACTCTCTTGGAGAGGATCTTGACAAGATCGGCGGCGGCAAGTGAATGCGGCGGTGATGCTCTGTAGATCCAAACTTCTTGACGAAGCAAGCAAGGTCTATCAATGATCTCAATCGGATCGGTCGTCTAATTCGATTCAGAATGAAGAGCTAACTTCGTTCAACAAATCGAGAGACAAGGGATCTCGAGAGAGAAGCGTGAGACGCTATACTTAGCCTCGGTCCTGTCGCCGGACGATCAAAGAGGATCTAAGATCTGTGGCGGCGACAACTTGCGAGCGGCGACGACGACGGAAGGATTTCCGCGATCGGCTAGGTCACGCTCGGCGGCTTTGATTTCTCGTGTAAGATTGCTGTCGATGTTCGAAATAAGCGAGTATATATACTGTAGAACAACTCTAAATGACCGTTGTGTGGCCCACAAGAAGAAACTCTAGGCCCGGTCAAAACAGCGCACAACATCTTGTTTCGGTCCAGCGAACAGAGCGAATTTGTCTAAGGCAAATTCGGCGAGAATCATTGATGATTCTCGACGAAGTCGGCGGGAATCACTCATGATTCCTGTCAAATTTGCCTTAGCAGATTCCAGTTGAAATACTTGTCATCGAGAGGAAATCGGCGAGAATCAAGATCATTCTCGACGAATCGGCGGGAATCAAGATCATTCTCGACGAATCGGCTAGAAACAGTCGTCGATTCTGCCTTAGCAGAATTCTTCAAGGAGGACAGTAAGCCAGATGAAGTCGGCGGGAATCGGCGAGTGATTCTCGACGATTCGGCGAGAATCACTAGTGATTCCCGTCGAATCGGCGAGAATCACTTAGTGATTCCCGTCGATTTTTACTTAGAAGATTTCTTCTTCCTTCCTCTGAACTTGGTCTTTGACCCATCTTTGCTCCTATTCTGCTCTTGATCTATCTCGACCCTGTACTTGAAAATAAGTATACTCCAATAGAGAGAGCACACATGAGTCAAACACACTGATCTGTTCAATGAGGGATTACATTGCGCAGACCCGTGTATATTGACCAACTGCACCCTGACATTGGTGTGTACTTAGCATGGAATAGCTGCAAGCACAACTTGATAGAAAGTCATCAAATACACTGTCAATTCAACTTAGCTTGTTCAGGGGCTTCTTCAAATCAGGTACATTGTGGATACAATACCCAACAATCTCCCTCTATTTGAAGAAGCTTAAACCCTACAAGCTAAGGTGAATAGAACATATGGGAATAAAAATCATAAACTAAGAATTCAGTTGAGAGTGAAATTCATTACCATTTTCTCCTGAGAGCATACATAACGTTGGCAGCCACCTTAGCCTTAGCCGAGAGGGTAATCTCCCCCTTTTCGGCTTCTGCAAATTTGGGACTTCACCTGGAGCCACATGCTCCCCCTCAGCTCTTGCATCTGTGCTCGAGCTTGAGTTCCTTGCTGATGCTCCCCCTTGATCCAAGAGCCTTGAGCCTTACAGTCTTCACTCTTTATAGTTCAGCATGCCGAGTTAAGTTTTGAAGAGACTGAACTTGGCCTCGTCTAGGGGCTTCGTGAAGATATCTGCAACCTGCTTATCCGTGGGGACATAGCAGAGAGATATATCTTTGTTCTCCACATGCTCTCGAATGAAGTGATAGCGCACTTCAATATGCTTTGTTCTGCTGTGCGACACAGGATTGTTCGTAATTTCTATTGTGCTCGAGGAGTCGCAATACATCGGAACTTCGCTGAACTGTAAGTCATAATCTTTGAGCTGATTTCTGATCTATAGAAGTTGTGCGCAACAGCTGCCTGCTGAGATGTACTCAGATTCAGCCGTAGAGGTTGCGACACAATTCTGCTTTTTACTGTTCCATGAAATAAGCCTTCTTCCGAGGAATTGGCACGTCCCGGAAGTGCTTTTCCTATCATCCCTTCTTCTTGCAAAGTCAGCATCTGAAAAGCCTATCAGCTCGACATCATTGTTTCTTGGGTACAACAAGCCAAGATTTGGTGTACCTTTAAGGTATCTAAGAATTCGCTTTGCAGCGACATAATGAGATTCCTTAGTGTTCACCTGATATCTGGCACAAACGCATGTGGAAAACATAATATCCGGTCTACTAGCAGTAAGGTAGAGCAGGGATCCAATTATGCTTCTGTATTTGGTTTCATCAAAAGGTTTCCCTTTCTCATCCTTGTCCAGAGACACAGTGGATCCCATTGGAGTCCTCATAGAGGTTGCATTCTTCATTCCGAATTTCTTGAGGAGTTCATTTGCTAACTTCGTCTGAGAGATGAAAATTCCATCCTCAGACTATTTCACTTGAAGTCCCAAGAAATAGTTTAGCTCTCCCATGCTGCTCATTTCAAACTTTCCTTGCATAAGTTTAGAAAACTTTTTGCAAAGATTATTATCCATTGGGCCGAATATTATGTCATCGACATAGATTTGCACCAGCAAGATCTTGTCTTTGACTTTCCTAAGAAACAATGTCTTATCTATCTTTTCCCTCGAGAACTTGTTCTCAAGAAGAAAACTAGACAGAGTCTCATACCAAGCTCGAGGAGCTTGTTTTAAGCCATATAATGCTTTGTTAAGAAAATAAACATGATTAGGGAATGTAGGATTGACAAAACCTGGGGGTTGCGCGACATATACTTCCTCTTTCAAGTTTTCATTTAGGAACGCAGATTTCATGTCCATCTGATAGACAGTGAATCCTTTGTGAGAAGCATACGTCAGGAACAATCTGATCGCCTCGAGCCTTGCAACTGTGCAAAGGTTTGGTCGAAGTCAATCCCCTCCTCCTGTCTGTAACCTTGAGCCACCAGCCTGGCCTTGTTCTTTATGATGACACCGTGTTCATCCAGTTTGTTTCTAAAGATCCACTTGGTGCCGATCACATTCTGGTTCTTTGGTCTGGGAACAAGCATCTAGACGTTGTATCGTTCGAATTGATGCAGTTCATCTTGCATGGCCAATATCCATGACGCATCTTTGTTCGCTTCATCGAACTTCTTTGGCTCAACCTGTGACAGAAAACTAAGGTGCAAAATCTCGTTAATTGTACCTTTCCGAGTTCTGACACCGTCACGAGGATCTCCTATGATCTGATCTCTGGGATGATCCCTCATGTGTCGGAGCTCTAGGAGTCTGGCATCTGGAGCTCTGACAGCTTCTTGAGCTTCTCCTTATTCTGGGAGAGTTTCTCCATCCTGATTGTCAACTTCTCCAGCTGGCGTCGAGGTGGAAACCTTGACGTACTTGTGAGTTGCACCTTTTGCAGTCTCATCGAGACTTAGCTGTTCAAGCCTTGCACCTGCATCCTCAAGAATGCCACTGGAAGAATTGCTATGAAGCAAGCTTCCTTCATCAAAAGCAACATTATGGACTCCTCTACCACTAGGGTTTTCTTATTGAAGACCCTATATGCCCGACTACGGCTACTATAACCCATGAATATGCCTTCGAAGTATTTTTCTCCGAATTTAGTACGTGGGTACTTCCCATTATTAAGTACATAGCATTTGCAGCCAAAAATCCTTAAATAGGACATGGTCGGTTTCCTGCCTTTCAATAGCTCATAAGGCGTCTTACGATGATTCTTGTTGATCAATGCTCGGTTCTGCACATGATAAGCCGTATTGACAGCCTCTTCCTAGAAGTACTCTGGAAGAGAAGCGTCATTCAACATTGTCGTACATGCCTCAATGAGCGTTCTATTTCTTCTCTCTACAACTCCGTTTTGCTGAGGAGTACGCGGGGAGGAAAACTCATGAAAGATGTCATGTTCTTCACAGAATTCTGTCATAGCACCAGACTCGAATTTTGTTCCATGGTCACTTCTGATCTTGACCACGGAGCAGTTAAGTTCGTTCTGAATCTGCTTGACAAAATTAGTGAAGATGTCAAACGTATCTGACTTTCGTTTCAAGAAGAACACCCACGTAAATCGAGAGTGATCATCAACAATCACTAGCGTATACGATTTGCCTCCTAAGCTATGAACTTGCACTGGACCGAACAAGTCCATATGCAGAAGATAAAGACATCTGGAGGAGTCTTTGTCTGCAATGCCCTTAAAGGTAGCCCGAGTCTGTTTGCCCTTCTGGCATGCAGGGCTATCTTTGATGCACTTAATAGTAGGGGCATCCCTTACAAAGTTCTTAGAAAACAACATATTAATTGTCTTGAAATTAATATGTGCTAATCTCTTGTGCCATTATTCACAAAGAGATGCACTTCCTTTTGCTACTAGGCACACGAGGGTAGAAGAATCTAAGCTAAGAAAATCTAAACAAAATATATTTCTGCTCCTAATGCCAGTTAATACCGTCTCCGAAGAGGCACACGATATTATAAAGCACTTATCCTTGCAGAACTTAACGTTGTATCCTTTATTACACAACTGGCTTACACTGATCAGGTTATAGTTTAACCCTTCAACATAGGCCATGTCAGTGATAGAGAATACACCATTGGATATCATACCATAACCTCTGGTGACTCCTCGATCAGATCCTCCAAAGATGACTTTGAGTCCATTTTTGACTGGGGAGTAATCACGCAACAGGCTTCTTGTCCTGGTCATATGTCGGGAACATCCACTGTCCAAGTACCAGATAGGCTTTTTGGTGGCCTTTGGACATACCTGCAAAACAAAATCAGTTTCCCTTAGGAACCCAATTGAACTTGGGTCCTAGATTCCTTATTAGCACACTCCCCCTCTGATGGTCAACCCTACGAGTGGTCGGCCTCGCATTGCTAATATGAGGAGTCTCGTTGTATCTTGGATTAAACCAGCAATCCACAACAAAGTGACCAACTTTGCCACAACACCAACAATCAAATCTGTTGTACCTTTTCCTAGGCTCCTGCTTCACCCTTGGAACGGTGGGTCCAGCCGGGGTCTGTGATCTGGAGGTGGAGGCATCATGATGACAGCAGTCACATGATTTCTTCACCTCCTGTTCCTTCAGTATAACAGGCTTGGCTTTTTGTGCCTGCTTCCTATTATGGCCGCTAGAGAAGTGGCCATAATCCTCCACTAGGATTTCCTCATAAGGTGCCTTGAAGACACTCTCACCATAGTTACGGGGGAAGGCCCAACCATCATACCGGCTCTTGGGCTTTTCAAACGAGGGCCAAAAAAAGTGGCCATAGGTTGAATCAAAGTCCTGCTCATTGTAAGGAAAGCTAGACTTCTTGAATAAAATAGGATTGAGAGGGGCATTTCCCTTTTCTGCAGCAGAGGCCTTCTTGGCAGCCTTATTTTTCCTCTGCTTTTTGTTTCTCCTTGATGATTTACCAGGCATACCCACATGCCCTAAGCCATCCCCCTTAGCCTGAGCAGAGAACTCATCAACTAGAGGAAGAACGGTCTTGGGCATGGAGAAGCTTTTGATAATCTTCCTTTCCGCAGCAAGTTATTCTTCCAACTTGTTGATTTCTTCATGTTTCTGGTCAAGGAGCCTTAGAGACTCTGAGTGCTCAGAAGTCAGGCCCAGGTGTTCCTGTCGGAGAGAGATCAAGCTAGTGATCTCTTCTCTTAGGGACACACCCTCAGCCTTAAGGAATTTGACTTCCTTTTTCTGAGCCCTAAGCCTCTTGCGGCATTCCTCAAAGGTATTGAGTAGAAGCTCATACTTTTCGAGGAGCTCAGCTTCACGGGCAGATGGGCTGTCCTCGAGATCATCATCAGGAGACTCAGAGTCAGAGTTAGAGAGGGGGGTACGATCTTTTACCTTCCCAGTAAATGGGGGCATTCTCCTTTTGAGTCAGAGCGACCCACTAGCCCGAAGTAGGCTTCCTCATCATCACTGGAGTCTGAGGAATCAGACTCACTCATTGTCTTTGGCTTTTGGCTATATAGCTCCTCTCCTTATTCTTATCTCTAGAGGACCTGTGCTCCTCTCCCTTCCCCTTATCTCTTTTGCTTTGGTGGCATTCAGTGACGACGTGGCCTGGCTTATTACATCCAAAGCAAATAATGTCATCAGAGCAATGTTTGTTCGGTTTGGATTCATACATGTCAGAAGAATAATTCTTCCTCTAATGTCTGGAGGAGGATCCGTCTCTCTTTCTTTGATTCCTCAACTTGAGAAACTTCTTGAACTCCCGAGTGATGAGGGAGAAGTCTTCTTCAGATAGCTCTGAGCTGGAAGAGCATGGCTCAGAGTCTTCTTCCTCATCCTTTTTTCGAGAGCGGGACGAGGCTGCACCCTTGCCTTTTCTTGAGTGATTGGCTTTTAGGGCCACAGTCTTCTCTCTGGCAGCGGCTTTATCGACTTCTTCTTCAGCTTTTCTGGTGTTCAGCTGAAGCTCATAGGACAGTAGTTTCCCAAACAGAATCTGGGGATCAGTTTCTCCCAGCCTGCCAAATTCTCTGATTGCGCAGATCTTGGTGTCTCATTCCTTAGTAAGGAATCTAAGGAATTTTTCATTAAGTTCACCATCGGTGAACACTCTGCTATAGCCCTTCAGGGCATTGACGATCTTCAGGAAGTTCTCGAAAGTTACTCCGATTTCTTCCTTGGGACCTTTCCTGAAGGCCTCGTACTTCTGGTTAAGAAGGGATCTTTGATCATCCTTTACTTCATCAGTGCCTTCCATCAGGATGATTAGGCAGTGCCATATGTCCTTGGCAGTCCTGCAGTTACAGAAAATCTGCATCATGGAATCATCGACGGCGCTTACCAGAATGTTCTGAGCTTTCTTTTCAAGTCCGACAAGCACCATCTCATCCTTATCCATTTCGGAAAGTTTCTTGGGCACTTGCTTGGTTGGATCAATGGTGGAGGCCTTAGTGGGGATATAAGGTCCCTCCTCCATTATTATGAAGAGTCGGGGGTCGACTGCTTCCATGTAGTACCTGATCCTTTCCTTCCAGATAGGAAAGTTCAGCTTGGTGCACACTGGGATCTTCCCTGAATACTTGAGTCCTTCTATTTCAGAGATCTTCTTTCTTCTTGACACAAAACACGGGATCTTACTCAAGGTGTTAACCGTATTGACGAGTAACCTCCCTCTGATACCACTTGAGAGTATCTAGTGTCGACTAAGTCCACCTATGGGGGGGGGGGAATAGGTCTCGTGCAGTCTTTTGCGAATTTTAAATAACCTGCACAAATAACAAACACAACACAGAAAAACACACAAGCAATTATAGTAGTTCCCCGATTTGGGTACGTCCACTCTCCCCCTTCGACCTATCTCCCACCAAGGGACGACTCGGTCACTTCACCAAACGAATTGAAATCCAATCCTCACACTACGGAAGGCACCCTTCCAACCGAAGGAGTCACTACTCCTCCACCACGGGTTGCACCCAACCCTTACAACTAGGAATCACTATTCCTTTACAACAAAACTAAAATAGAATGTACAAGAAATACAAACTACACTTGTGGAGAACCTGATGTCCTTCTTCGTTCGTTGAAGCGTTCTTGATGAAGACGAAAAGTCCACGACCAGAGCACTCTCTTAGAGAGGATCTTGACAAGATCGGCGGCGGCAAGTGAATGCGGCGGTGATGCTCTGTAGATTCAAACTTCTTGACGAAGCAAGCAAGGTCTACCAACGATCTCAATCGAATCGGTCGTCTCAATCGATTCGGAATGAAGAGCTAACTTCGTTCAACAAATCGAGAGACAAGGGATCTCGAGAGAGAAGCGTGAGACGCTATACTTAGCCTCGGTCCTGTCGCCGGACGATCAAAGAGGATCTAAGATCTGCGACAGTGATAACTTGCGAGCGGCGACGGCGACGGAAGGATTTCTGCGATCGGCTAGGTCACGCTCGACGGCTTTGATTTCTCGTGTAAGATTGCTGTTGATGTTCGAAATAAGCGAGTATATATATTGTAGAACAACCCTAAATGACCGTTGTGGGGCCCACAAGAAGAAACTCTAGGCCCGATCAAAACAACGCACAACATCTTGTTTCGGTCCAGCAAATAGAGCGAATTTGCCTAAGGCAAATTCGGCGAGAATCATTGATGATTTTCGACAAAGTCGGCGGGAATCACTCATGATTCTCGTCGAATTTGCCTTAGCAGAATTCCAGTTTAAATACTTGTCATCGGGAGGAAATCGGCGAGAATCAAGATCATTCTCGACGAATCGGCGGGAATCAAGATCATTCTCGACGAATCGGCGAGAATCAGTCATCGATTCTGCCTTAGCAGAATTCTTCAAGGAGGACAGTCAGACAGATGGATTCGGCGGGAATCGGCGAGTGATTCTCGACGATTCGGCGAGAATCAAGTGATTCCCATCGAATCGGCGAGAATCACTTAGTGATTCCCGTCGATTTTGACTTAGAAGATTTCATCTTCCTTCCTCTGAACTTGGTCTTTGACCAATCTTTGCTCCTCTTCTGCTCTTGATGTATCTCGACCCTGTACTTGAAAATAAGTACACTCTGTTGAAGTTGAGACCGGGCGGTCTGTCGGTCTGGCTTGGCGGGTTATTGACCGGGCGGTCTGGCGGTTTGCCTTCAGCGGGTTGGTTGCTGTGTTGAGGTCTGAGGTCCAAGCGGTCTAGCGGTCTGTTACTGGCGACCAGGAGACCGGGCGGTCTAACGGTCTCTCTTGGCGGCTTGTCTCTCTCTCTGGCAGTGGCCGAGCGGTTAGCCCTTCTGTCTAACCGCGCGGCTTGTTCCGGTCTGTTGTTCTAGCCGCCCAGATTCTTTTGTATAGTTTTAGTCCCACATCTCTTATTTGTATTCTCTCTTCTCTCCTCCATTCTATATAAGGGAGGCCATACCTTTGTAATAGATACCTTTTTCTGATAATAAAATTTCAGTTATACCATTTCCGGCTTGTTTTAGTTCGCTTCTAACATGGTATCAGAGGAATCGATCCTTTCCTCCTGATTCTGTGCTTCTCTCTGTCCGCGCGGCTTGCTTCTCCGGCTTGCGCCCTGTCCGCGTGGTCTCCTTGTCGTTGCCCTCTGTGTGCGCGACCTGTTGCCTTGTTCGCCGCGACCTGTTGCCTAGTTCGCCGCGACCTATTGCCGTGTGCCTTGCCCTCTCTCGTGCTTCTGTTCGAGCGGACTGTCTGCTTGCCGCTCGACTTCTTCCCCTTTGCTTGTTACTGCGGCTTGGTCGTGGTCTCTCTGGCCGCTGGTGTCTGACATCCTGACCGCTGCAGTTCCTCTTCTGCCTATCCGCGCGGCTTGTTTTCTAACCGCGCGGCTTCCTGTTGGATTGCTCTTATGGCTCTTTCTGATGCTTCTACTGCCACCACTCCTGCTGCCACCTCTGTAGCCAATCCGGCTCCTCCTACTCCTTCCGGGAACCTTGGCACCGTTTCCAAGCTTGTCGGCTCCAACTACCCGGATTGGAGCGTCTCTTTCACCTTTCTCCTTCGCTCGCAACGCAAACGCCACCATCTCGTTGATGACCCTCCTCCTACCACTTCCCCTCTCTTTGATGACTGGGATGCGAGTGACGCTCTTGTGCGTACTTGGCTCGCCAACAGTCTATCCGATGAATGCCTTCCCGTCATCCGTCATGATGAGACGGTGAAGGCAGCTTGGCTTCATCTTGCTGCTTTGTATTCCAAAGGGGCTCAGACGTCCCGCATCTATACGTTGTATGCGGACCTCTTTGCCCGGCCTACCTTGTCTCCTGCTGCTGCATACCAACAAGTTCAAGCTCTTGGGGCTGAGATTCTTCAGAATCGCCCTTTTTCTGCGGATCTGGCTCAACAACACAAGCACTTCCAGGAGCTTCTGGTTGTGTGTTATCTGCTTCGTCTTCCTGACACTTATGACATGATCCGCCAACAAATTCTGGGTGAGGCGGAATCCCCTACCTTAGATGCCACCGCTGCTCGCATCGCCGCTGTCACCTCTCTCCTTCAGCGCCCGCTTCTACCCGCTCCTTCTCCTCCGGATAACTATGCTCATCAAACTCAGCGGAGTGGCTCTGGTAGCCGCAGTCATCAGTCTGGCGGACGTCCTTCTTCCCGCTATCTCTGCTCTCACTGCGGCCGCACCGGACACACTCTTGACCGCTGCTGGACAAAACATCCCCATCTTCGCCCCTCGGGTGACTCTTCCGCCTCTTCTTCCAAACCGTCTGCTTCCGTGGTCACATCATCAGGTAGTGCCCATGTAGTCACTCAAGGTAAATGGCTTATCGACTCCGGTGCTACTAATCATATGACGGGCAATCCTCAGTGCTTCTCTCTCCTCGAACAGCATGATCGGTTGCCCCCGGTCCTCATTGCAGACGGTTCTCCCTCCCCGGTTCATGGGTCGGGAGTGGTTCATGTTACTCCGTCCCTTCGGCTAGAGGACACTCTCTATGTGCCCAAGTTTCCGTGCAATCTGTTATCGGTTACTTCTTTGTGCAAGCAGCTTCAATGTTCTGTAACGTTTACTCCTTCTTCTTGCTCTTTTCAGGATCCGAGCTCCCAGCGGACGATTGCTACTGGGACTGAGAGCGGCGGCCTCTACTTCCTCGACAACGTTTCCGCTTTGTCCGCCTTCTCTTCTTCTTGTACGGATCTTCTCCAGTGGCATCTCCGTCTCGGTCATCCTCCACCACGGCTTCTGCATCAGCTTCTGCCCCACCTCCCTCCCTCCACTACTCCTCTCCACTGCGAAGCATGTCAACTTGGCAAGCATCATCGTTCCTCCTTCCCGTCGAAGCAAGGTCGGGGCTCTACCCGTCCGTTTGATCTAGTCCACTCAGATATCTGGGGACCTGCTCCTACCCTTACTATTGGTCGGGGTAGTTCTTATTTTGTAACTTTTATTGATGATTTTTCTAGATGTACTTGGGTGTATCTCTTACGAGATCGCTCTGAACTTTTTAATGTATGGACCTCCTTTTATCATTTAATCAAAAATCAGTTTGGTGTTAGTGTTAAAACTTTTCGCTCTGATAATGCAAAAGAATACTTAAGTCATGCTTTTACCTCTTTCTGTGTACAACATGGCATTATTCATCAGACAAGTTGTGTCTATACGTCCCAACAAAATGGGGTGGCGGAACGCAAAAACCGTCACCTCCTCGATGTTGCTCGCATATTAATGACTCAAATGCATGTCCCTCGCTCATATTGGGGCTATGCTGTTCTTCTTGCTTGCTATCTCATCAATCGCATTCCCTCCTCCGTTCTCCAGGGAAAAACCCCTTTTTCCATCCTTTATCCTAGCAAGGAGCCTTTTCCTCTCCCTCTCCGAATCTTTGGGTGCACTGCTTTTGTGCATGTCCCATCTGCCACCCGTGATAAGCTCTCCCCTCGCTCCACCAAATGTGTTTTTCTGGGGTACTCGGTCACTCAGAAAGGCTACTGCTGCTTTGATCCTGTTCTTCGTAAACAGTTTGTCTCCGCTGACGTTACCTTCTTCGAGAATGCCTCCTACTTCTCGGATGACTCCTCTTCTCTTCCTCCCACCTCGGATTCTCCTGTTATTCCGTTCGTTCCCTCGTCTCCTACTGCGATATCCGCTCCTCCTCCGTCTCCGCCCACTCCTCTCCCTCCGCCTCTCTCTCCGCCTCCATCTCCCTCATCTCCGCTGCCATCGCTCTCTCCTCCCGGGCCAGCTCTCTCTGCCATAGATGCTCTGGATGCCGAGGAGCACGCCGACCTGGATCTTCCTGTAGCTCTTCGCAAAGGGGTGCGGACGTGTACCCTACACCCCCTTGCTGCTGTTGTTTCATATGATCGTCTTACCCCTTCTCGCAGGGCCTTTGCACTGGCTATCTCTGCTACTACCACACCTCGTTCCTACCAGGAGGCCCTGGCCATTCCTCACTGGAAGCTGGCCATGGATGAGGAAATGGCGACCCTCACAGAGCGGGGTACCTGGACTCTTGTCCCTCCTCCCCTTGATACAGATGTTGTTGGCTGTCGATGGGTCTTTGTAGTCAAGTTTGGCCCAGATGGCACTGTAAACCGTTACAAAGCTCGTCTGGTGGCTAAGGGCTTTACTCAAACCTATGGGGTGGATTACTTTGACACCTTCTCTCCCGTGGCTCGTCTCAGCACTATACGGGTCCTTCTCTCTGTGGCAGTCAACAAAGACTGGCCCCTTTCCCAGCTGGATATCAAGAATGCCTTCCTTTATGGTGATCTTCAGGAGGCCGTCTACATGGAGCAACCTCCAGGGTATGTTGCTCAGCGGGAGACACGAGTCTGCCGGCTACAGAAGGCAATCTATGGCCTCAAGCAGAGCCCTCGAGCTTGGTTTGACAAATTCAGCGGCATCGTGGCGGCCGTTGGTTTTGCTCGCAGCGCTGCTGATCACTCTCTATTTATTCGCAAAACCTCTTCGGGACTGGTGGTTCTTGCAGTATATGTGGATGATATTCTTCTCACTGGTGATGACCAGGAAGGGGTAGCCTTGACAAAGCGGCATCTTCGCCAACATCGAGTCACGAAAGATATGGGTTCTTCGAAGTACTTTTTGGGGATCGAAATCTCTCGGAAGCCCAACTCTTTAGTCCTCTCTCAGCGTAAGTATGCTCTTGATATTTTAAAAGAAGCAGGATTGACTGGGGCCAAACCTGTCCGATGTCCCATGGCTGTTGGAGAAGACAAAACCTGGACAGATGGTTCGCCTCTTCTTTCAGATGCTTCGCGGTACAGGCGTCTAGTTGGTAAGCTCATATACCTCACCGTGACTAGGCCCGACATCTCCTATGCTGTGGGCAAGGTGAGTCAATTCATGCAAGCTCCCAGGGAGTGCCATCTACAGTCCGCCTTGCGGATCTTGGAGTACGTCAAAGCAGCCCCTGGGAAAGGATTGCTCTTTCAGAAGAATGATCATCTGAGGGTTGAAGCTTACTCAGATGCGAGTTACGCTGATGACAAAGGGGACCGCAAGTCTACCTCCGGTTTCTGTACCTTTGTTGGGGGCAATCTGGTAAGTTGGAAGAGCAAGAAGCAATCTGTTTTCTCCAGGTCCAGTGCTGAAGCTGAGTATCGGAGTATGGCATCGACCACTTGCGAGCTAAAGTGGCTAGGGGCTCTCATGTTGGATTTAGGAGAGGTCTACAACCATCCTCTACCTATGTTCTGTGACAACAAGGCTGCTATATATATCTCCAAAAATCCAGTCTTCCATGAGAGAACCAAACACATTGAGGTCGACTGTCATTTCATTCGTGAAGAGATTCTGAAGGAACAAATTTGCACTCCCTTCGTCACGTCTGAAAAAGAGCTGGCTGACATCTTCACCAAGCTAGTATCCGCCTCATTTCTTCATATATGTGACAAGCTGGGCATGATCGACATATATGCTCCAGCTTGAGGGGGAGTGTTGAAGTTGAGACCGGGCGGTCTGTCGGTCTGGCTTGGCGGGTTATTGACCGGGCGGTCTGGCGGTTTGCCTTCAGCGGGTTGGTTGCTGTGTTGAGGTCTGAGGTCCAAGCGGTCTAGCGGTCTGTTACTGGCGACCAGGAGACCGGGCGGTCTAACGGTCTCTCTTGGCGGCTTGTCTCTCTCTCTGGCAGTGGCCGAGCGGTTAGCCCTTCTGTCTAACCGCGCGGCTTGTTCCGGTCTGTTGTTCTAGCCGCCCAGATTCTTTTGTATAGTTTTAGTCCCACATCTCTTATTTGTATTCTCTCTTCTCTCCTCCATTCTATATAAGGGAGGCCATACCTTTGTAATAGATACCTTTTTCTGATAATAAAATTTCAGTTATACCATTTCCGGCTTGTTTTAGTTCGCTTCTAACACACTCCAATAGAGAGAGCACACATGAGTCAACACACTGATCTGCTCAACGAGGGATTACGTTGCGCAGACACGTGTATATTGACCCACTGCACCCTGACATTGGTGTGTACTTAGCATGGAATAGCTGCAAGCACAACTTGATAGAAAGTCATCAAATACACTGTCAATTCAACTTAGCTTGTTCAGGGGCTTCTTCAAATCAGGTACATTGTGGATACAATACCCAACACGTGGGAAATCAGTCTGGGAGGTAGTCAGATTTTTGGGAGGAATTTGCGGAAGTCGTCCTGGGAGGACCTCTAGATCTAGGACATCTAGTAGGCTCGTTGATCTTCTTGGGAAGAAGTGAGAGAGCCAAACGGTCCTAGTTGAGGGTCGGTATAGACACCAAAAAGCATTTGAATCACCCTCTCCAATCTTCGACGTCATGAAGATCTAGTTCAAATTTTTGTAAACCATATTTTGTTTATTTTTAATAAAATTATGTCTACTTGTTTGATTATTAATTTGTGTTTTTTGTGTGTTCTGTGTTGAAAATTTTGAAGTGGGAGTGAAGTGTAGTGGGGCGGTCTTATTGGCCATACCGCACAGACAGCAGAGATTGTCACAGGTTAGGAGGTTAGCCTTTGGCGGATAGCCGGGTTTCGGCTATGTTGTTCTCTCTTGCGGTCTGGTTCAACAAGCACCCTGGAAAGTAACCGAGCGGTTATCCTTGTCTAACTGCGGCTGTTGCGGTCTGGATTGTGAGATCGCACAGTCCGCTTGAAGCTTTCAAGATCTCTGGCTCACAAGAAGGCAAGCGGTTAACACGGTCTGTAGAGGCTAACCGTACAGTTTGTTGGACCTTCTCGAGCGGGTTGATAGCCAGAGTTTGCTGGTGTTGTGGACTTGGTCACGGGTTTGTGAAAAGTCCAGGTTTGCTATGCGTGTTTTTCAAGCAGTCTGACTCTGGTGTCCGCGTTTGTGCGGACAGGTGGTGCTATTCGCGGATTGACGGGCGGTTATCCTAGCGCTATAGGAGGTGATGACACCTCTCATCGTGCCTATAAATAAGAGTCCCTGACTCGTCATAAAAAACAAAAATAGTGAGAACTCAGCTCGCGTTTTGATCCTGCGGTTAAGATTTTCTAACCGGCACGACTAAGTGAAAATGACTCTCTGTGCAAGCTGTGCGACTAGCATCAGACGACTAAGCAACTAGTAGGAAGCTTGGTGTGGAAAAGTTAGTGGTTTATAGTCAACGGTATACAACAGGTCGTAGGTAGGCAGCCTGAAGTCTCTTCCTCGGGGTTATAGTTAAGTCAAGTATTTCTCCCGGTCTATCAGCGGGTTTTGTTCAAGTTCATCAGCATTCAATAACAAGCAGCCCACGCGGCTATTTGTGGTTTAGCGACTTTGATAGTTTTGGCAGACAGGGCTTGCGGTTTGGCGACTTGTGTGGTTACAGCTTATTATCCGCACGGTTTTCCTCTGCTTGTATTTTCAATTTTCATCGGGTACATTGCGAAATCTTGTTCGTAATGTATGTCTTGCCTTGTAAATCATATTTGTGAATTCCAGTTGAGACTCTTGTGATTCTATTGTGTTGATTTCTACTTGGCTTTGATTGTGGTTGAGTGTTCATGCGACCTCTTTTGATTTCCATCTTGAAATTTTACATGATATCAGAGTCAGGTTGTGGAGCTAGCAGTTAATCTACTCAGAAGTCTATCATCTTCTATCAATGAGTTGTTTTAGGACGAAAAAGCTTATAAAGAGGGAAGAATTGTGACGATCCAAATTTTTCACAATGAAATAATTTTAATTATTCCTCGTGATGAACAAGGGCAATACAGATTTTTCTTATTAATTTTTCACATTTTTTGTTTCATTTTATTTAAATTCTCTTTATTTTGTTGATAGGGGTGCCAATAGCCAAGTTTATGTGAGTATTCTTGTGTTGTGTCATATGTGGGCTGGCATTAGTGATTTGGGGTTATTGTTGACTGGGTTTTGTGCCGGCTTATGCATTTGACTCATGGAATTTGATTGGTGGTTAATTGATTTGGTTTTGTATTGACATTTTGTAACAACCCGACTCGTTAAATAACATATAATAAAAGGTTCCCTCGGGGCCCCACATTATATGTCATAAACAGACGATGAGGTCCCAAGTTAATACCAAAATACCACGCATCCTAACTCAGAGCATTCTAGAGAAAGCTTACAAGTTGCACGAACTCAATCCATGAATGTACACTAATATATAAATAACACATTTATATACAAGAACGGGAATGTTAACAAGCACACCGCTCATGGCCTTAAGGCCTTACAAGTTTCTCTTTACAAACATACGACTTCATACATCGGCACGCAGGCCGGCCACACATGAAATCCAAAGCTTCTCACGGCCTTCGAGGGTCTAACAACAACAGTAAGGGCTTCAACCCGCTCAATCCATTTCAGAATCTACAAGGGCAGCACCTGCATATAGACATCCACCCCATGAGTGACAAACAAAGCAACGGTCAGCATTCAGCTGACCAATTATAACGACCCTACCCCTTACCCGGGGCAGTGGTTCTTTCCCTGCATGTATTCCAATCTCAACACATATATACAATACACTTTATCATCACAAACGCAGGCCTTTGTGCCAGACGTCCCGTGCACTCAGGGCACACTTACGGTGTACCATGCTCCTCATGGTTCCACCACTGGTTCGAGGTGTTTACTTGTTGGTCAGGCCTAAGCCTCCAAACCCCTATTTAAGACCTCACACACCCGTCCACTCAGAGGCACGTACCTCATAACAAACTGTGAGCGTTATCAGTCGACCTACCCTCGTAGTGTAACAATCCTAGGGAAATCGCCCCGCTGCATTTCTACCAATCGACCGCTCACCCGATCCTACAACTGAACTTGTTGGGTGGTCCACCCACTCAGAGGTTCTTAACTTATTGGCTATGGGCATCATCTGCCAAACCCCTGTTGGAGGCCTCTCGTACCCACCCACTCTGAGGTGTTCGCTTATAATAATCCGATCAATGAACTTTGTGGGTGTCCTACCCACTCAGAGGTTCTCGCATTCCTTCTCAACACTGGCACATAGTGCCGCTTTCCACTCCATCAATACAGCACGTGCCGAGCATACAACCATAGGATCTATACAAAGCTTCCTTCTCACCATCACAATCGTCCTCACCAATCTACGTAGGTTAACCGATGTATATACGGAGTCTTCTCCGGTTCGCAGTATTACCAATCCAGACATCCATCCAGATGGGCTTCACATAGCATGCCTATGTCGTACTACACATTTCCGGCTCTAGATGCAGACTCAACCGCTGGAATCACTTACGCTCTTCCATCTTTTGATGGAGGATTCCACATATATACATGCATAAATAAATGGCTTCACCTGCCCAAGGAAGAAAGACCGTTACCCTTGACGATCGCTTCGGCGCCATGAAAGAACTAGCCGGAAGGAAAGAACCGTAGCGGCCTTGCCTTCACAACGCTGAACTCGGATCTCGATTTGGACCGCTGAAGCTCCACCGGCGGTCGGAAAGCTTCTCCTTCTTCCCTCCTTGCTCTCCTCTCTCTCTCTTCACTTAGAAAGAGAATGGTCAATATGAGAATGAGATATTCATCTCCATTCTTGGCCTTATAAGAGCAGGGATGATCTGGGACCACAGGATCCAATAGAAGGGAACTAACGGCCTCGATTGCTTTGAAAAGCATCTAAATAGAGCTGACACGGCTTGTGACACGCCCGTGTCACAGGTCGTGCCCCTTGAGCGGCTACAGAACCGACTCAATCTGGAATAGAACACGGGCTACGACTCGCCCGTGTCACTCTCTGACACACCCAAGTCAACCAGTACACGGTCGTGTGGATGGTCGTGTCACCTCAGCAACACAAGGCTGAAACACCCGAGAAGGACACGGCTAAGGCACACGCCCGTGTCCTCGGTCGTGTGCTCAACACGCCCCTGTGACACGCCTGTGTCATGGGCCTTGTACCACACTCAACGCCACTCAACGCCACGCCACTCAACGCCACTCCACTCAACGCCACTCAACGCCACTCAACGTCACTCGATGCCACTCAACGCCACTCCACTCAACGCCGCCCGAGCAGGACACGCCCTGGGACACGCCCGTGTCCCAGGCCGTGTGTACCGGACACGCCCTGGGACACGCCCGTGTCCCAGGCCGTGTGCACCGGACACGCCCTGGGACATGCCCGTATCCCAGGATGTGTCACCCAGTCTGAACCCATTTTGGGACTTAGGGTTTTTGGGGTGTTACAATCCTCCCCTCCTTATAGAAATTTCGTCCCAAAATTTAGCGCAACGACAATGGTAACACAACAATGCAATCGATGCACTATTAACCAAAATGATCTGGGGTTACTCTCCCCTTGTTCTCGCACCAACAAAAGTGATTTCACAAACACACGTTGTTGGTTCCCTAGTTTTGATTTGGGCCATGTCATCTCAATTAGGCTTAATTGACCCAAGAATTATCTATGGTCAATGGTTAGACTAAAGGTTAGTCTACCCTTAGGTTAGGTTAGTTGAGATTGGATTGAAATGAAAATTGGTTAAGTAGAATTGTGCTCGACGATAGTCGAATATCGCTCGACGATCTTCGATTGGTGATCGACGATCTTAGAGTTATATGAACTCTGAAGTGGGATCGACGATCTGCTTATTCAGATCGACGATCGTGTGGCCTTAGTCGATGATTTCTGTGATGAAAGTTTTTCTTCAGGTCGACGATCTGCTTGTTCAGATCGACGATCTTTGATCTTTGGTCGACGCTTTCTGTCTGCTGTTATCTATATTAATTTCATTTGAATCATTGTTTTTTTCCGCTTGTTTAAGACATATTTTATTCAGAATATTATGCTTAATTTAATGCTTATATTCTTTTGCTTATTTGCAATATTCCTTATGCATTAATTAAGAGATTTGGCAGAATAAAGTCGTTTGTTTTATTAGAGGAAATCGTGTTTTTTTCTACAGCTGTAATATAGCCGTTAGGCTTTGTTTCCTGTGCCAATTTGTAAAGTCAAATTGATAGGATATTTTTAATATCCTTAATTCTTTTTTGGTAATGACAGAAAAGATTACAGGTGTAGTTTCTTTATTTGTTTTATTTTATTATTTGAAAAGTTTTCTAGTGCAGGGCTCGAGGCTTTTTCAAAAGAAGAGAAGTTTCTATATTATCAGTGCAGACGGCTGAAGATAATAACACACATACATACACAGCAGACACAGAACCAGAAATATCAAGAGAAAGAAAAGTTCTTCTTCTTCCTGAGTTCATCCTGTCTTCAGGAAAATCAATATTCAGAGTTCAAGCCTTCAAGAAAAAGAACCTCCCAGATTGCTGAACATTCATTGTTGCAAACTCTCCCAGATTGCAAAAGCTGCTGAACAAGAACATTCATTCAAAATCTAGAGTCTTCTTCAAGGCTGTATCAGAAAGTCATCTCAAGCAATTTGGAGATCCTGCACCCTGAAGCAAAGCTTCTTCCTGGACATTCTCTAAGCCAGGGGGAGCTTTGATTTTCTCAGAGCAATCCACTAGCTTCTCTGAACACAGAGAAGACATCTTCAATTCTCTCTTTTAACCTCCTATAAAAGGGTTTTTACTCCCTTCAAAAGTGAACTATTGGTGGCAGGGCACCTGATCAAAAACCTGTTTGTTTGGTTTTTAGGCATATGATCAAAAGCCTGAAGGATCTTGAGATCTACCTAAAGCAGATCTACTGGTGGCAGGGCATCTGATCAAAAACCTGTAGTGGATTCCTACCAGGGTGGTAGAAGAGTGGATGTACCCAATTGGGGAACCACTATAAAGCTCTTGTATTGTCTGGTTACTTATTTTAACTAATGCTCTGTGGCTGTGATAGTTTTAACTAGGTTGCTAGTTGCTGTGTTAGGATAAAAGCTCAACTTAAACTTCAGTGAGCTTCTCATTTATTCACTACACTCAGTTAGGCTTTAGGTTTAAAGCATTTATTTTTACATTCCGCAAATAGCTCTAAGAGAAGTGTTTAGAGTCTCTTCTTTTTGAATACTCTATTCACCCCCCCCCCTCTAGAGTAGTAAGTATCTTATCCCATCACTTTCAATTGGTATCAGAGGGAGGTTGATTGGTTGAACAGGCTAACACCTGAACCATAAGATCTTGTGATAAGATACTTTGATACCATATGCACTCACATTATATTCATGGCCCAGTACAAAGATTACTCTAGCACCAGACCTCCAGTATGCAACTTAGCCAAGTTTGGCATCTGAAAGGCAAGAATCATACTTTATATGAACTCTATTGATGAAGATATTTTTTATTCTATCTTAACAGGGCCACAAACACCACATACTGCAGCTACTACATCTGTAAATCTCAGTGTAGTGCCACCTCCTGACTATAATGAAACTTACAAGAAGGCCAAGATAGCTGATGCCAAAGCTATGAATATTCTGGCTCAGACTATGTCTGATGAGACATTCCAGAAAGTGGCTTATTGCACCTCAGCAAAAGCCATGTGGGACTCACTGAATCAGATTGTAGCTGGTTCAGCTGATGAGAGGAAGGACAGAAGGTCCAACCTCATATCCCAATATGAGAACTTCAAGAAGGAAGAAGCTGAGATAGTAGAAGTTATGTACACAAGGCTCAGCTCCATTATCAATGAGCTGAGGACACTTGATAAGGAGATCACATTGACAGAAGTCAATGATAAAATATTGATGTGCTTCCCCAGTACATGAGATCTCAAAATATGGCCAATCAAGGAGTCCAGAAGTACAACAGAGATTTCAACTGAAGCCCTCCTTGGCAAGCTCAAATCATTTGAGCAAGTACTGAAGACCAGGGAAGCTGAAGCTGAAGCCAAAGCATCTACTCCAACAAGGAAAGAAAAAAACCCTTGATCTTAAGGTTGATGATGAGTCCAGAGTGACTCAATCAAATGAAGAACTGATGCCACTCTTTGCCAAGAGGTTCAACAAGATGGGCAGAAAGGACAATAGAAGGAAGTCACAAAATATGATGACAAGCCAAGGTATGATAAAACCTCATCTAAAGAAATTGTTTGTTATGGATGCAGGAAGCCTGGACACATTCTCCCTGAGTGTCAAAAGACAAAGCATAAGGAAAGGAGAAAAGAGAAGGAATATGAGAAGCACTATTCCAAGACATCTTCTCACAAATATAAGAAGAAAGAGAAAGGTCTTGTTGCAAAGACCTGGAGTGATACTGAGGAAGACTCCTCTTCCTCCAGCTTCAGTGAAGATGATGAAGAAGAGAAGAAAGCTAAGAAGATTTGCCTTATGACAATTAATGCCTGTAGTAGTAACTCAGCAGTAGAGATGACTGAAGATGAGGAGGATGAATTATCTGATGAAGACCAGGTAATTGCATCTTATGATTTTACCTCTGATGAATTTAAGCATGAATTTAAAACTCTTTGCCTAGATTTACTTAGCTCAGAAAAGGAGATTAAGTTGCTTAGAGATAAACTAGCTGGATCAGAATCTCTATCTAGTGAAAACATTAGGTTAAAATCTAAGCTCACTAGATCATCTGAAGAAATTAAATTTCTTAAATTAGAACTAGCTAAAGCTAAGAGGTTAGAAGATTCACTTAATGGCAAAGCCTCAAGTTGCTAGAAATTACAAACACTACCAACACTAGGACAAACAATAATAAGTTAGGCTTAGGTGCCTCCCCTAGTGAACCCTCATTGCTCCTTGAGTACAATCTTTCTACTCCAGTAAAGTTTGTTTCTGAAAAAGGAATACACAACACTGAGGTTATTCAAAAGGCTAAGAAAACATTAAATAAGATTAAGAGAGACAAAAGGAAACAGAAATTCATAAAAATACAAAAATCATCGAACGCCTATCGACGATCGCTGCATCCATCGTCGAACGACAATCGACGATCTCTGAACTCACCTGCTGGGTACAACTACTTAGCAATGAGTGATCGACGATCTCAGCCTGAGTCATCGAACAGAGATCGACGATCGTGGAATCCAGAATCCTTTTCTGTGAACCAAGATTGACGATCTGGGTACCGATCGTCGAACATCGATCGACGATCAGAACTAAATTTCAAGAATCACACCAATGCTCACAGAAATAATAAGTTTAATAGCAACCCTAGGTCTGCTAATTGGATTATCCCATCTAGGAGATCTCATCCCTTAGGATATCACCCTCAACCTGCATACTCTTTCATTTCTAATTTTTCCTATATGAAGAACAATGGACCCAAGGTTACCTGGGTCCACAATTTTTAATTTATCTTATTGCAGGTGAAGACCTATCCTATCACTCTGTACAAGTGGTATTTGGATAGTGGATGCTCCAAACATATGACTGGAAATAAAGAGAACCTGTCAAGCTTCAAAGCCAAGTTGGGACCAAAGGTAGTCTTTGGTGATTCCAGCTGTGGTCAGACTGAAGGATATGGTAAATTCATCATAGGGTCAGTGACTTTCAAGAAGGTAGCTTATGTCACAGGACTGAAGCATAATCTTATTTCTGTAAGTCAGCTTTGTGATGCTGGCTACCAGGTTTGGTTTTCTAATACTCTGTGCAATATTACTTTGAATAATAAAGTTGTATTAGTAGGCATTAGGCAAGGGAATATTTATCTTGTAGATTTTAAATTCACCTCTTCTGAAATTTGTTTATTTAATGAGATGAGTAGTAATAATACGTTGTGGCATAAAAGGCTAGGTCATGTTAACCTTAGGAATATATCTAGGTTATCTAAATACAACCTTGTCAGAGGTTTGCCCTCTTACCCCTACAAGAAGGAAGGCCTATGCAAGGCAGCATATATTATGATCAGACATTTGCTCCTGTTGCAAGGCTAGAGGCAATAAGGATCTTTCTAGCATATGCAGCCTACATGAAGTTTAAGGTGTTCCAAATGGATGTAAAGAGTGCATTCCTGAATGGAGAGCTAAAGAAAGAGGTGTTTGTTGAACAACTCCCAGGTTTCACTTCTTCAACTTATCCCTCACTTGTTTTTAAGTTGCAAAAAGCTCTGTATGGACTTAAGCAGACTCCTAGAGCATGGTATGAAACTTTAGCTAGTTTTTTATTAGATCATAAGTTTGTTAGATGCATAGTTGATAAAACCCTTTTTATTAAGCACCATAAGGAAAAGATCCCGTTATTTCAAATTTATGTGGATGACATTATATTTGGTTCCACTGATCCCAAATTATGCAAAAGGTTCTCAGACCTAATGCATTCTAAGTTTGAGATGAGTAGTATGGGTGAGCTGTCTTATTTCCTTGGTATCCAAGTGAAACAAGATGCTGATGGCATCTTCATCTCCCAATCTAAATATGCCAAGAAATTGGTAAAGAAGTTTGGGATGACAGATGCTTCTGTAATGCACACTCCTATGGCTACTAATATAGTTATTGATTCTGATGAAAAGGGCAAGCATGTTGATCAGAAAAATTATAGGGCCATTGTTGGTTCCCTATTATATCTAACTGCAAGTAGGCCTGATATAATGTTTGCCACATGCCTCTGTGCTAGATTTCAGGTCAACCCCAAGTAATCTCACTTGACTCTTCTTAAGAGAATCTTAAGATACTTGAAAAGATGCCCAAATTTAGGACTTTGGTACCCAGCTGAATCAGAATTTGAGTTGATTGGATACTTAGATGCTGACTATGCTGGCTGTAGAGTTGACAGGAAGAGCACCTCAGGAACTTGTCAGTTCCTAGGTGAGAGATTAGTCTCTTGGTTTTGCAAGAAGCAGGCTTCTGTTTCAACTTCAACTGCAGAGGCTGAATATATAGCAGCCGCTAGTTGCTGTTCACAGATACTGTGGATTCAAAATCAACTCTTGGATTATGGGTACACACACAAAAACACCAAAATTATGTGTGACAGTACCAGTGCTATTTCCATAGCACAAAATCCTGTGCACAATTCTAGAACTAAGCACATTGATATCAGACACCATTTTCTTAGAGACTGTGTTGATAAGAATAAAATAAATCTCGAGTTTATACCAACAGATCTTCAGAGAAGTGATATATTTACAAAGCCTTTAGATGAACAGAAACATCTATTCTTTTTGAATCAACTAGGCATGATAAATGGATCAGACTAAGTGTAAAAATCTGCTAAGTTGAAATTTGTTCTGAGATCGTCGAACGGTGTTCGAAGATCGTCGAATAGGTTGAGCTTAATCGTCGACCCTCCGTCTACAATAGCTCTTTGCGTTTAGAGACAGGAATCGTCGATCGATGATCGACGACTCTGCTCCGGAAATCGATCGTCGATCGACGATCGACGACTGATTCTCTTGATCTTCATTCAGAGATCGACGACTCTAGTTTTTTTCAAACCGATCGTCTATTTAGGTCTGAAGATCACCGACGGAGCTCGCCTTTTCGTATTCTGCTTCCAGGACTGTTTCGAGCTCTTATCTCGCGCTTTCTCCTCTCTCTTCTTGCGATTCTTCTCGTCGATTCCATGGCGATTTCCTCTACAACTCTGTCCGTGATGAAGTTCGATGCCGGTTTCAGTGTTGATTTCGATTCCTTCAGCGGCTGCGAACAAGTTTTCTGAGAGATGGTGCAGTTATGCGATGATCAAGGTCTCCAAAAGATCATGTCTACAAAAATCAAACTCCACCTATCAGAAATAAAGGAATGGGTTTATACATCTTCTTTCGATGATAAAGCGATGACAGGAACCATCAACGGCGTAGAGGTAATTCTTACTCCCGAAATTCTGACTGAAATCTTTGAGTTAAAGAATGGATCTGAAGAGTATGAGCAAGATACTGCTGAGTATGGTAGGATGCTGTTAGAAATGGGACATGCAGAAGGCATTCCATCTAAGCTCTTGAAAATAAATTTATCTATTGGTTTTAATTTCTTAGCTGACTTGGTTGGAAATGTTTTGCTTGGAAAGCATTCAGCCCACGACAATATCAACAAGAAACAATTTGCTTTGATGTCAGCCTTAGTGAATAAGAAAGCAATCAACTGGGCTGGATTGCTATTTGAGTTAATCAGGAAAAAGAATAATAAGAAAGAGGTGACTCAAGGTAGGCTGATTGGGTTCTTTCTATCTAAGAAAGCTTCCCAGCTGTTAGGCTCTGCTCCTACAACAATCAATGCCAGCAAGAGAATTGATCCTTCTCTGTTTGTTAAGTGGAAAAGGACCATTCAGAAACCATCAAAGGCTGGGTCTGCCCCTATAACATCTGAGGGCACAAGGGCTCCTTAAGCCACTTCCCACCCTAGTGAAGAAATTTCTGCTTCATCCTCCTTGTCATCCACATCCATTGAAATTCATTCTTCTCCTATTAACCATCCATCTCAATCTGCTTCCCCAACACCAGCTCATCTAGCTGAGATACCAAACTTCAACTTAGATTCCATGTTCAATCTGCTCACTCCATCTCCTCATCATTCCCCAGCCACTTCAAATCATCAATCACCCACTAATGATCATCCATCTCATCATAATTCCCAAATTGATGAAGCCTAAGTTCAGAAGAACATCAATTCTGATGATTCCCCATCCATCATTCCTCTATCATTTCAAATTACACCAGAATTCATTGCAAATATCCTAGACCTCATTACTCCATCCATCAAAACCATGATAGCTGAAGCCATTGCCCCCCTTGCTCTCTCCATCTCATCACTTGCTGCTTCCATTTCTGCCCTCTCAGTCCCTTCTTCATTTAGGGGCCTGGGTTTAGTTCCCACTGAACCCAGGCAGGGGGAGATGCTCAATGAAGATGATTCAGGCTCTGCTTGGGCTCGTCAGGTTGTGCAATATCCAGCAGCAATGGAGCTAGAAACGTGTTCAGATGCAGTTCTAGATGAAGTCATTCCAGATTCAGTATAGAGGATAGTTGTAGATATAGATGCTCCAGTAGTTCTTGAAGATGAACTGGATGCACTTCTTGATTAGGATGATGAGTCCTCACTCTCATCCTATGGAGACCATTATATCTGTCAGTCCTCCCCTTGTGCATTTGATCCCCTTCAGGCCATTGTGTGCTATCAGAGACCAATGAGCCTTCAGATTTTGGATAGTTTTATTATTTCTGAAACAATGGCTGAAGCAGTTTGTACTTTCAAGTTTTGTCTTGAGGAGCTTTCCACTCCTGTAGTTGCCAGATATCTAGAAGGAATTATTACCTCTTTCTTAGAAGCTAAGTGGAATTCAGCAGAGTCTTCAGATAAAGATGTGTCAGTTGTTGTTCCAGAAGTTGAATTTGTTGTATCTTCTGTGCCCTCTACTCTTTGGGATGACTCCCTAGGTCCAGATTTGGATTCTCTCTTGGCTCAAGATATATTAGAAGAAGAAAGAGAAAAGGCTCTTCTGAAAGCTAAAGAAAAAGAGGAAGCTATGTTAAAAGAAATTGATGATCTATATGCAAAACCTCAGTCCTCACATTCTGAGGATGAGGATGAGGATTCTGATGATTCAGAAGGTACTAAGAAAAATTAAAGGACTGCTCAAAAGTAGAGGAAGGTCATAGCTCCAGCTCCTCCTAACCCAGACCATGATATTCCCTACTATATTCTGAAAGGGATTGATCCTAAATCTAAGAATGTTGAGGCTTGGATGTGGTATTCTGAAAGAAAAGGGATAGATACTGATTGCGGAATTCAGATTATAGATATTTTAGAATCCTAAAGCCTAACACAAAGTGTTGTGCACAAAAGGTAGCCAACTATAATTACAGTTAAGGCTAGAGTCCTATTCCAACAACTAGCAATCCTAGTTATTTCTACTCACAGCCACAATATAAGTAATTAATTAAACAAGCCAGACGACACAAGATATTATAGTGGTTCCCCAAACAACTTGGGTACATCCACTCTTCTACCCACACGGTAGGAATCCACTCAGGTTTTTGATCAGGTGCCCTGCCACCAACAAGATCTGCTTCAGGTAGATCTAGAAACCCTTTAGACTTTTGACCAGGTGTCTAAAAACCAAGCTTTACTTTTGAAGGGAGTAAACAACCCTTTATAGGATGGGGAAGGAGAGTTAGATTATCTTCTCTATTTTAAATAAGATTAGAGAAGCACAAGAATCTCTTCAGAACTTCTGACAGAATACTGTCTTGAAGTTCTGAAGGATAAAGCTTAGAAGAAGATAATAGAATATAAAATAAAAGATTCTTCTTCAGCAGCTTCCTTCTTCTTCTTCTTCTTCAATATCTCTGAGTGTAATCTTCCTGGAACA
The DNA here is from genome assembly GCA_039513925.1 of Platanthera zijinensis. Lineage (NCBI taxonomy): Eukaryota > Viridiplantae > Streptophyta > Magnoliopsida > Asparagales > Orchidaceae > Platanthera > Platanthera zijinensis. The sequence continues at coordinate 19,085,605 of CM077078.1, forward strand.
GGAGCACTCAGGTTGAAGAAGAGTGAAGAGATATCTTCTCAGTTGGATGTATGAATGCTGAGAGCAGCTGTGTTGTATTGTATTTCTTCCTTCTGCTGCTGTATATTGCTGGTAGCAAGCTTAGTTCTTTCTTCAAAAAAACTCTTTATATATAAGCAGCAGTAACATATCTATTATTTGAGTTGAGCTTTTGTCTTCTTCTCAGATCTTGAATTTGGGCTGCAATTATCATAAGGCAAAACATATCTGCAGACATATATATTTCTATAAAAGGAATAAAGCTTCATAAGAAGCTGCAGTATTAAATCTGATAAAGAATGCTATAAAAGGTCACATCAGATAACTCTTTACAGCCAATGGCTATAAAGGACAGCTGCAGATAAAGTAATCAATAAGTCAACTAATAAGACAAACTACTTTATCTGAAAGGAAAGACTTATGCATAATAATAGTAAAGATTGCTTTGAAGTAATAGCAGTAAATCAATCAAATATTATATAATAAATATATGCTAGAAATACAGAAAATAAAACACAGAAAAGAACGCATATAATACTATAGTTGAACGTCGTTCTACTATAGTTGAACGCCGTTCTACTATAGTTGAACGTCGTTCTACTATAGTTGAACTCCGTTCTACTATAGTTGAACTCCGTTCTACTATAGTTGAACTCCGTTCTACTATAGTGGAACTCCGTTCTACTATAGTCGAACGCCATTCTACTATTTTTGGACTGGAATTCTGAATTTCAAAACTGAACTTCTCTGGAATTTTCTGCACTTTCTTCTTGGATTCTTTTGATGTATACCTGGAGAATCATATGACCCTTAGACTATACAATTTGGGTCAAACTAATAATCCTAATAGTGATCCTAACCCAAATCAGAACCTAAGGTTCCAACAATCTCCCCCTATTTGGGTGAGGATCCTATTAGTAAAATAATATTATAATAAATATATATTTGTAAAGCATAAGATATATAAAAAAGAAAAGCTTTGCATAGCTGGCTTCAGTTTTTGATAAAAGCTGGCTGCTTGCAGGCATTTGCAATCTCCCCCTATGTTGATGCGGTACCTGTGATTGAAGGAGACTGAGATGACTTTGAATTTTGATTGAGTCATCCAGCAAACTCTTATAAATAGTACCTGCAGAAGACTATGGTAGAGATTGCTCTCTCCTTGAAAAAGGGTATGTTAGCAGCAAAAAAAATGATATTTGTCCAGCAAATTTAATTAGGATTCTGGATCTGAAAACCAAAATCAGATATCTTCCTTCCTATAGAATTTCTTTTCATTAGACGAGATTCAAACTCAGCTGACCAATGCAACTAGAGTAGAGGACTCAATCTAGATGAAATTAGAAAAGGATCTATAAGAAATAGAGTTATCTGACAGAGAATTTCTTTATACAGAAATCTGAATAAAATATTTGAACAAAATATCAAACAGATATATAAACAGCCTTAAGAAAAAGGAAATGCTTCCTAATAAATTTGTTCCAGATGGTAGAAGGATTTGAAAATAGTTTAAGTAATTTATCCTTTTGATAATAAAATAAATTTATGAAAAAGCTGACTGAGTTCTCAAATCTGAACTCATTTTGTTGATTAGAATAATCTGAAAACATTTCTCTGAGAAGTGTTGTTTCCTTCTCAGGTTTTGTTAAACTTTGGCAGCAATATTTAATTTCTAAATTAACTAAACTGATAACAGAATTAAATATTACCTGAACCTTTTCAGGTTTTGATTTGTCTTCTGTTTGTTCAGCATCTAAGTTGCTGCATGAAGCATTTATGGCCATTATGCAAAATTCTTTGTCCCTTACTTCCTCCTCTTCATCTTCAAACGATGAGTCATCATCTGAGACATCCCAGATAACATCTAGGGATGTTAGTTTTCCTTCTTCAGATGAGATGTTGTGGCTTCCTTCTGATATATTATCCACGGGTTCAGAAGCCATTTGGTGAAGGGAATCCCACATCTCCTTAGCTGTTGAGCATTCAACAATCTCTTGAAAAATATCATCAGACAATGACTGAGCTAGGATATTCATTGCTCGGGCATCACCTAGCCTGACACTTTTTGTTGTTGTTGCCGATGTTGGAAGACCTGTCAAAATAGAAGAAAATATTTCTTCATCAATATTATTCATAAATAATTTGACTCTTGCCTTCCAGATGCTAAACTCAGCTAAGTTGCAAGCTGGAGGTCTGGTGCTAAAATAATCATTGTACTGGGCCATGAAAGTGAATGTGAATATCTATAATCCTTGGTATCTATCAGGATCTTGTGACTCAGGTGTTAGCCTGTACAGTCAGTCAACCTCCCTCTGATACCAATTGAAAGAAAAGTGATAGATATCGATTGCGGAATTCAGATTATAGATATTTTAGAATCCTAAAGCCTAACACAAAGTGTTGTGCACAAAAGGTAGCCAACTATAATTACAGTTAAGGCTAGAGTCCTATTCCAACAACTAGCAATCCTAGTTATTTCTACTCACAACCACAATATAAGTAATTAATTAAACAAGCCAGACGACACAAGATATTATAGTGGTTCCCCAAACAACTTGGGTACGTCCACTCTTCTACCCACACGGTAGGAATCCACTCAGGTTTTTGATCAGGTGCCCTGCCACCAACAAGATCTGCTTCAGGTAGATCTAGAAACCCTTTAGACTTTTGATCAGGTGTCTAAAAACCAAGCTTTACTTTTGAAGGGAGTAAACAACCCTTTACAGGAGGGGGAAGGAGAGTTAGATTGTCTTCTCTATTTTAAATAAGATTAGAGAAGCACAAGAATCTCTTAAGAACTTCTGACAGAATACTGTCTTGAAGTTCTGAAGGATAAAGCTTAGAAGAAGATAATAGAATATAAAATAAAAGGATCTTCTTCAGCAGCTTCCTTCTTCTTCTTCTTCTTCAATATCTCTGAATGTAGTCTTCCTGGAACAGGAGCACTCGGGTTGAAGAAGAGTGAAGAGATATCTTCTCAGTTGGATGTATGAATGCTGAGAGCAGCTGTGCTGTATTGTATTTCTTCCTTCTGCTGCTGTATATTGTTGGTAGCAAGCTTAGTTCTTTCTTCAAAAGAACTCTTTATATATAAGCAGCAGTAACGGATCTATTATTTGAGTTGAGCTTTTGTCTTCTTCTCAGATCTTGAATCTGGGCTGCAATTATCACAAGGCAAAACATATCTGCAGACATATATATTTCTATAAAAGGAATAAAGCTTTATAAGAAGCTGCAGTATTAAATCTGATAAAGAATGCTATAAAAGGTCACATCAGATAACTCTTTACAGCCAACGGCTATAAAGGACAGCTGCAGATAAAGTAATCAATAAGTCAACTAATAAGACAAACTACTTTATCTGAAAGGAAAGAATTATGCATAATAATAGCAAGGATTGCTTTGAAGTAATAGCAGTAAATCAATCAGATATTATATAATAAATATATGCTAGAAATACAGGAAATAAAACACATAAAAGAACGCATATAATACTATAGTTGAACGTCGTTCTACTATAGTTGAACGCCGTTCTACTATAGTTGAACGCCGTTCTACTATAGTTGAACGCCGTTCTACTATAGTTGAACGTCGTTCTACTATAGTTGAACTCCGTTCTACTATAGTGGAACTCCGTTCTACTATAGTTGAACTCCGTTCTACTATAGTGGAACTCCGTTCTACTATAGTCGAATGTCGTTCTACTATTTTTGGACTGGAATTCTGAACTTCAAAACTGAACTTCTCTGGAATTTTCTGCACTTTCTTCTTGGATTCTTTTGATGTATACCTGGAGAATCCTATGACCCTTAGACTATACAATTTGGGTCAAACTAATAATCCTAATAGTGATCCTAACCCAAATCAGAACCTAAGGTTCCAACATATTCTAAAAATGCTCAAAAAGCAAGGAAGAAGAGCAGGAAGAGCTCTCCTCCTCCCAACAGGATTCAGAGAGGCCCTCCTCCTCCTCCCCCTCTGCTGGTGCTTCAGGAAATGTTGCTCCCAGATCTTCTGCTCCTCTTGCCAGTCAAAATCAGTCATTTACCTATCAGAGGAAGGGCAGGCAGCCTCCTCCCAGCAATTCTTACAATCTGAGGCAGTCTAGGCATTCAGACAGTCCAAGAGAGCAAATAAAGGAAGTTGTATATCAACAACCAACCTTCTCTCCTCCTCCAGCTCCTAGGTCTCCTATCAAAACAAAATTGTCACCTTCAAAGGAAAAATCTGCTTAGGTCAAGAAAGTAGATGTCAAAGGAAAAAGATTTATATACTCTGACAAATCAAGCAAGAAGTATGCTGAGTATGCTCCTCCATCTAGTCTTATGATTCAAGAGCCAAAAGATTCAAATGTCAAGCCATCTCAAGAGCAAGCTGAGAGTTTTTTAACTCAATCAGTAAAATTTAAGACTGTAAATCCATTGAATCCAGCTAATGAAAATACTTATGAAAGTCAAGAGCTTGATTCTAACTTCAAAATGGCTAGACTTCTAGAATTGGTGGGAGCTGCTCAAATCAGGAAAGCTAAAGCTGAAGGTAAAGATATCACAAGATTTTCTACTATGTCAAAGTACATAAAAAAAAATTGGACAGGTTCCAAGTCAGTTCAGAAGTTTTTGATGCTTTAAAGTATATGGAAAAACATCCTGAAGCTGTTCTGCCTAAAGCTGGAGAACTAAAGATTATTGGAGAGCAGGACTTGAAGTTATCAAAGAAGGATGCATATGATCCTAAAAGAAAAATCACTCTCTTCTGCTACTTCTATTCTTCCTTCAGACTCTGTTGATAAATGTCTGTGATATTTGTTTTGACTATCTAATTTATTCAAATCTGTTTGATGATATATCTATTGATGCTTCTCTATCTGTTTATATTAGATTTGTTTTTGTTTGAGTGACATCACCCAAATAGGGGGAGATTGTTGGTTCCCTAGTTTTGATTTGGGCCATGTCATCTCAATTAGGCTTAATTGACCCAAGAATTATCTATGGTCAATGGTTAGACTAAAGGTTAGTCTACCCTTAAGTTAGGTTAGTTGAGATTGGATTGAAATGAAAATTGGTTAAGTAGAATTATGCTCGACGATAGTCGAATATCGCTCGACGATCTTCGATTGGTGATCGACGATATTCGATTGGTGATTGACGATCTCAGAGTTATATGAACTCTGAAGTGGGATCGACGATCTGCTTATTCAGATCGACGATCGTGTGGCCTTGGTCGACGATTTCTTTGAAGACAGTTTTTCTTTAGGTCGACGATCTGCTTGTTCAGATCGACGATTTTCGATCTTTGGTCGACGCTTTCTGTCTGCTGTTATCTATATTCATTTCATTTGAACCATTGTTTTATTTCCTCTTGTTTAAGACATATTTTATTCAGAATATTATGCTTAATTTAATGCTTATATTCTTTTGCTTATTTGTAATATTCCTTATGCATTAATTAAGAGATTTGGCAGAATAAAGTCGTTTGTTTTATTAGAGGAAATCATGTTTTTTTCTACAGCTATAATATAACCGTTAGGCTTTGTTTCCTGTGCCAATTTGTAAAGTCAAATTGATAGGATATTTTTAATATCCTTAATTCCTTTTTGGGAATGACAGAAAAGATTACAGGTGCAGTTTATTTATTTGTTTTATTTTATTATTTGGAAAGTTTTCTAGTGCAGGGCTCGAGGCTTTTTCAAAAGAAGAGAAGTTTTTATATTATCAGTGCAGTCGGCTGAAGATAATAACACACATACATACACAGCAGACACAGAACCAGAAATCTCAAGAGAAAGAAAAGTTTTTCTTCTTCCTGAGTTCATCCTGTCTTCAGGAAAATCAATATTCAGAGTTCAAGCCTTCAAGAAGAAGAACCTCCCAGATTGCTGAACATTCATTGTTGCAAACTCTCCCAGATTGAAAAAGCTGCTGAAGAAGAACATTCATTCAAAATCTAGAGTCTTCTTCAAGGCAGCATTAGAAAGTCATCTCAAGCAATTTGGAGATCTTGCACCCTGAAGCAAAGCTTCTTCCTGGACATTCTCTAAGCCAGGGGGAGCTTTGATTTTCTTAGAGCAATCCACTAGCTTCTCTGAACACAGAGAAGACATCTTCAATTCTCTCTTTTAACCTCCTGTAAAAGGGTTTTTACTCCCTTCAAAAGTGAACTATTGGTGGCAGGGCACCTGATCAAAAATCTGTTTGTTTGGTTTTTAGGCACCTGATCAAAAGCCTGAAGGGTCTTGAGATCTACCTGAAGCAGATCTACTGGTGGCAGGGCACCTGATCAAAAACCTGTAGTGGATTCCTACCAGGGTGGTAGAAAAGTGGATGTACCCAATTGGGGAACCAATATAAAGCTCTTGTGTTGTCTGATTGCTTATTTTAATTAATGCTCTGTGGCTGTGATAGTTTTAACTAGGTTGTTAGTTGTTGTGTTAGGATAAAAGCTCAACTGAAACTTCAGTGAGCTTCTCCTTTATTCACTACACTCAGTTAGGCTTTAGGTTTAAAGCATTTATTTTTATATTCTGTAAATAGCTCTAAGAGAAGTGTTTAGAGTCTCTTCTTTTTGAATACTCTATTCACCCCCCCCCCCCCTCTAGAGTAGTAAGTATCTTATCCCCTCATTTTCACACACAATATACAAGTAACCCCCCCCCCCCATGTTCTCGCACCAACAAAAGTGTTTTCACAAACACATACATACAATATATACAAAGTACAACCAACAAGCAATAAAGTGCACCCTCCACTTTATTTCCGCTCATCTGAGTCTCTAAACAGCTTCTTGACAGCCTCCTGCAACTCCAGGTTAAACACTCGAGGCTGTTGCACTTCATGATGTGAGCTTTGCGGCTCCTGCACTCCGAGATTATACACTCGCGGTTACGCCCGGGATGCAGATGATTCTGCCACTGCCTTACCCTTTTCCTCATAAGACGCACCTGCCTTTTTCTCACTCTTTGACGGGCCTTTCAACCAGTAATGGGCTATGCCCCTTCTTTACATAAATGAAACAGGTACGCGACTCAACACATCCTTGACCAAACGTCGCGCCCGGAGCAACATCCAAAGATGTTTGTTCAGCAGGCTTGAACCTCTTCTTATCCCGTTTCCTAAACTCCGACTGTTCGGACTGCGGAACTTTGAACTCTGACTTGTCCGCCGCTAAGTTCTTCTTCTCATGTACTCGTTTCAAATCTTTTTCAAGCGCACAGGTTGTATCTACTAACAGTTGGAAGCCTTGGTTCACTGAACTCGGAAGCGCCAATCTCAACTCATCTCGGAGTCCCTCATAAAATCTGTTCGTCTTCCGCGCTTCTTCCGCAAAAGTCGACCCCGCATAACGTCCCAGCCTGGTAAATTCATGCAGGTAGTCATCCACAATCTTCTCACCCTGCACCAGACGTATAAATTCGGTCTCCATAGCAATTCTCCGCGATACTAGCAAATATTTTGCCTAAAACAATCTGGAGAATTCGTCCATCGAAATCTCTCCCAGGACTCTGCCTGCCAACTGGTGCATCTCGACGTCATCCCACCACAGTCGCGCCTCTCCTTCTAGTAGGAAAGTGGCTAACGTCACTCTCTGCCCCCTCATCAATCATGAGCGCTGTCAGGATCCTTTTCACTCTTGAAAGCCAATCTTCCACCTGCGTTGGGGAATACGCCCCGACAAACGTAAGTGGATGAAAGTCCATAAACTGCTTCAATTGCTCGTTAGTCGCTCGCTCGTCCACTCGAGTTTCCACACGCTCATGCCTTGCACCAACCCTAACTGGCTCCACTACAGGCCTTGCCTGCCTAACAGGTTGTGCTTGAATCATGGCAAATACCGCCTCTGCAACTATGCGTACAGTTTCCACAGAAGGAGGAGGTGTGGGCACCTTGGCTGGTGCCGCACTCTCATCCGAACGCTGGGGCTCAGACTGCCCAGCACCACTCATTGTCACCTATATGTGAACAAGATATCAATAATCAACCTCCAATCCAAAACGGCAAACATACCGAATACACATGCATACATTCCTAGTGGACATTCTTGAGTTCAATTATGTTAAAACGGTTCGCACGTACACGTGCTCGCCACCCGACAAAAGAATGCGGCCACGAATTCGAAAGCGGAAAACTGAGAGGCCTCTGATACTAAAATATAATAACCCGACCCGTTAAATAACATATAATAGAAGGCCTGACCGGGGCCCACATTATATATCATAAACAGACGGCGAGGTCCCAGGTTAATACCAAAATACCACGCATCCTAACTCAGAGCATTCTAGCGGTAGCTTACAAGTTGCACGAACTCAATCCATGAATGTCCACTAATATATAAATAACACATTTATATACAAGAACGGGAATGTTAACAAGCACACTGCTCACGGCCTTAAGGCCTTACAAGTTTCTCTTTACAAACATACGACTTCATACATCGGCACGCAGACCGACCACACATGAAATCCAAAGCTTCGCACGGCCTTCGAGGGCCTAACAGCAACAGCAAGGGCTTCAGCCCGCTCAATCCATTTCAGCATCTACAAGGGCAGCACCTACATATAGACATCCACCCCATGAGTGACAAACAAAGCAATGGTCCCTGACAATGTGCACCGGACACGCCCTGGGACACACCCGTGTCCCAGGTCGTGTCACCCAGTCTGAACCCATTTTGGGACTTAGGGTTTTTGGGGTGTTACACATTTGACTTGAGTTGTGTTGGCTAGTGGTTTAGCTTGGGCTTGTTTGGGTGGCACCTGGATCGGTGTTTGGCTTCTTATTGTCGCTAGCCGCTTACTATTGGTATTAAAAAGGCACGAGCCCTTTTCTAATCCCACACATTTCGTCTCTGCACTTTCCTATGTCGCTGCTTCTGACTCCTTCTTCCCCTTCCCAACTGTTGCTCTTCTTCTTCCTCTCCTAGTAACTGCTACCATTGCTCTGTGTCGTTGTTCCTGTGTCATGGATTCTGTTCCCGTGCTCTGCTGCTATCTCCTGCAAACTCTCTCCCTAGCTCCCTCTCTTTATTTCGTGTTGTGCTGCTATTTTTTTTGTTGTGCCGTCTTCCAAAGTCGCTGGTTTAGGGCTTTACTACCACTGGTTTTGAGCTATTGCTGCTTGTCTCCACCTCCACCTACCTTCTTCAGTACCTTCTCCGGGAATTTTGGAAGAACTTCGCTGAACCTCGGCGCACCCAAGTAGGAACGGTTGTGGAACACATTCTTCCTTCCTCTCCCGCTGTAAGGTTGCTTTTTATTTGCTTTTTCTAGTGTTGCCTTGCTGAATATATCTTTGCCCTTGTGCTGTTAATTGTTATTTATGTTGTTGCCCTTGTATTTGAGAGTTATGTTCTGGGATTTCTTTTGTGTTGGGTGGCCGGTTACAAGGAGGAGCAATTGCTTTTCCAAAAAGTAGTTTTCTCATCATTTTTTGGGTTGTCTTTTCATGTTGGGGGCTGGTTTATGAATTAAGTGTCGTTCAGCCATATGTCTTGCTAAATATTGCTGAACAACCATTTTGGAAGTTGAATTTAAGTTGGCAGTCTTGTATAAGGGCTGATTTTGTGCTGTTTGGCGACTGATTTTGAGTTGGCAACTTTGTTAAAAAGCTTATTTTGTGATGGACAACAAGTATTTATAGATTTTGCAGTTTATTTGAGTTGGTTTTTATATTTGGATGAATTTTAAACACCTTTACCTAAAGATTTTAAACATTAATGCTACACATATAAGAGACAGCCCAATGAAGTGGGTGCTATTTCAGTGGTTTCTGAGGCCGAGGAACAAGAGGATGACATCTCAGGATAAGCTTGACGATAATACAAATAAGAATGCGAGTAAAGGGAAGGGTTTGGTGAATTTCTTATTTCCTTAATTATGTTTATTTTAAGTACTTTTTATACTTCACTACAAGAAAAATCTTAATTAGGAAGGGGCAAAATTCCTTGCTAATTAGCAAAATTCGTTGCTAATTTTAGTTAGCAAGGAATTTAGGATCAAAAAAAATACCTAGTTAATATGCTCCTAGCTAATTTTAGCTACGAATTTATTTCTTGCAAATTTGCTAGGTTTTTTTAGCAAGGTATTATATCCTTCCTAAATTAGCAAGGAAAACTACATTCCTTGCTAATGTTTTGTATTTTATTAAATTAAAATAATATTTATATATAAATCAACAAAAAAACTCTTAAAAGGTGTGTTTGCTGAGAATCGAACCACAAACCTCTCATATACAATAACTCATGCTTAACCAACTCACCAAACAAACTAATGTACTCTAAAAATACGTTAAATTATATATATACATACACACATAAAAACGTTTATATAATTTCAAAGTTTATAAAATTTATATAAATAGATTTAAATGTTTATATTTATATATAGTTATGTATATGAAATTTAAATATATGTATATATATAATCATTTATATTTACGTGCATATATATATATATTTATATTTATATAATCTATACAAATATATGATTATTTTATTATATACATTTATATATGTATATAAATAATTTATAAATATATATATATATATATATATATATAATATTTTATAAGGGAGGAATAAAAAAATTAAAAATTCTCTTTTTTTTTAATTAAGGCTTCATTTGGGGAGGCGCTTTCAAGCCGATGCGGGAACAGAAGCCACCGCACGGCGGGAAAACAAACGGGCAGCGTCTGCTCTCGCCGCGCCAGAGGAACGAATCGAAAACTCTCAGTTTGGAATCCCTGCCTCTCCTTCTAGCTCCGAACAGCGGCGACGTTTTCACTCGCTCGTCTGCTCTTGTCGAACAAAATGAAGTCTAAAAGAAATAAAAAATTTCAAAGGAAATAATTTTGTATCTTTATAAATATTTTGCAACAAAAAAAATTCGTTGTTATTTTGCAACAAAAGTTTTGCTACAAAAAAATTCATTGCTATTTTAGCAACGAAAATTTTGCAACAAATAAATTTGTTGCTATTTTAGCAACAAGTAATTCCCTTGCTATTTTGATAGCTAAAATAAAAAAAGTATATTCCTTGCTAAATTTGAAGCTAATTAGGAAAGATTATCAAGCCTTCCTAATTTCCCTTTCTAAATCATGTTTTTCTTGTAGTGCTTCCTATTTAATTATTGAAAGATAATACTTCATGTGCATATGAGTTTAACTCAATGATATATCACTATAAAATAGATGTGGGCGAGGAAAAAAAACGATACAAATTTCTGAGGGGAAGTTTTATTTTAAAACACTTGTTTTCATGAAAGTTGTGTTAAGATAAGAATAATAAAAAACTATGCATAAGGAAATGTTGAGCATTGAATCCCACGATGTAGAGGTTATTTACTGATGGATTCACTAGTAGAGATTTGCCTATATTTTTGTCCTATAGGGTGGTGCTCAATTCAAGTTTGCATACCTTAATATTTCATACTTTATGTAACTAAAAATAAAGAGGGGGATCAATAGTTAGTGTTGAGAGTAAATATTATGATAATTATTATTTATTGTGATATATGCATATTATTAACTCTCATTGTCTGTATGTAGAACAATTCACAAAGTACTTTTCTCACATTATCATATTTTTATGACTAACCCATCGTGGACACATTATTTTAGGCAACAGGAGCGTCTCCCATTGCACCGTAAAAGATTCTCCCTGAAAAATTGGCAAAGGTATGGGATTTTCATAGGAATTGAAGAAGCTCGGGAAAGATATAAAGCCGAATGTCAAGATTATGATTTGTGCATTCTGTAATGAGTATGGTTAAATACTCATAGTTTCTGTAAAATATTTTGTAAATAAATAAGTCAATGAGTAAAAATCTAATGTTTGATGTTCTTTGTACTATGGATCTTAAGTTTGATTCATTGTTGTGACCATTTTATTGAAACTACGCTCGGTTCTCGAATCATTTGGAAAGACCGGAGTTCAATTCTTCACATTAGAGACCGAATTCTTTTGGCCTAATCTGTTTCCGGATTCCAACGTATTTGTGAAATAGTACGATAGATGCCAACGAGATGGAAACATACGGAAAAGCGATGCAATGCCTATGAACATAATGCTAAAAATTGAATTATTTGATGTTTGGGGCATAGATTTTATGGGATCTTTCATAAATTCAAATGGGAATCTGTATATTTTATTAACTAGAATTTATGGGAATCTTGACAAGAATTACTGGTGAATCTGCTTAACATGCCTACCGTAAAGGGTATATTAAGTCTGGTACAGACCATAGTATACATGAGACTACCAATCAGTTTAGCATAGTCTAACTGTCTAACCGCAGCTCCTTCATTGGGTTTTAAGCAGTTATTGTAGTCATATGGTGTCTCTATTATTTTACTTTCATTGTATCCTCACTTATCCAACATGGATTTTATATAGTGGTTTTAACTTAGGGAAATATCATTTTTCCCAAAGATCACTTGCATGCCTAGTATAGTTTTAGCTACATCAAGGCCTTTGATGTTATATTCTTTTATTAGACCTGATTTTACGTCATCCACTTCATATTGATCAGATCCTACAATTAACATATCGTCTACATACAAGTATATTATAATGACTTTATTTGATCTATGATGTATGTAAAAATATTTTTCAAAGAGACTCGATATGAATCTCATGTTTTTATACTATAGTCAAATTTCTCTTGTCATAATTTAGGTGTTTATTTTAGTCTGTATAGTGATTTTAATAACTTACAGACCTTATTTTCGTGACATTTTATAATGAAACCTTCAAGTTTACTCATGTAGATCTCTTCAGTCAGATCCTCATTCAAGAACGTAGTCTTAACATTTATTTGATGAACAATAAAGTTCTCAATATATGCAATGGCAAGGAGGATCCTAATGGTTATTAGGTGACACTAGTGAGTATACATCGAAATAATCTATTCCACTAACTTATGTGAAACCTTTAGCCATCAGACGTACTTTATACTTAGCTACATTACCACCGGGATTAAATTTCTTTTTCAAAATCCACTTATATCATAAAGTTTTAGCCATTTTGGCTTATCAACCAATGCTCAGATGTTGTTCTAAAGTAGAGAGTTCATCTCTTCATCAATTGCTTCTTTCTAGAGTAGTGAATCCCTTGATATCATCGCTTCCTTATAGGTGGATGGATCAGCCTCAACGTGATAAGTGATAAAATCAGTACTAATGGTTTTAGGAGTTCTATCTCTTACCGAAGTCCTCCTAGAATATAGGCCAAGATTGTCTACAAGAACTGAATAGGAGGTACTTATTACTGATTCTTGATCTTCTTTAGTAATAGTTACTTGCATACCTAGAAAAAAGATATTCTTATCTTTAAGAAATTTATCTCCAATGAACACGGCATCCTTAGATTCTATAATGATATTATTGGAAATATCTAAGAATCTATCTGCAGTACTATTCTCAGCATAACCTTGGTAGACACATGTGTTAGTCTTAGGTCCAATCTGAGATATTCTTGGGTCAGAAACTCTAATATAGATTATACATCCTCAGGTCTTAAGTTTACTTCTGTTTGTGGGTCTCTTACACCAAAGCTCGTAGGGTGTAACCTTTAACTTAGAATGAGGGACTTATTTACAATGTGATTTGCATTTAAGACTGCTTCTCCCCAATAAGCAGTAGGCATGCCAGCAGTCAAGAATATAGAGTTTAACATTTTTTGACATTTTATTCTTTCGCTCAGCTATACCATTTGATTGGGGTGAGTAGGGAGCAATGGTTTCAAGTATGATTCCTTGAGAGACAAGTTAATACTTGGACTCTCTGGACATGTATTCTCCTCCTCTATCACTTATAAACATTTTGATTTTCATGTCAAGTTTGTTTTCTATCCTGGTTTTGAAAAGATGAAATTTTTCAAACGCTTCATCTTTAGTTTTAAGAAGGTAATGTGACAGAACCTATAGCAGTCATCTATAAAAGTAATCATATATTTCATACCCCCTCTAATGACAAAACTTTTAAAGTCACAAATGTCTTAATGTATTCGCTCTAGAGGTGTTGTGCTTTTAGTAACCGCACTAAAAAATTTCCTAGTAATCTTTGTTTGAGCATACACTTTACATTTCTCAAGTTGGTTTTTATTAAACAATCTAGTGAGTTTTAGCTATTTGGAACATCTTCTTATAGTTTACATGTCCTAGTCTCTCATGTAGAGTTTAGGGCTAACTAAGTTTGATTGAACTTGTTAAACTATTTTGTTTGCTAGACTTATTCAATACATTCTATTTTGGATGTATGCACATCCAAAATAGTATGAGTTAACTGACAATATTACTCTATCATTATAGAAATTAAAATACATATTAGTATCACAAAGTAAACTAATGTACACTAAATTAACAGCTGGTGAAGAAATAAATTTAACGTTTTTCAAAGTTAAATTTTTACCTGAGAAGAGCAACAAGGTTGCGTTCCCCACCTTTAAAACGTTAGTTGCTTCATCATTTACAACTATCACAGAATCTTTTGCATTAGTAAGCCCTATCAGCAGTTTAACATTGTTGCAAACATGACACGTTGCTCCTGAATCCAGATACTACTAAGTGTTGGCCTTCACATTTCCAACCATAGCAACAAAGTTGGATGGCTTAGCATGACTAACCATGTTGGCCTAGTTGTCATCTTGTGATACTCTAGTCCTTTCCTTCTTAGAAAACCTGTAATCAGATGTACTGTGTCCTCACTTGTTGTAGTTGAAACATCTGCCCTTAATTTTTTTATCTTTTTATTTGCGTATGCAACCTGGGAACTACTCTGATGGGGTTTGGTCTTCTTAGGATTAGATATGCGTTTAGAGCTAGAGATCATGTTAGCAATAGTTTTTTGTTTGTTAACAGCTTCTAACACGTGTCTAATCCTATTTTCATCCTCAATGTATATAAAACACTTGAGGTCAATTAGACCACCTGTATTTTCTTACAGTATATTTCAGTTTTAAAATTATACCACGTGTAAGACAACTTGTAAATGATAGTCAGTAACAAAACTGTCCAATAGAGAAATGTTTACACTATATAATGAATCAACGAAATTCTCAAATTCAGATTCTTGAGGGAGAATCCCTTTTCTCGTCGAACGTGAAGGAATGTAACTTATCCACCAGGTGAGTCTTAGTTCCTCCTCTTGCTTGAAGTGCTCTTCCAGTGCCTGCCAGATCGATCTCCTTGGTAGTCTTCATCTTTATGTAAGTCTTTGCCAGGCTGGAGGTTAGGCAGTTCAGCAAATAGTCTCGACAGAAGTCCTCATCAACGATCCACTGAGCATCATCATCAGTACCGATGATATCAACACGATCAGACTGAACGGTGTAGAACACATTTAGGTACTTCATCCCAAACTAGGTGTTTAACTTCCAATCATTGAACTCTTTCATCGTGATTTTCTCCAGTTTTATCATTGGAATCAGAGAGGAAAAGTTGTTTCCCTTCAGCATTTTGCCTCTTCTTATGATCTTCCTCAAGAGGGCCAAAGCACTTTAGATCTAGATCCCACTACAAAAGTTATTGGAGACTTGTTGACCCCTCTAAGATTTTGCACTTTGACTAAATCTCTAGAAAAATCAATTAGTCTCCCTCCCAGAGCTTCAAAAGATTAATCTCTCTTCAACAATATGAACTAAAGATCGGCAAAATATGGCTACTAAAAACATAGAAGCAATAATTTCTCCTAGTTGCGGCAAGACTGAAGAAGAGCTACAACACAAAAGCGACGACAGCCCTAGATCGGCAACAACCCATTTCAGACGACGATCTTAGATCAAAGTAATTACAACTGTAGAGGAAACCAGTGGTGGTGCTAAAAACTAGAGTAGGCGAGGGCTTCCTTCCATCGGCGGAGCACAATAAATCCACAAAAATTTCACAGGAATCTGGATGGATGCCTCATGATCCTAAGCAGCGCTGGATGGGAAACGAGAACACCGTGTCCCGATCAAAAAAGTTGGTTGCCCCTAAATTTTTTTCAAGTGACGGGCCACTGGAAAAAAGTTCCTGCTAACGGCGGCCATTTTTTTTTCGTGTCTATCGAGCGTCATGCACGACAGGAAAACCGGCGGGAATAATAGCGTTGGGATTTTTTTCTATTCCCGACTGGGCACCAGCGAGAGCAGCGGGAGGGAGGCGGCAATTGTTTTTTCCCTTTTTCTTACTCGATTGAACGTCGGACGGAAGACATGAGTGCGGCGAAAATTCCTTTCCCTGTCCCAATTGGCGGCGACCAGAGATTCCACGGGAGAGGCGATGCGGCGGCTTCACGCGAAACTGATCCTTTTCCCGATCTCTGGAGCGGCAGCAAAACACCTTTTGCTTTTTCTGATCACGATCAAGCACCGGCGAAAAACTAGATCTCTTATATATTTCCTTCCTTCGCGATCCTTGACGGCAACGGCAGCGGGATTTATCCCTATACCCAATCAAAGCACCGGTGGGATCTTTCCCTGCCAGCGGCATGAGAGCAAGAGATGCTTTCCCTCTCTTCCTGTTTCGATCAAGGACAGCGCCCAGAAAATCACAGAAAAAACGAGAGAAAATGGAGTGCGGGATTCGAGCGGCTAGGGCTTTACTTCGAGATTGTTTTTCCGCTCAAAGCATCCCGGATGGTGGTCAAAATAGAACTCCCTCCCCGTTGCCCCCAGCTTGGGTTTTATAGTCAAACCCTAGGTTCAATACAGATATCAAATATCCTGGTATCTGAACCAAACCCGTTAAGCCTTCGAGCTCATTATATATCCAAATATACATTAACATTCATCTGATCTTTACATGAGAGAGAAAAATAGAATATGAAAGAGATAAAAAAGGCATAAAATATTGTCCTAGATCTAAAATTAAGGGTATTGTCATTGATACCCCATAAATGAACATTTGTCACTCATTGATAGTTGTACCCAAAATAGATATTTGTACTCATAATTGATATTTAAACTCATACATAATAATTTTAAGAAAACTAATTTTTGATGTCATATTTTTATAAATGGACAACACGGTCATTCATAAATGCAAAAATCTAATGTTTTCATGCAATTTAAAAGACAAAAACTATGAAAATGAATATTGCATAGAACATGTTAATATCTTCTTCAAGCGATTGTAATAATTTCAATTAATTTCAGTCTCGCCAAAGCTCAAAAAATTTCAGCGTATATCGCATTAATTTCATGAAGCTCTCTCGGATTGTATATCACATTATTTTCAGGAATCTATTTTTGAAGCCTCAAGTGTCCGAGACTTCAAATAGAAATCCGTATATCAATAAACCAAAATCCTAGTTTCCCTCCTTGTCCTCCATTCTACATTAATTTGAAGTTTCCTTAGCTTCACCAATGGAGGCGTTCTTCTCACGCATCAACCGGATGAACATTTTCGTGTCATCCTCCTCCATCAGCCGCCGCTTCAAGATATCGGATCGCGACACCACCTTCACCACAGAGCTCCGCACCGGCATGACAACATTGCTGACCATGGCCTACATCCTCGTCGTGAAGGCCTCCATCATCTCCAACTCCGGCGCGACCTGCTCCATTTCCAATTGCATCATTGATCTGTAGGAAAACCGGAGCGCCGAGAAGCAGAAATCCGAATAAAAAACAGTAAACAAAAAAGAACAGAGCAAGCACACAAACACACAGATTTCAGAGGTTCACCCAAAATCGGGCTACGTCCCATATCCCTTCCCTTCTCAGTTCTTGTAATCACCAAAAAGAAATACAGATTATAAAGGTTTCAAGGATCTAAAACGGATCCTACCTTAACTCCTTCTTCTGGACAAGAAACAAAGGAAGAACCCCTTCTGGATCGCCTCCAACAAAACCTCGTATGCGCCTCCAAAAGGATATATCCGCCGAAAGCCGTCGTCTCAACCGTATCCCTAAAAACAACCGGAATACGCCTTAAATAGGCTTCAACAGAACGTCGAACGTCGAACTCAGCTCGACGTTCGACAAACGTCGAGCTGGGTTCGACGTTCGACGAACGTCGAGCTGAGTTCGACGAACGTCGAACCCAGTTAACCATTGGAAAAACAACCCCCAAAAAATTTTGGGTCGGGGGCGTTGCCCCCGCACCCCTGCCCGGGACCTCCGCTGGGGGCGGCTGCCCCCGGACCCCCACTGTCGTCGGCGCCAGATATGTCGGAGGGGGATCACACTTCGATTCCTTTAAGCTCACGTGGGCTAACCCAGTGTGAGAAACAAGAGGACCGGAAGTGTTCCACAACCCCAACATTCTCCCACTTGTTGGACAGCTTCCGCAGATGAGAGCAACTCCTGCAATCTTCCTCTTCAACCCCACTGCTGTTGCACACAAATCAAACTTAGCAACAGGCACAGCCTTGGTCAGGAAATCAGAGCAGTTCTCCTTGGTATCAACCTTCTCCAGTTGAATAACCTGCTTCTCTCCATTTTCCCTGATGAAATGAAATTGGATATCATTATGCTTGGTCCTAGCATGGAAAGCCGGATTCTTGGCTAACTGAATAGCCCATTGGCTGTCACACCACAGCTTCACAGGATCTTGCTCAAAACCGAGCTCCCCGCACAACCTCCTCAGCCATATGGCCTCCTTACTGGAAGGAGTAAGAGACATATACTCTGCTTCCGTCGACGAGAGTGCCACCACTCCTTGTCGCCGACTCATCCAACTGATAGTGCCACCAAACAATGTAAACACATATCCACTGGTGGACCTCCTGCTATCCAGATCACCTCCCCAGTCAGAGTCCACGTGTCCGACCACGTCCAGGAATTTTCCATTTTCAGCACCTTCAAAACAGATAGAATAATTTGAAGTGCCCTGAAGATACCTGAACACACGCTTCACAGCATTCCAGTGCTCCATCCCCGGTTTGGCCATATAACGGCTCAGTACTCCCACTGCTTGAGCGATGTCAGGGCGAGTACAAACCATGACGTACATGAGGCTTCCCACTGCACTTGCATATGGGACCTTCACCATCTCCTCCATCTCCTCATGTGTTTTGGGACACATCTCCGTAGATAGCTTATTCCCCACGGGCATAGGGGCACCAACAGGCTTGCAGTCAGCCATGTTGAACTTCTTCAACACCTCTTTAACGTACCTTTGCTGCCCCAGCCAAAGCTTCTTCTTGCTCCGGTCCCTAGTAATCTGCATCCCCAAGATCACACTTGCCGGACCCAAATCCTTCATTTCGAACATGGCCGAGAGCAACTTCTTCACCTGTTGGATCATTTTAACACTATTCCCTACGAGCAACATGTCATTGACGTAGAGTGTCAAGAAAGTGAAGTGCTCTCCCTTCCTTTGGATATAGATACAGTGGTCCGAATTCGACCTTTCAAAACCCAACTCCAGCATGTAAGTGTCGAACTTCTAGTACCACATCCTCAGAGATTGCTTAAGTCCATAAAGGGACTTCTTCAACCTGCACACCAGATCCTCCTTGCCCTTGGCCTCGAATCCTTCAGGTTGCCGCATATAAATCTCCTCCTCTAGATCCCCGTGAAGAAACGTCGTCTTCACGTCCATTTGTTCAATATCCAGATCATGCACAGCCGTAATGGAGAGAACCATTCTGATAGAAGTGAGCTTGTCCACCGGCGAGAAAATCTCGCCGTAGTCCACACCTTCCACCCGTGAGAAGCCTTTGGCAACCAACCTTGCCTTGTACTTCTCCACGGTGCCATCCGCCTTAACCTTATGCTTGAAGACCCATTTACTCCCAATGGCCTTCCTCCCTTTTGGAAGCTTGCACAGACCCCAAGTCTGATTCTTCCGCAGAGATTCCATCTCATCAACCATAGCAAGCTCCCACTGATTCGCATCAGCCCTCGACCTCGCATCCCTGGCTGAAATGGGATCTTCTCCAAGCATGTTCAGGCAACATTGTGCTCCAACCGCACCAAGGGAGTACCGGATTGGTTCCCTCCTTTCCCTCGTTGAGCGCCTCAGAAGTGGAGCATCAGCAACTTCCTCTTCTGATTCATCATCAAAGCTCACCTCCTCCAAACCATCAGATTCTGAATCCGAATCTGAAACAGCCATCGTAGTAATCTGAGCATCCTCCAGAGGAACTTCCTCCATGTTCTCTTCTACTACGACCTTTTCTGCAACTTTTCCTTCCTCCGCTTGTGTAGTGACTTGAGGACGGGCTTCATGAAAGACCACATCCTTGTTATACGTCACCGTCCTCGTCACCGAGTTCCAGAGCTTATATCCCTTGATGCCATCTTTGTAGCCCACAAAGATGCACCGCTCGGACTTCATATCCAGCTTCCCCCTCTTCTCCTTTGGAATGTGGACGTATCCATCACATCCAAAAACACGAGCATAAGCCAAATTTGGCTTCTCCTGGAAAACGGCCTCAAAGGGGGTACACCCCTTCACTGCAGATGTAGGGGTCCTGTTTTCAAATGGTTAGCTGTAGCTGCCGCTTCAGCCCAGAACTCCGTCTCTAAACCAGCCCAACTGAGCATGCACCTGGCTTTCTCCATCAATGTCCGATTGAGCCTTTCCGACACTCCATTCTGCTCTGGAGTATACGGCGTGGTCTTTTGTCGTGCAATCCCCTGCTCAGTATAGTACCGCTCGAAGACGTCCGAGCAATACTCCCCTCCATTATCAGAACGGAGAACCTTCACCTTCCTCTCCAACTGGTTCTCCACCAGGTTCTTAAAATCCTTGAACCTATCGAGAACCTACGCCTTGGACCTGAGAAAATAAAGCCAAGAATACCGAGAGTAATCATCAATGAAAGATACATAATACCTAGCCCCACCAAGGGATGGGACTGGAGTCGGCCCAAATACATCGCTATGAATCAAATCCAGTAAACCGGTGGCCCTCTTCCCTGCTCCCTGAAAACTAACCCGGTTCTGCTTGCCAAGTAGGCAATGCTCACAGAACCCAAAGCTCGAGGTGCACATGGGCACACCCACCACCATCTGTCCAGATGTCATAGTCGACATCCCCTTCTCACTGATGTGTCCAAGCCGCTGGTGCCACAGCCTGGACTGCTCCTCCTGGTCCTCCTCTTGGCCTTTAGAGATGAAGGCCCCGCTAGGCACCACTGTATCAGCAAGCAATTTGTACAGTGTCCTATGCCTCACGCCTTTGGCAATCACCATCGCCCCTCGGGTCATCCTACATGAGTGCATGTCACAACTGAAAGACACCCCCGCATCCGTCATAGATCCCACCGAGATCAGATTCCTGCTCATCCCTGGAATATGCATCACCCCCGGAAGGGACTTCATGGTCCCGTCGGCCATCTTCAGCATCATCTTGCCACGCTCAATAATCTGCACAGCAGTATCATCGCCAAGCATGACGTCACCACCATCAAACCTCTCATACTCACAAAACCAGTCTCTATGAGGGGTCATGTGATATGATGCTCCTGTGTCGACATACCACACATCAGCATCTCTCTGAGCAACACATGTAGCCGCGATGTACATGTCACCGCCGTCGGTCTCCTTCTTTGCACCCGAAGTTGACTCTGCCTCCTTTTTCGGATGGCCTTGTTTGGACATTGAGACTTTACGTGTCTAACCTCATTACACTTCCAGCAATGAATAGGCTCCCTTTCTTTTTCTCTGCTCTTGGAACTACCCCGAGACTTATCTCGAGAACCACCTTGCTTGTTGTCCCTTCGTTGAGGGCGAGATCTGGATACACTCAATGCACCTTTGCTAGTCTTCTCTGAACTTCCTCTTCTGGTCTCCTCAGATAATAGAGTAGCACATACTAACTCACTAGAGAGAGCTTTATCTCCATTTCCCCCTATGGCAACAATCACATTGTCCCACGAATCCGTCAACGAGCACAATAGTATAATAGCCCTATCTTCATCTGAGATTTTCTCACCAATAGAGATCAACTGACCCACAATAGTGTTGAAATTGGTCAGGTGCTCTGAGAAATAACCGCCTTCTTGCATCTTCAGATTGTACCATTTCTTCCTCAGCAACAGCTTGTTCACCAGAGACTTACTCTGGTAGAGAGACTCCATCTTCCGCCATAGACCTTGGCCTGAATTCTCCTCCATCACATTTGTCAAAACAGAGTCTGCAAGAAACAACCTGATGAGACCTTTTGCATTCCGATCAGCTTTTGTCCAGGCTGCAACAGCCTCCTCAGCAGACTTCTTTGTTGGAGGAGTATTCACTATTGAACCCCACAAATCACGATCAACCAGTAGGTCTTCCATCTTCATCTTCCACAGATCGAAACGACTTCCATCAAACTTCTCTATCTCGATCCGCACTCCTCCTAAACCCATAGCCAAGAATCCAAGAATCTGGCTCTGATACCAAATGTAGGAAAACCGGAGCGCCGAGAAGCAGAAATCCGAATAAAAAACAGTAAACAAAAAAGAATAGAGCAAGCACACAAACACACAGATTTCAGAGGTTCACCCAAAACCGGGCTACGTCCCCTATCCCTTCCCTTCTCAGTTCTTGTAATCACCAAAAAGAAATACAGATTACAAAGGTTTCAAGGATCTAAAACGGATCCTACCTTAACTCCTTCTTCTGGACAAAAAACAAAGGAAGAACCCCTTCTGGATCGCCTCCAACAAAACCTCGTATGCGCCTCCAAAAGGATATATCCGCCGAAAGCCGTCGTCTCAACCGTATCCCTAAAAACAACCGGAATACGCCTTAAATAGGCTTCAGCAGAACGTCGAACGTTGAACTCAGCTCGACGTTCGACGTCGAACGTCGAACGTCGAACTCAGCTCGACGTTCGACGTCGAACGTCGAAGTCGAACTCAGCTCGACGTTCGACGTCGAACGTCGAACGTCGAGCTGGGTTCGACGTTCGACGAACGTCGAGCTGAGTTCGACGAATGTCGAACCCAGTTCGACCATTGGAAAAACAACCCCCCAAAAATTTTGGGTCGGGGGCGTTGCCCCCGCACCCCCACCGGGGACGCTGTCCCCTGGACCCCTGCCCGGGACCTCCGCCGGGGGCGGCTGCCCCCGGACCCCCGCTGTCGTCGGCGCCAGATATGTCGGAGGGGGATCACACTTCGATTCCTCTAAGCTCACGTGGGCTAACCCGGTGTGAGAAACAAGATGACCGGAAGTGTTCCACAACCCCAACATGATCGGCTCCGCCCTAATGGGTTTTTTCGCCAATCTTTCATGTGTCCGGCCGCGTTCCGTACCATTCTGCCCTAGCATCCGTTTTCCACAAAGGCCTCATCATCCTCCTCTCTCCATTTTCGGCGATATTGAGAAGGCTTGGGCGGGAGCGAAGGCGATAAGGAGCGAACACGATGGCGAGGGCGGAGGGGGTTTCGATTTCGTGCAAGGTCGGGCGAGTCGGCAGAGCAGAAGACCTCTTCAATCACCGGGTATTAGGGTTGCGGGTGGGTACAAATAGCGGGTATGGGAGATGAAAAAAAAACGTAAAAAGTTATCTTAATTTGGGTATGAATATCAAAATAAATGGTATGAATAACAATACCCATAATTAATCTACTTAAATAGCTAGGACATAAAGTAAAGTGATGGTGCAATATTTTTTTCTTTTGATTTCTTTTCAAACTAGTCGCACAAGTGAACTGGGTAGCGCGCATGGGCATAGTCCGTGAGCTATTACATTGATCTAAAGCTTTCACGAACGGGCGGATCCCATTAAGACCAAAAATTGTGTGTAAAGAAGCACCAATATTTTTTATATTTATATTTTACAATATTAAAAGAAAAAATATTATCTTTGGTGAAATATTCAAAATTTCCAAATGTATTACTCTCGTTAGGCGGTCTTTTTGAGAATGATTGTCATTAGGCATGTCAACAGTATTTTCGGGGAGCTACCATTAAACTCTTCAATTTTATAAGAGTCGGTCTAATATGCACGATGATATATGCATCCGGATGAAGATTTTCTTAACAAAATTAAAAAATACGTATAATTACTTTCCACATTAATTAATTGATAATATGTTTATTTTAGGTGATTGTTAAACGCACATCAAGTTTGGATATCCGCAAATATTTGATATCCGCAAACACGTGTTTTTCAAATTGGATATCCGCAACCATAATTGATAGTCGCAAACAACTTTTTTTTCAAATTTGATATTCGCAAACATATATGTTACAAGTGCTCATGAAAAAGACCAGATGGAGACACTTTGTGGTGCATTTTTAGAGCATCAATTACATCATAAAAAGAAACAAGTATCACAAAACAAACAAAATTTACAATTTTCACCTTCAAAGGAACCAATGACAAGGCGACTTTTTTGCTTCGATGAGGGAACAAAAACTCCACTATCACATGATATTTGTTTGGCGTGCGACAATTATGACTGCCGGCGAGAAATTTAAACTAGTTTTAAACATAAAAGTGATGAAATTCCTTAGATGTGGTCAGCATTCATGGTTTATAATCACGGCATTCATCACTGTCGTGCCAAACAAATCCTTATATACAAAGAAATACCCTAAACCATTATTCAAGCAGCAAAAGTCAAGAGCAAAGAAAATTATAAACAAAAGACCGGACATCAAAATTGCACAGAGAATAGCAGCATTCTCATAATCCGAGACTGACAATCGCATAGCCGCATGAATTACTCGAGAAACTCTACACATGAATTACTCGAGAAACGGCGAATAAAATAGGGTGCCCAAAGTCATTATGAGAGAAGATCATGGCTACATTTCGCAGAGTGGTGGAGGTCGTAAATGAATGGGGTTAAATCGACATTCGCTAATGATCACCTAACAAACATCATCTATTTGAACATAAAAGTGGATTAAGTTTCTTAGGCGGTCGCCATCACCATACCAAGCAGAGCCCAAAACCAATTACAAAGAAGCTTTGAGCTGCTTTCCAAGCTTTGGAGACAACCCCTCTTTTATCCTTGAATAGAGAGAAACAGTTTGATCTCAGTGAAACAAAACAAAAGCAATTCAAAATTTCTCGAACTGCAAGCCTTCAGTAGTCCTGAGAAACTACCTCATTTTTAATCAGTAGATCCTTGGCCTCCTCCATATTCACATCGCTGTTCAAATAAAATAATCACAAGTCAACATTTGAGGAACAAATGAAGATGCACAGAAAATGATGAAATTTGTTAAATTTAAATGGGGGAATAATTACCAAAATTTACCCTGAAAGTTAGCAATAATTACAACTTGCCCACCTATTACTTGCTAAATTGCAAAAACTTCGCCTGTAAGTTTACATTTCATGATATTGAGTAGTCCTGAAAGTTGAAAGCAGCTCAAAGAAATCTCTGAGATCCAATGTATTCTGATTTTCATAGAGATAATGCAGAAAGTCATTGAATTTCTTTGGTTCCTGTAAAATATTATTTAGTCGTCATTAACATGCAGATAAGGATGGCATGGAAAACTTATACATACCACTTTATCAAAACTTAAGTGTAATTGCGTACAAAACTTATACATACCACTTTATCAATTATCCAATGTTTGTAATGTACTTGGTCCCGTTGCCGGCGGTGGTCCTTGCAACCGTTCATTGTAATGCACACTCCAATTTTTCGCCACTTCTTCGTGATATGTACTCCATGATGGAAAAATATGTGGTATCGGAGAGCAAGCACCCAAGACTAGCCGAACGAAGTGATTTCCATTTAGAAACCCAATGCAAATAAGTGTTGGAACCTCCGGCATTGATGAATGTAGTGGAAAATATGTCAAACTTTGCGCCGATGACAGTTGAACCATTGCTACATTGTAACATGAACAAATTACTAGTCTCATATCCGGCAATGTCATCCATTTATCAAATGGAGCAATAGTTTCTATGCATTGAAGAGAGGCCAACAACTCCAATCTCCGGTCGCTACCATATATATCTTCATACAAAGCACGCCGAGTTTCAAGCTCCCAATATAGATCCTTGCGGACTTGTTGCCAACCACCAGTTACATTCAACGCATCGCTAATCACTCGGTAGCCACAGTGACCATCACCATCAACGTCGTAGGCATCAACAATATGACTAGCCCAAAAGGGTATAACCATAACCGCTGGCACACAATCAGGCTCAAAAATGGACTTAAAGCATTCCAATGCCCATTCATAACTTGCCTCAGTTTCATCAAACATAAAGGTGAAACATGAAAAAAATGATTTGGAAGTTGATATCATTCCAACTATGCATAGTAACGGCATCCGATATCTGTTGGTCTTGTACGTGCAATCGAGTTGAAAAACGGTTGGAAAAAGATTTGTTAGCATAATCGATAACGAATGAGCAAAAAATAAACTATGCAGGTTCTTCGATCCTTCTTGAACTTTATTGAAACTAATATAGCATGTGTCATCTATGCACTTGTATAGATACTGTATCGGTGTACGACCCTCTAAATGTTTTTTTTGAAGTTTTGCTATGACATTGTAGATAGTTCGGATAACAGTAGAATTCTCAATATTTTTTGATTTCACAGTAGATAGTATTTTTCGCGGTTTCACACCCGCACTATACATTTCCTCCACCAACTTCTCCTCCTCGACCTCTAATCTACCGGCATATGCATGAGCTTCCAAATGTACTTTTTCATGATTGTGTACACCACAAAGTACCTGAAGTTTCCACTCTTCTACATTTGCTTCCTTTTGTCCCTTAAGGGAAAATAGACATCCGCAACGCTTACTCGTTGATTTGCGGAGCCCCCTGTTCACCCAACCCTTCCTGTTTTGGTTTTCCCGATAATAGCCACTTCTATCACAAGCTAAGAAGACACGCGGTTTAAGGCGTCCAACAACCTTATCCGATCCCTTTATAGTTACTACAAAGCCAATCTTCTTTCCAACATGGCGAGCCCAACCAATTAAGTCTTCCTTAGAATGAAAGATATTATCGGTTTGAAAGTGTGAGCTGACATCTACTTCAATTTTTGGAACATTGTGTATTTTTGCAATATTTGGGTCTACAAGACCAAAAAACAATTACAAACTATTAAGTAAGAGTACAAACTACATTACTAGAAAACACATAGTTTGGGTAATATTTCATACCATACACAATCAAGGAAGATTCTTTATTCTCGTTTGACATATCCGACATGATTCTATTGCAGAGCAGTCAAACCTACAAAAAACAAAATTACAATATGTTTAGAAATAAAAATGATGAATAAAAGGTCTAAAATTGAAAATAAAAAAACATCATCTCTTGTCTGGTCACAACTCTCTCGTCAACTAAAGAATGATTAAACTAAAGGAACAATGAGAAATTAAGAATGATATTATTAAATAAGATAACAGAAATATGCTATAGATATATGGGTGTACACAATGATAGCATGAAAAAAGCAGGGGAAGACCCAAAAGTATAAGAATTATATGGGTATGCAAAATGAAAGCATGAAAAAAGCGTCAATTACATGGGCAGAATACAACTAGAGTTAATTGAAGCGCTCTTTACTTCACTCAATCCGAAACTGCCAATTAAAATTTAGGTAAGATTCACAGCAATGGACTGCCAATTAAATAATCAATGGTTCCACAAGGTGTCTACAAAATTCATTATGTAACAGGAGACATTGAATTTAGATGAGTGGGTTAAACTTCAAGCATTACCGGTTATAAAATCTTAGATCACTCGTCGACCCTTCTTCTCGATCTCTAACTCCGAGATATCCTAGAAGAACATCAGGTAGAACAAGCAGCAATGGATCAGACCCACTCCAATGTTTTGTGCTCTTCCGCGAAAGAAGCTGCAGAGAGAAGTTTTAGGCCGAGTGAATTGTGAGAAGATCGCCGGAATGGAGTTCTCTCGCCCTCTTGGCTTCGGAGAGAGGAGGTGGTGAAGAGGAGGTAGTGATTGGCGCTAGGGCACGAAGAAGAAGAAGAAGAAGAAGCGGGAGCAGCGCCTGTCGGGCACGAAGCAGCGGGGGTAGCGATTGGCGCTAGGGCACGGTGTCGAGTGAAATGGAGAGAGGATGCAGGGAGAAGAGCGGAGGCGGTGGCCATGGGATGGAGGGACTGGGGTGTGGGGGATAATTGGGGGAGAAGGAGAGAGGAGGTGGTGAAGAGGAGGGTTCGGGTAGTTAAGATTTCAGAAGAAGAAGAAGAAGATACCTCACCTGGCGGGTTGCGGCGGCGGACGACGGTGGCGAGGTGGGCTCGACGATCCACTGGTTTGCGGCGATCCACTGTTTGCGGCGGAGGAGGAGCTTCGGTGGGGTGCGGCGCAGGAGTGAATTGGGGGATTTGGGAGGTGAGTGCGACTATTAAAACCCTAAGACCTAAAAAAAGGTTTCTGCTGTTTGCGTTTAACAAAAGTCTGTTTGCGTTTAACAATCACCTTATTTTAAGTTGCATTAATTAATTGATAGGGACAGAGCCCCGTACCGATCGGGTTAATATCGTTATTGTACGCCAAGGCTTCATATATAGGTAAAAATGGTCCTTTGGTGTAACAATTATCATTTTGATTTTACTTTTTAATAGTACTTCTTTTATAAGTTTTTAAAATTATATTTAATTGGTGTTTTTTAAATATGAAAATAAAAAAATAAAAAAAAAATTACACACACTCACTCATCCCATTTTTCTCTAGGCCCCAACTACTTAATTGTTTTAAGAGATCTAGGGAAAAAAAATCTCCCACTAATCACCCTTTATCTTCCTAATTTCTCTCATGTAACATATATTTTTGGTCTTGTTGAGAGGACCAAAAATATTTTACATATTTTTCTGTTAATCTAATTTATATAATTATTTAGAGAGAGAGAGAGAGAAAGAGATGGATAATAAAGTGGGCATGGACTGCCAATGGTATTTTGGTGTTGTTGTCATGACAGAAGATATTTGTATTTATGCATGGTTTTAATTATTCAATATTGTCTGGTAGAATGTCATATTGATTGGTGTACACTCGTGCGGAAATATCTACGCACGGATTTGGTCAATCAAGTGAAGATGAGGAAAACGCTAAGCCCTAAGATTTCCTGTCAAGAAATCCTGGCCGCCCACTTGTCATTCGCTATCTTTTCATCCATCCATAAAAAAAAGCATGCTTCGAAAAATTTCAGCACTGTACGATTTCGAAGTTGACCATTAATAGAAAATACATTTTTTAAAAATCCAACTAAAAAACAAAATTGCATCCATGAATAATACTGTAGAAAGAGATATGCAAGGGAGAGAAAATCACTTCTTTTTGTATTATTATAAAAAGTACATGAATACATACATTTATATAGAGGTAGATAGAGAGAGAGATATCTACTTTTATAATGTGGGCCTAAAGGAGCTATACATGAGTCAATACACATGAGCCTCCCAAATGGACTAATTCTATTTTATTTTTAACACTTCCCCGCAAGCTGGAGCGTACAAGTCATAAGCGCCAAGCTTGGATAAAAACTGATAGTACAAAGTCCGAGAGAGAGCCTTGGTGAAGATATCAGCAATTTGACTAGAGGCCGAAACATGTTCCAATACTATCTTCTTTGATTGAACCTTCTCTCGAATGAAGTGACAGTCAACTTCAATATGCTTTGTGCGCTCATGAAACACCGGATTTTTGGCAATATGTATGGTCGCTTGACTATCATAGAGTAGGGTAGCAGGAGAGGAGAGTGTGAGACTCATATCACTGAGGAAGCCCTCTAGCCAGGTGACCTCGGATACGACTGTTGTCATAGCACGATATTTAGCCTCAGCAGACGAGCGAGCAATAACAGTCTGTTTCTTGCTGTGTCAGGTAATAAGGTGTCCACTGAGGTAAGTGCAAAAACCAGTTGTGTCGTCTATCATCAAGTGACCCTGCGTAGTCCTCCTCAGAGTAGGCAACAAGAGATAAAGAAGACGATGACTTATAAACAAATCCTTATCCAGGAGCCTTCTTTAAATATCTGAGGATCCGCTCGACGGCTCAGAGATGAGAAGTCCGAGGAGTATGCATGAATCGGCTTACTACTCCAATAGCGAATGAGATATCAGGCCGCGTAACTGTGAGGTAGATTAATTTCCCCACCAAGCGTCGATAGTGCTCTGGATTGGTCAGAACAGGGTCATTCCCAGAGTCATGATTTGACAGCTGATGATTCATATCCATCAGAGTATCTGTAGGTTTGCGCCTCGAGTAGCCCGCACTTTGTAGAAGATCTATGCAGTAATTCCGTTGAGATAAGACTAGTCCATCAGGTGTTCTTACAACCTCAAGTCCAAGGAAGTATCGCAGATTACCCAGATCCTTTGTCTGAAAGACGGAGTTCAGATGTTGTTTGATTTTCTGGATCCCGATGGTGTCGTTTCCCGCAATCAGAATGTCATCAACATAGACAAGAAGAAGAACTGTCTTTGTTGCTTGATGACGAGTAAAAAGAGAGAAATCAGCAGAACTCCGAGTGAATCTCATCTCGCGAACCACCTTACTGAACTTATCAAACCAAGCGCGAGGGGATTGTTTGAGACCATATATAGACTTCCAGAGAAGACATACACGAGACTCTCTCGTGGTCTCAAACCCAGGTGGCTGGTGCATATACAAAATCTCTTGAAGATCGTCATTGAGAAATGCATTTTTAATATCCAATTGATGAAGGGGTCATTAGCGGTGCACAGCAAGAGAGATCAGAACCCCTACAGAACTTAGTTTTGCCACCAGAGAGAATGTTTCGTCATAATCGAGGTCATGTTACTGAGTGAAGCCCTGGGTCACTAGACGGACTTTGAGACAAGCAACTGTTCCATCAAGATCATGTTTGATTATAAAGACCCGCTTGTAGCTAACACAAGACTGATCAGGAGGGAGAGGAACAAGGTCCCAAGTCTGGTTAGCCTAGAGAGCTATCATCTCGTCGTCCATGACCGCACGCCAGCCCGAATGTTGTAGAGCATCCTGCAAGGAGTTAGGAATGGAAATAGTGGAGAGAGAGATAGCAAAAGTGCAAAGAGGTGGAAAGAGGTGATGTGGGGATACATAGTTTCCCATGGGATGAGCCGTAGAGGGTGGTGCTTGATCGTCAATGCGCAGAAGATCATCTGTAGTAGGGGGTTGCTGTCGGGCCACAATCCTGGACGAGCGGCGAGTGTTGACACGAGTAGGTGGAGGAGGAGGGAGAGGTAGTGAAGTTGGGGATGTAAGAGAAGAAGCTTTCATCTTCAGCAAAGGTAACATCCGCGGAGACGAGCACCTTGTTGATTGTGGGAGAGTAGCAAACATACCTCTTTTGGGTACAAGAGTAGCAAACAAATATACATTTGGTGGCGCGGGCAGCAAGTTTGTCACTTGCTGGTTCGAGAGAGTGAACATAACCGGCACATCCAAATGTTCGAGGTGTGAGAGAAAAAGAGGACTTGAAGGAAACAGGAGACTGAATGGAGAAGCAAGGTTAAGAACGGAGGATGACATATGATTAATGAGATAGCAAGCAGTAGAGACAGTGAAGTTCCAATATTCAACGGGGACCTGCATTTGAAGCATGAGTGACCGAGTGACATCAAAGAGATGACGATTCTTCCGCTCGGCCACACCATTCTGCTGAGATGTGTACGCACACGAAGTTTAATGAATTATCCCAAAGTCGGTGCATAAGTTGGAGAAGCTGCAACTGGTGTATTCACGAGCGTTGTCAGTGTGAAACGTTTGCACGGAAGTAGAAAATTGCGTACGTATTTCAATAATAAACGCACAAAAAATAGAAGTTAGCTCAGTACGATCATGAAGTAAATAAAGACATGTGAGGCGTGAATAGTCATCAATAAAGGTTACAAAGTAGCGATTACCAAAAAGACTGGAAGTTTATAAGGATCCCAGATATCGGAATGAACTAAAGAAAACGGAGTACTACTCCGGTTACATGCAAGAGGGAAAGAAATACGATATTGCTTGCCAGAGATAAATGACTCACAAGAAAATTCCTATAAAGAGATATTAGGAAGGGCCTTCTTGAGAATCTGAAGCGGACCATGGCCAAGAAGTCAATGACAGTTGACAGAGGGAACAACAGAGAGTGAAGTGGGAAGAGCGTCCAGGAGATAAAGCCCGTTTGACAGTTGTCCTCTACCAATGATAGTCTGTGTTCGACGATCCTGCATGACAAAAGAAGAAAGAGAAAAGATTAGACAGCAATCAAGATTTTGAGCAAGTCTACTAAAAACAGTAGGTTGAAGGGAGATCCCGAAACATAAAGGACCGAGGTTAAGGAGAGAGTAGGAGTAAGTTGCAGATCAGCAGCTCCAGACACAGGAGTAGTATCGCCATTGACCACAGTGATAAACTTGGGATACTCACGGCGACAAGAAGAAGGTCGCGGCGACAAGGAAAAGAGCGCGGCAAGGCACAATCTGAGAGCAGTCCGCGAGAAGATAGCTCGCGACGGTCTGGAGCAGTCCGCGAGAAGAAAGCTCGCAGTGATCTAGAGCAGTCCGCGAGAAGAGAGCTCACAGCGGTCTGGAGCAGGTCGCGAGAAGAGAGCTCACAACGGTCTGGTGCAGGTCTCAGATCACGGTGGTATTGAGCAGTTCGCGAGAAGAGAGCTCGCAGCGGTCTGGGGCAGTCCGCGAGAAGAGATCTTGCAGCGGTCTGGAGCAGTCCGCGGCGGGGATAACAGGAGGTCGCGAGCGAGAAGGGAGCTCGCACCGAACGAGAGTAGAAACTCGCAAGGTATAAGAGAGCGATCTCGCAGCGGACTGGAGAAGAGAGAAGCAAAGCAGTGAGAAGAGAGCTTGTAGCGAATTAGAGGAGGAGCTCGCAAGGGAGAATGAGCGAGGAGCTCGCAGCGGACTGAAGCAGAGCAGTGAGTAGGCAGGGAATAAGTAGACCCCACGGGACAAAGAGGTGAGGCTATAAGTAGCCCTAGAAGGAGGAAGGTGGAACCACAGAGGGGAGAGAGACAGATAGATAATGGCAGTCCGTAGGAGGCCAGCGGTCAGTGAGAAGAGGCGGATAGAGACGGAAGTCCGCAGGAGGCCGGCGATCAGAGAGAAGAGGCAGGTAGAAACCGGAGTCCGCGGGAAGCACAAATGAGATATGCAAGACAGAGAAAATCACTCCTTTTTGTATTATTATGCAAAGTATAAGAATACATACACTTATATAGAGATAGATAGATGGAGAGATATCTACTTTTATAATGTGGGACTAATGAGCTATATATGGGCCAATACACATGAACCTCACAAATGGGCTAATTCTATTTTATCTTTAACAAATACCTTTATAAATGAGTTATGATTCCTATAAGGGACTTAATTATGGTCAAGTACATGCGGTCGTAATCACTTGATCGGTGAAAATAAGGCTCCGTTTGGGGGACTTATTTTCACCGGTCAAGCGGTTATGACCGCATGAATCGGACCTTAATTAAAGTCCGGTTCATGCGATCGTAACCACTTGACCGGTAAAAATAAGTCCCCCCAAACATAGCCTAAGGCTCCGTTTGGGGGGACTTATTTTCACCGTTCAAGCGGTTACGACCGCATGGACCAAACCATTATTAAGGTCCGGTTCATGCGGTCGTAACCGCTTGACCGGTGAAAATAAGTCCCCCCAAACGGAGCCTAAGTCCCCCAAACGAAGCACAGTGGTGGCGGTCATGAACATAGGGGCTAAATTGTCATTCGTTAATGCCCGCCTTAGGAACTTCGTTCACTTTTATGTTCAAACAAATATGTTTGTTAGGTGATCCTTAACGAACGATGGTTTAACTCATGTATTTACGACCGTCACCATGGTGTCAAACGGAACCTAAACATTTTAAGTCACGTGACCATAACAAGAGCATACAAAATATAAAAAAACTACACACTTTGCATATTTCCTTCTTCAGAAAATATTAAAGAACTAAAAGAAATGCCAAATAACCTTCGTGCAACATGAGAATCAATATGTGCATTGAACAAGACAAACAAGCATAACAATGGCTCTGTTTGGAACAGTTTATGCTAATGAATAATTTCTATTTAAAACGTAAACGCAGATTTATAGCTGTTTGTTTGTGATGCTTATAAAAAATTATTTATTTTAAAATTGATGATAAGTTTATTTTTCATAAGCTACTCAGGTCCAGCTTATGGCTTCTCATAAGCGTTCATCTCTTAAAAAGCCATGTGTGTGATTTTTTTGTCCGGAAGAGATTTTTTTTCGTGCGTGATTTTTTCACCCGGACGCGATTGTTTTGTCTGAACGTGAATTTCTCATCTGCGAGAGAATTTCTCAACCGAGTGCAATTTTTTCGACCGGGAGAAATTTTTTCGCAAAGCCGCGGTTTTTTCAACCGCGGGAGCGATTTTTTTGACCGGGCAGAAATTTTTTTGCCCGGACGCGATCTTTTCTCCTAGACGCAATCTTTTTGCCCAGGCGCGATATTTTTCGCTCGGGCGCGATATTTTTCGCCCGTGCGGGATTTTTTCGCGCGGGCGGGATTTTTTCGCGCTGGCGGGTTTTTCGTCTGAGCGCGTTTTTTTCGCCCCGGCGCAATATTTTCGCTCAAGCGCGATTTTTTCGCCCGCACACGATTTTTTTACCCTGAAGCGATTTTTTTACCTAGACGCGATTTTTTTGCCTTGGCGCAGTGGGGAACGATATTTTTGCCTTGGCGCAGTGGGGAGATTTTTTTGCCCAGACGCGATTTTTTCTGCTCATATTCTTTTTTTTTGCCCGGGCTTGTTTTTTTGCGCAGGCATAATTTTTCGTCCGGGTGCGTTTTTTTTATTTTTCTCTCGGGCGAAAAAAATCGCACCCGGTTGAAAAAAAATGTGTCGGTGCGAAGAAATTGCGCCGGGGTGAAAAATCATGCCTGGAAGAAAAAACGCGCCAGAGAGAAAAAATTGCACGAAAAAAAAACGCGACAGAGCTAAAAAATCGCGCCCGGGCGAAAAAACGCGCTCGGGCGAAAAAAATCGCCTGAGCGAAGAATCCGCAATCGAGCGGAAAAACCGCGACCGGGAAAAAAACAGCGACCGGGCAAAAAAACGCGCCCAGTCGAAAAAAACGCGCTCGAGCAAAAAAATCGCCCCCGGGCGAATAAAACGTGTCCAGGCAAAAAATGGCTCACGCGAAAAAAACTACGATCTGGCGAAAAAAACTACGGTCGGGCCAAAAAATGGCGCCCGGGCCAAAAAATCGCGCTCGGGCGAAAAAAATCGTGATCGGCGAGCAAAACGCTTTAGGGCGAAAAAATCGCACCTTGACAAAAAAACGCGTTCAAACAAACGGACCCTTATGAATGAATGATATTTTAGATAAGCATTTATGTACAACTATCCAAACAGTTGACTGTTTATTCATCGTTGCTTTTATAAAAATTTTATGCAAATATCTATTTTCAAAAACAGCTTATTCATCATCAAAATTATCCCAAACAGAGCCAATATCTCACATAACCAACAATCGTAATTGGAACCCTAAACAGAAAACCATAAGCACGAACAATTGTAATCCGAACAGTAGATAGCCTAATGGTGTCATGTATGCACCCGATCGAGATAGATCGTGTCATGCACATTGTCATGTTTCTGCTTCAAGTTGTGCATGCCCATCGACCCACCACCGACGAGCATCGACGTCACCCGAGTCAAATCATGTGAAAATGGTATATATTGCTGCTACATTCCCCCATCCCTCTTCCCTTCCTCTCCTAGTCATGTGCCAGTAAGGTGGTGGGAAGCAAATTAATAGGGATGTTCAAATAGTAAAATTTCTCATCATGGAGTGCAAATGGTAAAATCCTCCAACATGGGAGTGCAAACAGTATTATTCTCATCATGTAGTGCAAATAGTAAAATTCTCTATCATGAGGTACAAATAGTAAAATCCTCCAACATGGAGGTGTAAATAATAAAATTCTTCATCATGAGATGCAATAGTAAAATCTTCCAACATGATGGTGTAAATAGTAAAACTCTATATCATGGGGTGCAAGTAGTAAAATTTCTCATCATGAGGTGTAAACAGTAAAAGCCTATAACATGAGAGTGCAAATAGTAAAATCTACCTATTATGGGAGTGCAAATAGCTTAATCACATAGTAGTGTGCACATAGTAAATTTCATAAAAATATGCATCATAAAATGTAAGGAATTGGGCTACAAATATTGAATAGGGTGATTAAAGTCTGCGCATAGTCGCGTAACTACCGTAATCACTCATGTGGCCTATAAATAGGACTTCAATCTCTCATTCATTTTCTTCTTCTCCTCCTCTCGCTTCTCCTATGCACGTAAGACCTCCCTTGAAAATCTCCTTGCGTATTTGAAGAATTGTTCAAAGATCTTCGAGCGTCTTCGAAGATCCCACAAAAATCTTTGATCTCCTTTGAGCACCCATGTGTGCGTTCTTCGTTGCGAGTGTTCCTCCTTGCGTGTGTTTCTCTTTGTGCACATTGCGCCGGACGCACATTACGCCCGACGCACATTGCGACTTGCACATATTGTGTCATGCGCATATTGTGCCCTGTGCACATTGCGCTCTGTGCATGTTACGTTTTGTACAAATTTAACTGTGCACATTTCACCTTGTGCATTTCGCACATAGCGCACTTCACACATAGCGCACTTTGTGCCAAGCCCACCACTGAAAGAACGCCGCTTCAGACTCATTTGTGCACAACAGGAGGCAAATCGTAGAATCTAGATTGTGTCGTGGGTGCCGCTCCAGACACCTCAATGTGCAGCAGGAGGCAAGATGCAATCTCCAGATCGTGCCAACGCACCGCTCCTACTTCCAACCACTCAATGCAGACTCC
This sequence comes from Platanthera zijinensis, assembly GCA_039513925.1. NCBI lineage: Eukaryota > Viridiplantae > Streptophyta > Magnoliopsida > Asparagales > Orchidaceae > Platanthera > Platanthera zijinensis. Next base: position 19,122,306 of record CM077078.1, read on the forward strand.
CGATCACGCAAAGCGCGCCACCCCCACTGTCGATCATCAACAGAAGACTCCACATGCAACGCAACACTCTTCTCTACGCAAGAAAAAATACTTAGCTCCGCGAGCGGTGACCTGTCACCCTGAGAGCTTCTCTCTCCCCCAACAATTGTAATGATATGAAGTCTGTTTCCCTCAATTTCTCTAAAAAACTTTGCAACAACACAAGAAGATAGTGGAGTTTTGGTCGGCACAGCTCCGGTCACGTGATTTTTCACCCCTTTATGAGATTTTCCACATAAAAAACTTCTTGTCAGATATCTTTTTTCTCTGGGACTATTTGCGGCCTCTGTTATGAAAAGTTTCTCCTAAGCTTGAAAGAGACTTGTCAACTTTGACTGTGCTTTTCTAGCATGTGTTTCATGACAAGTGTGAAAAGGAGAAGCCACCTTTGACCTTTAAACTAACATGTGTTTTTGACTAAAGGAAGCTTTATGGAAGTTTCATCCACATGACATCTATTACATCTACCTCCTTGATTTTGGTCTTATAAATAGGGATGAAGGTAGAGGGGTAAGACATCAACTTCTTTCTAAACTCAAGCATTGAAAATTTCTAGAGAGGCCTTTGCGGCGATCGTATTAGTTTATGAGAGCATTTAGACGTCGTTGTACGACTTTGACGAGGAGCACTTCGCCTATACGGATTGGATCTGGAGCATATTTGGGCAAGGATTTGAAAAGGCATCTTGAAGAGAATTTGTGTATTCCGTCTCGTACGTCGCTGTCGGTAACTTGTAGTTTTTTTAATTTATTTATTGTATTGTGTAGTGTGAAGTTTGTGAAGATCCTAAAAGGATCGAGGAGGAAAAGCCTTATAATTGTCTATTGTTTCATACATTTTAGTGGCGGCTTTCTGGGTTGGACTCCGATCGTCACGTAGTTTTTACCCTATTAGGTTTCCACGTTAAATCTCTGTGTCACTTTTATTAATTTTATTTTGTGAAGTGTTTTAGCATTGCACGTCACTCGGGATGAAAGATCGAAATTGGATTCCAAGACCAGACAATGTATTTTTCTGGGATATGGACATAGCGGCAGTTTTTTCTAAAGGTTCTTTGATCAAGTTGAGAAGAAACTTGTACGCAGTCGTGATGTTGTATTTTATGAGGATCCGACTACTGTTGATCCTAAGAAGACGGAGAATGTCGGCACTCACACTGATACAGAGTCTCTTATAATTGGAAGTGACGATATTGAGGAGGCTGCAGAGCTAGAGCTGATATAGGGCACTGAGCCACTTCCAAATCATGAGTATGTTATTGACGATGAGCATACAGAGGACATCACTAATGATGTGTCTATACCAGCAGCTGAGCTCGCTTCACGGAGGTTTGATAGAGTCAGTCACCCATCTTTGAGATACTCCACTAATGAGTATATTATATTGACTGATGCGGGGTGGTACGCCGATAACGTAAATATAAAATAACGCAAGTGTACGTGTCAGTTCAAGTAATATAAAATGAGAAGTGATCGTTCCCTCGAGAAAGTGAATGATTTAGTGCTCGCAACTGCTAGCTTAACTTTTTCCTTAAATTCAAGTGAGATAATTGGTGTGATTTAGTTAAGCGAAACTAGAGATAATAATAAATACTTAGTTCTTATTTAGAATGCTTTTTCCTTGAATTGGAGAATTAGTCTTGCATGTTGTTTCCCTTAGACTATTATGACGTATATTTTAAAGTAATCCTTCATGATTGGATAATTACTATCCTGCAACGATTTTTAAGATGGATAACATTATCTCTCGATCTTCGAAATCCCCTTACCCTACTTCCCCTAGTTATCTCTAACTTAGGCGGATTTAGAATAACATGAAGTACTAAAATCGATGTTGCTAACTTGAGATGAAATCTCTTTCTTTCTTAGAGTTATATCAGGACTTATGTTACACTTACGCTGCTGCTCTCTCAAGTCTCGCAGCGCAGTAGAAAGATGGAATTTTGACTAAAGAATCACGCAACCCCTCTCTCGAATCTCGCCGCGCATAATGAGGATTCAACCTTAAAATAGCATGACTCCTCTCTCGAATCTCGCCACACTATCTAGGATAAGAATACTTACTCAAAAATTCCACAAATGAAATACATAATCCCAATAAAGATAGATCATCAACCAACATGAAAGATAAATTGAAATCAAATCATCATAATGAATCTAAGTACTTACAACACACAAGACTTTTGAAATTAGTTCATAATGGAAGGGAAGAACACCACAAAAATAGGAAAGATCTTACAGCACATGATGATAAGAATGCAAAATAGTACAGGAAAATGCTCTTCAATTCGCGTACAAACAACCCTTCTCCAAGATCTGGTTTTGCCCTAGTTCTTCTTCTCCAAGCAATCTCCTTTTCTTTCTCTTCTCTAAGAATGAATTATTCTCCCTTTTTTCAGCCAATTTCATCCTTTAATTTCGTGCCTTCATCTGAAAGGATGCCTTCTTTCACTTTTCAAACCGCTGCAGGTTTTGAAAATTTGAATTTTGAAAATTCGAAAGTTATTATAATAACTCGAAAAGTTGTTATAACAACTTTCCCAACACAGAAAACTGCATCAGCATTCCTTCTCCGGATTGGGTTTTTCAGCGATTCTAACAATAAAATATTGGAAAATTGTCAAATTACTCAAACATAAGTTAAATATGAATTTTATCACTTTTTTATACTCAATAAAACATTTTTTCACTATTTTTGTCAAATAAAATGGACATAAATAATTTCATTTAAGAAGTTATCACGGGAGAGCCCATGTACTTTAAAGAGGCGATGCAGAGCTCGGAGAAGAAAGAATGGATGGTTGCTATGCATAAGGAGATGCAGTCTCTGCATGAGAACTACACTTATGATTTGGTGAAATTGCCTAAGGGCAAGAAGGCTCCGAAAAATCGGTGGATCTTCAGAGTAAAATAGGGAGACCCCTCAACACCACTTAATTACATGGCCAGATTAGTGGTGAAGGGTTTTAGTTAAAAATAAGGAGTGTATTTTGATGAGATCTTCTCTCTTGTTATGAAGATGTCGTCTATTCGGGTTGTTCTTGGTCTTGCTGCAAGGCTAGACCTGAAATCGAACAGATGGATGTCAAGACCGCCTTCTGCATTGTGGTCTTGAAGAGAAGCTTTATATGGAGCAGTCTGAAGGTTTTAGGGTGAAAGGAAAGGAGAGCCTAGTCTGTCGCCTGAATAAGAGTTTGTATTGCCTGAAGTAGACAGTGGTATAAGAAGTTCAATGATTTTATTGGGGAGATCGACTTTAGGAGGACCACCTTTGATCACTATGTATTTATAAAGCAGTATGCACCAGAGGATTTCATCATCTTACTACTCTATATTTACGACATGCTGATAGTTGGGAGGAGCACTACGCGCATTGCCAAGCTAAAATGGCAATTGAGCTCCACATTTGCGATGAAGGACTTGAGAGGTGCGAAGACCATCCTAGGGAAGCATACTCAGAGAGATAAAGGCTCCAAGTTACTTTGGTTATCACATGAGAGATACATCAGGAAGGTACTACAAAGATTCAGTATGGATCAAGCGAAGAAGGTAAGTACGCTGCTTGCAGCTCACTTTAGACTTGCTGCTGACCAATGCCCAAGAATACCTGAGGAGAAAGAGGAGATGCAGAAGATCTTCTATGCTCCTGCAGTTGACAGTCTTATGTGTGTGATGGTGTGCACCCGCCCTGATATAGCACATGTGGTTGGCATTGATAGTATGTTTCTCTCCAACCCCGAGAGAGAGCATTGGAACGATGTGAAGTAGATTCTAAGGTACCTACATGAGACGTCAGACTTGATGTTAAAGTTTGGAGATAGTGAGCTAGAGCTACTGGGCTATATTGATTTGGATATTGCTGGAGATTTGGACTCCAGAAGATCTACTTCTGGGTACCTGATCTTATTTGCATAGGGAGTTGTGTCATGGTAGTCTAGATTACAAAAGTGTTTGGCACTGTGTAACACCCCAAATTTGAGGAGCCAGAGCAGTTCGACAAAATTCTAGGATCGTCGAGCGACATTCGTCGAGCTCAGCGCCTTTCGTCGAGCTCATGCTGTTCGTCGAGCTCGGGCTGATCGTCGAGCTCAGCGCCTGTTCGTCGAGCTAAGGCTTTTCGTCGAGCTCAGCGTTGTTCGTCGAGCTTAGGTCTTTTTCGTCGAACCCTGGACCATTCGTCGAGCTCAGGATGTAACACCCTATTTGTGACAGCCTGAATTTGACTGTTGATTGAGTTCGACGAAATGTAGTGAGATCGACGAATTTTACCTGCGTTCGACGAACGTCGAACGGAGGTCAACGAACAGTCAGTTCGACGATTTCCCGTGAGCTCGAAGATTTCCCGTGAGCTCGACGATTTCTCATGAGCTCGACAAAAGTTGAGTTCGACGATTTCCAGCTGAGCTCGACGAAATTCGGTAAGCTTGACGATTTAGCTGAGCTCGACGATCCAGCTGAGCTCGACGAAATCGGCGATGTCTCTGAGGCATGAATGTCATGTATGGTAGCTGGAAAGCGGCCAGTGAGCGCCGGTTTCTGGGCCGTTCCTTCGTGTTGATGAGGACCGTGTGGCTGGGCTGTAAACCATGACCACCTAACCCGATAAGTGTAGAAGAAGGAAAGTATTATTTCCTTTTTACTCTCTCTCTTCATTTCATCTTGACTGCTCCTGTGCGTGTTCTTGAGGAGAGAATCGGGGCTAAAGCTTTTGATAGCTTGTTGGAATATATTTGGTGAAGAGAAAGTAAAAGCTGGAGCTAGATTCTTGAAGAGGAAATATTCCTATGCATTTCCAGCCGGATAAAACTCAAACACCATGGCTCCAAAGAGAACTACAAGGGTAACGAGTGTCTCTCAGACAAGTGAAGTCCTCAATATGCATACTTGCATGAATCCCCTCACCAAAAGGTGAAAAAGGTGGATTCGAAAGGGTAAATCCCCATATATTTCTGAATTTAGATCCGGAAATATAGAGTACGGAATAGGCATACTGTGTGAAGTCCATTCGGACAAGTTGGTCTGGATTGGTGATGTTTTATGTTTTGCGTGTCGGAGAAGACTCCGTGAATATGCATAGATGTACATGTGGAAAATGTGAAAGCGGGTGTGCAGGTTATTGCATGTTAGTACTGGAAGCAATTCTAGGAAATTACCCAAATGAATGAACAATTTTGAGAATTGTTGTTTGACCTGTCTCTTGAGACCTGGGGGTCAATGTTTATCCTGTCTCAATGAGACCTGGGGGTCAATGTTTGAGAAATTGTGTATATTGAGATGTGTATGACTTTACTGTTCCATCATATTAAGGACCTCTGAACGACATGGTCGTTAAGTTAAGTACCTCTGAATGGGCAGTCACTCGTCAAGTTAAGTATCTCTGAACGACGTGGTCGTTAAGTTAAGGACCTCTGAACAAGTAAGTCAGTCATTAAGTTAATTACCTCTGAACGACATAACGTCAAGTTAAGGACCTCTGAACGACAAAGTTAACCGTTAAGTCTTGGACATCTAAACGGTGGTGATACACGGGGAGTCGTATATACCAGAAAGATGCCCTGATTGCACGGGGCGTGTGGCCGTTGGGCTTACATCTGTGGTGAATGGTGCTTAACGTGCACATTATAAATGTCACGATATATGTATGATGCCTTGTTTGCAGGGATGAAGAAATGCTTGCCTGAGTAATGGGCGGGATCGTTATAAACGGGTTAGCAAAAATGCTGACCGTTGCTTTGCTTGCCACGTTTGGTGGGCCTTTTTGTGCAGGTGCTGGAGAGCCAAGTGAAAAATAGCGGGCTAAAGGTCATGTGCTGCGATTGGCTGGCCCTTGAAGGCCAAAAAGTGAACAAATACTGTTTTTATGTGTGGCCGACCTGCATGCCGAAATATAAAGTCACTTAATGTTAATTAAAACAATTGTAATATGGCTACGGCCAAAACATGTGTTACATGTTGTTATGTATATATCATTCATGTGGTATAGTGGACATTCTTGTTATGTTTGGGTTCATGAATTAAATACTTCCGCTAGAATGCTCTGAGTTAGGATACGTTCGTAATGAACATTGGTTTTGAATTCAACTAGTAACCTTTTTACCTGTCCGTAATATATGGCATCGGGCTCCGACCGGACCTTCTGTCATATGTTATACGACGGATGGGGGCGTTACACAGGCTGCTCGACGAATTTTGAGCCGTTCGACGAAGGTCGGAGGCTGAATTGTTTAGTCGAAGGCTAGATTGTGAAGTTCTGTTGTTTGAAATCATAGCCATCCGATTTCAATTCTGATCTGATCTAAGGGCCCGGGATTCTCTGCCCAAAGGGGCTTAAGTAGGGCTGAGAGTCCCTTCCATCTGATTCTTCTCATCTGAGAGTTGACTTAGGGTTGGAAGGGAGAGTTAGGAGTAGGAAGAAGACAGCTTTCTTCGGCCATTAACGGAGCTTCAAAGCTCTGATCATCGTTCCGAGGCCAGATTCTTGGAGAGGACTTTGAGGCGCTCGTTTTCATCCGTGAAAATTAGGTTTTTATGGTTAGGAAGAGAGGTCGTAAGGTAACGACATTTCTCCTCTCTGTTATAGGATGCGTGTATGGAATTTTTTCCTTTTCTTGATTTTATTTCAAGCATTTAGGCACCATATCTCTCAAATGAGAGGGGTTTGGGTTGTCATGGCTCATGAGGAGGCACCGGGTCGATTGTGTCTATCCCCGACATGATATTGCATTAGAGATCCGCTTCGATAGTGGATTAGGCATTATGGATGAATTCATAGTCGCGACCGTTAGTCCGACTCGGTGATGTTGCATGGCGAACCTAAGGATTTTCATAGCAATCCGTTGCGGCAAGATACTGTTTGTGATGTGCTAAGGCGTGGTCTTGTCTCTATGGTCGGCTGGCTATCCCGTGACGTGCAAGTCATATGGGGAGAGTGTCCCGACGAGACTAGTCCCCTTCTATAAAACTGACGAGAACGCCAAGCCTAGGACAAGCCCGGGCGATGAAGCCCACGAGGGGTGGGGTCTAGCAAGGGTTCTTAGAATCGGTTTATGTGTGAGATGGAATCTTGACATGAGAAGTCAGAGCTTGCAGGCAAGCCCGGGTTTGAGTCCCACGAGCGGGTGGGGCCTTGGCAAGAGTTCTGTGTGGCGGCTTGTATGTCTTTAGGGGAAAATGATGTACCCTTATGTGTGCGGCTTGAACGCCGATGAGGAAATTGGTAATACCCAGATGCTGTGTTATGCTGATGTGTTAGAATCATACGCTTTAGGGTGCCTTGGGTGAAATACGAGTTTGCATACATGCTGCATTGTAAGCCCCCATTTGATTATATGTTCACCATAAAAAACGTGTTTGTTGTGTGAGATATCCAAACCTATTTTCCAGCTTTACATGTTTATGTATATTGTATACGAAGTGCTGACTTGCACGGTGGTGGTGTACCCCGGGGTCTGCTAGGGATGGCCGGGATGAGATGTGTTAGTTACACAGTTGAGGTCAGTCTTTGCTGACCCAAGTTACCATAAATTTTTACAGGGCAAGGATCGCAAGCATGAGCAAGCTCGTCAGCCAAAAAGGCCTAAGCCTCATGAAGTGAACTTTATTTTCTTATGATTTGATAATATGTTATGATCCATGAGATGTAATTCGGCTTGCATGCCGAGGTAGCTTAGGAGTGCTTTTGCACGTTGATAGGATTATTGTTCAGTCTTGGACTTGTATTGTGTAAGGCTTTAAGGTCATTTTGATACTCTTAGTCTGGTGGATAACTTCTACTTTTTGGTTGTATGTTTCCGCTGTTTTATGCTAAGTTTTGAGTTGGGTAGACTTTTATCATCTTTTAACTGTGCCGTCTGTATGTTGTGGGGCCCCGGCCGGATCCATATTATACGATCATTATAGGTGAGGTGTTACACACTGTCTATTACGGAGGCATAGTTTAGAGTAGTCACTGAGACATGAAAAGAGCTCCTTTGGATGAAACGTTTCATCAAGGAGTTGAGTTTCACTCATAAGCGCAACACACTTTTATGTGACAGTCAGAGTGCAATTCATTTGGGGAAGAACCCCACCTTCCACTCGTGGTCCAATCATATTGACATGTGATATCATTAGATACGTGATACTCTAGAGCAGAAACAGTTGGATTTGCAGAAGGTTCACATGGATAATATGGAGCAAATATGCTTATGAAGACCATGTCAAAAGGGAAGTTCGAGCATTGCGTAAGGATCGCCGGTATGGAGGTTCCCTCCACGTAAAGGTAAATGGGGAGAATAAGTTGTTAGGTACAGTTCCCGTCCTTTGTAGAGAAAACTGTTGACTTCGAATCTCATTAACTCGAATTTGGTGTTGCTGATCGAATGTAGAGACATGTTGTTAGAGGACCTGATGAGAGGCAAATTTGAGACTCTGGGACAGATTGTCAGAATGACAAGTTTTTTTCACTTAGTCGAAAAGGGAGAGATTTGTTATGATAATTTCTTTTTAAATGTGAAAGAGCCTTGTCAACTTTGACTGTGTTTTTCAAGCATGTGTTTCATGACAAGTGTGAAAAAGAGAAGTCGTCTTTGACCTTTAAACCAACATGTGTTTTTTGACCCAAGAAAGTTTCGTGGAAGCTTCATCCACATGTCATCTACCACATCTACCTCCTTGGTTTTGGCTCTATAAATAGGGATGAAGGAGGAGGTGTAAGACATGAACTTCTCTCCAAACTCAAGTATTGAAAAAATTTTATAGAGACCTTTGCGGCGATCTTCTTAGTTTGTGGGAGCTTTCAAACGTCGTTGTACGACATTGACGAGAATTATTTCGCCTACACGGATTAAATCTGAAGCATATTTGGGCAAGAATTCGAAGTAGCATCTTGAAGAAGATTTGTGTAATCTATCTCGCCCGCCGCTGTCGGTAACTTGCATTTTTTCTGTTATTATTTATTGTATTGTATAGTGTGAAGTTGATGAAGATTCTATGAGAATTATGGAGGAAAAATCTTGTAATTTTCTATTGTTTCATACATTTTAGCAGTGGTTTTAGGGTTGGACTCCAATCGTCCCGTGATTTTCATCATATTGGGTTTTCACGTTAAATTTCTGTGTCACTTTTATTTCTGTTATTTTGTGTTATGTTTTAGTTGTGTATCGGCATATCCTTAAGCGGTCATGCAGATACTTGCACGAACTAATTTGCAGGTGCTCTGCTCAGACTTACGTGCTCTCTAGCCCAACACCCTCGAATGCTCCCGGGCTAAAACGGTCCAAACTAGACCGATCTGAAGGAGCCTCGAGTTCGCCGCAACAAGTCTGGTTCTTGGTTCCTATAATAGGGTTCTCAAAAACCCAGTCAAACAGATAATTAAAAAAAATTAATATTAGGCAGCACACAATTAGGCATTTGTCATTCCGTCATTCGTCACCTGCAAGAGTGCAAGGCGGTAAAAATATTAAACTATAAAGTTTTAAATATAATTAATATATAATAAGACTAATTAACTATTAACTTATTAAGTATCGTAAACATAAAAACAGGAGTAAAGAATGAATAGCTAGCTGTCTTCCAACGCTATCCTCGCTCCGAATCTCCCACGTAGCCACAACGGCGCTCCTTCCCCTACTTCCCGTTTTCGACGCAGGCTCCGTTCGGCATGGTGGTGTCGGTCGTAAACGCTTGGATTAAAACGTCATTTGTTAAGGATCACCTAACAAACAACAGCCGTTTGAACGTAAAAGTGGGTGAAGTTCCTTAGGTTGGCGTTAACAAATAACAGTTTAACCCGTGCTCACGACCGCCACCAACGTGCCAAACGGAGCCTCAGAGAAGGGTCGATCCATCCTCTATTCCAGTTCTCCTCGCAGGGGCTGAGTACGGAGCTCTATTTTCGGCTGGATTGGAATTTGGCGCAGGCAACAACTCCCAAAAAAAGTTGTGCATTATAAAAAAAATGTTCTGCATTAGTAAAATAGGCTGCAAAACCCACAGATGTTCTGCACGATGGTACGATGAATATTAATATATTGCCAAAGCAAACATATCAACAAATTATTTGTTATCTGTGTAGGTGCAGGAAACCGAATTGCTGGGGGGCACTGTTGCCACCGTCAAGGTGGAGCAGTCCACTGTTCATTCGTTTGTTAAGAACTTAAGATACTAGGTGGTCGACGTGGATTCGGATTGGGTTCAAAAGTCGAAGCGTCGGAGTTAAACTTGCTATCCGCACTTTTCCTGTCATCGGAACTTTTTCCCGCCTTTTCTGATTCTATAAATAGGTCCTGCTTACTCACTCTTTACCTACGTACCGTATTCACTACAAGAAAAACTTTATTTAGCAACGAAAAATAGGAAGGCTAAATAATTCGTTGTTAATTAGCATCGAATTTAGCTAGGTATGTGATATTTGTTTTTACCTACAAAAATAGCAACGAAAAAATTTGTTGCAAAAATAGCAACGAATTATTTTGTTGCAAAATACTTGTTGCTAAATAAAAACGAAATATTTCATTTCAAAATTTCTATATTAATTATTTTAGAGTAAATATTTATGGAGGGAAAATATTCAATTCCGTACAAATATTTTCATCTCACTTTTAATAAATAAAAATATATTTATAAGTTCTTAAACAAATTAAAGAAGCCCTCGATATTCCCATTCTCTTCTGATATCTGCTCCTCTGCCAAGATCGTCAATCTCCCGCACGATCTCCCCGCCGAGCTCGTCACTCGTACTCTCACGCGATCTCCCCGTCTTGCATTAGCGATAAATAAATAAATATATACATATAAAATATATAAATAAATATATGTATATAATATATACAAAAATATATAAATATATATAATATACAAAAATAACGATATATTTAAATAATAATATATAATAAACTATAAATAAAAATATGTATTTATATGTATATATAAATAAATAAATAAATATATATATATGTATAAATAAATAATCATATATATAAATAATATAAATTTATAATTATATATATATATCCGTAAATATAAAACGATTTAGTTCATTAGGAGGATTGGTTAGGTAAAGAAAATATTTGTGAGAGGTTTATGGTTCTAATCTCAACAAGTGCAAGTTAAAAAATAATTTTTTGTACTTAAATATTATTTTAATTTAGCCAAATAAATATATAAAATACAAAGCATTAGCATCAAAAAAAATCCTTTCTAAAAAATCATTGCTAATTAGAAACGAATAAAATCCTTGCTAAATTTAGTTAGGATCAAATTAGCTACAAAAATTTTTCGTTTCTAAATTCCTTGCTAATTAAAATTAGCAACGAATTTAGCTAATTAGCAATGAATTTTACTCCTTTCTAATCAAGGTTTTTCTTGTTGTGATTTAAGGCTTCTTCCTGCTTCCCCCGCGAGAACTTCCTTTATCCCGCTCAGCGTAGATCTCGCAAGATGGTCGGCGGCAGCGGCGAGACGGACGGGAGGGGCAAGTGTGCCTGGACTTTTTCCGAGCACGACTTCCCTTTTGCCGCCATCACTGAGAGAGAATTTGTGGATGCCGTCGGCAATTACGTCCCGCCGGGCTTCGAGGCGAGGCGGCCCGGGAAGGAGGAGCGAATCAACGAGCTCTCTGCCGACGAGCTTGCGTTCCCAACGGCCCACTTTGAGGCGGCCCTCCGGCTACCCTTATGGTTGGAAGTCCGCCAAGTCCTCAAGTACTATGGGGTCGTCCCCGGGCAGATGACTCCTAACTCTGTCGCGGTTATAGTAGGGTTCGCCTGCTTCTTGCGAGAGGTGAGGATCGAGTTCAGTCTTGCGGTATTCGGTAAGTTGTTCTCTTTTCGCGCGAACAAGGACGGGACCGCCTGCTTCGCCAGCACACACGTCAAGGTGCGGGAAACGATCAACAAGAGTCATAACTGGCTCAAGAAGTTCATGTTTGTCAAGGGGGATTTCGGCAACGTCCCCATCTCGCCAGTTCAACTCGGCGAGGTGAGCTACCGCCCTCCGAGCTTGGGGGGCCTTGAAGCGGGACTGTTCGGGTTTTTCGCTGGGAAGAACTTTGAGGTGGCCTACCTCTGCAGGAATCTCGACGACCTCCTCCTCATCCCGCCCGGTGAAGGTAAGTGGTTCGCCTGCTTTCGCCCTCTTAGGACCGTCCTTTGAATATTTCTAAGTCCCACGCTTTTTGCAGGCGAGCTTGACATCCCCCTCCATCCTCCCTACGAGAGTGCACGACTCGCTTCCGGCGAGCTCGGCCAGGCCGAGGCGGCGGCGGCCGCCCACAGCGAGCTCTCGGTCCCTGCTCCCCCGAAGCAACCCAGCCGCGAGTGGCCTCAGGGTCCGCCACCTCCCAAGAAATCGAAGAAAACGGGTGGCACGCCTCCCCCGGCTCGCGACAAAGGCAAGGCCCCTGCGAGCCAACCGTCCACCGATCCCCCCCCCCCCCCCCCGCGGCCTCTCCGGCCGTCAGATCTACTAGCGGGGGGGAGGCAGGCACATCGCAACCGCAAAAGAGGGCTCAGCCCGCCGAGAAGCCAGTCCACCGGGGGCACCGCAACTTCGGCTACGACGAGGGGCCCGTGGAGGAATTCGGAGTCCCGCTGCTTCAATGGGACAAGGAGACCAACCGGGTCTTCATATCGTCGCTGCTGCCGAGCTGGCTGGAGCAGGAAACTAGCAGCGGGGATGCTTACAACCTCTCCTTCGGCGTCTACGGGCGAGAGGACGCCGCTGTCTACAACGAGGAGGCGATGCGGGTGCTAATCTACGAAAGTGTGCGGGCCCAGTTTCGCAGCCTTGAGCTGGCCCATATGGTCGGCCGGCGGTGCCTCCAGCTGGACAAGAACACCCCGTCCCTCAACAAGTTAATCGACGAGAAGGAGGCGGCCAGCAAGCTCGCTCAGGAGGAGGCGGATGAACTGCGGAAGGGTCGAAGCATCCAATGCCTCCCTTGCGCAGTACCTGGGGGGGCGGTAAGTTAACTGACTCGCGTCTGCCTTCTCTCACTTCTGCGTGATTTAACTCGGTGATTCTCCTTTTCACAGGACGCGGCGACGGCTAGCTGACTGGGCACTGAGATCGCCACCCTTCAACATGAGAAGAGGGCACTACAGGCGCGGGTGGATGCGTTGGAGACTGCAGCGGTTGCCCCGCCGTCGTCTACAAGCGATTTCCAGCTCGCACATTATAGCGATTACAAGATCGAGGTGATGATGTAGAAGAATGCCGCCGGCGCGGCGAAGTATACCTTCCAAACGCTGCAGCGGGCCAACCTCATCAGGAGTGGCGGTGCCAAGCTTTCGGCGAGCGAGGTGGTACCGGAGCTATTCCTTCCGGTACCAAAGTCGGGCGACGACCCCTACCACCATATATAAGGGGCTCGCCGCTCAGGGATCGCCTCGCCGAGGGCTTACACTCGCCTAACTTTTTGTCGCAGTAATGTTGCGGGCCAAAGCCCGGATTTTGTAATAGTCACTTTTTTGATCGACTCCAATGTATTCAAGGACTCTGTACTTTTCTTTTTAATGTAATGCAAATATTTTTCTTTCTCGCACTCGCCCTTCATTTTTTGCACTTACTATTTATTTTCTGCCTTGAATGTTAACTTTTGGTCTTGTTGCTGCGGGCGAGTGAGGTCGTCTGTTCGTTCAAAATCAAAAACTTAGACTTAGGAGCGAGGGGATGTTAGTTAGCCGCGATGCGAGCGGGCGACTCGCATCCTCCGTCCGGGCTCGCCACTCCACTCATGTCGTAGAGCGGGCGAGAAAAACGCAGCTAGTGCGCGAAAAGACTTCGCGCGGGCCGGCCTTTCTGGGGGTCTTGCTGCGACCGAGCTCTCGCCGCCTATACCCCTTCCTCGGGGCTCGCCGATCTATAGGTCGGGGTCGGCAATCCCGGCTCGCTGACTCGTTGAGGTCCTCTCGTCGGCTCGTCGATCCAATCATTCGCGACGCGAGCGGCTAACTCCTTCTCTTATGCGTTGCGCCCACTGAGGCGCCCCGCCCTTGCCGGACAGCAGAAGGGTCTGGGCGAACTCCTGGAGTGACGTCCAACCCCTGTTGCTCGGCGAGGGGTCCGTCAGCTGAATCCGCCTGGAGTTCAAGCAGACTCCTCCGAGTGACATCCAGCCCTGCCAGCTTGATGGGAGTCTGTCAGCAGGATCTGCTCGGGGTTTGGGCAGACTCCTCCGAGTGACTTCCAGCCCTACCAGCTTGATGGGATCTTGGCAGCGGGATCTGCTCGGGGTCTGGGGCAGACTCCTCCGAGTGACTTCCAGCCCTGTCAGCTTGAAGAAAGCCTAGCAGCGGGATCTGCTCGGGGTCTGGGGAAGACTCCTCCGAGTGACTTCCAGCCCTGCCAGCTTGATGGGAGTCTGGCAGCGGGATCTGCTCGGGGTCTGTTGCAGACTCCTCCGAGTGACTTCCACCCCTTCCAGCTTGATGGGAGCCTGGCAGCGAGATCTGCTCGGGGTCTGGGGCAGACTCCTCCGAGTGACTTCCAGCCCTGCCAGCTTGATGGGAGCCAGGAAGCGGGATCTGCTCGGGGTCTGGGGCAGACTCCTCCGAGTGACTTCCAGCCCTGCCAGCTTGATGGGAGCCTGACAACGGGATCTGCTCGGGGTCTGGGGCAGACTCCTCTGAGTGACATCCAGCCCTGCCAGCTTGATGGGAGCCAAACAGCGGGATCTGCTCGGGGTCTGGGGCAGACTCCTCCGAGTGACTTCCAGCCCTGCCAGCTTGATGGGAGCCTGGTAGCGGGATCTGCTCAGGGTCTGGGACAGACTCCTCCGAGTGACTTCCAGCCCTGTCAGCTTGATGGGAGCCTGACAGCGGGATCTGCTCGGGGTTTGGGGCAGACTCCTTCGAGTGATTTCCAGCCCTGCCAGCTTGATGGGAGCCTGACAGCGGGATCTGCCCAGGGTCTGGGGCAGACTCCTCAGAGTGACTTCCATCCCTGCCAGCTTGATGGGAGCCTGACAGCGGGATCTGCTCGGAGTCTGGGGAAGACTCTTCCGAGCGAAATCCAGCCCTGCTAGCTTGATGGGAGCCTAACAGCTGGATCTGCTTGAGGTCTGGGGCAGACTCCTTCGAGTGACTTCCAACCCTGCCAGCTTCATGGGAGCCTGGCAGCGGGATCTGCTCAGGGTCGGGGGCAGACTCCTCCGAGTGACTTCCAACCCTGCCAGCTTGATGGGAGCCTGGCAGCGGTATCTGCTCGGGGTCTGGGCCAGACTCCTCCGAGTGACTTCCAGCCCTGCCAGCTTGATGGGAGTCTGGCAACGGGATCTGCTCGGGGTCTGGGGCAGACTCCTCCGAGTGACTTCCAGCCCTGCTAGCTTGATGAGAGTCTGTCAGCGGGATCTGCTCAGGGTCTGGGGCAGACTCACTCTTCCACTTGCACAAAACATGACACGAGCATAAGCATCTCGAGAAATTTTATTCCATAAAATAGAACTTACATGACTCGGGGGAAAAAGCGCTTCAAGTCGTCACCACTCCAGGTGAGACCTAGGGTCTCGCCTTCCGCATTCCGAAGGCGATACCCTCCTGACTTCCTCCATCTCCTCCTCTCTAGGGCGGGTCACCTCTACCCCCATCTCCTCTTGGCCAGCCTCCTTCTCTTCCTCCTCCATACTTCGCCCCATCTCCTCGACACCCTCTTGCCATGAGATGGAGTTCACGACGGTAACATAGCACTCCCTTACTATCTTAGGGTCCCCGCGGACCCGAACCTGAACCCCCTCGATGTTGAACTTCAGGCATTGGTGGAAGGACGAGGGGACACAACGGAAGGCGCTAATGAGGGGCCTCCCGAAGATAGCAATGTAGCTGTTGTGGGCATTCACGATGACGAAACTGTAGTTGCGGGACTGCCCCCCAGAGAGACATGGAGTCCTACCTCTCTTTCGACTTCCTTCCTTTCCCCCAAAAGGCCAAACAGGGGCCCATTCGAGTCCAACACTCTCCTAGCCTCCACCTTCATCGCGTCAAACGCCTTCTTGAATATGACGTTGACTGAGCTCCTGTTGTCGATGAGGATCCGAGAGACGGTGAAATCTTCGATGGCCGTCTGGATGACCAGCGCATCGTAAAAGGGATCCTCATGACCCGGCATATCCTTGACCGAGAAGGTGATTCTCTCTTCCGGAGGCGGGGTCTGGGACGTGGAGCCAACGCTCCAGCAGTACATGGTATGGAGGCTCGCCTTACGGGAAGCCTCGATCCCTGCCCCCCCTCCTGTGGATCGATCCAATCCCTCCCCGGGTTCCCACATCCGCCCGGTCTTCGCACCTGTCCTCCTCCGCCCGTGGCAAGACCTCCTCGATCCGCAATCACTGGCGATCTTGTTGTTGCTGCTGCTCCATGTTTCCTCTCATCTCAAGAAACTCCGGGCATGTGGTCGTGGCGTGCCTCTCCTCCTGATGGAAGTCATAGTAGGGCAACTCCACCCTAACCTCCCTTCTTCTCCTCCGTGCTACCCTTATCCTCTCCCCCATGGCTATGGCCATAGCCTGCTCCTGGTCGTAGAGGGGTAGCTTCTGGCCCTACCTCCCGCCTAGAGGATAGAACTGGCCCTGGCCTCCCTGGCAGTAGTCCCCTCCATGAAACCCTCTCCTCGCCCCCTGCTCTTGCCACTCGGGCCTCCATCCTAGCCGATGGTTCGGCTTCTGATGCCCCCTCCTGGGCTGCTACTGCTGCTCCCTCAATCAGGGTTCAGTTCTCCTCTCCTTCTAACCTCTGCCCCCTCTGGGCCTCTCCTCCTCTGTAGCCCACCTGGCTAACTTCCGGGCAAACTCTTGATTCGACACCTCCCCGTCGACTTTTCTCGCCGCCCTCTCCATTAACTCCTCGTAGGAGAGGGGGATCCTCTTCAACTCCATTCGAAAGAAACCCTGCTGCAGCCCCAGGGTGAAGGCCATCATCAGAGTGTGGCCCAACATCTCTTGGACCTGGGTGACCTCCTCCTGGAAGCGATCGACGTAGCTTCCCAGGGTCTCGTTCACCCCCTGCTTGATGCGGAACAGAGACTTCGACTCCCTCTTCCTCCTCTTGGAGGTGGTGAATCTCAACACAAACCCCCGACGTAGGTCCTCGAAGCAGTAGATGAAATTGTCTAGCAGCTGGTGGAACCACTCACTCACCTTCTCCTTGAGGGTGATGACGAAGAGTCGGCACTTGAATCCGTCTGACATCTGTCGGATCGAGACCACGTCCTGAAACAACTGGACGTGCTGGACCGGGTCCCCCTTCTCGGTGTATTAGGACATCTCGGGCTCCCTGAACCCATCCGGGACTGGTGCAGAGGAGACCAACTCGCTGAAGGGGCTATCTCCGCCCACCGGGCGAACTGGAGGGTCTTGCGCCCCCAACTCGCCGAACCTGTTGCCGTTCCCCGAACCTGGGAAGAGCACTTGCCCGGGGAGCTCGGCACCCCCGACCTTCCTCGGCGACCTTCTTCCCGGCTCGCCTGGCGGGGGCAACCTCGCCGAGTGCCGGATCCGCGAGAATCGAAATCGCCGGAGTTAAGCTCTCAGCACGCACGCCGAGTGCGAATCGGACCATGTCGAGCACCTCTTGCCTGAAGTCTCCGAGCATCCCCAGGGTGGCGAGAGGGGGAGGGGGTGGCGAGTCAGTCCTGTCTGATCCTTGCCCTTCTCCTCCAATCATTGAGCTCGCTGAAGGTTTTCTGTGCTGACCACGATCCTCGCTCACCGCACTAAAATGTTGAAACCGAAAATCGGTCTCTCGAAGAGTTCACCCTTGGGGAAGGGGTAATCGCGCACCTACTTCGCTCCTGCAAGAAAAACAACAAGGAAAGAGAGCAAAGGAAACCAAGGGCCCGACACGAAGGTCCCACCACACACCCGGAAGATCACTGAGCGCTTCCCCTCCTTAGCCAAATGTCGGTCTAAGGTACCTCAGAAAGCGCTAGAAGACTGGGAGACAGGTAAATGTGCCTTCTGAGGTACCCTTTGGGTCCTATTTATATATTTCCGAAGATGATCTGCAAATAATTAACCTCTGCTGGTCTGAAATTACTGAAAGCCCCTTAGGCTGGCCTGCCAACAGCCAAACTCCGTTGTTCTGAACAGCTATATGCAGCCCAACCGGGTCTGTTAATAGCATAACAACGCTGTTCTGACTGGTTATGTGCACCTCTCACAGGGTCACCCTGATAATTTGGCCTCTGGGCCCCACTGGGGAAGAATCTCTTGGCCTCTGAGTCGGCTCGCAACCCTACTGGGCAGGAGCGAGCAGGGCTGTCCCGCCTAGGAGAGGCGCGGGTCGAAGGGCGACCGAAGGATGGCCCGCCTAGGAGAGGCGGGCAGGGGTTGACCAAGGGCTGGCCCGCCTAGGAGAGGCGCGGGTCGGAGGGCGAACGAGGGCTGACCTGCCTAGGAGAGGTGGGCAGGGCTGACCGAGGGCTGGCCCGCCTAGGAGAGGCGCGGGTCGGAGGGCGAACGAGGGCTGGCCCGCCTAGGAGGGGCGGGCAAGGCTGACCCGCCTAGGAGGCGCGGGTCGGAGGGCGAACGAGGGCTGGCCCGCCTAGGAGAGGCGAGCAGGGCTGACCCGTCTAGGAGGCGCGGGTCGGAGGGCAAACGAGCGCTGGCCCGCCTAGGAGAGGCGGGCAGGGCTGACCGAGGGCTGGCCCGCCTAGGAGGCGCGGGTCGGAGGGCGACCCGCCTGGGGAGGCACGGGTCGAGGCTGACCCGCCTGGGAAGGTGCGAGCCGAGGTCGACCCGCCTGCTTGTCTGAGTCCCTTCGGCGAACACGGGGTTGTACAGGAGGGCTTCGCTCGCCCGATAGTACCTCAGCCACGTCTGCGGGGGCGAGAACATTCGGCTGTGGCAGTGACATGCGACGAGGGCAGCGGGGGTGGCGATATGCGGTGGGGGCAAAGACATTCGGCTCATGCAAAATCTGGTGCGTGGAGTGATAAATATGTTGGGAGACTCGATTTGTGCTTTATACTGTTAAAAATTTGATATAGCGGAAGACGGGAAATCAGGCGTAGGAACACTCAACCAATCCGAGCTCAAATAAACTAGATGCAAACCAGAAGAGCAAGATCTTGTACTAAATAATCTTTATAAGGCGAGACATACATGGCTAGACATGATTCGTCAATGTACTCAAAGGGAAGCAGAAACAATTACAAGGCAAAACCTAACCGCGCGAACTCAAAGAGTTAGCCGCCGGCTCTACTGCTACACTATGGAGTCCGCTGAAATCGGCTGGTCGCCAAGCCGCAAACCAAGCCATGCGGACTGCCCGTTATTCCAATGCAAGAATTAACTCTACTCGTCGATCAACAAGCCGCTTAACCGCAAGGTCGCCTAGCCACCTGACCGCACGATCTGCAGCTGCCGAACTGAACAGGCCGCCAGAAGCGGACAACTTATTGAACTGGGAAACTAGTTGCAGAAGAGAGACCGCCTAGCCGTAACCCGAGACCTGCTGTTAACCGCTAGTTGCTATCCGCAGAGTCCGCACTGTCCCTGACCGCAGTCAGAACCAAGTCCTGGCCTTCCAGCGCTATCCGCACAATCTACACAGCACAATCCGGTCAACCTTCAAACCGCGCGGATACAATATACAGTCTGCAGCAACTATCCGCGAGTTCACTTACTGTTCACTCGCTTCTTAAATTGATGTGACAGGGGGTCCTATTTATAGGCATGGTGAGAAGTACGGTCACCGCCCTAGCTGATAGGATAACCTCCCCAGCCCGCGGTGATCACCAAGTGTATCCGCAAGCCGCGGATACACAACCAGTTTGTCGCGACCTGTGCAGGATAGTCAGCCCGCCAAGTAGCATCACCAAGGCCGGATAGAAACCTCTATCCGCCTTGTTGCCAAAAGCCAAGCCAGGACGCCGCCACCAGCAGAACTCTGCAGCAACACCTTGTCCACCTATCAGCAGATACCGCTCTAGTCCGCGCATCCTGCTGATACAGCATCAATCCGCACCCCCAAGTTCGTAACCAAGGCACAACAGCCAACTGTCGAACTTGGCGAACACTGCACCAGTCCACACGCCTTGCGGACTCAACTCCAGTCTGCATTCCTCAAGCTCACAACCAAGACACACGACAACTGCTGCCGAGCTTGGCGGACTAAGAAGCATTCCGTGCTTTAACCATGCGATCTCCCTTACTGAGCCAACATGGACTTGGTTCAGAACCAATTAAGTCTGCATCACTAGCCACAAGGGACAGTCCGCGCTTACTGGCAGACACTGACATCAGTCCGCCAATCCTGGCGAACTCCAGCATCAGTCCGCACTAACCGGCGAACCCTGCGGCTTCCACCAGCCGCACCACCAGAGCTAGACCAAGGCATCTGCCATGTCGGTCTGCCGAGCTCCATCCCAGTCTGCATCTTGCCGGACTCCGCGGATATAGAAGCTATCCGCCCGGTTACCTTTTGGGATCCAACTGCCTGCTGAGCATAAGCCGGCCTGGCTGGCCGCCGCCTCTGGTCGCACAGACCGCGCGAACAGACTCCCAGGACGCCAAGGAACAAGCCTTCTGAAGCAACTCTGCCGACCTGGCTAACCGTCAGTCCTGTCCGCATAGACCGCGCAGACAGGTCGCTCATTCCGCCACTTTCACTTTATCATTTTCAACATATACAACCTAAAAGATTAACTTAAAAGGGTAAGGGGTAAGGATCGTTAGTACTATATTAAGAACTCAAAGTCATATTTCAATTCCAGCGTGAGACTATTTTTTACTTTACATCTTCATAAATCCTTGCAATCTCCCCTCACATGAGAGTGCCCTACCCACCAGCCATTCTACAATGAATATTTCATGAATTCATACATCATAAACTAAACATTACATAAGAAGATGAAGCAAAAAATCAGCTTTACCTAGGTGGCATTTCAATGACTTTGTCCTTGAAATCTAATGTTGATTTGCTCTTATTCAGTAACAAATAAAAAATGGTAGAAACTAGTATATTGAATTCAGGACAACACTATGTTATAATGAAAAATGGAGCTCTATAGTAATAGAGCATCTCATACACAAAACTTACATGATTCGATATAAGCAGGCTTAAAAAGCTCTTCTTAATTAGTAGAATATCATGCACTTGAACTCAATGTCGATCAGAGGAGATGAATCAATCAGAGACCTAATGTTAAATCACCCGCCTTTATAATTACCGCACACAAATTGATCGAAACCTTTAACAACAATAAAGTTTGAAAATGAGATCCATAGAAAGAGATGATTGCAACGGCGGGCTTTGCCCGCACATTCAAGCGAGATGCATTGTCCCCCAATTAATTCATAGCATGAAATCAAATCTGATTTTTTGCCCACCCGACTCAAATTCAACACTCAAGTCCCTCAATTAATACATAGGTCATAACCAACTCCATGTCTTTCTTGTGCGTCCACTTTTAAGTTAGAGAACGTAACTATGGAGGGAAGGATTAAATGGGATTTGAAGGTATCATATCAATTAAACTCCCCAAAAGAGGAAAAAATTTTCGGTCCGACTTTTGGACCGTGAAAACCGTCCGCCGATAAATACCGCTTAATTTGCGGGACCCATCTCATTCTCTCCTTTTCGAAATTCAAACTCCAGCAAATCCGCGTCCCCGAAATTCCTTGCCCTAAAGCGGAGAAAATTCCATCGCCGGAGCAAGGATTCTCCTTTCGGCCGCTTTATTCGTCGTCGGCAAGCACGTTTGGTGCCAGTGGTTTAGGGCGAACGTATCGCCGGCAAGGACGTTTGGTGCCAGTTGTTTAGGGCGAACGTATTGCCCACGGAGCATCGCCGGAGACTTGGATTCTCCTATCGCCCGCTTTTCCTGTCGCCGTTTCGATTATAGGTTTGCTGGAGTATTCTCGCGCCTTCCCGACAAACCCTAAAGCATCAGGTATGATGAAAGTGAACGAATTGGAAATTTGGAGTCGCCGTTTGGATTATAGGTTCCTCGTTTGGATATGTTTTTTGTGTTGTTTGGAATGTGCTCACAGAAAATCTCCTAAATACATTTGACTTGTGATTTCGGAATTTCTGTATTAATTTCACAATGTTTTTTATGTTTGCAACCTCATTTCTCCCCGTTTCTGTACTGTTTGGAATGTGCTCACATTTGTTTAGGTTTAATTTTTTTACTATAAAATCTTGATGATCCGGTCGGATGTAGGCCGTATGGTCAGCACTGCATTTTTTTTTATATATGATGTATTTGAAATCCGACCGGATCACTCCCGGATCACATCTTTGAATTTTTTTTTAAGTGTAGATGGAAGGTCATCCAGCCGGCACATTTCTTAATAGTAGATGCGCAATATCGACCTTCAAGAAACAAGCAGAGTCATTGCTTGATGTAATTTCTGATGACTCAAGGCAAATGCTGATCGATGCCTCACTGATGCATTTTTTCAATTTGCCTGATCTACCCCAGAACATCTCCCTTTTGTACCGACTCATTCTGTTGTACAGGCCGGATAAATCTGCCTTTCTGCTATGGCAATATTATGTTAAACTGACAGTGAAAGAGGTGACTGTTATACTTGATCTACCCAATAGGGGTCAAGAATTCAATTTCAGAAGATTACCACTATCTAATGTCACACAGTCCGTGCTTGTGAACCATATTAATGAACGAGCAAACCTCGAGGATGATTCAGATGTAGTTGAAAAGCAAAGGGTTGATGCTTTAGTTAAATACATACTATGCCGTTTTTTATTTCCGTTAAAATCTCTTAGAATTCCCATGTGCCTAGAAAATTTTGGTGGATTAGAACAATTTAGGAGATATAACTGGCCCAAGGCCGTCCACGCATTTCTGCACCAACAATTTGATGATCTGCATGCACTCAGCTCCTCCCAAAAACAGCCGGCCAGTCTAGGTTACCTCGAAGGGTGCTCAATTATACTTATGGTAAGTGTTTTGTTGGTTTTATAGTGTTATTGTTGTGGAACCATTGTTATTTTTTTTAAAAAAAATTACCAATCTTGTAGGTTTGGTTTTTCGAACATACCAACATCCAGGTGCCGATGGATGCGATGGCGCAGCCGCGTTTGTGCCGGTGGGCCGCAAAAGCCGGTTTTACTCATAAGTTTTGTGAGAATCTCCCGAGCCTTTTGTTTTCGAAGACACAGGTTTGGTCTATTTTGTCACTTGTGGTTTGATGTTGTCTTGTCCGACTTGCGCTAGTTTTTCATAATACATCTCATGTGCAGGTAAAGCTGTGTTTGGTTTACTTAAGTTCGGAGGATCAAGAAATATATGGGCTTGATGAATCAGAATCTGACTTCGAGGAGGTACTAAAATTAAGGCCTCAAAAGAATCAAAAAGTTAGAAAAAGAAAGGAAGGGTCAGAGGAGATGTTAGATAGGGAGAACTCTAGGATAATGAAGGAGAAGATTAGAAGGGAGGAGGAGAAGAAAAAAAAAGAGGACTTTGAAAAAATATATTAAAAGGGAGATTGCACAATCAGAGGGAAGGATTCTTGCTGAGATCCGTGGACTGAGCACCAAATTCCAAGAGAAATATGATTCTCTTATTTTCATGATTAACACGATGTCTCAAGTGCATGTTCGCAAAGCTGCTGCCCCCACACCATCGTCGCCTACCGACACATTAGTCCCGGCTACGCAAATAAAATCAAACAAGGAAACAATTTGTGTTAGTGAATCCACCCCCGATTCGAAAAGCCACAAAAAAAACGCCAAGCTTCCAAAGCGACCGGGAAATCCAAAGAAGAAATTGATTTCCCAGGGCATATATTTTTGACTCCAGCAGACAAAGAACTCATAGACTCAACACTGAGTCCCTACGAGAAGAGGTATTTTGAGTTAGACGGTAACATATGATCATCTATTTATATTGTGATTTTTTTTTTCTGTATATATTTTGTAGCGAATGTTTATTTGAATGCGGCAACACAACAATGAATAGAGCAGCTTTTGAGGATTTATTGTGCCAAGGTTGGCTAATGGATAGCCATATAGATGCATATGCCGTTGTGCTGAACATTCGACGGAGCAAAAACCCGGTTGCATGGAATAAATTTTTATACGTGTCTCTAAATTATGCGATAATTTTTATACATGTTATAGTGCACTTATTTTACATTTACTATAATGTTTGTTTGTAGAGCCTGTTAAGAAATTAAATTGATGCGGTACTTCAAGAGTTGCGGTGTCGGGTACGAGAGCTTACTAAACCATATTACTCCTACAAGTGTCCAAGCCGCGGATATCATTTTGATGCCAGTGCACTACTCAAGCCATTGGGCATTGTTAACTTGCAATTTTAAAGAGGAGATGTGGTACTATTATGACTCAATGCCCAAAAAGATGCCTCAATCGACATTGCAATCAATGGTATGTTGTGTGCAATTATTTTTGTGTGTTGTTAATATTTTTACTAATGTTTTTTTCCACAGATTTCAAGCTTGCAGCAGGATACAGGCAGCTCATTACCATCAGAGGTACATAATTGGGAGATTCTAAAGGTAGGGGAAGCACCAACGCAGGAAGGAGGCGACGATTGTGGTGTTTTTGTGTTAAAGTATATGGAGGCGATAGCCAGCACAAAGGCAGTGTCTTGGTCAATATTTAAAGGCTGGCATAAG
This sequence comes from Platanthera zijinensis, assembly GCA_039513925.1. Classification (NCBI taxonomy): domain Eukaryota; kingdom Viridiplantae; phylum Streptophyta; class Magnoliopsida; order Asparagales; family Orchidaceae; genus Platanthera; species Platanthera zijinensis. Next base: position 19,146,927 of record CM077078.1, read on the forward strand.
AACATGTCAAGATTCAGGGCTGAAATTGCAGTGGAAATGATTAAGCTATTTTGCTCAATTAAGTAGGACACAGTCAATATATTTGGTTATAATTTGTTACTATTGGCTCTCTTGATCAGCTATTTTCTTTACTGGTTTTTTGGACTATGCACTTACTATTGGCTAATCTGCACGTTTTATGGTATATTGGTATATGCTGTATTTTGTTAAACAGTTAGAAACTATAGCATTTGGGACATACAATTGTTTTATAAATCAACCAGTTAGAACAGTTAGAAACTATAGCATAATGTATGTATGTCACCAAGCCTTAAGAAGACTTTCCTGATTTTTGTTAAAAAGTTTGAGACTTGCTGAGATCTCGTCATGCTGTATTTTGTTAAACAGTTAGAAACTTCCAAAATATTATTGGGGTGATACCCTTCTCACCGTGGCTTACTATTGTTTTATAAATCTTGGTACATCAGGGACACCACAAAATTTTATAATATAGGTGTTGTGCCATCATATATATGTGCTGTGCCGATTCACAATTACACAGTACCATAATGTATGTATATTTACCAAAGAAGCACATCAGGGACACCACTAAAATTATAAGGTTTGGACGCAGACACAGCCTCAATTTCTTCTCTAAACAAAGACTGGGAAACATTGTCAGTGCTTTTGTCGAAGTTTCCACTTCCAAGAAAGTCAAACTCCTTTGGTTCTTCAGCTCCTCGTTCAATCGTAGATTTAGGGTTCTTTTTCTTCCCTGCAAAATTTGCACCTTACGTTAAAGGTTGTTGCAAGCATATGAAAAGTCATTTTTCAAAAAAAATATAGAAATGCAAACTTACTTTGCTTCTTTGCTGGTCTTTCAAAAAAACTCTTTAATCGAGCATTCGAGACACCTTTGGGACGTACTCGTTTTGGATCCTTTAACGTGCTATTGCTATGAAAATTTTGTTTGTTAAATCCTTTCTGACAACACTGTTCGTTTTCTACAATATCTTCCGTGCTCCTCCGCAAATCGGTTAAGGCAGCCAAGACATGTTGCTGAGCCGTATGACATGTACCGACTATTTGGGCTAGGTCGTAAGTGAACCGTAAAAGATGATTTCTAAACACCAAGTTGGGTTGGACCTCTTTCAAGGAAGTGCTCTTCGAAAGGCATAATTCTTTTTTGGCAGCTAGTGTGAATCTCCTTAGTAGGTAAAAAGAACTTATTTCTTTCACATTCTTGGCTTTGTACACACTTAAAATGTGTTTGCACAACAATCCTCTTGTTTTAAAACCCTTGCATGAGCACATAACATCAAATGTGTTAGGGTTAAATTTAACCACCCATTGCTTGTCGTCCGCAGTTGCATCACAATGTCTAGTGACATATAAAATATGACCATCCTCGGATGTAACTGTTTCACTTATGAACACGCTAATAACTCCATCCATAAAAATATGTTCGAAAACGGAGAACATTTTTCTTGTGTACACTTTCGCTACTTGCTTTAATAAAGGGCAATTTTTATATCGTAAAGTGATGCTTCCATGCTTGCACTTGAAATCTTCATCGTGTTCGGACCTACGCCACGAAGAAACCATCTTCTCCATCCCGGTATAACACTCAACAAGGGAACTTGTTGGTTTTGCGCACCCATGTAAAACATTATTCGCAGATTCGCTTCTCTAAGTAGATAGAATGTCAAGGTCTAGAATATCTTTATTAAACGCAGTAGACCATTTATTTCTAATTTTATGCAAATCGTAAAGCCATTTGTTGTCCTTCAAATTGCCTCTTGAAATCATCTCACTCCAATGAAAATCAAACTCGGCCTCATCGTCGCATTTGCTCATGCAATGATAGAATGAACCTCTAACACTCTTATCGGTGTTGAATGTTGGAACCTTCGACGGAGCTTTCTTTGAAATATGCCACTGACAAAGGCGATGTCGAGTGATAGTGAAAACTCTCGCAATTGCAACGACCATCGCCTGATCCTGGTCTGTATAAATAATGCCCGATTGTTTCCCCCCTCCAAACCTCAAAAATGTATCAAAAACCCAACAGAATGACTCGATTGTTTCCTCTGTAACGAAGGCCCCGCCGATAAAGACATTTTGCCATTGATGGTTAATCCCAATAAAAGGAGCACAAGCAAGATTATATTTATTCAACCAATACGTGATGTCAAATATATTAACATCACCAAATGAATCATAATCAATTTTGCTATAACCATCCATCCAGCAAAAACTAGTCAAACGTCCTAACTCGTCCGTTTGGACATCGTACGAGAACATGATATCTTCCCTTTGCCTTTCCTTAAATATTTTCAGCAAACTCGTGGCATCACCGCTTTCTATAAGAGCTCTCCGTTCCCGTTGAACATAATTGTAAGCATCTGTTTTACAAAAACCTACATTTTCGTTTCCCCCCACTTCATCAGACATGAAGTTGTATGCTTGAATTGTTTTGATCCCAACACCGGTCATGCTCTTAAGAAGACTTCCCTGAACTTCGGATATATCCCGATGAGATCTCAACAAATGACTGTCATTCTCTTGAGCGAGGGGGTGATTGTGCTTCTCTACGAATTTTACCACCTCCCAATTCCTGCCATCTTCATCAGCAGCAAAATGCAAGCAAGCCAAGCACCCTGTTCGAGTATCAAGTTTGCGGAATTTTTTTTGGGCATCTTTCTCGTCATTCACTCGTTTATAACCTGCTTTTGCGCATACAAACTGCCTCCCCTTAACAATCCGAGTATGGGTCCAGTGTACAATATGTTCTTTACGTACACTAAATCCAACTTTCCGGGCGTACTCCCTGTACATATTGTAGGCTTCCGCATCAGAATGCACGGTCGGGAAGACAACAACGTCAATCTCCTCCTGTGAAACAAAATCAGATGTGTCCAGTGACCCTTACACCTTAAAACTATGCAACATAACAATTCACATGAAATCCGGTAGGAATAATAACGATTCACATAAAATCCGACCGGAGAAACATTCAGTTTGCTTACAGATTAATAAATTACGGCCGGATGAATCCCAACCAAAAAAAACCATACAATAAGGAAAGTTTTTTTTTCTGCAGTACTTGTGGAGGCAGACAATGAAATGTTTTTTCTTTATTACCTTAACTGGAATGTTGTCCAAAGTTTCTCCAGCTACCTCCATGGTAGCGGGATTGTGTGAACTGTTCTGAGATAAAAGGGGACGAGGATGACGGGATCTCCAAGGATGACAGGAGTTATTCTGCAGTACTTGTGGAGGCATACAACTGTTCCGCGCTAACTGGAACGTTGGCCGAATTATCCTCGCTGGGGGAACACTGCGAGGATGGCCACCGGGGCTTTGGAGCTTCTCGGCGAAGGGAAATGTCTTCAGGCAAGCCTCGCACAATGAAGAAGAAACCCACCGGAAACCTTAGGCGCATGGAAAAAGGAGCTTCAGGCAAAAAATGGCGCCTGAGCAGAAATTTTGCGATAAAAACTTTTCAGGAAAGGAGGGAAGGAGGAGGGACCCATTGTATTTATCGGCGGACGGTTTTCACGGTCCAAAAGTCGGACCGAAAAATTTTCCCCAAAAGAGACCAAACTAAGCCTACTTCTTTTCACAGAAGTATCAATCGTTCAGAGTCAGTCAAGTAGTGGAGAAATTTAATTTGATTACTCTCACACAGACAACCAAGATGAACCCAAAAATGGAGTCCCTTGTCGTATATATGAGGGAGGAGGGAGGAGGGAGGAGGAAGAAAACCTAGAACCATAAATCCATGTTAGAGTTACCAAAAATTGAGAAGGAAAGGGGAGATTCGCGAGCTGCTCGCACTGCTTGAGGCCGATCCCTAGGCCTTCGTCGAGCTGCTCGCACTGCTTGAGGCCGATCCCTAGGCCTTCGTCGAGGTAGAGTAGCCCCACCCAACTCAATTCTATAGGTCACCGCCAGAATTCTTGCCCAAAATCATGGAGCTCTCCCATCTTCCCAGAGGCAAAAAAAGAAAATTAAGAAGAAGTCAAAGTAGAAGAGGGGCTGCTGAAAAACGAAGATACCAAAAACTATGAAAGAAAAGAGTGAGTTGAAACCCCAGTACATGTGATCCGTTTAGAAGGGGAAGAGGATGATAGTAGCAATGAGATCTTCAAGTGAAGGGTAGATAGTGTCACGGGAGGGCAGTGTCACAGGAGGGAAGCGTCACGGAAGTGCAACGTCGCTGGAGGGCAGCTTCGCCTGAGCACAACATCGCGGGAGCTTTGGATGGAGAAGACTGAAGTCAGCGTAGAAGCAGGTGGAGCCCTAAAATCGCGACGGTGAGGAGAAGAAGAGGCGCATGGAAACATTGCGACGAAAAAGAGCCGCAGTTGCGGATGGAAAGGGAAATAGGGTTTCGGGGAGAGTGGCTCGCAGAAGTGTGTCGCGAAAGTTTATAAGGCAGAAGAGAGTTGAAGCGTGCAGAAATTCAACAGACGGTTGTGATCTATCCAAGAGGCCTCACTTGTACACGATGCAATCACAACGGTTCCTAATACTTTTTTGTATATAATATATATATATATATATATATATATATATATATATATATATATCTTTAACTACATCGAAGATATATATACACGAGTGACAGTGCATAGGGGCCCCCCGTGCCCCGCGTGATAGTACCTGAGCTGCTAGGGTGGGCTCCGACCGCCAGGAGCGGATCCAGGATGTTTGATTAGGGGGTCCAATGAGAAGGCGAAGAAATTTTTATTATTTGCGAGAAGCTTGACTACGATGGTTTGGACACGTACAAAGGAGACCATTATAAGCACATGTTATGCATTGTGAGAGTCTAATGACTAGGCATGTTAAACGAGAGAGGGGTAGACCAATAAAGACTTGGAATGGAACTATAAGGAAAAATATGTTGAACTTAGGCAGTAGTGAGATTATGACAAAAGATAGATAGATCAAAATGGCAACAAAAGATCCATATAGCCGACCCCACTAATAATGGGATAAAGGCTTGAGTGTTGTTGTAATGTCTGACCTATATCAAAATTTGTACATGTAAGATATCACAATTGAATCACAAAAAAAGAATTGTTTCTTATTGCAACTTATCTATTAAGAGACATCTGAGTTCTTTCTTTATCAAACTTTCAGACCAAATGAAATGTCGTATGATGCTGACCAGATCTTGGTTGCAGTACACATAATATTAACATTTCAATAATTTGAGATGTGAGAATATAAAGTGTAAGACAAAATCATTAAGAACCTTTGTCATGATTGTTACTCAATTTTGATGGATGAATTCTCGTGATATGGCAATTAAAGAGCAAATAACTATATATTGTTATACGGTATGTTTACCGAATGAGATTGCTTGTTGAAAGATTACTTGGTTTTTTGCGTGTATTTGATACAACAACTTAATCACTAAATATAATTATTGATAAACTATTTGCGAAATACAATCTAAGTATTTCGAAATTATGATGACAATGCTATGATGGAGCCAACACCATGAAAAATGAATTAAATAGTTTAAGAACTTTGATTTTAAAGAAAAATAATTCTGTATTTTATATCCATTATATTGCTCGTCAACTACAACTAATATTTGTAATAATTGCAGAAGGTCAATTTGAAGCTGTTGGGTTTTTTTTTCATACTAACATGATATTGAATGTTGTTGGAGGATCTTGCAAACGACGTGACGACCTTAGAAAATTAGAAGTTGAAAGGGTTGCTAAAGAAATTGGTTATGGAGAATTGGAGAGTAGCAAATGATTAAATCAACCACTTGAAATTAAGGAGGTAAGATAAACACGATAGAGTTTACATTTTGCTACTGATTTGAAATGTATTCCTATGTTTTCATCTATTGTTAATGTTCTTAAAATTATTAAAATGGATGGAATTGATGGAAATCAAAGAGCAACTACAAGTAGTCTATTAAAAAATAGAATCACTTTTGATATCATTTTTCTCCTTCATTTGATGAAAAATATTTTGTCGAAAACATGAGTTAGTACACAAGCTGCAAAAAAGGACTAAGATATATATCATCAGTGTGATAAATTTTGTAAATATATCCAAATATATATTATTCAACATGAGAAATGTTTATCTACAATGAGAGACTTTCATGATTGAAATTTCAGGCTTTTGTGCAAAACACGACATCGATGTTCTAAACATGGAGGAAAAATTTATTCAAGCAGATAGATCAGACTCAATACAAGAGATATTATAAATTATCATCATTTTCGGATTGATATTTTTAATAAAGAAATTGATTGAGAATGTAAACAAGCTAATGATTGATTTAATATCGAATAACTTTTTTACGTTTCAAGTCTTGATTCAAGTGATAGTTCCATTTCATTTGATAAAGACAAGTTGATACGTTTTGAAAAATTTTACTCTAGTGAATTTTCTCTTTTGATAAAGATTAGTGGACTAACTGCAAAATTAGTGGAGGTCTTGATCATTTCCAATTGATTTATCGACTTTTGAAGTCAGTTTGTCTTTTATCTATTGCAAATGGTACTGCGAAAAAGATGTTTTCTGCTATGAAGATCATAAACAGACGTCTAAGAAATAGAATGAAAGGTGAATAAATGAATGATTGTTTAATAATATATATTGAGAAAAATATTGTTAAAAATATTACAAATAAAGAAATTATTTAGTATTTTTAGAAGATATATTCGTGGAAAGTAGTTTGGTGGATTGTAAGTTTTTTTTGAAAACTTTAACATCATAAATTTTCATTGTGTAATGATTAATGCTACTAGAGAATCTATTTTGACCATCACAATAGCATACATGTTCATTTTTCTTTTAGTAACTTGCAATAATTTATTTGCCATTAATTGCCTTGAAAACTCTCTACTTCATGCCATCCTCGGATTCAAGCCTTTACACTTTCATTTGGTCTGTTAAAACTCACATCTTGAGTATTATTTGCTTTAGCATAGTCTAATTAACAATAAATTGAGCCTCGTATAATTTTATTCTTTTCCTGAGCTCACTTTTAGACACTTTCCAACGATGTCAATTTTCATTGTGCTCGTTAAAATACTTGTTTGACAGGACATTTTGACATGGGTGTTGTTATTAGCAAACCCAGTTTGATTTCTAGCAAATCATTACTATTAGCAAACCCTCATTTTTCAAAATGACTATTTGAAAAACATTTTGTTACTAGCAAATCAATATATATTTTTTTAAAATAAAATAATATTTTGTTTAAAACATTCATTCTTTCAAAATAATCCGCTGCATATAATGACATTACAAATGATTTCAAATGTTTTCATTCAACCATTTATGTTAGCATTATAGATGAGTCAAAATGCCGCAAATGTTTAGTATGTCCAAAACTGTTTTTTCAACAAAATATCATTATCTGCATCAAAATCTTTAAACAAAATATCTGTCGGTTTAGAAATATATTTGATTTCTAATTATATACGAGTTAAGTGTATATAAGAATATATACGTTCTTTTGAACTGCGTCTTATATGTACAATTTTATGAGAAGTGTTCAACATGAAAGTTATAGATCTCGACGAGATCTACAAGTTTCATGTTGAACACTTTTTGATTTGAAGCCGTTTAGACTTTCGATTTGGACTCCGAAAAAAGTCACGCTGAAAATCTGTACGTTCCGTGCATGTCTTTTTTAGGGCCCAAATTGGAGGTCTAAACGGCTTCAAATCAAAAAATGATCAACATGAAAGTTGTATATCTCATCAAGATCTACAACTTTCATGTTGATCACTTTTTCAAATAAGAAATATTTGAAGCTCAAAATTCAAAAATGCAAAAATTGTCAAAAAACAAGATTGATTTGCTAGTAGTAATTCTTGGGAAGAGAAAAAAATGCAAAAAATAACAATCTTTTTTTTTTGTTTGATAGAAACGAAAGTAGGTTTGCTAATAACAGCACCCTTTTGACATTGATATGCCGTTGTTTTTAAACCACCGCCCCAAATAAGTTTTGGGCGCTGTTATTAAAACTGCAGTTTTGGCTAGTCGCACCGCACTTTCACCTAGGTTTTCACGCCTTTTGAAAATACGTCTTGTACATGTATTTTTAAAAAAAGTGTTCAACACGAAAGTTCTAGATCTCGACGAGATCTAGAACTTTCGTGTTGAACACTTTTCCTAAAAATGCATGTACAATGCGTACTTTGGAAATTTCGCGCCTTTTAGAAATATGCCTTGTACATGCATTTTTAGAAAAAGTATTCAACACGAAAGTTGTAGATCTACAACTTTCGTGTTGAACACTTTTTCTAAAAATACATGTACAAGGCGTATTTTCAAAAGGCACGAAAATCTAGGTGAAAGTGCGGTGCGACTAGCCAAAAAATGCAGTGCTAATAACAGCACCCTAAGTTTTTTAACACGTGCAGTGAAAATGGCCACCGCTGGAAATTGCAGAAAAACAATGATTCACGGACCGTGGTTTATTTTCATGAATTGACGCCCGAGTCATGCTTCTCGCCTTTCTGCCCTAACGCCCGACTGTGTGAAACCCCCTGATTCCAGCCGCTCTCGACGGCGAAACCCCTGAATCCAGCGGCCATCAACAGTGAAATTTCTTCCAGCGGCTTTCGACGACAACATCATCGTCTGTCTATTTTAGTGATGGCGACATCGTCTCTTTTAGAGCGGCTATTGACGGCGACGAAGGCTCCGTTCTGCTCTATTCACCGATTGCTAAAGGTAAGGATTTGTTTCTGCCCTTTCATCGTCTCTTTTTAGTGAAAATTTTTGTTCGGTACTCTGTTCATTATTTAAAGCATGATTATCAGGTGTTATTACATGTTTTCAGGCTAGATTTTCATTCTCCGCTCGGCTATCAACAACTGTTTTCTTCCAGATTCTTCCCGATTTCTAGTTTTTGTAGACAGCTACATCAACCTTGTTAGGTATTCTAGTTTCAATTTCTGCCCATATACGTTTTATTTTCAGAACTGTAGAAATATACATGAAACTCGGATGCCCTGTTTTATGCTGAAACTTGGATGCCTAGATCTATAGTTTCATGTTAATTCAATACATGCATTATCCTCTTGGAAGTTTTCTATTTTTTATTTGGATTATTCATATCTTTGGTCTCGAAGATGGCATATCAAAAGATGGTGAAATATCGGTCAATTGGGAGTCATCCCATGTTCTTTTATTATGCGATCTTTGTATTTGAGAGATAGATTTAAGGAATAGACCAGCCACTCATTTCAATAAAGAGGGTTGGGTCAATTTGCTGAAAAACTTTAAGGAGCGAACCGATTTTAAGTACAATCGTGCACAGATGAAAAACAAGTGGGATCAATTGAAGCGTGATTGGAAATTATGGTGCGAGCTTAAAAGAGGCAAGACAAGGCTTAGTTGGAACCATACTAAACGGACGATAGACGCTTACGATGATTAGTGGAAGGAAAATGCTCAGCTTGGTTGTTATTATAGAAGATAATATATGGATGCCTTCATCTGGAGAGTTGTCTTTTCATTTCTCTCAATTCGACACCTTATCAAGAGATGATGATCATACTATAAAACACAATAACACACAAGCAGTTGCAAGTGATGATATTGGCTCAGCTACACCTGATCAAAGTTCCCAAAGCGGAGTTGCTTCAAAAAAATGCAAGGGGAAGAAACTGAATATGAGGGTAAAACAGATTATGCTATTAAATGTTGAGAAGTTATGCTACTCTTCTGATGTTATTATGCAGTGTATTGTAGCACTTGTTCCACCAAGCATGTACTTACTTCGAGAAGCTATTCAGAAACTTGAGAAATATCCAGAGATCTTTGAGAACAGACAATTGTATCATTTTGCTACAATACATTTTCAAAGTCTGATGAATCGAGTGACCTTCCTGAGTATATCAGAGGATAAGATAGTGGAATGGCTGATGACCAACTACATGGTTTCGTTTAACTGATAGTTTTGTTCTATGTTACTTTTATCTTGGACTTTTATGTTTTTGAAAATTATAAGTTACTTCTCTTTTGAACTTTATGCACTTCTATGTTACTTCTGTTAATTTGGTATAGATTGGTAATGATTAGTGTTTCATGTTTTTAAGGTTTTAGAATGGCCACATAGAATCATGATGATTGTCTTAATATGAGTGATGATGAAAAAATAATATTAAATTATTATGCAACTCGTCAGCAAGAATGCGCTTATTTTGTCAATCTCGTGGCATCTAGTATATGTGTGATCACTGAGTATGCATCTTTATTTTGTGATAAAACATCTTGCATGACCTAATCTCAGATTAGACATAAATGAATACATGAATTATTGATGCAACGCGCGTTGCATCGTTTATTTTATTATTGCACCCGTTATTTTTGTAACACGTGTCTTGGCGCGTTTGGTTTTATTTTGTTGTGTTGAGTTGCGCGCGCATGTTATTAGCACTTTTGTGTAATGTTTTGTCACACATGTTGTTTGTTTGGCTCGTTGGTGTGACCGGCCAACGGGAGCCTAAATGCATAGGTCCGATAATTTAGGGGTAGATTAGTTTAGGGAAAGCTTTTAATATCTAATTATTTCAATATAATTTGTTTTTTTCCTTCTGATATGAGATTTTAATTTGGAAAAATCCATAGTTATGCCTTTCAATTTCATCAAGTCAGCCCCTTTCAAAGTCCACCTACTCTAAGCTCTTTTACTCCTCATTTAAAACCCGAAGTTTTGTGTATAAAAATCAAACCCCTCTTTCTTCCTCGTCGGGAACTCACACGCCACCACCTACTCCAGTCGAGCAACACTCTGAAGCCACTGCTTCCTTCCCGTGCCCTTTGCGTCGATGGTGAAGCCCGTCGGGTACTTCCAACTGTTCTGCCCTTCTAGCATGCATCCTTCTTCGACAAAGAACTTCATGAGCCCCCTCCAGTCGTCGATGACCTCGCCTGAGCATACCTAGGCATCGGGGACCCCTCCTCCTCCGTCCTCCACCAGATCCAGCAGGCTGATCTAGAGCAACCCTGCCTGTGAAAGTCTCGAGCACTGCAGTCACCATCCTCCTCCTCCCTCCCTCAAGAGGACTTTTTAGTTGCTGCCACTCCCACCCATGATATACCTCTTGATTCTCTTGCTCGCAAACCTCAATCATTTTATGCTCAAATTATAAATTGAATAGTTAATTATTGGAGCTTGCCCGACTAATCTTATTTTCGAGTTATCGTTAATTATATATCTGTGGTCATTCTCTTGAACTCTATGCATGTGAAATTGTGATTTCGTAACGTTAATATACACGTGCGATTGTCTTACATTGGCGAGCGACGCCTAGGTCATTTTATCCTTATAAAATAGCCCGCAAAATCCCTTCGCACCACATTTTTTTAAAGAGATCGTTCTTTTATATTTTAAAATTATAGCCCTAGGTTTTAGATCACATCAATTATTTGTCGGGCATCCTCAGAGATTTCACAGCATGATTCAAATGACAACAATTATTTTTTTATTGTTAGAACAAAATAATGTATTAAAGGGAACACAAAAAACTCAATCTAGTGATATAATGACAATCACAGTATATATTTTGGGTCACATGAAAGATTCATGAAAGCAGGTGAACGATTTCAACATTCTACGAAGACTATCAGTTGGTTATTCATGATAGGACTTCGTGCTCTGACTAATATATCCATGAATATCATAACTCCTACCGATCCTCGGTTTCGTGCTATTCTTTCACACAAAAAATGATGATAAATATTATCTTTTGGATAATAGTTATCCATTAGAAAAGGGGATTCTAAATCCATTTTCAGAAACTTGATATCACTTGCCGAACTTTGCTCAAGGTAATCGGCCAATAGAAGAACGTCGGGAGATATTTAATAAAGCAACTTAACAAAATGCCTCTGATTGATTTCTCAAAAGTAGTGTGTCATTGTGATAGCTACGATGACGCTGCATAACTTCATTAAAAACATTCATCATGTTCAAACCCCGAGTTTGATGTATGTGATGAAAACGAAAGTTTTGTTCATGCAGATGCCTACATGTTGCGACCAAACAATCGTCCAAAAATAATTGATCCAAATCTGAATATTGCACCTAGTACATTTGAAGGAACGGGAGCTACTTAAATTTCAAACATCAGAGACTTTATAGCGGATCAACTGATGAAATATCACAGGTAAAATGCATTGAGGCGTTTAATATTGTAAGCTATATTAACTATACAACGACAACAACATTCAAGCCTTTATCCCACTATAGTGGAGTCGACTATATGGATCCTTTGTCGCCATTGTGCCCTATCTTTTGTCATAATCTCACTAATGCCTAAGTACATCATATCTTTCCTTACTGTTCATTCCAAGTCCAGTGATATTAACTATACCAATATAAAATTGATTAACTACATTACTCTTACTATGCAGTTGACGTTTGATGATCAAAATAGTTGGTGAATATTCGAGGCGGATCACACTTATGAGTTTTGTTTGGGAAAACATATTAATTAGTGTATTTTATTTTATAATAGAATGTCAGAGTGTTTAATATGTTTGCTAAGTTAATTTTTTGTTTTAATTAATTGTTGTTATATCTAATTTAAAACAAATGAAATTCACACCGCACAGCTGTTTTATCAAATAGTTTTACAGATTCTGCGTTTGAAACAATACTGCAAACGCTGTTCTTCCAAACAGTTTCACAGATTCTACCATCACTTTGCAAAACAGCTGATTATTCCACCACTGCTTCTCACCACTGTTTCTCCAGTCACTGTAGTCGCGCCAAACAGAGCCTAATTTTAGCTAGTTGTAAGCTTTAGCTTAGAAATTATGGGTTGCAAAAGAAGACCAGGCTTGGATACTGGAATCAACAGTTTCAAAAAATTTATACCTTCTCTAATGGGCTCTGGATCGGCCCAAAGCTTTAGAAAGTACGGACCATACATTTGTCTGATTTGTCCATCCAAGGGCTAAGGCTCTGTTTGGGACAGCTCTGACGGATTAAAAAGCTGTTGTCCGGATAGAGCTGTTTTGAAAGAGATCTCTGGGGAGCAGTTTTGAAAAGCTGCAGAGTGTTTGAGTGTTCTGTGCAGAAATGCGCTTTGAAGAGCAATTTTCTAATTTAGCTGTTTGGAGAAACAGCTTTTGGAAGCTGTTTTTTTTAAACTTTAAAATACATAAATATATTAACTCAGCGAATAATTAAAAACATCTATCTGAACAAGAGTCTTTCACATCATTCTTAAAAACAGGTCTGAATAACACAAAATAACTGATAAATGTAAAATGACTTGCAACGTCCGTTGACTGCTCTCTCCAATCCTTTCCGATCACCTGTTTGAAAAAAATTTATACTCATCAATTGGTATGATTATTTAAATACTGTAAAGTATTTAACCAGATAAGGATCAAATTTATACCTACGCGCCCTGTATATTTCTTCGGCTATTCTATCTCGGACCGTAGACATATATTCAGCTCCAGCATCATCACCCACATCGCTTTCAATGTCATCCTCTGCCGCAGGGTTTTCATCCTCTAAGGGAACGTAAGAAGACTCATCCACATCACAAGCATTAAACTCAGGGTCCCAACGAGAAGGATGTCTACGAATGAAGTTATGTAAGGCCATTGTGGCTATTGCTATGGACCGTTGTTTTTTGAAGGTATATTGTGGCATTTTGCTCAGAATGTGCCACTTCTTTTTCCACACTCCAAACGTACGCTCGATAACACTGCGAAGAGATGAATGCGCCTTATTGAAATGTTCTTGCCTTCCATGAACAGGACGACTACCACGGGCATAGTCTGCCAAGTGATATCGTGTATCCGGATACGGCTTCAAATAACCCATCTTCAACGGGTATCCAACATCCACCAAGTAAAATTTACCTGCATTTATTTGGTATGTTAAACACCCAAACATTATGTGGTATAAAAATTCTAAATGAATTTAAAAATATTGATTTGTATACCTTGCGGGGGATGCAGAAAATTTAATCTATTATCTCCCAATGTGCATGCAAAGATGCGGCTATCATGAGCAGTGCCCTCCCATCCAGCCAATGCAAATGTAAAACACATATTAAAATCACAGACTGTCATTACATTTTGCGTCGTTGTGCCGCGACGGCCTATGTACCTGACTTGATCTTCTACGGGTATCCTCGCATCTACATGTGTCCCGTCAATTGCACCTACGCAATCCTTGAGGAATGGCATGTAACGAGCATCACTTCTAATCTCAGTCGGAATCTCTCTGAACTGAGGGTCCGTAGGCTTTATAACCTCAACAGAGAGTAACAAAAATGATGTAAGGCCTTTCGAAAAATATCTACTAATGGTCTCGGTCGAGTGCTGAAATCGCTCTTTCGCCAATCTAATGGAACCTTCTTGTGCTAAGATGTACAATATAATCCCTAGAACTTCTCTTGTCGTCGTTTGTTGTGACCCTTGAAGTTCATGATCCACCTTTAGTTTACGAAGTAAATCAATGTAAATGTGTTTCGACATCCTAAATGCATCGTGAATCCTATCTGGATGTCTTTCTAGTAATTCCTTAATCCATTTCGCACCTGTTTGAGTAGATGGCATGCACGGTCTTGTGTCACGAACATAATAATCCACGAAAGACATAACTGCACGACAGTACTGTATATATTGTGTGCGCTCCGGCGAAAGACTTGTTGAATCCCCAGAATCCTCTTGGGAGGAGTCATGCCCTTCCATTAAAGTACCTGCATTTATTGTATCATAGAACATTAATCATAATCATCATGTGGTATAACAACAAAAAAGTAAACATTGTGCTAAAAAACATCATAGTGTTTATCATGATCTAAAAAACATCATAGTGTTTATCATGATCCAAAAAAACATAATATTGTTCATCATGCTAAAAAAACATCATAGTTCTCATCACGATAAACAAAAAGAAACATAGATATCAAGTTATTAAAGCTCAATGAGCTCTCCTCTCGTACGCCTGCTTAATCCACCAAACCCGGTCTTCTTCTGGAATACTCATTAGGATCTCCCTAGTTGTCTTGTCCCTGATGTGGTCGAGAGCAAAGTAATAGAGATCGGGATTTGCCCGTATCTCCGGGCTACCAGCAATCAACTGTACGACTTCTTTGACTGAGATAACTGGCGGGGGCTTCAGTGAAAGGGTGGACTGATGTAAATCTGGCATCAAAGACAGTGCTACTCCTTTGTTCTTCCCCAACTTTCTTCTTTTAACCGCCGTAGTGGAAGCACTCCCAATGTTCTCTGTGTTATCTACCACATCATCATCTTCCAATTGGATCCTTCCCACATCCGGTGGCAAAGTCCCAATCGAAGGAGCCCACGAGTCCTCTCCAGTTGCGACCACTTGGCTAAACATAGCATTCAATTTCTCCTCCAACTCTGGCGAAATACCAGCAGACTGAAATTTCTTCGCGGCAGGCACAACCTGTAATAACCAAAAAGCAATATTATAATTCTGTCGACTAAAGAAAATAATGTAAAAAGAAAAAGAAAAAGGTTACACCTTAAGTTTTTCGGTCCACCAATCATCTGAGGCAGCTATTGTTCTCTTCTCCGGATCCCAACCTAACCCGGTCTCTCCATGCTTCAACTCTTTCCATAACTTCCAGTCCTTCTTCAAGTGATCCCATTTGTTTTTCATTTGCATTCTATCATAGTTTTTTCGAGTTCGCTCTTTAAACCCGGATATCAAGTTTTGCCACCCCTCTTTGCTAAAGTGTGTTGTGGGTCGATTTCCCAATCCAATCTCCTTTATGCACAGATCACAAAATAGTAACACCTCGCTCGACTCCCCATTCGCTACGAGCCCTCCTTCTTTTGTTTTTCCCATTACACTATAAACTTATAAAAATCAATAAACATTAATATACAAACACACACACATATTCATAAACACAAACACACACACATATTCATAGACACAAACACACACACATTCATAAAACCAAACATAACACATACACACACTCAAACGTACACATACACACACACACACACATTCATACATGTACACACACACACATATTCATAAAAACAAACACACACACACACACATTCACACATTCATACATGTACACACACATATTCACAAACACACCACATAAACACACATCCAAACTCACACACACAATCACACACACACACATTCATACATGTACACACACACACATTCATACATGTACACACACACACATTCATCCATACACAACACACACACATTTATCCATACAAAAGAAACACATCCAGAAATCAAAAACACACACACACACATCTTGAAAAACTGAAAAAAAAATGGGAAATCAAAAGAATGGAGAAGGGATATACCGAGGCGGGATCGGGAAGAAGAAGCCCTGCGGGAAGAATAAGCTGGAGCCGATTGGGATCTACAGGCCGCTGCCGGATCGGGATCGGGATCCCACAGCCGCTGCCGGGCGGGGAGAAGAAGCTGCAGCTGGAACGTCGAAGAAGAAGCTGGAGCTAAAGCGCTGGCGTCACGGCTTGCCTGCGGGAACCCGCTGTTCGCGTCTGGCGTCGTGCTCGGCGTTGCCGTGTAGAACGAGAATCGTCGGGCTGCGAAAGGGCGACGGGGATCGGGAAAACCGGCGGGATCGGGATGCGAAAGGGCTGCAATGATCGGGATGCGAAAGGGCTGCAATGATCGGGATGCGAAAGGGCTGCAAGGATCGCCGGATCGGGGAGGGGAGATCAGCGGGATCTTCACCGCTTGCCTGCGGGATCGGGGAGGGGAGAACAACGGAATTGGGAAAAATAAGCCGCGGCTTTTGAACCGCCAGACGCGAAATATTCCTGAGCCCTAGGACTTGAAGCAAAAACGCATATTTTGAAAAGCACTTTTTCATCCGCCCAACAAACAAACACCCAATAATAGCGGTTGCGGATCAGAAAGCAGCTTTCTGATCCGCAGCCGCTGCCCCAAGCCGCCATCTAAGTCTAGGGTTTACCTTTTTAGTTCCTCCACCTATATTAAAGAACCCCGAACGTCCCCCTTTTTTGCTAGGTTATCGACGGCTCAGCTTCTCATGTTCGCTGCTTCTTCTCCCCCTCTCCCGCCGTCTATCTTCTTCCTCTCAATCTGCCGCTGATTTTCACGTAGGATGCTCGTCTCTTGATGGTTTATTGAAAGTTTCTTTCGATCAGCCCTCTATTCTATTTTGCGTGTTGATGGGGTACATTGAATCTCTCCCTCTAACTATACGACGAGAATATAAACTCCAACCATCGAATTTGTCAGGTTTAAGTCGGATATCTTCCAGATTTTTATTTTTTTCACAAGTTTACCTGAATTATCCGGTCTGTTTTTTTCTTGTTGTTTGTTTGAAAGGAATTGGAATTGGGCATCTCAATTTCAATTTCTGCTTTTGTTTGGCTTCCTTTTAGGAAGAAATTGACATTCACCCAAAAACTAAAAATGCATTTTAATCATTTACTCATTGTTTCTTTGTTTTAAATCTGTGAATACATTGTCTGCCTGTTCAATATTTTTCTAGATTTTGTGATCTTATTATGTTTTTCAGATGCTGTAGAATCGTGACTTAATTTAGAATAATTTTGAACCCACTCTCAGACTAATGGTTGCTACCCTTTAAATTAGAGACTGCTTTTTCTTCCAGAACCTCTACCATAGCTAGCTCACCCTTTCTAGTGCATCTGCACACCAATTTTCCTTTCCCTTCTTATACTGAATCTCATAATCAAATCCCAACAATTTAGCCAAAAACTATGCTGGATGGGAGTTGCCAGCCGCTGTTCCATTAACCATTTCAAACTTGGATGATCCGTTTTAATAATAAAATGATTACCCATCAAGTAGTGCTTCCATTGTTGAACTGCCATTACTATAGCCAGCAATTCTTTTTCATAGGTAGATAGTTTAGCATTTTTCTAGCCCAAGGATCTACTGAAAATGCAATAGGATGTCCCTCTTGCATAAGCACTGCTCCTACCCCAACCTCACAAGCATCGGGTTCCAGTGTGAAATTTTGGGTAAAATCTGATAAACAAAGTACGGGGGCTCTGAGACTGCTTCTTTCAACAACCCAAAAGCTTCTTCAGCTGCTGCATTCCACAGCAAGGATTTATTTTGCAGGAGATCAATCAAAGGTTTAGCAATCAATCCATAGTTCTTATTAGACCACCACAGAGTAACAATATTCATTGCATTATACATAGAGTAGAGTGTAGTGCAACAATTATAGTAGGCCACACATGAGTATCGAAGTAAAAGTACAAAACGAACTCCTATTCTAAGTAATTTATCTATCTTACTTGTCCCAAAAGAAACACATATATACATGTTCAGTACATTATTATATTAAAAGCTATATTAGTAGTTTCTTTGGCAAGTCGGTCACTTCAAGTTTCGGAACCATCCCTAGTGATCTTTGGCCACTTCAAAAATTCCTACCATTCTTTTCAACCATAAACAATATAAGTCCTCTTTATTCTGCACTACGCTTAAACCCTAAAAATTTTGGAATGAAAGGGATTTGCCTTGAAATAAAAGACTAAGGCTCCGTTTGGGGGGAATTATTTTCACCGGTCAAGCGGTTACGACCGCATAAACCGGACCTCAATTAAGGTCCGGTTCATGCGGTCGTAACTGCTTGACCGATGAAAATAAGTCCCCTCAAACAAAGCCTAAGTGAGAAACTTACTTCTTTAATTGCTGTACAGGTAAAGCAAATGTTTAATGGCAATATTCGTATGATATTTTCATTCTATCAAGTATAAGCATTTTACATATTCAATGTATAAAAGGCATATTTCAAGTTGTATTGATAAAACAATACGAGGTAATTGCATGGAAGTGTAATTGTCTAGTGATATTTTCATTTTACTTCTTTTTTCATTTCAGTATGTTTTCAATTCATTTTGCTAAGGGTCACTGCATTTATTTCAGTATGCAGTCTTGGAACCATTCTATTTGTGTCGAACTCAGCGTGCACAACTCGCATAAGACCCATTAAGGCCCAACTGTGTTGACTCGGGAATTTAATCCGTTGCGCACAACTCGCTTAAGACCTATTAAGGTCAAGTTGGATTTAAATCAGTCTACATATACTATTAACTGTTGCATCAATGCTTTCAATATGGTACTTCATCATGAATTATATCTATATTATGATATTAATAACTTTGAGAGTTTTTCTTCCGTTAATGATTATAATTTCCATTCACGTTCCTTAACTTTTCATACAAGAAATAGAATCATCATGGGATATAACAGTTAATAATGAAAATATTTGAAGATAGAGCATAATTAAAGAAATAATCCCTCACCGCGAGTTTCTTCATTCCCTTGTCTTTCCTCGGGTCATCATCACGCATATCTTGCAATGCCATCTTTCTTCGTATCTGAAAGTAAACATCAATTGAAACATGGTTCACATTCTTAATAGTTGTGATGTGGAATCTAAGGGTAATGAAGATGTCAAAAAGGGTCTTTCTAACGTTGTGTTTAAACCCCCAAAACTAAGTTATCTCTTCAATTGAAATTGATCTTATCTTTAATAACATTGTCATAATTATCTTCAATTCATTTAAATACTTTACTGAAATCTTTATCCTTACATAGGCTATAGCTTATCCATTCATATTATGACACCTAAACATTTTTATAAAGATCAATTACGTAATCCTACAATCTATTCCCTTTATAAATTGTATCCAAAGGCATATAGGACATTCAATTTCAGTAAAATCATCATCATTTAGACATTAATATGAAGTTAATCAACTATAGTATGTAAGAGAATTCACAATTTATCGTAATTTATAGTGGTATATCTGAAATTGTAATAATCCCATGCAAAAACAGCCCTCTCATGGGAAAAACAGCAGCCCCATGAGTGAAACTTTTATTTTCAGTAATTTCCTTTTAATGGGCAGCATTCCTAAGAACAAAAAAAACATTTCCATCCCTTCAACATGAATTTCCAGCAATCTTTGATGTCTTTCACACCATAATCTCTACTATTAATAGTCCTAAATATGATTTCCACCAACTCAAGCATTATTCGAATCAAAGCCCCATCATTTCCACTTACTTTCTTCATGAGCATGCTAAATTAACTTACATGAAATCCAATATAGGACAGCCATAATATATATGCATAAAAATCCATGATTCAAATTCTAAAATAAGGATTGCAAATCCAAATTAACATGCAAATAAAATTCTCAAAATCAGCCCTAATTATTTTTAGAACATGAAACTCAATTTCTAACCACCTCCAACGAAAAATATTATTTTTCATGTCACCATAAATTCTTACATCAAAACTATTTTCTTTCCAAATCTCCCAAAATCAAACTAGGTTACACACTAATTGCATAAAGGAGAGGGAAAGAGGACGAGAATGGCTTATAGTGGAGAAAAAAAGGAGAAATTAGGGCTTTGTCCAAATCCTTCTTCACTTGAAGTATAGGATTCCCAAAACTGGTCACCACCAAGAAAATGGTTTGATGCCCTGATGGAGGGAGTAGATCCAACCTTACTCCTCTCAAGAGGATGAGAAATAGTGCTTGGTGCGAGCCCCAGGCGAGAGCGGCGGACTGAGCGAGAGGGGGTGCGAGATTTTGGATAAAAGAGGGACTTAGTTTTGCTATTAAAATATGGTGTTGGTCCAAATTTCACTGCCCAAGACAAGCCGGTCCAAACTTCACTGCCCAAGACTAAGAAGATTAGGTTTTAAATGAATCCAATCTTTTTATTACTCTCAATGCATCCAGTTTTACTATTGGCACACCAATTCTAGCTATTAGCACCAATTTCAGCTATTAGCACACAAATGCGCATAATTTTTGTTATTTGCACTTTAAATCAAATGGGTAAACATACACAATAAATTAAAAATTGTTGCGGCGATTTCGCCAATGTTTCTCTTTTATTTTTCTCGAAAATAACTTTATTTTTTAAAATTTATTTGTTTTATGTCCTACGACAAAATTTGGGTGTTATAGTTTTTAGCATTTTCAGTCTATGGTTTTTTGAAATTTGAGAATTTGTTACTCATATTGTACCCATACCAACCCTTGCCATCATATACACTCCTAATTGTCCTCAAAATGCGTCTTGCAGAAACAAATCAAATAGTTTTAATTCATTCCTACGGAGGATTAAGTGCCATTGTTAATTTGCTGAACTTATTTAATGTAATTCCTATTTGACTCCGAAATGGTTTGATCACGATCACCGAAAGTTGATCTTAGTTCGCAAATGTTAAACCAATTTTAGATCTATAAACAACCTTCATCTCTTTTTATAAACTCAATAAGCTGTTGAGTTGCCAATGATGACACAATTAAGGCTTGTTTCTCAAACATTCGCAGTGGCTGCCTGAGAGCTTTCGCCTTGCCGGGCTTGAGAGCTATTGCTGCTCAACATTTCCTTCCTTGGATGTCTGAGGCCACAATCTTGTGCATTTCTATTGAATTTGTTGATTTTGTCTTATATGGCTTGAGATGTTTTCTAATTTTGTTAGGATTTTGTTTTCATTTTATTGTATTGTTATTCCCACCTTGTTTAAAGGGGAGTTGACGCACCAGTTGAGGTGTTGCCGTGTGATCTTGAGGTCATGGGTTCGAGTCCCGAAAGCAATCTCTTGCAATAATGCATGGTAGGTTTGCCTACATTTCACCCTTGTGGTCGGAACATTCCCCGGACCCTCGCTACTCCGGGATGCTTTGTGTATTGTGCTCCCGATACGTATACACATTATTATTCATTTTGTCATGTAGTGAAGGCTCTGTCTATATGAGGAGCATTAAGTTGCGAGGTATCTTCATCTTTTGAGTGTTAATCTTGAGTCTCTTTGGAGAGGTGAGTGCCTTGGGGGACCCAGCCTCCGTGTGCTTGGCGAGAGTTTGTCTCCCGATTGTATTTGTGATTCCTTTATTGCAATGCAAGTTATTTGTTCTCAATCATAATACGACTACAGCGTATCAATTGGTCTGACCTGTCGCTCATTTAGGGTTTCGACCGAAACCCTATTGGACTTGACTGCTGGTTCTGGCTGGCTGCGTTTCTCACCTGACGTCTGCTCCATTCCCGACTATCTTCCGCTCTTGCTCAACAACAACTCGACGACAACCCCCGCTCAACGATAGCCTGCACTCCACACGCGCTCGACGCAACCGCTGCCTCCCTCGAACCTGATCTACGCCAATGCCTCACATCTACGTCGGCTCTGGCTGACATTCCACCGGTCGTTTCCTCCGCACAGCCCAAGCAGTGGCCCTGGTGCTGACTGTGCCGCTTTCGTACACATCTTTCGACTGCCGCTTCAGCCTCCCGCACGTTGTCGATTCTAGAGTCGTTGTCCAGCGCTTTCTTTGGCTATTCCAACGCCTTCCTCTGACGCTCGCTCTTCCACCAACGCCTCGGACATCTTCCCAGTGTCTTCATCAGCATTAGTTTCTCGTACATACCTCCCTTTACTTCCCAACAATCTTCTTGCACCTCGTCCGCATTCCAGTTGCCCTTCCGCGGTTCCTACACCATTTCGGTGGACGTACTGTGACTTCTACAACTTTCTGACAGACCTCCAGAGCCTCCTACTGCTTTTTGCTGGCACTCCCCCTTTTTCCACCACGGCTCTCCTTTTGGGCTCAGTGCATGCTTGCTGCAATCGAGTTAAAGCTGCCCTGGATACTCTCCTCTCCACGGCGCTTTATATTCGTCATCGTATTCTTCTTCAGCCCCGACCCGCCACTTTACTTCCTGACGAGCCTCCTCCTTTATCCATCTTACCGCCACCACTCGGTGGGTCTTCAACCAATAGAACTGCCACCAATTCATCCTTTTTTGACGCCCCTTTGTATCTTGTTGCTGATCGCAGCACGCATCCCAAAATTTCCCCATCCTTTGATTTCAACCAGTTGCCCTCCCATCCGCTCACCTACTGACTTATAGAGGTTCCACTTGGCACCTTACCGTCCTTTCACACGACGTCGTATACTTCCCCCCCCGCCATTTCTTGGAAAGAACCCCGCCTGCCGGTCAGGTCTCTTATCTCCCGACTCATCTTTTCCCACATCTCTTAAGCCCATTGTTTCCCTACCCTCGCATCTTGTCACTCTCCCGCTTTGACCAACCTTCTTAACGGGTCTCCTTCAAAATCCTAACTACTTATTGCTCATCAGCTCATTGGCTTAATGTCTTGCCCTACAACACTCATTCCAGACCTGGATGGGTTTCCCCCATCAGTTTTCATAGCATCTAGCGTCCGATCGCGACCCTGGCCCAATTGGCGTGTTCATCGCTTTTCCATGAGGATGAGCTATTTTGTGGGCATGACATTGTTTCACCTATCAGGCAGGCTCTTGTCGAGTTCTACGCCCGTTTTGATCATCTATCCCACAGATCTGCAGCAACCACCCCGCCACAATACCTCGAAGCTTCTGATGTTTCACTTGATCCGCCCACCAGAGATGTCGCCCGAGTCTTGCCGACACGCCATTGGGACCCTTCTGGCTCGACCTTGGGGATAAAGTCACTTTACAGGCCGGGTGTGGTGATACATATACACATTATTATGTATTTTGTCATGTATTCGTTTATATAATAAGCGTTATGTTGTGAGCTATCTTTATTTTTTGAGTGATATTCTTGAGTCTCTCTTTGGAGTGAGCAGTGCCTTGGAGAACGGGGCGGGTGCTTGGCGGGAGCGTGTCTCCCGATTGTATATGTGGTTTCTTTATTTCAATGCAAGTTATTTGTTCTCAATCTTGATACGATCGGCGTATCAGCTGCTCTTTTTTGTCCTCACCTTGTTTATGATTTTGTTTCTCAACTTAACTGCCAATAATAACATAATTGAGGTTTGTTTCTCAAATGTTTGTTGTGGCCACCAGAGTCTTTTTGTCATGCATTGCTTGCTATCAATTGATGCATGCCATTTCCATGGATGTCTGATGCTATAAAATTTGTTCAAATTATTTAATTTGAATGTATCATTATTAATTATCCTACCCTTATCTAGTGACTTATGTTCAATAATTAATATATGTTTGTTCATTGATTTTTTGTTGTATTTAATCTCTTGTTGTCGGATTTAATTTTTCATGTTAGTTAAGTTATGATTTCTCAAATGTTCATTGTGGAAGTTGGAATATAGGTATGCTAACAGGGAAAGCAATGAAAGTAGTTGATACGATGATTAGGAAAAGAATAATTATTTTATGCCTGCAAAAGAATAGATGGGTGAGTGCGAAAGACAAATTTTTTAGATAATTCAGGTTTTAAATTATGGTACACATAAAAAAAATAAAACAAGCAGTGAAGTAGGTATTATTGTGAATATTACTTGGAAGGATGAAGTTGTTGGAATAAGTAAAAAATATGATAGAATCTTAGCTCGTAAATTGATCATAGGAAAGAAAACTATTATTGTGATCAGTGTTTACGCATTATAAGTAGGATTAAGTGAAGTTATTAAAGTGCAATTTTGGGAAGACTTGGATGATTTAGTAAGAGAAATCCCACAAAAAGAGAAGATTTTCATAGAAGGAGATTTAAATGGACATATAGAGAAGAAAAATGTAGATTACACAGCCGTTCATGGAGGATATGAATATGGAGAAAAGAATGAAGAAGAACGAATCATTTTAGACTTTGTCATAGCACATGAGTTAATTGTATCAAATATGCTTTTCATAAAGAGGGAAGAGTATTTAATTACGTTTAAAAGCGGATCAAATAAGTCACAAATTGATTATTTTATGACTCCCAAAATGGATAAAATGATTTGTAAGAATTGCAAGGTCATATCAGGAGTAAGTTTAACAATACAACATTGGTTAGTGACTTAGTGGTGTTGTTAAATGTACAAATTAAATATAATAAATTTAAGAAAAGAACCAAAATGTTGCAAAAAATCGGTGGTAGAACTTGAAGACACCGGTTATGGAACAACTAATTCATGACCCTGATGTTGATCCTAATGTCTCATGAGAAATTATGTCTTCACATTTAAGGATAAGTGAAAAGAACGTACTTGGAGTATCAAAAGGTCGTGCGTCCCCAAATAAAGAATCTTGGTGGTGGAAAGAACAAGTTCTAAACAAAGTACGAGCAAAGAGGGTCAGCTATAAATCTCTCTATGCTTGTAGGAGTGATGAAAACTTATGCAGATATAAAATTGTCAAAAAAGAAGCTAAACATGCAGTAAGTAAAACAAAAGGTCAAGCTTATGAAGAATTTTATAAGCGATTAATTATCAAAGATGAAGAGCGTGACATATATAAAATTACTCGAACTAGAGAAAGGAAGACGAGAGATTTAAGTCTAATAAAATGCATAAAGAATGAGACAAATACAGTTTTGATAGATGATGTTGATATTAAAGAGCGATGAAAAAGATATTTTTATCAACTTTATAATTAAACAAAAGACAATAAATTGAGCTTCAAAAAGTTAAGTAAATCAGAGGAGTATAAGAAGAAAAAGTTAAGTAAATTAGAGGATTATAAAAACATAACGTTTTATCGTAAAATTCAAGTATCAGAGGTAAATGATACTCTAAATAAGATGAAAAATAAAAAAGCGGTTGTGCCAGACGATATACCCATCGAAGTATGAAAATGTTTAGGAAAAGGAATTTTGTCGCTTACATGTTTTTTTCAATAAGATACTGAAGTCAAAGAGGATGTCAAATCAATGGAAAGATTATCTTGGTACAATTGTATTAAGAATAAAGGAGATATACAAAATTGTGTTAATTACAGAGGAATTAAATTGATAAATCATACTATGAAACTATGAGAACGAGTAATAAAAAGAAGAGTGGGACGAGAGACTAACATCTCGGAGAATCAATTTGTATTCATGCCAGGGCGGTCGACCATAGAAGCTATACATCTCTTAAGAAGACTCATTGACAGTTATCGAGAAAGAAAACAAGATTTGCATATGCTGTTTATTGATCTTGAGAAGGCTTATGATATAGTTCCAAGAGAGATCTTATGGAGAGTCTTAAAAAAGAAAGGTGTAAATGACATATATTTACATGATCAAAGATATGTATACAAATTCAGTGACAAGGGTGAGGACATCTGGAGGATTACCATAGGAGTTCTCTTTCACTGTTTGCTTACATCAATGTTCAACTTTAAGCCCTTATCTCTTTACCCTTATCTTAGATGAGCTCACGAGACATATCCAAGTGTTTATTGTTTGTGAATGATATCGTTTTGGTTGATGAGACGCGCGAGGAGGTAAATGCAAAACTTGAATCTTGACGAGATACTTTTAAAACGAAGGGCTTTGGATTAAGCAGGGCAAAGACGGAGTATATGAAGCTTAAATTTAGCTGTACAAGAAGGACGGATGACTTCGTTATTAAGTTGGGTGATCAAGATATTTCCCGTAGTGAGTGTTTTAAATATCTTGGATCGATAGTTCAAAGGACAAGGTATTGATAAAGATGTGACACATAAAATCCTAGCGGGTTGGTTGAAGTGGAGAGGCGCGTCAGGGATCTTATGTGATCGTAAAGTACCAATATAACTTAAGGGCAAGTTTTACCGTACTGCAATTAGACCCGCGATGCTCTATGGTTCTGAGTGTTGGGCCGTTAATTGTGTGCACGAGCAAAAAAATGGAGTTGCGGAGATGAGAATGCTTAGGTGGATGTGTGGACACACGAGATTGGATAAAATTAGGAATGAATGTATCAGGGATAAGACAGAAGTGGCACCAATTGCAGAGAAGATGCGAGAAGCTCGACTAAGATGGTTTGGACACGTACAAAGGAGACCATTAGAGGCACCTGTTAGGCATTGTGAGAGTCTAGTCACTAGGCATGTTAAATGAGGGAGGGGTGGACCAATAAAGACTTAGAATGAAACTACAAGGAAAGACATGATGTACTTAGGCATTAGTGAGATTATGACAAAAGATATGGTACAATGGAAACAAAGGATCCATATAGCCGACCCCACTGTAGTTGGATAAAGGCTTGAGTGTTGTGTTGTTGTTTTTCAAGTTATGATTTCTATACGCAAGTTTTTAACTCTCGTTTCTTTATCTGATTATTTATCCTGATCTAATTGTTTCAGATTTTCATCTCTAATAATGATGAATATTTACTGTCTAAATCAAAGTTAGTATTTGATTTATGTTGTTTAATCATTTATTGTTTTGAGGGCATGATTCCGCAACAAACGTGACGGTATAGGGGGCCACTATTTCAGTGGTATCTGTGAGCAACCACTTTGTGCATTTATTGTCAAAAGTTAGGTCTCTCCTCTGAGAGAAGCCACTTTGTGCATAGTGCCAAAGGTTAGGTCTGTTTCCAATCTTCCCCCGCCCATACCCCCAATGATTGGGGACTATACGGGTTCTATTGTTGTTGTTTTAATCATCTATTGTTTTCTATTCCTCAAATTAATCCCTCTGAAACAACAGCCAACATTGTTTTATTTATATATTTTCTTCACATTTTCTTTATCTCAGGGACTAATAATGTTGCCTCTATGGCTACTCTAGCCTCTTGAGGGATGAAATTGTCCCATATATCTGTCCATTTTCAAAATGTTAGCCATTTTATTTTCTTTATGGCTGGCTAAGCTTTTGATGGAAATACCTGAAAAGTGATTTATTTTGTATGATCTTGAAAGTTTGAACATATCTTCATATTTATTTATGATTGTCATAACAAGGTAAAAAATAGGTATTTTGTTTGTGCATTATTTCTATTAATACCTGAAAAGTGATTTATTTTGTGTGATTTTGAAAGTTTGAACATATCTTATTTATTTATGATTGTCATAACAAAAAAAAAAGGTATTTTGTTTGTGCATTATTTCTATTATTTGCATTTTAGGCCTATATATATAGAGAGACAAACATATGTATATACATACATATGTACGCGTATACATATGGCACGCCTGTGTACATGCACTAACAAGACACATTCATCCATGCATAGCACGTGAGGACATTGAGAGATTGTCAGAGCAATTGTTGTTGTGGTCCAACATTGTGCTTGAGTTACCGTGGTTATTTCACTAGTTAATCTATGTTATGGAAACTTCTTCTGTCATTTTATGTGATAAGCAAATTGATTCTTGGAGGTGGTTTCAAAGAAAGTCAATAATACATCGGACTAAAGTCAGCCTATCATAGACCAGCGCTAGAGTGCAACCTCTCTTCCGCCGCACTACGCCACACAAAAATTAGAGAGGGTATCCTTTTGTTTCTTCTATAGCTTTATTACTTTTTTCGTGTTTTTGTGTATGTCGCCTTTGGTTTTCTAGCAGTTTTTACTCATGTATGTCGCCGCACTACTTAGGGTAGAATAAGAAAGAGACCTTTGATTTTATGTAAGTTTAATTTCAAAAATCTCTCTCTCCCCCTCTTTATTTTCTCCTTTTTCTCCTTGTTCACAATTCGAGTCCTACGCTTGCCCTTGATTCTCAGTTGTGCAACCAACCCCCATCGAATCTTAGGATGTGTGTGGCCTGCAGGTGTCGATCGGAAGATTGGTGAGCTGGATCTATTGCACGGGTGCATATCCCTTAGTGTTGGTGCAAAATTTGTCACCCAACTTTCTACACTCAGTGACGGGTCGGGCGAGTAGAGGAAGAATCGAGAATCGCAAATGATCGGTTGCTAGCCCTTGAGGGTCGAGCGAACAAAGCATAAAAAATAGGTCACCACTAGCAGCGGCGGACACCATACTTACCCGTCGTGACGAATACCACTTGCAATTGGCAATATTATGCCATGTAGTGGGATCGGGGCTGGATTGGAGGTGTACGGGCCGCGGCCTTGTTAAGGCCTATCGGGTGGACTCCCGGTGGGACCCCCGGGCAGGTGGACTTCTGCTCCCGGAATGGCAGGCAGGTGGACTCCTAGCCCTACATTAACAATTCTATAGCAAAAGGTGACAATTAATGACCTTTTTCTGTCGAAAAACTACCGCTCACCATCAGAAGTTACCAGCTTACGAGTTGGAGTTGATCGGCCTGGCTAAGGCAGTGCAACACTGATGACCATACTTATGGAGATAGTCTTTTTTATACGTAAAAACAATTTCAGTCTCAAGTACTTACTGGAGTAGCATTTAAGCACTGTGTTGGGTAAGAACTTTTGGGCTTTGATTTCTTGAGTAGAGTGCAAGATAGGTGCCTTAAACCCCGCTACCAGCCTAGTCTCTTGATGAAACCTGAGGATGGGGTCCTCTTCGCCATCTCCCTGCCCATCCTGAGATCCTCACTCGCCTGCATATGGAGATACAAGTTTCTTCCGTTCTTGCGGGGCTCAACTGGCAGATTGCTGAAGGGCGGCTTCTTGCCCACTGGACCGTGTGAGATTGGTTGTTATGATACTGGTGATGAGTGTATTTGTTTCCCACCGGGCTTCATCATTGATATAGTGGACAACAATGGTCGGGCCTCAATGGAGTCTATAGACTCTTCAATGCATCAGTGCATTTTTTTCGGAAAAGATTGAGGTGAGTGTTCGATTCCCAAGCAGATTTGGTCCAGCATATCGATGAATTTCATTTAGGGGTTCCTTACATCCAGAGAAAGTCCATCCTCCTATTTTGGTGGATCGTTTTTCAAAGGGAGCGCACTTAATCACACTCAGCCGGCCGCTGACAGACGAGGCAGTGGATGGCGCCTTCTTCGCGGAGGTTTTCCGGCTACATGCCTTCTCGAGAGCATTATATCAGATAGGGATAAGATGTTCACTGGCCACTTCTATAGGGACTTTTCGCACTCTGCATCACCAAGCTCACTTTCTCCTCGATGTACTACGGTTAGTCTGATGGCCAGATAGAGGTCGTTAATCAGAATGAAGATGTACTTGCACTTCTATAGGGTACTTTTCGCACTCTGCATCACCAAGTTCACTTTCCCCTCGATGTACTACCGTCAGTCTGATGGTCGGATAGAGGTCGTTAATCAGAATGAAGATGTACTTGCACTTCTATAGGGTACTTTTCGCACTCTGCATCACCAAGTTCACTTTCCCCTCGATGTACTACCGTCAGTCTGATGGTCGGATAGAGGTCGTTAATCAGACCGTGAAGATGTACTTGCACTGCATCATTATAGATCGCCTCAAAGATTGGGTTCATTGGCTCCCATGGGTTGAGTATTACTACAACACATCTCCACACTACGCATTTCCGTCTTATCTACGGCAAGATATTCACTGGCCACTTCTGGAGTGGGTGTGACTGAAGCGTCGTCTGTGTCGTCAAACCTCTGCAGCATGGACCCCATATCACAATTTGGGCTCCAAGTTCTATGGGCCCTTTGAAATACTACAGCCCATTGGGGAGGTAGCTTATCGTCTGCAGCTACCTCCAGAGGCCTGGATTCATGACGTCTTCCATGTCTCCCGGTTAAAGAGCCGCCCCATCGGTCCTTCTCGGTGGACTTTCCTGACAACTAGATGACAAGCTTGATCTCAACATGGAGGGAGATGTTACACACCCATGTTGGCCAAATTCCTATCATCGCCGCCACACACCAATTGAGAGCGTCCCTTTTATTTTCCTTCTTGGGGAAGGAGAAGGGGTTTTTGATTTTATGCAAGCCTCATTCCAAAATCTCTCTCTCTCTTCAATTCATCTCTCTCTCTCTCTCGGTTCACGATTCGAGCCCGACGACTGCCCTTGTTTCACTGCTACACGACAAGCTAACTACGCCATGGGTTCCCTTCGTCGACTCCCTTCAACTTCCAATCATCCCGTGTCCGTCATAGGTTGTCGTGCATCCAAGAATGAAACTCCAACCTCCTTTAAGATTTCTATCTCGCGATCGCAAACACGACCGTCATTTCCATAATAAATGTAACTTGGCGTTTATCAAGCCTACTGAACTGAGTATTTGTATTTGAGAGATGATTTAGTTGACTTTTATTTGGGAGGTAATTTTATTGCTTTGCATAACACCACGAAGCCCAAGTTTAAATACTGCACCAAATTGCTGTTAAGTGTTAACTTCAATTTCTTGATCCGGTGGCATGCAAGATTTTTTCCCTCATTTTTAATCCTGCCTTTCCAAATTTGTCATTCTTTGTCTCAATCAAAGCATGGTAAGCTGTGGTGATTCTGATTTCGTCTCAATCAAAGCATGGTAGCTGTGGTGATTCTGATTTCAAGCTCAACTGGTCGGATTATATATCTTTTAGAGGGAAACTCCCTTCTAACCTGAGTTTTTTTTTTCCTTTGGAGTTTTATATATACTAATATTTTATCATTTAGGATTTGCTCTTTTTATTGCTTCACATTTTGTTCTTCGTAATATCTCTTTTGAATTTCCCTTTTCTTTCTCTATTCTAACCAGTTTTTTTTTTTAAAAACTTATTTTGAATTTCATTGCAAATGCTGCATTTCCATTATTCATTCTGCTTTTTTAGTATGGCATTAAATTTGTGCTTTTTTGTATGCAGTTTTTTAATTTCTGTAGTATAATAGATAAAAGCCATTCTCAATCTCAAATGTGTCGCAATCTCACCTGAGCAGCGGTTGTGGTCACGAACGTGGTGATTATGAACTGTCGTTCGTGAATGTCAGACCTCACCTAAACAACTTCATCCATTTTTACATAACTATTTTTCTTTTTTTGATGACGGACATAACCGTTGTCATGCCAAACATTCTCTCGTGGTGGTGTTTTGGTCCAAACTCACCTGAGCAAAAAAGCTGCGCCAAACCGTGCTTAAACCTTTGACGCCTTTCTACATCACTCAACATGTTTGTGGATTGGAAAGCTTTTTAAATTTTTTATTTTCTACAATATTTTTCTTCATGAAACTTAATACACTTAGGACAATCATACTGAGACGATTTAGCTTTGGCTATATGAAACAGCTGCTTGTTTTGTTAAACACCGGTTTCTGAGGGATTAAACTTAATTTTTAAATTTTACTATTTCAAGATGTAAATTTTATTTTTCATGATTAAATCTTGAGCACCAATTAATTCCTTTCATATTTTAATTTTGCATTATATTGACTGCCTAATGCCACGTTACTTGTAGCATGATGCTATATTGACTGGTAATGCTATCATTTGGCACAAAATAAACCGGTTTTCTGGTGTTTCACATTTTGATAGGAATCTGTGAGTTGAACTATTTATAATTCAAGGAGCCCTTTATTGTGATTTGATATCATTTTCTTAGCCTTTTCTTCATAATTTCCATTTTGGTTAGTTATATATGATCCGTTTATTAGGGTGTTTCATTAATTTTTGCTTAAGTTGTCCATGGTTCCTACCCGATTCTCATAGATTTGATCATGACCCTAAAATTTAAGAGTCCATTTTTAGCCTCTTAAATCTACCTGCAAACCTAATTTGAGGCCAAGGTCACGGAGACATTTCAAGTAGGGAGTCTCATTGTGATATCACAGTTATTTTTAATCGCTTCTTTCACTTCTTTGTAAAGAGAACACGGTGCTCCTAAAAAATATCAAACAGGTGCCTAACAGATTGCCGCATGGAGCCTACATATATAGCCATTTGAAGATTGCTTTGGGGCTTTTTCTGTCTTAAATGCCACAAAAGATGGCCATATTTCTATTTATTAAACATTTTATAATATGCCTAATTATCATTTTGTTTATTTTAGCAGTATTACCCTAATAGTCAGCACTATTTTTTAGCTTTTTTTTAATAATTAACACTATTTTTACTCTAATAGTCAGCCCCCTTGAGCCTCTTGCAAAAAAGAGATTTCTCTACATCACCTTTTAGCCTCTTAATGCTCTGTACCTTTGTGTGCCGGGCTCTTTTTTTTAATTAGTTCCATTATGCAAAATTAAATGTAGCTCTGTGCGGCACGGTGGTGGCCTGAAACGGTTAAATTGTCAGTTAACGCCACCTTAGAACTAAAACCACTTTTATAGTCACGGATGATGTTTGTTAGACATTTCATGCGTTTTTGAGTAGCAAAGGGAGTCATTCAAGTTAAGTTTTTGTCTTATGAAAAAGGCTTTTAATCAGACAACGGGAGCTTTCTTCCTTCTGGCAAGCTATTTTGCACGGAGCCAACAGTGAATGAATAATAAAGCTGCACGATGGGAGATATTGCCCTTTGGGCACTTTCATCTTGTCAAAATGTCTAGCTGTTACATCTATATATATATATATATATATAAGTCTTGCACAAAAAAACAGGTTCTAATCGGTCCGATTGGGGAAAAATACGCATTCATGCTCACCTAGAAATAGGTGCAAAAAATGAGTTTTCTCAAACAGATACAGGTGTATTTAATATCATATGGGTCTAGGAACAGATTAACATGGTATTTACCTTTGTACTTAGAAATAAGTGAGTAACTCACCTAAATTTTTTCTGCGTACTGGCATGGCCGGTCCTAGAGCAGTTCGTGGGGTACAAGAGGTCCTTTTTGATCAAAAACCGGTCTGGACCTGTTTTTCATTTGAAGATTGCTTTGGGGCTTTTTCTGTCCGGGACTTAGGCCAAAAATTGGTCTCGGATGCCACTAATATATATATATATAAAAGAAAAACTATGGCCATATTTCTTATAGTTGTATATAATTATTAAACTTTATATTATTATATTATAAAGATAATATTTTATAATATGTAATATTTAAATACAAAAAATAAAAATACTAATTATCTATAGAAAAAAATGACAAAAAAAAGATTTGTTTATTAAAATTAGTTTTACAAAATAAAAATTATAGTATTACATTTTGAGTACCTAATGTTGCGGGCGGGTACTGTCAGCACTATGTTGCCGCCCATGACAAATTCGCCGCCCACGACAAATTCGCCGCCCACGACAAAGCTTTCGCGCCACCGACGAATTCGCATTTGCCGCACCCCGCCAAATAATCGCACCCCCGCCGAATGCCCCCAGGGCCGAACACTTGTATATATATTTTTACTCTAATATGTACATCAGAACAACATCAGCCACAGGATTGGCGGGCGTACGGGCAGGGAGTTTTGGGGGTTAAGGAGGCTCCAAATCGAAAAGTGATCAACATGAAAGTTGTAGATCTCGGCGATCCGAACAACTTTCATGTTGATCACTTTTTGATTTAGAGCCTCCTTGACCTTCGATTTGGGACCCGAAAATTGAAAAATCGTAGCCTTACTGTAGCAGTCTCGCCCCCAGATTTTTCGGGTTCCAAATCGAAGGTTACTGAGGCTCCAAATCGAAAAGTGATCAACATGAAAGTTGTTCGGATCGCTGAGATCTACAACTTTCATGTTGATCACTTTTTGATTTGAAGCCGTTTTGACCCTTGCCCGTACGCCCTGATTGCCCGCAGCGACCCGTCGGGACGAGCGAAGCATGCCGTCGCTGGCCGGGTACTGTCACGCGTGGCCATCCGGGGCCGGTTACTGTGGCGTGTGGTCATTGGGCCGGAGGCCCGTGCCTATCTCGTGTGTGTGTGTGTGTGTGTGTGTGTATATATATATATATATATATATGGGGGTGTTTACCGGGCCTTCTCTAAGTTTGCAAATTGAAATTACAAAAACCTTGTCTCATTGTTACAGCAGAATATTTTTCAATACCCCTCGATTTTGGATATGGTGCTTACATGCTAGTACGCACGCTCTCTAAATGTTGCACGCCACAATTTTACTTTTACTGAAATTTATATTTGCAGCCCCGCATTAATAGGTCTATTCTCTTAGAAAATGGCCAACTCTCCATAACCAATGCAATGGAGAATTTGTTCCTGGTTTTGAGTGGAACTTGTTCCGGTTGATCTATTGAAATTAACCGCTCGTTGGTACAGCTGCCTTCAATGCTCTGATAAAAACTGTACGGTGTCTACAGATCTCTTGGCTCGTCAGGCTGAACCAACCAGCGTTCCATAATACAATATCCAACCCTAAATATAGTATTCCTCGCCTATTTTCCCGTGCTCTCTTTACTGCCGACGTACTACTATCTTCCCATTTCAGCGCCTAGGCTGGGCGACGTCAACAAAATTGTTCTGTGCTGCTCATCTGGCCATTACATTCAGCTCTGCTGCACGCCTTTATTTAGCAATATGGTGCAGTATTTATCGGGAGGCAAGATAGAGGATCCGGATCCGGTGGAGTTCCTGCGGGAACTCCACGGGGTGGAGTTCGCATTTTGCCAATAACTGGGGCGGAATCAGAAAAAATGGTTAACATGAAAGTTGTAGATATCCTCGAGACGAATAACTTTCATGTTGAATATTTTTTCATTTGAAGTCGTTTAGACTCCCGATTTGGGTCCCGAAAAAAATTTGTCCAAAAATTATTTATTTAAAATTTTTCGGACAGATTTTTTTCGGAGTTCAAATCGGGCGTCTAAACGACTTCAAATGAAAAAATATTCAACATGAAAGTTATTCGTCTCGGGGATATCTACAACTTTCATGCTAACAATTCTTTCTGATTCCGCCCCATTTATTGGCAAAATGCGACTCCACCTCCTGGAGTTCCTGCGGGAACTCCAGGGATCCGGATCCCAAGATAGAATACTATTTCACTGGTTGTTTTGTTCTCTAATCAAATATTATTTATTTGTGTAGAATACTCTTCTCCAATATTTTTTATAACCTATGGTACTATGGTAGTGACGTTAATTCATAGTCAAACATGGGTATTATATTTGCCTTGTTTTTGGTTTTGGGTTACCAATGCAATGTAAAATATAGCAAAATGAGTATTAGAACTTGTCCCGATTTTATTTATAATTTTTGTTGATAAAAAAAGAAATGCACCGTTGTGATGGAGTGAAGGAATAACCATTATGATTGAATTAAAGGGCTGTGATTTATCATCACTCATTGAGTTGTTTTACATTGATTTTCCTATCTCTCTTATGGACGAAGAAAAGATAATTGTGGTGTATTGTTTATTATAGTAGTGTCCAGGAAACATAAACCCATATTTATGGTCTAAAAGTGGGACATGTCTCTCTATGAGTAGAAAT
The DNA here is from genome assembly GCA_039513925.1 of Platanthera zijinensis. NCBI lineage: Eukaryota > Viridiplantae > Streptophyta > Magnoliopsida > Asparagales > Orchidaceae > Platanthera > Platanthera zijinensis. The sequence continues at coordinate 19,182,873 of CM077078.1, forward strand.
GTCTGCCTGCGCGCAGCCAGTGAATCATGGCAGACTTGAAACAAAAGCAGCCTGAGAGTTAAAGTACCGCATTGTTGTTTTAGGGGGTGTTTAGTGATGTGAAAAATATAAAAAAGGCCTTTGAAAAAGTAGTGAACCTTACTACTTAGGCTCCGTTTGGCACGGCGGCGGCGGTCGTAAATGCATGGATTAAAATGTCATTCATTAAGGATCACCTAACAAACATCAACTGTTTGAACATAAAAGTGGATGAAAATTTTTTAGGTGTGCGTTATCAAATGACAGTTTAACCTCGTATTCATGACCGCCATTACCATGCCAAATAGATCCTTAGGCTCCGTTGGGTGGACTTATATTCACCGGTCAAGCGGTTATGACCGCATGAATCTGTTCTGGTCCGTTTCATGCGGTTGTAACCGCTTGACCGGAGAAAATAAGTCCCCCAAATGGAGCCTTAGGCTCCGTTTGGGAGGACTTATTTTGGTCAAGCGGTTATGACCGCATGAATCGAGCCTTAATTAAAGTCTGGTTCATGCGGTTATAACCGCTTGACCGGAGAAAATAAGTCCCCCAAATGGAGCCTTAATCATTTTTACTGCTGTTTTGACAGACTTCAATCCAAATCCTTAATCAAAATTTAATTATCTGGTGCTAATGCTTTGCTTATGGAAGATTACGTGGAAATTTAATTTTTTCTTAATTAAAAATTTAAATTTTTAAATCAAACTATTAATATAATATTTAAAATAATATCAACATCACTTTTTTGCTGTATTTTTGTCAGTTTTATTTTAATTGAAAAACTCTAAAGTAGCAAAAATGGTTCTTCCTAGATCCATTAAAGAAGGTAACAAACAGAATATTTAAAATATAATTTTCTTAATTAACTCATCTTCTAAATTTTTATATTTTAATCATTTTTAATTTCAAATAGTAAATTCCATAGCAGTGTGACTTATGCTAAACTAATCCAAAAAGTTAAGACCTATTTCAATTTGTGTAAACCTTACGTATTTTGTATATATTCTATAATAAGCTACATGTAAGAGGCTCTAGCATAGCAGTGTGCCACTGTAAGATTACTTGGTTCTTCCTCTAAGGCTCCGTTTGGGGAGACTTTTTTCACCGGTGAAACGGTTACGACCCCATGAACCGGACCTTAATTAACCACTTGGCTAGCGAAAATAAATCCCCCAAACGGAGCCTAAATCATTAGAATGTGCAGTGAAAAATGATTTTGTAGGCGCACAAACAGCGGCAAATATTGTCACCACCGGTCCGCCGCACACTCCTGTACCCATCTATTCCTTTTGGGGTTATATCCTAAAAGCAGAGATATTATGATTTCATAGCAAAATGATGAACACAGAGTTATACGAGGAAGATGAGCATGCACTGATGTGCTGAAATTGGCCAAACTCAATCAGTAAATAAAAAAGCCTTTTCCCATAGAAAAAGCTCAGAAGTTCCAGAAAACAAGTATAAATCTGCAAAACAAATAAAAGAAAGCGAAAGAAACTATTAATAAGCCTACTAGCGCAAAGACAGTTAACAAATAAAGTATCTTGCTATCTATCCTCTTCTCAACAAGCAGTCTTCCCTTCTTCTTCTTCCAGTGGCCGTTGACAGCCTTCCTCAAACCGCACATCTCAGTTAAATTCTTACAAAAGGCAGAGAGTTGAAGGAATTTACAACCTTTGGACCAAAGAGACAACTCAATCCTTCGCCGTTCTTCTCGAAGTTGTCATCATTTGCAGAGCTTGAGGACAAAGAGCTGATTGCAGCGGATTGCATAGCGTTACTCGTCCATGATGATTCAATCCGTGGATTCAGATCCCAGCAGCCATCATTGATGAGGTTAAGAAAGCTCTTGTTCTCATCTACCGTAGTCCCATTCTTGCTCTTCAAGGCCTCCCCAAGAGGCCCCCCCATGGTAGCTGAAACTGCCTGTGGTGCTGCTGCCCACTCGGCAGCTCTCCAGTTCAATTGAGCTGAATTTAGTTCATTTGGAACTTCTGTAAGACCAAGCCCCATATGAAGAGGAGAATGTCTCCTCTCCGGGGCAGGAGAAGAAGTGGCGGATGAGAAATCTGATGAAGGGAGGGAGAAGGAAGCAGAAAGCTGGGTTCTTCCATAGCTTGGGGGCCAGGCATTGTTAAAATGATCTGCTGTTTGCTTTACAGACTGGTCATGGAATTCAAGAGGTGTAACAAAGCTGCTGTTAGTGGCAAATGAGGCTCTAAGACTATTCAAAACGGCATTGCCAGAATCAAGAGCTAGGGAGGTGGTTTGACCTACAGGGTTGTAATTTATAGAGGAGGCAAATAATGTGTCAAAGGGCTTAGCAGTTGATGTTATCGAGTGATCTCGAGCATTTCCCAGACGATTATTTGCAGCATTCTCGCCGGCCGGCATCCTACAGGATATTAAAACCATAAACAAGATATACAGCAGCATTTTTTTCAAAGTTATCTAACAAATTTTAGAAGCAATCATGAAATTTGTGAAGCAACCATACTTATGTAAACTCTCAACAATAAAAAGTTTCAAAAGAGACTTAGGCTCCGTTTGGGGGCATATTTTCACCAGTCAAGCGGCTACGACCGCATGAATCGGACCTTAATCGGTGAAAATAAGTCCCCCCAAACGGAGCCTTAGACTCTTAGGATGCGGAATTGGAACCATGGAATCAGAATTGAAGATTAATTTCCCTTGGAATTGGACAACCAAATTTCAAATTTGAAGTCTCAATTCTGTCCAACCAACTCGACCCCAAATGATAAATGGGAAAAACAGATTCATAGAGAATACAAAACTGAATTACCAGAATTGGGGCGATGAGACATCAGGCGTGTTTTGAATTTGATGCCGGGCAAAAGAGAGGGAGACCGATGACGGCGGAGTCTGGCTGGCGACGACGGGCGCCGCTTTCTTGGCACTGCCGCCATGGCTTTCCACAGGCTTTCTTGAACGGTGGCGGCCGCGGTTTACATGCCTCTCGCAGTACTTCTGGTCGGGAACCGCATCCCTCGAGCATCGCCATTTCTTGCCGTCCGTTCTGCAGCATCTACCGGGCTCCGGATCAGAACTCCCCGCATGGCCGGGATGAAAATATCCCCACCAGGCTGCAATTATCATCCAAGAGAAGGTCTCATGAAGTTACCACTCCAAGCAGAGCATGTGGCATGTCTCATGGATGAATCCACAAGATATTATTTATATCAAGTCATGACAAATATTCCAAGTTACATTTTAACACATAATATTTACTGAAGACCGCACGTGGCTTTAATAAATCAGTCAAGTTGATTGAAACACTAGATCTAGATTCTAGAGTTTGGTGCATATTTCTTTAATTATGTCTAAAAACAAAATTTTAGAGAAATGAAAACCTAAAACATTGTAAATCAGAGCAGGCAAAAGAATTCTGTTTTGTAGGACAAATTCGACCACCTCATAGCAAAAAAATATAAACCGATATTGAATAGAATGAAATCTATACAATCCAACAGGTATGAAAATGTTTACACAATTTGCATTGAGGCATGTGAAACCATTCTTTACAAAACGCTGAAGTTTAACTCCGTTTCGCACACGGTGGTGACGGTCGTAAAGGCACGGGTTAAAACGTCATTCCTAACAAACACCATCCGTTTGAACATAAAAGTGGATGAAGTTCCTTAGGTGGGCGTTAATAAATGACAATTTAACTCCGTGTTCATGACCGCCACACCCGTGCCAATCGGAGCCGAAGCATCAAACTTTGCAGAACGGTGAAAAAAGAAATTACCAACAAAATTCAAGTGCTTGGCCAAACCTTCCGAAAAAAAGAAGTGGCCGGCACTTCCTCCAAATCGGCTTGCAAATCTACTGAGAAAAGGGATCTCTTTACCGGCAGCCTAATATCGTCGGGCGGGCAAGTAGAAATCGGGGAAAGAAGGGGGTGTCGGGGCGAACCGGAAACAAAGAAGAAGGGTGTCCGGGCAGCAAAATTCCTGTGTCCGTGTCGCAGACTCCAATCCCCTCTTACAAAACAAAATGAACGGGTTATTTTTGATCTCCCACGTTTAACATTCCACGCGCCAATCAATTTGTGCCTCTTTAATCTGGGCGGGTATGAGTGCAGATAGTTTTTTTTAGGAATGCCCTAAAAATGAGTTATGGAATGCTATTAACAATGGCCATTAGTTATGAAAAATTGTATTTTTTTTTATCTCAGTTCACAACTAATAGCCAGGAGAGTTTTAAAAAATTGAGAGTTAGGACAATGACAATGATCTCTCAATCTCAGTTGAGACAACTAATTTTTGGTTCTAAGTTTTTGTTTTATCATTTAATGTTTTGGCTGATCAATTCCAACAAAATAAGTGCCAAATTATCATATTTAAAACCAAAACTTAGGAGATAATTTATTGTAGTAGTGTTAAAAATCAAAAGGACAATGCAATGCATTAATCTTTGAAACGAGCATAATAAACACGCCAATGTCTAAAAAAGGACAGACTTCGCCTGGTTTAGGGACTCACCTGCATTGTGTCTAAGAGATCCAGTTGAGCTGACGGAGAACAGAGAAGGACTGATGCCCCTCATTAGTGAGCTCAGCAGGTTTGCTGGAATGGGCGCATTCGCCCATATGTGATTATATATCAGCATCTGCTGCTTTAACTCCATCTTCTGGAAAAGAGTGAAGGGTCCGCTTGCTCCTCTTACAGTCCCCTTCATGTTCGCATTGAGGATTTCAAAGCTCAGCCCAGCTGATCGAGAGGAGAAGAAGAAGTAAATCATAAGAAAACATGCTGCAGAAACATATATATATAATCCCAAATGGAAGGAGTTATGTCCACGGGGCCTCAAAACAAACCAATAGTGCCAAAATGTTCCTTTTTTGTTAAAAAAAGAAGAAGAAGAAGAAGATGATGATTATTCTTGTCATTTACTTATTCTTTGCTTAGAAGCATGCGTCTCATTTTTAACGCAGGGCACGAGAAAGAGGGGCAAAGAGGAAATAAAAGAAATCCACTTTCTTCTTGACAAGACGAAAACTAAAGACTAATGGAATGCAACGAAACGACTTCAGCTCCAGTGAAGGGAGAATAATACTTTTTATGTGTCTCCCACTGTAAAACTGTTTATCGAGTTCAGAGTCGGTCTTTCTTCACAATATTTAAGGATACGTACCTGCGCTTTTTAGTTCCGAAGAAGAAGAAGCAGCTGAAAGCGATGGCGACGGAGCAAAGGACGAAGAAGATGAGTCGTTGGGGGAAGAAAAGCTAAGCATTTGCTCTCCATTCGAAGCAGGGGAGTTTGCGACGGATCTGGAAATCTTTGGGCATCTATTATGGCCCTGTTCTTCTTGCTCGGCCGCTGGACCAGGCCTCCCCAGCTTGAGGAAGTGAGAGGGGTGGAGGAAGCCCTTTTGCCTGATCGAATCAAGCTCCGAAGTTGCAAGATCAGGGGAGGAGAAGCTGCTGCAACAAGGAGATGAACCCAACAACACAATATCCATGCCTAATAATACCCCATTAGACTCCATATATATATATACATATACATATACATATATCCCCGCTAAGCGCTAGAATATTGAAGATGGCCGAGGTAGAAGAGAATGGGTAAGCGGCAGTAGAGTCTTCATTGTGGCCGGGAGAGTGGAAGATGAGCGTTGGCATCTGAAAGCTCGAGGCTTTGTGAGAAGGCTGTTATGTTATGTTGTGGGGGCGTGGGGGATGCAGGGGAATATTAGGTGGGCGTTATCTTTTTATTTATTTATTTATTTATTTTTAATATTTATATGTGCATATATACTAGCGATTTTGCACCAAGGATATGTGGAGGGGGATGGTCCTTTAGCTAGGGGCCAAATGTTTCCCATTTGGCGGTCCAAGAAAAATGGACGTGATCCTCTTGGCCACAAGGACAGATGATTTACTTTTTATAATTTTATCTCTATTTTTTGAAAACATGTTTAACGTTTTATTCTCATTTCTATGAAATTGGAAATAATTTGTCCAAGACAAAATGTAGGGCACTAAAATGAAGCTTTTGACTCTAGGTCCAGTCCTCACATGTCCCGTGCGATAAGAGTAGTCTCATCATTCTTTTTCTTTTTTTCATGTGAACCACGCTATTACGATCGAATTTTCAACTACGCAACGACCTCTCACTTCAAAAAATGCATGGGCCATACTATATAACATATGTTCATTTCAATGTTTTTTTTTCAAGTGGAGGACGTCTAGCGAGGATGGGTGTCCGATCGTCACAGCTAGTCGCATCACATTGCAGACGGGATTTAAAAATGGGTGGGAGCAGTGACGGAACTAGGATTTTGAAGTCGCACGGGCACAATCTAAGTACTGCCAATTCGGGGGGTTGGGGGGCAGCGCACCCTGAGCAGGGGTTCGGTCGAAAATTTTTGTGGAATATTTGAATATTATACATTTGATTTTTGAAACATTTGAATATTATACATCTTGATTTGATTTTTCCCTTTCAATTAAATGTCGTTTTGCAGCATTATTGAAAGATTCGTGTCCCTTTGTTCATACTTTATAGGTTGTTTCACTCTTTGAATCTAGAATTCTAATTAGATTCAAAAAGGTTTTCATTGTTGTTTCGCATTTCATGAGTTTATTGGTAATTGGGGTTAATGTAGCTCCAACCTTTTACTCATTTAGAAGGTAAATCTGATTAAAAATGTTATATTCCTTGATAAGAAAACATTGGTAGGTCTACTAAATTCACTTGCTTTTTGCTTTTAATAAGTCAAATTTCTTATTGAATCAATCCTTCAATTTGAAAGTTCGAACAGCTCCTTCAAATTTTTGGCATGGCTTGAGCATTTACATTTTTGGCATGGCTAAAGAGATGTCTTTATTTCATATTTGAATAGTATAAGTGTATAACTACTACACAAATCTAGTTCCTTGAATTTGTTTTAACACAAATCTAGTTCTAGTTGCTGGTTTCTGATTGTGTGTTTATTTTGTCAATTTGGCAGTTAATTTAAAACTAAAGCATCTCCTATTTACTTTTGAAGGGCGCACTGTCTACAGCAGGACCTTGATTGAGGTGGAGCGATCTACGATAGAGATTTTGGATAAAATTGAGCATTTGAAACATAATGCAGATGAAGTCTCACTTGGATTCGATATAGAGTGAAGGCCTGTTTTCAGAGCAGGTTGGTTTTATTTAGGTTTTCCTAATTCAATTCCTAATAATTTGAAAAATATAGAACTTTGGACTGATCTAGGGCTAGTTAGTTCTTTACAATCATTTTGATGCATTTTCCCGATTCCTACAGTTGAAGAAGAAGAAGAAGAAGAAGAAGAAGACGGAGAAGGAGAAGGAGAAGAAGAGAGAAGAAGAAGAAGAAGAAGAAGAAGCAAATCGGGGGGCAAACAGAGCAGCGGCTAGGGCCTTGGGCAAAAACAGAGCAACGGCTAGGGCCTGGGGCAAAAACAGAGCAGCGGCTAGGGCAAAATCAGAAGAAGAAGAAGAAGAAGAAGATGAAGAAGAAGAAGAAGCCTGAACCTTGGGGTTGAGGAGGCGGAGGAGCAGCGGCGATCGATGGACTCGGGAGCGGCAGTGATGGGCAGTCGGGAGCGGAGCCGGAGCACTAGACGAGATCGGCAGCCCTAGACGGGTGCGGAAAAAATCGGTCGGGCACGTGCCCTACCGTGCCCACATATAGTTCCGCCCTTGGGTGGGAGTACTTTCGTGTAGGGCATGTGGGACCCTTGTCGACTGTCGCTCGTTGAACAATCACGGGAGGACACAAGCGACCCCATTACCTTTTTAAATTGAATTGTGGACTTCGTCAGCCATTTTGCTATTTGTAACCAACACTATTCATCAGATAACTCCATCATAGCTATTTGTAACCAAAATTGTGTGCAATAGCAATATGTTTTTCAAGCTGCAGCAAAGTGATCATTTAATTTGAACTCGAAATCATGGCAGGGCAACATAATATTTCCATATTTTGTATATTTAGACGGTATTTAGTATTTACCAATTCGGAATAAAGTTTAGCTCCAAAAGGATTTAGGGTCTGTTTGGGGCAGCTCTGGCGGTTGGAAAATCTCTATTCCAACCGCCAGAGCTGTTTTCAGTCTGTTTGGGACAGCTCTCTGTGAAGAGCTTTTCAAAAATCTGGAGCTGTTTTGCAGCTTTTATCTCTCTCTCCCCAGCTTCTGCTCCCGCAAAATAGCTTCTCTCTCACATGTTTTGGAAATCTAATGGTTTCTTAGTTGGAACATGCTCAGAGGCCGGATGGCCTTCCTCCGCGATTTCGAGCCCCGGACGGCTTTCCTCTGGCAATTCCAAGCCCCCGACGTCCTTCCTCCGGCGATTCCGAGCGCACTTCTGCACAGAACACCCAAACAGTCTGCAGCTTTTCAAAACTGCTCCCCAGAGATCTATTTTAAAACAGCTCTATCCGAACAGCAAATCCGGAGCTGTCCCAAACAGACCCTTAGGCTTCTAGGCTTTTTTTTAGATATATTTGCATTTAACGGTATAACAAGAAATAAATTACTAGCTTGTAGCCTTTCATAAATATAATAATGATTAACTATTCCCATCTGCCAAGCTAGAGTTAATCATTATGCCGTAATCTAAGCATAGTAAAATTTGGAGATTGTTAACCGCAATCTGTTATTGGCTAGTCATATCCTAAAATCTCATAACTTTTTGCGCCTTTTCGAAATACGTCTTGTACATGCATTTTTAGGAAAAGTGCTCAACACGAAAGTTGTAGATCTCGACAGAAATACGCATTGTACATGCAATTTCAAAAAAAGTGTTCAACACGAAAGTTGTAGATCTCGTCGAGATCTACAACTTTTGTGTTGAACAGTTTTCCTGAAATTGCATTTACAAGACGTATTTCGAAAAAGGCGCGAAAAGTTATGAGATTTTGGGGTGCAACAAGCCAATAATGTGTTGTTGTTAACAATCGCCTAAAATTTTACTCGTGCTTTAGTATTTTAGGTTTTGTATTATTATAAAACCTACTCACCATCATCTGTGAGGGATCCGGATCCTCTCCATTTTCGATGAAGCAAAAGGGCTTCATTTCATCATCTAGTGCACAAGATAATTTCAAAAGATATCTAGCGGTGGATGTTAAAATTGTTGAAGTGGATATGGTCGGTCTGTTTGGGAAGACTGCAGAGACCTCCACCGGTCTGACGGCTGGGTGTTGGCGGATAGCCGGACTGTAGCTATTATTTCTATTCTTGCGGTCTGGATCAGTATGCATTCTGGGAGATATTCGGGCGGTTAGCATTGAGCTAACCGCGGCTGTCGCGGTCTGGTTGGTGAGACCGCGGAATCCGCTTAGAGCTGGCAGGATCTCTGGAGCGCGGAGGTAGGCAGTTAGCGCGGATAGTAGAGGCTAACCGCACAGTTTTTCTAAATACGTTTTATTCTCATTTCTATTAAATTGGAAAGAATTTCTCCAAGACAAAGTGTAGGGCACTAAAATGAAGCTTATGACTCTAAGTCGAGTCCTCACATGCCCCGTGCGATAAGAGTAGTCTCATCATTCTTTTTCTTTTTTCATGTGCAACACGCTATTATGATTGAATTTTCAACTTCGCTACGACCTCTCACTTCAAAAAATGTATGGGCGGTGATATATAACATATGTTCATTTCAATGTATTTTTTCAAGTGAGAGAACGTTGAGCGAGGATGGGTGTCCGATCGTCACAGCTAGTCGCATCGCATTGTAGACGGGATATAAAGAGGGGTGGGAGTACTTTCGTGTTGGGTGTTGGAACCAACAAAGCCGGTTCCTCTTAAAGCTCGGATCTAAGGTTGCAGCCTACACCTACTCTCTTTGGACCACGATCCCAATAGGATTTCTGGAAAGACAGATCGGGGGCTTCAGCTCGGAGGTCCCACCTCTTACCCGGAAGAGCCTGTGATTCTTCCCCTCCCTAGCCAATGCTGAGCTAGGTTCCTGAAGGAGAGAGAAGAAAAAAATTCCAATACCTTTCTCTCAGACACCTTACCGGTCTACCTACACCTACTCTCTTTGGACCACGATCCCAATAGGATTCCTGGAAAGACAGACTGGGGGCTTCAGCTCGGAGGTCCCACCTCTTACCCGGAAGAACCTGTGATTCTTCGCCTCCCTAGCCAATGCTGAGCTAGGTGCCTGAAGGAGAGAGAAGAAGAAAAATTCCAATACCTTTCTCTCAGACACCTTACCGGTCTATTTATAGGCCTCAAGATTTGAACTGCAAATAACCAAATCGAACCACTCATGAAATTACCAGAATACCCTGGGTTGGGTCTGCCAACAGCCAAACTCCGCTGTTCTGAAGGGCTATGGGCAGACCACTAAGGGTAAAGGAGTAAAAACCTCTGAAGCTGGGAAAAAAGAACCGTTTGCCACCTGAACCGGTCTTTGCCCATTAACTGAACCGGTCTTCCAACCTCCTGCCGAACCGGTGCTTGGCGAGAGCGCCGCCCCGCGGGCGAGAGCATCACTTGGGTTCGTCTCGCCCGGCGCGAATGGATCCTCTTTTGGGTCCGTCTCGCCTAGCGCGAATGGATCCTCTCTTGGGCCCGTCTCACCTAGCGCGAATGGATCCTCTCTTGGGTCCGTCTCGCCTAGCGCGAATGGATTCTCTCTTGGGTCCATCTCGCCTAGCGCATTATCTTCTCCTGGGGTCCTTCTAGTCCCCTCTTTTCCGAGTCCTCTCGTGCGAGCCCGAGGTTGTACACAATCCCCGCTCTTTTCGGGGTTGTCTGATCTCAAAAAGAAAGTTAAATCGGGGCTCGTGTCACCATAGCGACTTTATGACGGAATCTTTTTCTGGTGGGGGGCCCTCCCCCCCTTGAGGCTATAAATACGGGATTCCTTCCTGTATGCAGAGAATCTCTCCTGTCCACATTTCACCCCATCCATTTCCGCTGTCATGTCTCTTAGTAAGAGCTTCCGCGATCGCATCGCGCTGGTGCGCCAAAGAAACAAGGCTAGCGCGGCGGCCCTGAACTTAATTCTCATTCGCACTTCCTCCTCCCTACCGCCCTCTTCCCCTAATCCAAAGAAGGCGAGGAAAATTGAACTTTCTCCCTTAGTGGAGGAGCCCTCTCGCGACCCTCCGGAGAAGCGCATCCCTCCTACTTCTTCCTCTCCCAGAGAAAAGTAGGTGAAACTCTCGCTTACCTTTCTTCTTCTTTATCCTCTCCTCATTGCTCTTTTTCATTTATTTTCAGAAAATCTCCGCACCTCTTCATCGTTCTTGTAGCACCCGAATTCATCTCGCAGACCACCGCTCAGACTCTGTCTCACCTCCATCATCCACCCCTCCTTCTACTCCTGAAGCGAAGAAGGGAGACCCTTCCCATGTCGTCGGGACCTCTCGCTACTATGGTAAGGGCCCCACTACCTTGGGCCTCGCCCCCGCTCGCTGTCAACATTCCCTTGAAGGCCCCCTCTTTATTCTGTTCTTTGCATTGTAGATATACGGGTGGAATCACCTGCTGAGGATTCGCCTGCTGAGTAGCGCTCAAGGCAGGTAGTCTTCTCGCCTCTTCCTCCTATAGGCGAGATCGAAGACTATCTGGGTGATCCCATGGATCTGCTGGGGATGAAGCGTAGAGTGTCCGAGATGTTCCGGAAGCAAACACTCATGATTCATGAGTTAGAGAAAAATAAGCATGCGACTGATCGGCGGATCGACTGGCTGGAGGTGGAGTGTGCTTGCCTGACTTCCGAAATTGATGCGGACATTGAGATAGACGAGACCGATCCCCAGGCGATCCTGAGCGAGGTCGACCAGCAACTCCGTCTCGCGCGTCGTGGTGTAGACGCGGCTCGCGCCTTTCATCTCCCCAACCGGCCTCCTTGCGCGAAATCTCGCGGCGGCGGACGCTGGAGATGGCATAAGAATTGAAGAATTCCTGTTTAGTCTTGCGTCCCGCTTCCTTTTTATTCCTGGCTCTGTAATAATAACTTAAGCGGTGCTCTCGCTAAAACTTCTGCATCCTGCGAACGTGCCACCCGCCTCGCGCGGGATGAAATATTTTAATAATTATCTGTTTTGATAATTTCCTGCTCCAATAATTATCTGCTTATTTTCTTAGCTTTAATCTATTAGGATACATGGCTCTTATTAGTCACACATTTAATTAACAGGGATTTATCTGATAATTTGTTTTTCCTTTCTTGCCTCGCACCGCCCCCCCCCCCCCCCCCCCCCCCCCCCCCGGCTGGGAGCTCATGTTGGGCTACGCCAATCGAGGTTCGGAGAGAGAAAAAGGTCGGCCGCCTCTTCCCCTTCCTCTGCATGATTTTCCCCGCCTGTTCATATTTTTCCCATTTATCATGCCTGCTATAAATACATCCCCTACCCCGGGTCAGGGTCATGCTCTTTTTTTTTATGTTCCAGTGCCCTAACCCCTATCCTCCTTTCTTCCTTACCTCGCGTGCTACTCTCGCCTTTGATCCGTCTCGCTTATTCTTCTCGCATCCCTCTTTCGCCCTCTCGGTTGGAAATGGGGAAGAAGAAAGTTGAAGAGGGGGAAGGGCGTAGCCGGTGCGGGAGGCGATTCATTGATCATGATTTTCCTCCCGGCCGCATCTCTGAGGAAGAGTACAATGCCTTCACTCGCGATTTCTTACCCGAGGGGTTCGATTCACGACCTCCTAAAGTGGGCGAGTCGATCAACACCTTCTACCCCGGAGAACTCGCCTTCCCCGTTTCGCACTTCGAGGCGGGGTTGAGACTACCCCTCTGGCCGGTGGTTAAACATGTCCTAAAATACTTTGGAGTAGTTCATGCGCAACTGAACCCCAACGCCATCTTGGTGCTTGTCGCCTTCGCCAGCTACATGCGCCGGGAGCGCATCGTGTTTAGTTTGACCATCTTCCGCAAGCTGTTTATCTACCATGCGAATCACGACGGAGTGTCTTACTTCATTGGGCAAGGTCTCAAGGTTTGCGAGACGCCCAACAAAAACCATCATTGGCTCACCCGCTTCGCCTTCCTTCGCGGCAATTTCGGAGGCATCCCGCTGGCGCCCGTGTCGCCCGCTGAAACATTCTATGCGACTCCCCAAGTTGGGGGTATAGATAAACTCCTCTACGACTTCTTCACCGGCAAGAACTTCGAAGTCCAATTCTTGAGACGTGGCTTCGACTCCCTTCTTCCTGTAATCCCTGGCGAAGGTAGGCTCGCCCCCCTTTGTTTTTGTTTCTTCATTTTAACTTACTTGTAACGCCTCGTCTCGCCTATTATAGGAGAGAGGAATGTTCCCGTTCTCCCGCCCTACAAAAGTAGCATCAAGCCATTTAAGGATGTCGCCCTCGCCACCATGGAGGTTGAGGCGGCGAAGGAAACTTTGACCCCCTCCCTCAAGAAGAGGCCTGCTGAAGGCTCCACCCCGCCTTGCCTGAGCCCCGCAAAAAAGTCAAAGACTAAGAAAGTGGTGTCCCTTCCCGCCGGAAAGGCGAAGCAAGTCTACATCGAGCAAGTGGAGGCGCCGGAATCCCTGACCCCTATTTCCCTGGGGTCTCAGTATCCCGGGTCACCTCCTTGGTTTCCTTTTCAGCGTGCCGTCTCGCCTACTGGAGAGACGAGTCGATCTGCCCGGCCCGCTAACACCCTCCCTCAATCATCTAAGTCCCCCTCTCGCGAGGTGGGCTCTTCAAGTCGCCCTGACCCTTCTGCCCATCAAAATTTCAACATGGGTCCGGTGATCTTGGATGCTGCCAACGACCCGACTCTGATATGGGATAAGGGGTGAACCGCGTCTCCATCTCGGCCCTCCTTCCCCCCTGGACGGAGCAGGACAAGCCTACTGGCCATGCCTTATCCCTGGGCTTTGGCCTTTATGGTGGTTCAGAGCCAGATCCCGCCGGCGAGCCTCCTTCTCGAGACTTAGATCTGAGGGATGCGCACTCTCAACTTCGCTCCCTGGAGCTCTCGCACCGACTCTCACGCCGTCTGATTTATAATAATCAAAGCTGGAGGGAATCTGAGACAAAGCTGGCGGCGGAGCGCGAGAAGTCTGGAGATCTTGAAAAGAGGTTGGCCGTGGCGGAGAACCTTCTCGCTAAGGCTCGGGGCGGTGTGGTGAGTTCTTCCCTACCCTTAGCTTACGTTTTACATACCCCAGACCTCATCTTACGAATGGGCCTATCGCAAGATGCCGAGACGGCCGATAGAATGCACTCGCGCATAGCAACCTTGGAAGCAGAGGTTAAGGGCCTGGAATCACAGGTCACCCAACTTCAGAATGCTGCCCTCTCGTCTTCACGCGTGACGATTCCCCAGCCTTCTCCTCCCCATTACTCTCATGAGGAGGTCGAGGAACTCTGCAAAGACGCCAACATTAGAACAGCTGAGCTGATCATGAAGATGATGAAAGAAATGGGGGTTATCACGAAGGGCTGCGAGGATGTCACCGCTCGCGACCTCGTGCCGGAGATTTACGGCGAGGAGGGAGATGGCTCGTCATCAAGCGCGGAAGAGTAGGAGATATCTGGAGAAAAGCCTAGGATCGCCTTTCAACTCTTTTTTCTTTTGTATACTCATTTTGTATTAAGACATTTTTGTATTAAGACATCCTATTATTTTTGTAAAAGGGGCTCTTCCGGACAAGTTAGACCTTAACGCTTGGTCATGTTTCTTTATATACGAGACGTCTCGGCTCTCTTTTGTTTTTCCAATATACTTGTTTTTTCTCTCCAACACCCCACTCCAACCACCGAGTGAGCCTACAGCCCTGCCCGCGTGATGCGAGCCTAATAAGCGGGTCTGCTCGGGGTCTCCTCTCTCCAACCAACGAGTGAGCCTACAGCCCTGCCAGCTTGATGAGAGCCCGGTCAGTGAGTCTCCTCGGGGTGTCCTCTCCAAACAACCTTCAACCACCGAGTGAGCCTACAGCCCTGCCAGCTTGATGAGAGCCTGGTCAGCGGGTCTGCTCGGGGTCTCTTATCCAAACAACCTCCAACCACCGAGTGAGCCAACAGCCCTGCCAGCTTGATGAGAGCCTGGTCAGCGGGTCTGCTCGGGGTCTCCTCTCCAAACAACCTCTAGCCACCGAGTGAGCCTACAACCCTGCCAGCTTGATGAGAGCCTGGTCAGCGGGTCTGCTCGGGGTCTCCTCTCCAAACAACCTCCAACCACCGAGTGAGCCTACAGCCCTGCCAGCTTGATGAGAGCCTGGTCAGTGGGTCTGCTCGGGGTCTCCTCTCCAAACAACCTCCAGCCACCGAGTGAGCCTACAACCCTGCCAGCTTGATGAGAGCCTGGTCAGCGGGTCTGCTCGGGGTCTCCTCTCCAAACAACCTCCAACCACCGAGTGAGCCTACAACCCTGCCAGCTTGATGGGAGCCTGGTCAGCGGGTCTACTCGGGTCTCCTCTCCACACAACCTCCAACCAGCGAGTGAGCCTACAAGCCTGCTAGCTTGATGAGAGCCTGGTCAGCGGGTCTACTCGGGGTCTCCGCTCCAAACAACCTCCAGCCACCGAGTGAGCCTATAGCCCTGCCAGCTTGATGAGAGCCTGGTCAGCGGGTCTGCTCGGGGTCTCCTCTCCAAACAACCTCCAACCACCGAGTGAGCCTACAGCCCTGTAAGCTTGATGAGAGCCTGGTCAGCGGGTCCGCTCGGGGTCTCCTCTCCACACAACCTCTAACCACCGAGTGAGCCTACAACCCTGTCATCTTGATGAGAGCCTAGTCAGCGGGTCTGCTCGGGGTCTCCTCTCCAAAATCAAAGCAATCTTGTTACGCGAAAACGGATATCTGAAATTGCATTGTATTTAAAAATCGCGCCAAGTTTACAGGTATTAAAAAATGAAAATACTCCATCTCAGAAGAAATAAATCATAGACATGAAAGAGACAGCATCAAGGGTAGAATCGCTTTAGATCATCGCCGCTTCGGGCGCGATCGAGGGATACCCTGTCCACATCCTGGAGGTGGTACCCTCCTAAGTTTAAGGCCTCCTTTATTATAAAAGGGCCTTCCCAGTTGGGGTTGAGCTTCCCCACGGAGGCCCCTCTACCTGTCGCATCCACTTTCTTGAGGACTAAGTCTCCCTTCTCGAACTTCTTGACTCTAACGTGCTTGTCAAAATATCTGGACATCCGGCGCTTGACCTCCTCCTGCTGGATGGATGCTAGCTCTCTAAGTTCCTCCACCAAGTCAAGCGAGAGCCTCTGCTCCTCCCCGTTGTCTGCCTCCCATTCTTCATTTCCCTTTCTTGTCGCTGCCACCCTAGGTGACTCAACCTCGAATTCAACTGGTATGACGGCCTCTGAGCCATGGGAAAGTTTAAATGGTGTCTCTCCCGTGGAGGTACTTGGCGTAGTCCTCAAGGCCCAGAGGACGGAGGGGAGCTGCTCCACCCAACTTCCCCTTAAGTTTTCTACCTTCTTCTTCAAGAGATTCACGATGACCTTGTTTGCGGCTTCCACTTGCCCATTGCTTCGAGGGTGATGCAACGAGGCGAACTGAAGGTCTATACCTAGCCGGACACAGAAGTCCACAAATTCTCTACTGGCGAACTGTGGTCCATTATCCGTGACAATGGCCAAAGGGAGCCCATGCCTGCAGATGATTTCCCCCCAAACGAAGCTTTTGACTACCTGAGACGTCACCTTTGTCAACGCCTTCACCTCCAGCCACTTTAAAAAATAGTCCACCATGACCAGCAGGAACCTCCTCTGGCCACTAGCTTGGGGGAACGGGCCCACCAGATCTAGCCCCCATATGGCGAAGGGTCGTGGAGCCGTAATCGTGCGCAATCTTTGGGTCGAGAGGAGTTGAAGAGGAGAAAATTCCTGGCACTTCCTGCATCTTCTTGCGAATTCCTCAGCACCTTCCTAAGAGTGGGCCAGAAATAGCCCTGCCTCAGCACCCTGCCTTCCAAGGTCCGACTCCCGGAATTGCTACCATACTCCCCCGAGTGAATCTCCTCCAGCACTCTTGTGACCTCCTTCTCAGACACATATCGAGCCAGCAGGCCTGACAGTGTATTACGGTATAAGGTTCCCTCTTTCACCAGGTAGTATGCCGATTTGTATCTGACCTGCTTTTTCTCAAGGTTTCCCTCTGGTAATCGTCCGATTGTCAAGAAGGTGATAAATGGGTCCATCCAGGACCCCTGCTGGTCCACCTCCATCAATTCTCCCTCTTCTATGGAAGGCCTGAAGAGTTCTGTCATGGTTCCTCCGGCCCGAGGACCGTGCTTAATGAGCAAATCTGCCCGAGTATTTTCTTCCCTCGGGACGTGTCGAACTGAGAAGCCGCAGAATTGTCCGATGATACTTTTTACCTTCATTAAATACGATTGGAGGGTGGGTTCTCTTGCTTCAAATTCCCCCTTGATATGTCCTGCAACTAACATAGAATCAGTGGAGACTTTGATGTCTTGTATGCCGAGCTCACAGGCTAACCTCAACCCTGCTATGATGGCTTCGTATTCGGCCTGATTGTTTGTGAGGGTGAAATGAATCTTCAGGGCATGTTCGATCCGGGTTCCCTCAGGACTTATCAAAATTATCCCACCACCAAAAGAGCTCCTTCCCGAGGCCCCGTCAACGAGCATCTCCCAAGCCACTACGGGAGGTACCTTGGCCTCCTTGACTTCCACCACGTAATCTACCAAGAAATCTGACACTGCTTGCGCTTTGATGGCCACCCGAGGAATGAAAACAAGATCAAACTCACTGAGTTCTATTGACCATTTGGCTAACCTCCCAGAGTGTTCCACCCCCTCCAGAATACGGCGGAGAGGGTGGTCTGTCATGACCTGGATGGAATGGGCCTGAAAGTACGGGCTGAGCTTCCGGGCTGAGATGACAATGGAAAAGGCTAGTTTCTCTAAGATAGGGTATTTTAGTTCTGCCTCTTTGAGGACCCTGCTCACGTAATATATTGGGAACTGCTTCTTACCTTCTTCGCACGAGGACTGAACTCACTGCTCCTGCCGCCACTCCCAAGTACAAGGACAAAATCTCTCCCTCCCGTGGTCCTTGGAGTAGCGGTGCTTTGGTGAGTTGTTGCTTCAGGGCTAAAAAGGCCTTCTCACGATCTGAAGTCCACTCGAATTTCTTTCCCCCTCTCAACATTCGAAATAAAGGTGAGCACCTTTCTCTTGCTCTGGAAAGAAACCTGCTTAACCCAGCCAACTTGTCGGTGAGACGCTGAACCTCTTTGGCATTCTTCGGAGATTCCAGTTCTAGTATTGCCTTGATTTTATCTGGGTAAGGTTCTACTCCTGATGGGGTGAGGAGATGTCCTAAGAAATTTCCCCTACTGGCCCCGAATACGCATTTTAGAGGATTGAGTCTCATTTTGTATTTCCTTATGGTCTCAAAGGTTTCTTCTAGATCCACAACATGGGACTTGAGGTCTTGGCTCTTGATCATTAAGTCATCTACGTAAACTTCAAGGTTCCGTCCCTTTTGTTTTCGGAAGATCCGATCCATCATTCATTGGTAGGTTTCCCCCACATTCTTCAACCCAAAGGGCATCATGTTGTAGCTGAAGCATTCGTCCTCGGTGATAAAAGTGACGTCCTTGATGTCTGTAGGATGCATGCGTATTTGATGATATCCTGAAAAGGCATCTAGAAAACTCATTAGTGAAAAATCGACGGCTGAATCGACCAGCGCGTCGATTCGAGGCAAGGGATAACAATCCTTAGGACATGCTTTATTTAAAAGGGAGAAGTCGATACACATCCTCCACTTCCCCTCCCCCTTTTTAACCATTACAACATTACTCACCCACCCCGGATACTTATTTGCAGATATAAATCCCGCCTGGAGTAGCTTTTCCACCTCATCTCTGATAGGCCCAGCCATCCGAGAAGCGATGTCCCTCTTCTTCTGCTGGATGGGGCGAACCTTGGGGTCAAGGTTGAGACGATGGCACGCCACGTCTGCGTTAATCCCCGGCATGTCGGCTGCACTCCAAGCAAAGATGTCGATTTTTTCCTGCACGCATTTCCGGATTTCCTCCTGGTCTTCGAAGTTGAGCTCTCCACTGACCTTGATCTTTTCCTTTCTCCCCTCCTTCGTATAGATGTCCATCTCATGTACTTCGACTGCTGCCCTCAGCCTCGAGGGCTCCTCTTCTCCCTCCTGATCCCTCAGACTCTCCTCCTGTTCTCTGGGTTCTCGCTCCTCCACAACCGCCACCGCTTCGCCTGCGAACTTCTCCCCCTCTTCCCCAAGACTTCTTCACAGCAATGACTCTCTCCTACCTTCCGGCTGAGCCTCCATCTCGAATGGATCCTCCACGTCCCTTATCTTTCTTTTCTTCCCTCCAACTTCTTTCACCTCTCCTCTGGCTTCCTGTTCTCGTGCCCTTGCTGGATCTACCACAATGTCTCTCTCCACTCCAGCCTTCTCTCTCCTCTCTTGCCCTTCTTCTTCCACCTGCTCCTCTCCATCCACCTGCTCTCTGCCATCTCTGGCTCCACCGCAATGCCTCTCTCTACTCCAGCCTTCTCTCTCCTCTCTTGCCCCTCTTCGTCCACCTGCTCCTCTCCATCCACCTGCTCTCCCGCCATCTCTGGCTCCACCGCAATGCCTCTCTCTACTCCAGCCATATCTCCCCTCTCCTGCTCCTCTTCTTCCACCTGCTCCTCTCCATCCACCTGCTCTCCCGCCATCTATGGCTCCACCACAATGCCTCTCTCTACTCCAGCCACATCTCCCCTCTCCGGCTCCTCTTCGTCCACTTGCTCCTCTCCATCCACCTGCTCTCCCGCCATCTCTGGCTCCACCGCAATGCCTCTCTCTACTCCAGCCATATCTCCCCTCTCCTGCTCCTCTTCGTCCACCTGCTCCTCTCCATCAACCTGCTCTCCCGCCATCTTCCTCTCTAGATCTTCTACATCACCCTTCCACGAGATGGCGTTTACTGTCGTCACATAGCATTCTCGGGCTGCCTTCGGGTCTCCCCACACCCTGATCTGGGTCCCTCCTGAGTTGAGCTTCAAGCACTGATGGAACGAGGACGGCACGCATCTTGAAGGCGCTGATCAGAGGGCGCCCAAAGATCGCGTTTTCACTGCTAGGGCGTCTACTATCACAAAGCGGCAGTTTCTGGACAGCCCTCCCAGAGTTACCTGGAGCCCTACTCCTCCCTCAACCTCCTTCCATTCTCCTGAGAATCCGAACAACGGTCCGTCCGCCGCCAACACTCTCCTCGCTTCCACTCTCATATCATTGAACGCCTTTTTGAAGATAACATTTACGGAGCTCCCATTATCCACCAAGATTCGGGACGCCATGAAGTTTTCGATGGCGGTCCTGATCACCAGTGCATCGCAGAAAGGATCTTCGTGATCCGGCAAGTCCTTTCTAGAAAAAGTGATCTTCTCGTCTGGGGGCGGGGCTTGCGATGTCGAAGCAACCCCCCGTCGGTACATAGTATGAAGGCTAGCCTTGTGGGTAGCTTCAATCCCCCCCATGGATCACCCTGATCCCCCCTCGATCCCCCACGTCCGATCGGTCCACGCATCGATCCTCCTCCCCCATTCTAGTCATCTCTACTATCTGCACTGGTAGCGGCTGCTCACCCGCTCTTCCCCTCCCCTTTAGTTCTAGAAATTCTGGACAGGTAGCCATCGGGTGGCCTTCCTCCTCGTGGAAGTCACAGAATGGCACAACTACCTCTCCCTCTTGCCTCCCTTCTTGGGGGTTCCTCCTTCTCCTTGCTCCTGCTCCTGCTCTCCCTCGCTCTCTTCCTCTTCCTCGTCCCCGGCCTATGACCATATCTTGCTGAGGCGGGGGTGGGAGTGGTCTAGGACCATGTCCCCACCCTGGCTGGTGTAATATTCCTAGTCCTCCCTGGTAGTAGTTCCTTCCTACCGGAGGAAAACCTCTTCCTTGCCCTTGAACAGGGCCCCCTGGTTGCCTCCAACCCAACTCCTGATGCGCAGGCCCCCTTGGCTCCTCCCTCCTCCTTCCTTCCTGTTGCCTCGCTCCTCCTGATTCTCTCGACTCCACTTCTGAAAACCTTGCCAATTTTTTAGCAAACGCCGGGTTTACCGCTTCCATCGCTATATCCTTTGCTGCCTTTTCCATCAACCCTTCGAATGATAACGACGCCTTCCTGGTCAGGCTCATCTTGAAGAAACCTTCCTTTAGTCCCACCGTAAAGGCCATCTGGAGAGCGAATCCCGGCACCTCCTGGATGTCTAGGATTTCTTCTTGGAAACGATCCACGTACTGGGCCAAGGACTCCTCGGACTTATGCTTGATCAAGAAAATGGACTCCGGGTTTTTCTTCCTCTTCTTAGAGGTCGAAAAGCGCAATTGGAAACTCCTACTCAAGTCCTCAAAACTGTATATCGACTCTGCTGGAAGTTGATGAAACCAGTCCCGGGCTTTGTCCTTCAAAGTGATGGCAAAAAGGCGGCACTTGAACGCATCTGTCATTGGTCTGATGGAGATCGCGTCCTCAGACCATTGCAGATGCTGGAGAGGGTCGTCCTTTCCCACATAATAGGTCATCTTAGGCTCGCGGAATCCCTCCGGGACGGGAGCCAAAAGAATCAATTCACAAAAAGGTGATCCTCTCACCAGGGGTCTCGCAGCCTCTACTCGCGCGACGACGTCCCCTGGCGAGACAGCACTCGCCGGGCTGGGGAACAACTCCCTTCCTTCCAGATCTCGCCCGCTTCCTTCCACCGCTTTCTATTTCCCAGGCCTCCCTCCTAGCGCGTCCTCTCCTACCCTTGCCGAGACGATTCCCTCTTGAGGCGAAAGGCTCGGCGCCTGAGGGAGGGGGGTCACGCAATCACCTCGCTGCGAGATCTGCTGCAGCATGTCCATAATACCTTCAATGGACGTCATGAACTCCGTTCTCCCAACGTATCCCCCCGGGTTCTGGGATCAACCCTCGTCTTCTCCTCCCTGGTCTCCTGTCATGAGGTGATCCAAAGTTCTTCTGCGTAGGCTGCGATCCACGCTCACCGCACCAAAAATGTTGGAACCAACAAAGCCGGTTCCTTCTAAAGCTCGGATCTAAGGTTGCAGCCTACACCTACTCTCTTTGGACCACGATCCCAATAGGATTCCTGGAAAGACAGATCGGGGGCTTCAGCTCGAAGGTCCCACCTCTTACCCGGAAGAACCTGTGATTCTTCCCCTCCCTACCCAATGCTGAGCTAGGTGCCTGAAGGAGAGAGAAGAAGAAGGATTTCAATACCTTTCTCTCAGACACCTTACCGGTCTATTTATAGGCCTCAAGATTTGAACTGCAAATAAGCAAATCGAACAACTCATGAAATTACTAGAATATCCTGGGTCGGGTCTGTCAACAGCCAAACTCCGTTGTTCTGAAGGGCTATGGGCAGACCACTAAGGGTAAAGGAGTAAAAACCTTTGAAGCTGGGAAAAAAGAACCGTTTGCCACCTGAACCGGTCTTTGCCCATTAACTGAACCGGTCTTCCAACCTCATGCCGAACCGGTGCTTGGCGAGAGCGCCGCCCCGCGGGCGAGAGCATCACTTGGGTTCGTCTCGCCCGGCGTGAATGGATCCTCTCTTGGGTCCGTCTCGCCTAGCGCGAATGGATCCTCTCTTGGGCCCGTCTCGCCTAGCGTGAATGGATCCTCTCTTGGGTCCGTCTTGCCTAGCGCGAATGGATCCTCTCTTGGGTCCGTCTCGCCTATCGCCTTATCTTCTCCTGGGGTCCTTCTAGTCCCCTCTTTTCCGAGTCCTCCTCGTGCGAGCCCGAGGTTGTACATTGGGCATGTGGGACCCTTGGCGACTGTCGCTCGTTGAACAATCACGGGACGACACAAGCGACCCCATTTCCTTTTTTAATTGAATTGTGGACTTTGTCAGCCATTTTGCACCTTGTGAAGGATAAAATTGCCCGAACAAAAAGCCTACGCAATACAATACGTGTGGTCAACAAACAACACTATTCATCAGATAACTCCATTATATATAGCTATTTGTAATCAAAATTGTGTACAATAGCAATATGTTTTTCAAACTGTAACAAAGGTTCTGTTTGGGGGACTTATTTTCATCGATGCCGATTCATGCGGTCGCCACCGCTAGATCAGTGAAAATGAGTCCCCCAAACAAAGCCAAAGTGATCATTTAATTTGAACTCAAAATCATGGCAGGACGACATAATATTTCCATATTTTGTATATTTAGAAGGTATTTAGTATTTACCAATTCGGATTAAAGTTTAGCTCCAAAAGGATTAGGCTTCTAGGCTTTTTTTTAGATATTTTTGCATTTAACGGTATAACAAGAAATAAATTACTAGCTTGTAGCCTTTCATAAATATAATAATGATTAACTATTCTCATCTGCCAAGCTAGAGTTAATCATTATGCCGTAATTTAAGCATAATAAAATTGTACTCTGCTTGAGTATTTTAGGTTTTATATTATTATAAAATTTACTCACCATCATCCGTGAGGGGTCCTTATCATCTCCATTTCTGATGAAATTGAGGGGATTCATTTCATCATTTAGTGGACAAGTTAAGTTCAAAAGATATCTAGTAGTGAAGATTTTTTTGATTAAAAAAAATAAAAGGATGGAAAATGGTGATCCCGGCGATCAAAAAAACATTTCATCATGACCGTGAAATGGATCTGATCTTGATTGACCAATGGGATGGTCTCATCCGCCCAAGAGGAAAACAAGGAGCCCGTACCGCCTCCCTTCTCTCTCTCTCTCTCTCTAAATGGAGATTCCGACGATCAAAAAAACATTTCATCATTACCGTGAAATGGATCTGATCCTGATTGACCAATGGGATGGTCTCATCCGCCCAAGAGGAAAACAAGGAGCCCGTACCGCCTCCCTTCTCTCTCTCTCTCTCTCTCTCTCTCTCTCTCTCTCTCTCTCTCTCGCTCTCGCTCTCGCTCGATCGATTTCTCCCTCTCTAAGGCATTGGAAGAGAGAGGTTACTGCCGGACTTGGAGGATAGCCATCGACGATGGAGGAGGGGATTGCCGCCAGCCTTGGAGGATAGTCATCGACGTTGGAGGAGGTTGTTGCCGCCTTTCTTGGAGGAAATAGTCGTCGTTGGCGTGGTGGGCGTTTTGGAGAGGAGAAGCAGGGTGTCAAAACGTGGTGAGTGCAGTCAGTCTCGACAATGTTTTTCCTCTCTGGTGGTGTTTTCCTCTCCGGTGGTGGTTTTGGTCTCTGGTAGTGGTGCAGCTGAACGTCGGACTTCGACATCGAAGGTTCCGGTAAATCTTGTGTATCCACGAGGTGATTGCAGTCCAAATCTACTACTCTCTCTCTGATTATGCGTATCCGGCGCATCCGCTTGCATTTCTTTGGACCATCATTTTCTTCCCATCTTTGTACTCATTTATATTTATTTTGACGATTATATTTATATATTTGTGGTAGTGCATCAACGAGTTTTGTCAAGTGCAGATTTGTGCATGTTTCTGTGTTCCTTGTTTACCTACAATTTTATAGTTGTGTATGTGTGTAACACCCAAAAAATCCCTAAGTCCCAAAATGGGTCAGGCTGGGTGACACGGCCTGGGACACGGGCGTGTCCCAGGGCGTGTCTTTTACTGTAGGCGTCGACTCGAGTTCTCGAGATGGCACAGTTGACGATCGTCGAGAGGTGACACGGCCTGGGACACGGGCGTGTCCCAGGGCGTGTCCTTCTCGGGTGAATACCCGGGTGGCATTGAGTGGAGTGGCGTTGAGTGTGGAGCACGGCCTGTGACACGGGCGTGTTATAGGGGCGTGTTTGGCACACGGATAAGGACACGGGCGTGTGCCTTAGCCGTGTTCTGCTCGGGTGATCTGGTCCTGTGTTGAAGGAGTGACACGGCCAGTCACACGGCCGTGTGCTTTCTGACACGGGCGTGTCAGGTGTTTGACACGGGTGTGTCTAAGCCCGTGTTCTGGACTGGGTGAGTCGGTTCTGTAGCCGCTTAAGGGACACGGTCTGTGACACAGGCGTGTCACAACCCGTGTTCAGTCCAGGATATCAGTTTAAGGGCTGATCCGAGCCATTCATTTTCTTTGACCACGATCCAATGGTATAAGCTCTTCCCTGTTGTGATAAAGCCGGCCTTGAAGAGGAGAAAGCTCATTTAAGTTGTGTCATTCTCTTTCTTAAGTTAAGAGAGAGAGGAGAGCAAGAGGAGGAAGAAGAAGAGGATTCCGACCGCCGGTGGTCCTACGGTGGTTCAAATCGCGAGCCGAGTTCGGATTTGCGAAGGCAAGACTGCTGCGAGAACGTTCATCCGTTTACTTTTCTCCCCATGGCTCCGAAGCGTCTTCCAAGGGTAACGATTTCCTTCTTGGACAAGTGAAGTCCTTCTTTCCTGTATTTGCATAGGAATCCTCCACCAAATGGTGGATGGCGAAGAGATTCCCTTGGGATTGGTGGTTCATCTCTTGTTGTATTGCATTAGAACCGAAAGTGTGAGTACGGTTAGGCATGTTGTGTGAAGCCCGTCTGGACATGTTGGTCTGGATTGGTAATGCTTATTTGCACATCGGAGAAGACTCCGTGTTTATTACTTGTGTGCATGAAATCTGTGGTGGATGCCTGTGGCTTGGTGCCGCAGGAAGTACTGGAGGAAGTCCAAGAAATTGTGAGAGTTGGGTTCAACTCTTGTGGCCGTGAGCGCCATGTGGTATGAAGTTGAGCCGTGGGGCTGCAACTGCGAAAAAGGACTTAGTGCTGAATAGGAAAGGTGAAACCGACCCGCGCCTGTAAGTTGACCATGAGTACTTCGATATTCCTTTGTGGCAAGGCGATTTGAGCAACGGGGGGTGGCTGATTTGTACCTGCTTTATGCCAGCTGTACAAGAGAGCGTCAAGGCATTGGGCTTTCGTCAGGGGCATAATGAGAGTCTTTGGTCTGGACGCCATAAAGACTAGGAATGCTCATAATGAACCGTCATGTCTAGGACTTCTGAATGGTGGTGGGATCCGGTGTTTCCGGTACACCAGAATGTGTCCTGAGTGCACAGAATATTGGGTCGTCGTGCCAGCATTTGTGATATGTATTGCCTTGGTGGCTGAATATATATGTATGTGATGTAAATTGCTATGTAGGGAAGGAATTCCACTGCCCCGTACCAGGGGCAGGGTCATTATAATTGGTCAGCTGAATGTTGAATGTTACCTTGTTTGCCACCGGTTGGTGGATTGGTTCTTACAGGTGCAGGTGGTGCTGGTCCAAGCGGGACTTAGCGGGCTGAAGCCCAAGTTGCGATGCTGTCCTCGAAGGCCTTGTTTTGTTTACTCATGTTTCATGTGTGGCCGCCCTGCGTGCCGATGTTTGTAAACCGCACCTTATGTTAAGAGAAACTTATAAAAGTCATAAGGTTGTGTACCTTATGTATTTGGTTGTATGCATTCCTTTTTAGTAAAAGTGGACATTTCTGTTATTGTTGAGTTCAAGTTTTCAACCCTGAAGCTTCCGCTAGAATGCTCTGTGTTAGGGTGCGATGGTTCTTGATATTATTTAGTGACGTCTCTGTCTGTTTGTGGAATATGGTGTAGGGCCCCGGTCGGACCCTCTATTATATCCTATTTGACGGGTATAGGTGTTACAATGTGTTTTGTACCTGATTTTATAACAAATGATATCAGAGGGAGGTTCCGAGTAGTTGACTGATTGGATGTTCAGGTTTAGGTTTGGGTCTGTTAAAATTTGTGAAGTGAAAGTGGGTGATCGGACAGACCGGGCGGCCTTGGCGGACTATCCATGCGGAGTGATGGAGCAGCCTGGCGGTCTGGTGTTGGCGGCCTGATGTGGTATTCTGGAGGTAGCCGTGCGGATAGGAATGAAGTTCGTCATGCTGGGCGGACTTGGATTGGAGTCCGCCTGCTTCTGCGATCTAGCTTATCGCAAGTTTGTGTGTGAGTTGGTGCTTTGTTTGGTAGGCTGTTTTGGGAGCTGGTGGACTGGCGCCTTGTACGCCGAGCTCGCGTCGGGCTCTTGGTTTGGACTTGTCACAATCCGTGACAAGTCCAGGGTGTTCGCTAGTCCGCAGTGTCTGTCGGTTGATCGGGCGGAGTGCCTGTTGGTTGTGGACATGTTGCGGGCTGATGTGGTGTCCACAGTATCCGCAAGTCCGCTTGTTGTTCGGGCGGTCTGTGCTTGTTGGTCGTGGACTTGTGTGGCGAGCTGGTGCGGTGCATGCGGACTATCGCAGTGTCCGTCAGGTTGCGGACTGGCTTCCTACCTTGGTGCTTGTCGGTTTGGTTGGTGTCCAGCCTTGTCCATGCGGACTGGGCAGACTGGTTAGTGCTAGCTGCGATCAGAGGGCGGTTAGCCTATCTCATAGGGCGGTGATCACACTCCAACTCGCTCCTATAAATAGGACCCCCTGACACCTCATTTGTAACTGAGTGAACAGTAAGTTGAGCATGGATTAAAAAATGCGGCCTCAGTTTTGTCAATCTGTGCGGTCTGAGAAGCTTAACCGGTTGTTGATGTTGCATATTGTGCAGCTAACTCAGAGAAGCCAGGTTTCTGGTGTTGACTTCGGTCAGGATTCTGCTTAGCTTGTGGTTTTCAATCAGCGGTTTTAGTAGGTCACATCTGCGGCTAATCGGTCTTCTTCAGCTTTTGTTCAATAACGGTGTCCGCCAGTCTCGGCGACATGTTCGTCAATTCGGTTCTTGTTTGCGGACTCTGGAAGCAAGGAGACTACGGTTAGGAGGCTTGCATAGAGCGACAAGGTGTTCAGCGAATAACGGTGTGTCTGCGCGACCTTGCGGTCTCGGCGGACTCTGTAGTTCAGTTCAGCATAACAACGACTGTTCGGGCGGTCTCGGCGACTTCGACGGACTTGGCGGTCTCTGACTCTGTCCGCCCGGATTTTTATTTTGTATTTTTCTACTTTCTATTTTATACTGGCGAAATCATGTATCGTCATGTATACCTCGTCATATAAAGAAGATAATGAATATATGATTTGCTTGCTCCTTGGTTTGCTTTTGGTTGTTTGAGCTTACTTTCCTAGTTTTCGCTTGATCAAGATGTGATCTTGATAGCTCTGAGAATATTAATTTGGCGTCAGACTATCTCGTTAATCATCTTGAGAAAATATAATATGGTATCAGAGGGAGGTTCAATTGCTTGAACAGTGATCAACTTATGTTGTGCACTGTGCTTCTAAAAGCTTAGACCAGGGTTGTTGCAATGGAAGGGGGTTATGCAAGAGGTCTGGGTATTGAACTCTTAACGTCGACTAATTTTAAGAAGTGGAAGTCGTGCATGAAGAGTTATCTTCTGGGCGAGGAGTTATGGGAGGTCATCAGTGGTGACGACAGGCAGGAAGTTACACCTGCGTTTGGGACTGCTGAGCAGGTAATAGTCTGGAGGAAAACTAATGCAAAAGCTGAGTTTACTCTCAAGCAGGTTGTCTCACCTGAGTTGTTTGATCACATCATTGGATGTGAGTCTGCTACAGAAATTTGGACTTCCCTTGATGGGTTGTTCAACAGGAAGAACGTAGCTAGACTACAGTTCCTAGAGAATGAGTTGGCTAGGACAACTCAAGGAGACTTGACCATCTCTAAGTTTTTTCTGAAGATGAAGAGCATGTGTGCTGAGTTATCAACGATTGATCCTGATGAGCCCATCTTTGAGGCTAAGTTGAAAAGGCACATAATCCGCGGCTTACGGAATGAGTATGTGGCCTTTGTAACCTCTATTCAAGGCTGGGCAACTCAGCCATCTCTACCAGAACTTGAGAACATGCTTGCTTCGCAGAAAAGTTTGGTCAGACAGATGGTTGGTGTTACTATCTCTGAAGGAGGTAGTGAATTGCTCTTAACAGGCAAGAAGAAGAAGAGATGGGAAGGAAAGAAGAAGAAGACTGTTGTTGAAGATGAGCCTTCAACCTCTTATCAGCAAGATAGGAGCATTGCTCCAAAGAAGGACTGGAAAAAGAGTTTGAAGTGCTATAGGTGTCATCAGTCGGGTCATTTCAAGCGTGACTGCAAGGTCAAGCTGCAGCCTGGGCATGCTGTAGGCAAGGAGGAAGCTTGCTCTAGTACTGAGGAAGTTGGATGGGGTGAAGCCTTCATGACGGGCACTTGTGTTCGTGCCTTGTCCGCCATCAACTTCGAAGATGACTGGATCGTAGACTCCGGGTGTGGTCATCACCTCACAAGAGACAAGTCGAAGTTCTCCTCGCTGCAGACTTACTCAGGTAACGAAGCTATTATTGCTGCTGATAATATTGTTCATGCAGTAGATAAGGAGGGGGTTGTGTCCTTGGGTAGTGATAAGGGACCACTCACGTTAAGGAGTGTGTATCATGTATCGGGCATGAAGAAGAACCTCTTCTCTGTGACCAATGCGGTAGACGCAGGCTATCACGTTTTGTTTGGGCCAACAGAAGTGAAGTTTCTTCGCAACGTATTAGCGGTGAAGGCTGATGTTTCGCACGTTGGGAGGAGAGTAAAGGACTTGTTTGTTCTTGCAACAAGCTCCTACGTTGATCGAATGAGAGTCAACGATAGCGCTGCTATTTGGCATGAAAGTCTAGGGCATGTAGGGATGGACAAGCTGAAAGCTATGGCATTGAGGAGCCTTGTGAAAGGCTTGCCAAATTTGTCATCCTACGGAGATGGCCATGTTTGTGCAGGTTGTCAGTTTGGCAAGGCTCATCGTCTTCCGTTTGATAAGTCTCAAACAAAGAGCAAGGCACCATATGAGTGCATCCATGGTGATTTGATGGGGCCAACTGCTACCACTAGTCTTGTAGGCAACTAATACATGCTGGTTCTGATTGATGACTACTCAAGATACACTTGGGTGTATTTCATGAAGGAGAAGTCAGAAGCCTTCCAGTTGTTTGTGGAGTTCAAGGATCTGGTGGAGGGCCGGCTTGGCCTGCGAATCAAGAAGTTCAGATCAGACAACGGTGGTGAGTTTATCTCTTCTGAGTTCTCTAACTTCTACAGGAAGCAAGGCATCAAGAGGGAGCTTACTTGTGCTCATACTCCACAACAAAACGGAGTAGCGGAGAGGAAGATCCGTCATCTGACGGAGACTTGCAAGTGTTGGCTTCATGCTAAAGGCATTCCTAGGTCTTATTGGGCAGAGGGGATGTCTTGTGCTTCTTATGTCATCAATCGGATGCCTCTGAGTCCGATCAACATGAAGTCTTCTTTTGAGATGGTGTTCAAGGAGAAGCCTAACGTGGAATACCTTCGGGTGTTTGGATCAACTTGCTATGTGCATGTCCCGGATGCTTTAAGGACCAAGCTTGATACAAAGGCAAGAAAACTTGTCTTTGTGGGCTATGATGAGCGGAATAAGGGATGGAAGTGCATGGATCCTGCGACGAAGAAGTTTGTTGTATCAAGAGACGTGGTCTTTGATGAACTGACATCGTATGGAGAAAGCTCGGTTGAGCTACAAGAGAGCAAGGTTGATGAAGAGCAGAAGGTGGCTGCTGAAGTTCTTCACGAAGAGCTTGTTGTATCACCAATAGCTTCTATTGCTTCAAGCTCTGGGGCAGAGGCTTTTGGTTCAGGAAGAAAGGGGAGCATTGCTCAAAGTTTGCCCGGAAATAGAGTTGAGCCTGAAAAAGCAACGGAGGTGGTGAGCAAGGAGCAGACTCTTCGGAGATCGAAGAGTATCATCAAGACACCAGCTCGTTATTGCGAAGGGAATACAGTGAGTTTTGTCTCTTGTTTCTTTGCAGACCCTCTTGATGAGCGAGAGCCTTCAAGCTTCAATGAGGCCACTGGAGTCAAGGAGTGGGAAGATGCCATGGAAGAGGAGATGACTGCTCTCAAGAAGAATGAAACCTGGGACCTTGTGCCCAGGGTTGATGACATTACTCCAGTGACTTGCAAGTAGGTGTACAAATTGAAGAAGAATGCTGATGGGAGTATCGAAAGATACAAGTCTCGCCTTATTGCTCGAGGATTCTCACAACAGTATGGAGAGGACTATGAGGAGACGTTTAGTCCAGTCGCGAAGATGACTTCAGTTCGGGTGGTGATCGCCTTGGCTGCTTGTCATGGATGGAGGATGTGGCAGCTTGACGTAAAGAACACTTTTCTTTACAGGGAGATTGATAAGGACATATTCATGGATCAGCCGCTTGGATTTGTTTCTGAAGTTCATCCGGACTACGTCTGCAAACTCAGGAAGGTTCTCTACGGGTTGAAGCAGGCTCTAAGAGCTTGGTATGAGAAGATAGCAGAATACCTCCAATTCTGCGGATATCTTATTTCTACCTCGGATTCAAGCTTGTTCATTAAGAAGAAGGGGGAGCTTCAGGTCTTGGTTCTGCTGTATGTTGATGACATAATCATCACCGGGAATTCCGAGGAAGAGGTAGCTAGGCTCAGGGTTGAGCTAGCTATTCGCTTCGAGATGAAAGACTTGGGAGAGGTTCATCACTTTTTCGGTCTCGAAGTGGAGAGGAAGGAGAGTGGGATACTCATTTACCAGAAAGGATATGCGGATCGTATTGTGAATCGATTCGGCATGAGAGAAGGGAAGAGTTTTTCTACTCCTCTGTATTATGGGCTGAAGCTTCGACGAGATGAAAGAAGGATTCTTCCTGATCCCTTGGTGTTCAGAGCTCTAGTAGGGAGCTTGATCTACCTAACAATTACAAGCCCAGACATTGCTTACATTGTTGGCCGAGTAAGTCGGTTTATGGTAGAGCCAAGGAAGTCTCATCTGGTGGCGGCAAAGAATATCTTAAAGTATGTCAAGGCTACTTCAGATATGGGACTACTTTATAGGAGGGACTCGGGCTTTTCATTGCTAGGATATACGGATACTGAATATGGTGGTGATTCGGATGATCGAAGATCAACATCGAGTTATGTTTTCACTTGTGGATCAGCTAGCATCTCGTGGTGTAGCAAGAAGCAGGACTCGGTGTCTTTCTCTACTACGGAAGCAGAGTACAAGGCTTCGGCCTTAGCTGCTCGAGAAGCCATCTGGCTAAGGAGGCTAGTAGAGGACGTTCATGAGAAAGTGCAAGGTCTTACTCTGCTCCGGGGTGACAATGAGAGTGCTCTCAAACTGGTGAACAATCCAGTTTGTCACGCAAGAACCAATCATATAGAGATCAAGTACCACTTCATAAGGGAGAAGGTGTTGGAGGGGTCTCTTATGGTCAGGCATGTTCGGAGTGAAAACAACCTTGCTGACATATTCACGAAACCGCTGTCGAAGGGGCCATTTCAACGGCTACGGGGACTACTGGGCTTGATCACCACTTCTCACTTCAAATGGGAGTGTTGAAATTTGTGAAGTGAAAGTGGGTGATCGGACAGACCGGGCAGCCTGGGCGGACTGTCCATGCAGACTGATGGAGCAGCCTGGCGGTCTGGTGTTGGCGGCCTGATGTGGTGTTCTGGAGGTAGCCGTGCGGATAGGAATGGAGTTCGTCATGCTGGGCGGACTTGGATTGGAGTTTGCCTGCTTTTGCGACCTGGCTTATCGCTAGTTTGTGTGCGAGTTGGAGCTTTGTTTAGCAGGCTATTTTGGGAGTTAGCGGACTGGCGCCTTATCCGCAGAGCTCGCGCCGGGCTCTTGGTTTGGACTTGTCACAATCCGTGATTAGTCCAGGGTGTTCGCTAGTCCGCAGTGTCTGCTGGTTGACCGGTCAGAGTGCCTGTCGGTCGTGGACATGTTGCGGGCTGATGTGGTGTCCGCAGTATCCGCAAGTCCGCTTGTTGATCGGGTGGTCTGTGCCTGTTGGTCGTGGACTTGTGTGGCGAGTTGGTGCAGTGCATGCAGACTGTCGCAATGTCTGCCAAGTTGCGGACTGACTTCCTTCCTTGGTGCTTGTCGGTTTGGCTGGTGTCCGGCCTTGTCCTTACGGACTGGGCGGATTGGTTAGTGCTAGCAGCGATCAGGGGGCGGTTAGCCTATCTCATAGGGCGATGATCACACTCCAACTCGCTCCTATAAATAGGACCCCCCCTGACATCTCATTTGTAACTGAGTGAACAGTAAGTTGAGCGTGGATTAAAAACTGCGGCCTCAGTTTTGTCAGTCCGCGCGGTCTGCAAAGCTTAACCGGTTGTTGCTATTGCAGGTTGTGCGATAACTCAAAGAAGCCAGGTTTCTGGTGTTGACTTCGGTCAGGATTTTGCTTAGTTTGCGGTTTTCAATCAGCGGTCTCAGTAGGTCGCATCTGCGGCTAATCGGTCTTCTTCAGCTTTTGTTCAATAATAGTGTCTGCCGGTCTCGGCAGCCTGTTCATCAGTTCGGTTCTTTTTCGTGGACTCTGGCAGCAAGGCGACTGCGGTTAGGCGGCTTGTAGAGAGCGACAAGGTGTTCATCAAATAACGGTGTGTCTGCGCGACCTTGCGGTCTCGGCGGACTCCGTAGTTCAGTTCAGCATAGCATCGGCTGTTCGGGCGGTCTCGGTGACTTCGACGGACTTGGCGGTCTCGGCGGTCTCTGAGTCTATCCGCCCGAATTGTTATTTTGTATTTTTCTGCTTTCCATTTTATACTGGCGAAATCATATATCGTCATGTATACCTTGTCCTGTAAAGAAGATAGTGAATATATGATTTGCTTGCTCCTTGGTTTGCTTCAGGTTGTTTGAGCTTGTTTTCCCAGTTTTCGCTTGATCAAAGTGTGATTTTGATAGCTCTGAGAATATTAATTTGACGCCAGACTATCTCGTTGATCATCATGAGAAAATTTAACAGGGTCAACAGTAGGTAATGATATTGGTTTGTTCCTATTCTTCCCAGATCTGATTCGTGAATTAATCAGATTTCTTAGAGGTACTGCAGACATGTATGACAACAAAAAACACAATGTTGGTCAGATATTCTGTGGAGAAATTTTGCAGTAGCAGAAACTACCGCTTATGACATATTCAGGTTAAGGACATGCTGGTTGAGCAGGTGTTGATGCAAGTTCTGTGGGGGCGTGATTCTTTGCCCGCTCCGGTGAAGGATTCTGAGTAGACTAAGATGGATGAGCACACCACTAGCATTATCAGGATGTGCGTCGACGACAATGTGTTTTTCAACATCGGCATTTAAGAGTTTGTTGCCACGTTGTGGGAGAAGATTGAGGGACTCTGTATGAGCAAGGCGTTGACCGCGAGGTTATTACTGAAGCAGCGACTGTACGACCTAAAGATGCAGGAGGGTGATAACCTGCAGGAACACTTCAACGTGTTCAATAGCATTCTCAGTCAACTGCATGTGATTAATATTAAGGCGGAGGAAGAAGACAATGTCTTATTGTTTCTTACCCCACTCATGTCGTCGTACAAGCATAAGCAGACCACTCTATTGTATGAGAAGGATATGGTAGACGTGGAATATGTCACATTTATGTTATTGTCCAGTCAAATATTTCCAGACCCCACTCCTAGGGGTGAGTGGTCCGGTTCATGCGGTCGTAACCGCTTGACCGGTGAAAATAAGTCCTCACAAACGGAGCTTAAGTCAAGTCCCCATATGCCCTGTGCGATAAGAGTAGTCTCATCGCTCTTTTTCTTTTTTTTCATGTGCAACACGCTATTATGATGGAATTCCCAACTTCGCTACGACCTCTAACTTCAAAAAATGTATGGGCCGTGCTATATAACATATGTTCATTTCAATGTATTTTTTCAAGTGAGAGGACGTCGAGCGAGGATGGATGTCCGATCGTCACAGCTAGTCGCATCACATTGCAGACGGGATATAAAGATGGGTGGGAGTACTTTCGTGTAGAGCATGTGGGACCTTTGTCGACTGTCGCTCGTTGAACAATCACGGGAGGACACAAGCGACCCCATTACCTCTTTTAATTGAATTGTGGACTTCGTCAGCCATTTTGCTATTTATAACCAACACTATTCATCAATAACTCCATTATCTATAGCTATTTGTAACCAAAATTGTGTACAATAGCAATATGTTTTTCAAACTGCAGCAAAGTGATCATTTAATTTGAACTCGAAATCATGGCAGGGCAAAAAATATTTCCATATTTTGTATATTTAGACGGTATTTAGTATTTACCAATTCGGATTAAAGTTTAGCTCCAAAAGGATTTAGGCTTCTAGGCTTTTTTTTAGATATATTTGCATTTTACGGTATAACAAGAAATAAATTACTAGCTTGTAGCCTTTCATAAATATAATAATGATTAACTATTCTCATCTGCCAAGCTAGAGTTAATCATTATGCCGTAATCTAAGCATAATAAAATTTTACTCGTGCTTGAGTATTTTAGGTTTTATATAATTATAAAACCTACTCACCATCATCCGTGAGGGATCCGGATCCTCTCCATTTTCGATGAAATAAAAGGGCTTCATTTCATCATCTAGTGTACAAAATAACTTCAAAGATATCTAGCGGTGGATGTTGAAATTGTTGAAGTGGATGTGGCCGGTCTGATTGGGCAGACCACAGAGACCGACATCGGTCCGGCGGCTGGGTGTTGGCGGATAGCAGGATTGTGGCTATTATTTTTATTCTTGCGTTTTGGATCAGTAAGCACCCTGGGAGATAATCGGGCGGTTAGCATTGAGCTAACCGCGACTGTCGCGTTCTGGTTGGTGAGACCGCGGAATCCGCTTGGAGCTGACAAGATCTCTGGAGCGCGGAGGTAGGCAGCTAGCGCGGATAGCGGAGGCTAACCGCACAGTTTGTTGTTGACTACTTGCACGGTCTGTTGTCAGAGGTCGTTGGTTGTGTGGACTTGGTCACGGTGTTGTGACAAGTTCAGCTTTGTTTCCTAGTCGCAGAGATTGCATGGTTGTGCGGTCTGCTTCTGGAGTTCGCGGAGACCGTTGTATTGCGCAGTCAGGTCGCGGAGACTGACAGTTCGTCATTGGCGTGTTGTTGGCTCTGGACGCGTCTGGATTAGTCTAAGTCCACGAGGTCTGATGTTGATGTTTGCTCGACCATGCACACTGGTTGAACTTTCCGTGTAAGAGGTTAGATGGTTTATCACGCACGGTCTGACTTTGGTATCCGCACTCTTATGCGAATAGGTAGTGATAGTTGCAGGATGACGAGCGGTATCCTATCGCTATGGCAATGATAACACTCCTCCTGTCATCTATAAATAGGTGTCCCCGGCTCGTCATATATATCGTGAACATTGAGAATTCTACTCGTGTTTTGAACTTGCGGATAGATTTTTCCAACCAGCGCGACTATGTGAAGTTGTCTTGTATTGTGCAGGCTGTGTGGCTAGCACCGGGCGACTAGACAACTAGTTGGAAAGTTCAATGTGGAACAGTTCGTTGTTTACAGTCTGTGGTATACAACAGGTCGTGTAAAAGACTCCCCCCCCCCTTTGGGGTCTTATGCCTAGAACCGCCTCTTTGTGGTGACACCAACTATCGAGAAGGTCGTCGCCGCAAATTGCCGATTCTGCCGGCAAGTAATCAACCACGTACCATAGAATAAAAGAAGTATTTGTAAAACTGAAACAAGTCCACAATCACAATGCAATATATATAAGTCTACATAAAGTGAAAACTGATCAACATGAAAGGGTGAATCTGAAAAAGGAAACAAAAGAGGGCTCATGCCAAGTACATATGAAACTAACTACATAACGCTCGTAGAAGAAAATCTACTAATCACTCACGGATCCCGTGGCTGCTGCTACTACTCCTGGATTAGGCTGGTTCACCTCCTCCTCCATTGTGCCCTGGATGTGATGGGTCCCCTGGTGCTGCACTCCGTCTCCCAGCTGGAGTCCCTGGTGTTATGCCCATCAGGCCGTTAGTTAAAACTAAGTATCGGTCCCCCTCCTCCCCTACGACACCTAGGCACCGTGTGGGGGAGGATGAAGAGGAAGATATTGAAAGTGGAGAGTAAACAAGAGCAGGTGACAGTGCCTCTAGCTACCATATGCTAAAAATATCTATCATAATATTATCAGGTATATAAATAAAAATGAAAGTAAAGGAACAACACCATGGAAACAATAATGAGGAGTAGAGGTAAAATAGCTAACTATCATCATAGAGAAAGTAACCTTAATTTATAAGGACACTCATACAAAATTATAAATTAAAGGATCATTTTGCAAGGCCTAACGTATAAAAGATCTCATAATAATTTATACGTTATGGGTATATAAGTTTTATGCAATATTATGTATGATGTGAAGTGTTATGCATGCTAATTAACATATCCCACACAATGCAACACACATTCAACTCTATGCGCACAGACCTTTAGTTCCCCCATTTAGAGTTAGTTAAACCCTTAGGTACCTATCGCTGTGGCAAACGGAAGTAGTGAGTTGGACCTCCCCACTCCTAGGTCGGTATTCACACTACCCAGCCTAGACCTTGCGTACTACTCGGTGCACCCACAGTTAGGTGCTACGGAGTCTCCTGTACTAATGCTGACAAAACCACCAGTCTTTTATTAGCTAAGCGAACACTTACACTTGCCAAATCAACGTATCGATATCAGTGTGAACGACCATCCAATAATGAAGACCCGCCACTTTAATGCGCATGCATACATGCTATAAAAGAGCTCTCAAGCCATCGGCTCACCCAACCAACCCATCAAATCTATCAAACACCAAGTCCACCGTTCATGGGTCTAAACCAATTATCCTCCCGAGGTGATGGGGTGTATGAATGAGTGACAACAATTTATTAGTGGTAATCTTTTATCTACTTATTCCTACAGTTTAGGATTAACCTTGGACTGCTTAGCGCATGCCCGGTGAAGGGCTCTCGAGGGCACTAGAAATTATGATGGGCTGAAGCCCAAATATTCCTTTCTCAAGGCACTTACTTTTATGAGTATCTATTTATTACCAAACCCCTTCCCGCATTGCTCTTTAGCTAACTTTAAGTGAATTACTACTTTCAGGGAGATGACGATACTTCGTTGGCCCCGAGCACAACTCCGTCTTCTTAGTACTCAGACTACCTAGCATTTGGTTCTAAGGGTGACCTCATCTAGACTCCACCAAAACTAGGTGCATCCACTATATTATCTCTCATGTGAGACCTACAATTCTTTCCTAAAAATCTCAATTTACTATATGCAGACTCAATGAACTAGCATAGGTGTATGCAAGTGAATACTCCAAATTACTTCATCAAAAACCTTAGGATTATTTCTAGGGGTCTACCATGACATGTTGTGCTTAAATCCAGAGTTTTATATTTTTGCCTAATTAAATCAGCTTTTTTAATAATTTTCCTAAAATCATGCCTCCTATGACTTTGAACATTAAGTGCAAGTTTCTGAAATACAATGTTCTCCTTAAAATTTTTCACAACTTTATAATGGCTAAATAACAGCAAGATATGAATTTCCTGATTTTCCCAAAATGATTTCTATCATAAATCACAATTTAATTCTTTTGATCAAAACGATATTTAACAAAGAGAGTACAAGATTTTGCCATTCAAAAATTGTAATAAAATTTCCAGAGGACTATAATAATCAGAAAATATCACTGTCCAAATTTTATGATCCTCTAATTTCATTTAGCCATATAATTAAATTAATGAAGAAAATTACACCTAGGGCAATTTGTGAAGGAACCTCTGCATAATTACTTCCAAAAATTGTAATAAAATTAACAAGGCATCATAATAATCTAAAGGGTTTACTGGACAAGTCTCTTAATTTTTCAATACCCAATTTATCCTGAAACAATTTATTTTTCTAAAAAATAATTTCT
Source organism: Platanthera zijinensis (assembly GCA_039513925.1). NCBI lineage: Eukaryota > Viridiplantae > Streptophyta > Magnoliopsida > Asparagales > Orchidaceae > Platanthera > Platanthera zijinensis. Next base: position 19,221,506 of record CM077078.1, read on the forward strand.
AGAATTACAAAGGAGCCACTGTAATCCTTCAACCAAATATTACAATAAAATTTTCAGATATAGATATCATCAGTATAGGCCCACTACCCAAGTTTCATGATCTTTCAATACTATTTGGACATGTATTTTGCACTTGATAGGAAAGTTATTATTCTAAATAATAAGTGGTTTGTGGGAGAAGAATACTCATAAAATTCTAATTAAATTATCCAAAGTGTCTTTCCATCCAATAAGACTATCTACAAAGTCTTGACTCTTGAGCCAATACTTGGAGATGTGGCCCTATTTCCTTCATTAGTCTTAATAGACATCCCTATGGTTGACTAGGGTTTCAAGGCACTTTAACCCTAGATGCTCCCTAAACTAGTCATAAGGGTGTCTCAAGTGATAGTAATGTAGTGGCCAAGTTTTTACCTCATTTGGTTGAGGGGTTGATCACTCAACCTCACTAAGTGCACTTTTGAAGAACTAAGCCTATTATCACTAGGTGACCAACTTTGATCACTAGGTTACCCCATCGAATCAACTCCAAATGGACTGATATTTTTTTCATGGACATATAATGACCCCTCTGGTCATCCACCAGAGTTTGGGGGAAATTTGAGGTCCTTAGACCTTATTTTCACTACATGTGTGAATTATTAAATTATTACAAAACTATAGAAATATCATTTGGATATGTTGGGGGACATGGCCATACCAGCCTATGGTCAAATTTTCAAGCAATTTGACTGAGTGGGCCACTGGGGGCACTCATTTTAATTTTCGATTAGCCTTTGGACACCTTGCACCAAAAAAGTGTGCTGAGGAAAATCCAATGGTCTAAATTGGTTGATTCTAATTTTGTATTAAACTATACACCAAGGGCTAAGTTTTTAATGTTGGTAACCTTTACATAAAATGCCTCTATCTATTTTTAATAATTAAAACAATATTACTTAAATAGTGTGACATAAATGAAATTAATATATATATTAAAACCTTCGGCCTGTGCATAAATATTGCGCCAGATCCGACGACTGTAGGTCATCGTCCCTGATGAGCTAAGTGTCAGGATCGCTTCTTCCTAGAGTCATTCCAGATCGTATTCCCGGCCATCCGGCCACCTCCCTGGCCGACCACTGCCACCAACACCTCCGTTGAGGTAGTGGCTATCGCCTGACGGCAGCATGGATGCCGGAGAGGCCGTTTCCGGGGAACTCAAGGGGTTGATTTTCATGGAAAATCTCTCATTTTTCCTCACTGATCGGGCTTGATTGAGCCCGATTTCTCCACCTAATGATCTACAAATCTAACACAGAGAAAGAGGAGGAGGACTAGACCTGCAATCGGGCTTGGCGGCAAGTGTGGTGTATGCCAAGGTCGATGATCTCTAAGCTCTTCCTTGCCGAATTCTCAATCCTCCACCTAAAGCAGTAATGTAAAAGTTCATTTTCACTTCTTAGGAGATTTTAAAACTGATGGAGGGGTCAACTTGGGGAGTAGGAGGGTCAATCCATGAATGGACATTATTGGCCTTGAATGGAGCTTTCAGCCAAGGAGAATTGGTGCTTTCTCCTATGCTTGGTCGGCTGGAATTGATGGTATTTTCTTCTCAAGGGTCAGGGAAGAGGAATGGGGGCTTAGGGAAGGGGAGAGGGGAAGTCTTTTGCATTCACCATTAATCCCCTCCCTCGGTTTCCATAGGCTTACAAAAACATATGCTTTTTCCCCATAGTGAACATATGGATTTTATTATTCCATAGGCACCCATTTTTTCCTTGCTCTTTCCATCTATTTCTTCACCGTGTTCCACTCTTTGCTCCTATATTGAGCTGGAGCTGATTGATTTAGGGGTTTTGATCTAAAGTTGCAGGCTACATGCATGCTTCTATTCATCTTTCAGAGGATTTATGTAATTTCATAGATATCACGTTTCTCAAAAGGATTGAGTTTATTAATTCATTGCACAAGTTTTTGAGCACCTAGCTCAACACTCATGCTCCAAATGATGTAACAAATCATGTAGTGTGGATGTATTGCTACTTCGCTGTATCATGACTCATATCCCGAGCTCCACTTAACAAAACAGTCTGTGCTACAATGTATCATTTATATGACCCATACCAGGGTGCTTCAGTAATTATCGTAATCTACTAATTAGCCCTAGTACTCGCAGCAAAATACCTGGCCACTCACAGTCACCACATCTCATTTTCGAGTGTGGAGTTGGGGATCACTTTTCACCCCGCCAAAAGAGACTCAATCAAGTGAAAATAGGCTTACAAAAACATATGGCCTACTCTGGTTTTTTGATATAAGATTTTATTATTCCACCATAGTGAATAACTGAACATAGGTTTTTCCCCTTTACAGAAGTTCTTATATAGAGTATAGGCTTACAAAAACATCAAGAGACTCAATCAAGTTCATACTACTCTTGGTGGTATTTTTTAATGGTGAGTTCATACTTCATATCACGTTATTCTAATTAGTTCATATTAAACTCATGCAATTTTTAAATTACTTAGCTTACATTTTTTCAGGCAACTCAAGAGACTCAATCTATTTTGAAAGAAAATGACGTGCAACTGACTCAAGAGAGTCAACCAACTTTGCAAGACGTTCAATCTAATCAAGAGACTCAACATCCCAATCAAGTTGCATGTGCTGAATCAAAAATTGAGGTAAAAACTAAAAAGTTTAAGTCGGGAATATGGGAACATTTTCAGAAAGTTTATACAAATCCTACTGACAAGAAGTATCATCATGCAAAATGCAATTATTGTACGGATGGAGTCTATGGACACAATACATCAACTGCCACTCTTTTTAGTCGCTTGGATAGATGTAGATCATATCCGCTAAATAAAGTTAATAAAAAGCAGAAGACACTAGAATTGTTTACAAGCGGAGAAGGGGAGAACACATTGATTTCTTGGAGGTTCGACCAAGCTGCATGTAGAGGGTTATTGCTAAGATGATTATTATAGATGAATTGCCATTTAGTTTTATAGAACATGATGGTTTTAAGGAATTTTGTAATATTGATGTGCCTAAGCTGCAATTGGTATCTCGTGTCACTATTGTGAAAGATTGTTTGAAAATTTACGCAGAGTTGAAGAAACAGATAAAAACTGATTTGTCATGTAATGCTCCATGTCTGTGCCTCACTACAGATACTTGGACTTCCTTGCAAAATTTAAGTTATATGGTGATTACAACACATTTCATTGATCCCAAATGGAAATTGCACAAAAGGATTTTGAGTTTTTGCCCAATTTCAAGTCATAAAGGCTTGGCAATAGGAAATGCAATTGAGGCATGCATGCTTGACTGGGGAATTAAGAAAGTGTTCACTTTGATAGTTGATAATGCATCATCTATTGATACAGCAATTGCTCACATGAAGAAAAAACTTGCTAAAAATGCTTTTGTTTTGGATGGTGAGTTTTTTCATGTACAGTGTTATGCTCATATTTTAAACTTAATAGTGAGGGATGACATGAAAGAGGAGGGAGGTTCTTTTGAGAAGATACGCTTGGCTGTGAAGTACATTAGAGGATCTCCACAAAGAGTTGAGCAATTTAGAACTTGTTGTGAATTAGATGAAATTCCTTACAAGCACAATTTGGTTCTAGATGTTCCGACTAGGTGGAATTATACTTATCTTATGTTGGAGACCGCTTTGAAATTTCAAAAGTCATTTGAACAATTTGAAGAAAAATATCCACATTATCATCTTGAACTTAGAGAAAATATGCCAGGAGAAGCTGATTGGAAAACTGCTAGGATTTTCTGCAAGTTTTTGAACACTTTTTACGATGTTACCAATCGACTATCCGGCTCTCTTTATGTAACATCTAACTCATACTTTCATGATGTGATAAATATTCAATCAACTATTAAATCTTGGTCCACTAGTCATGATTACACTTTGAAGAATATGGCTATCAAGATGAATGAGAAGTTTTATAAGTATTGGGGAAATCTTTATAGAATGAACATGTTGCTTCTAATTGTCATAGTGTTGGATCCATGCTTCAATTTGAAGTATGTCACATACTGTTATGGAAAGCTCTACTCCAAAGATGTGGTTGATAAGGTGGAGAATAAACTTACATGAACATTGACTCGTTTGTTTGTCTATTATGATAGTGAAAGACGTAAGTGTAATGATCAATCGAGTAAAGCTGACGTCAATTTGAGCTCATACGAGATGGAGATTGATCACCTTGATTGTATGGCCGATGAAGGAGTTGTGTCCTTTGAGAGTGATTTTCTAAATGAAGAAGAAGTTGTGGGATCTCCGATGTCAGAATTGGAGATGTATCTTACAGAAACACGTATTAAAAAAGTAGTTGGTGAAAGTTTTGATATTCTGAATTGGTGGAAAACAAATTCTACAAGGTTCCCGGTCATGTCTTTAATGGCACGAGATGTGTTGGCTATTCCAGTTACTACAGTTGCTTTTGAATCTGCATTTAGCACGGGAGGAAGGGTACTTGATCATTTTCGTAGTTCGTTAAGTCCCGAGGTGGTTGAGGGCTTGATTTGTGCTCAAGATTGGTTGCGAGGTTCGCCAATTCCACAAGAAATTGAAGCAAGAATTACTGATGTGGCCGAGCTTGAATCATGTAAGATAATAAAGATTTTCAGTTAATGTTTTATTATTTCTTTTATATGTTTTATTAATGATATATCTAATTTATTTAACTTTTATGTTTCTAGCTATTACAAAGGATCCTAAACTGTGTGGTGCTTTTGCGTATCAATTAAATTGACTAGTTGTATCATTTTGTGAAAGGTATGTATGTTTGCTACTTGTGGTACAATGCTGATGAATATTTCATTTTTCATTCATTTGATTTTTGAGTTTTGAAATTGTTAGGTGATAGGAATTGTGTCCATGCATCACTTTCATGTTAGGTGGTTGAGTCTCATACATTGCACCATCCTGGATCTCTCTATATAAATATTTAGGCTTCATCACATCATTTAAACCACCAGAACCGATCCAAACCAAACTATTTGGTTTGGTTAGGTTTGGTTTCAATGTTTGGGCGGTTCGGTCGGTTCCAAATTTTTGGAACCACATAGGGGTGGTTCGGTTTGCGGTTTTGCTTACAAACCAAACCGAATCGAACCGTTACAGGCCTACTTCAACCTATACAAAGCTTTCCTAAGTCTATAAACATTATCAGGAGAGTTAGGATTGAAAAAACCTGATGGATGTTCAACATAGACTTCTTCCCTTACGTCACAATTCAGGAAGGCTGACTTAACATTCATCTGGTAGACATTAAATCCCTTGTGGGCAGCATATGTAAGGAACAATCTGATGGCTTCTAGTCTAGCTACTAGGACAAAGGTTTGATCAAAATCAATACCATCAATGCTTGCAGCTCATCCCCCAAGGTGATCTTCATGGCCTTCAACTAGTTGATGATGCTTTGGGTAAGGTTCAAATGCTCTGTCATCTGAGATCCATCCCTGTACTTCAAATTTACTAGCTTCCTAATCAAGAAAGTTTTGTTTCCCGCTATCTTCCGCTCGTACAATGCTTCAAGCTTCCTCCATAAAGTCTTAGCTGATAATTCTATGGATATATGGTGGAATACATCATCATCAAGCCATTGTCAAATTAAACTCACTGCCCTCTAATCCATCATCTTCCACTATGACTCATCCAATACGGTAGACGACATTCCCAACAATGGAGCATAAAGATTCTTGCAATAGATCTTCCATCCGTAACTTCAAAATAATCTAGTTCTTTCCATTCATGCTAATCATTTTTGTGCTTTGCTCCATCTTCTCAAACAGCCCGACGATCCAAGACAAGTCTGATTAATTCACGAATTAGATTTAAGAAGGTAGGGAGCGGACAAATGTTGTCACCTACTGTTGACCCAAATCTAAAATGAAACGTTCAATTAGACTCCTATGAACCTCCCTCTGATACCACATTGTTGGGAAACATGATATCTCACTCCACGCTTACGTACAGGGCTCACAGAAGATAAACACAATATAAACAGCAGCAAAAAAATAAAACACAACAAGAGAACACAAGAATCTACGTGAAAAATCCTCTCTCAAATCAATGAGGGAAAAACTACGAGGCGGGGCACTCGAACAATCCATTATAAAAATAAGGATTATATGAAAAATATTCTAGATTTATCCAACATAAATTAACCTTGAATTCATAAATTGAATCCCCCTCTCAGAATTCATGGTGAAACTTTCTTCAAGAACAAAGGATCACAAAACTTGAATCTCTCTTCCCAAGCTTAAAAGCAAACAAAGTCAAGAAAGAGCAAAAACACCCTTATAATAAAGACAATACACCGATCTGAGAGAACCTAATGTTCTTCTTCACGAAGAACTCCTCTGGTAGCAGCAATGGTAGAGTCGCATGGTAACATACTGACCGCGGATAATCTGAAGCGTAGATATATTCGGGAATAACGCAAGCCCTATTTAGGGTAAAAAGCGGTGCAATCATAGCCCTTGGATCAAGCACCAAGCAATGTGACAGCAATAAATGCACCCAATTATAAATCAACCGTCGTCTGCCATCTCAGCACAGTAAAACAGAGAAATCTGGCGTCGTCACAAGGACACCCAACAAACATCTACCTCCACGTCGATATCGGTGAGAACGCTGAGACCGGTCTCGCTGGTACCGCTGAGATCGCTAAGACCAGTCACACCGGTACCGCTGAGATCACCGAGACCATTAGCGCTGGTATCAGTGAGAACAAAACTGATTCAGTTCTGATCTGATTTTCTGAGTCCTGCGACTCTTTAGGAGTTGGACCCCAACAATTTTTTCTTTGATGAGTTTGGACAAAAAATGTCACTATTATAGAATGTATGTTTGGCATAACAATAGTTATGACCACTCGCCACCACTAAAATCACTTGTTTTAAACATAAAAATTGATAAAGTTCTTTAGATAAAGTGGAGCAGTCATGCGCAACGGTTCATAACCATTAATCGCCTCAATCATTACCGCATCAAAAGAGGAAAAATTTTACCTACGTTAAATGCAGGATGCCTTCCTGCGTGAATAAAAACAATTCGTTGTTGTGACCCATCCTTTCAATTTCGAAATTTTGAGCAACGGTTCATAACCATTAATCGCCTCATTCATCACCGCGTCAAAAGAGGAAAAATTTTCTCTACGTTAAATGCAGGATGCCTTCCTGCGTGAATAAAAACAATTTGTTGTTGGGGCGCATCCTTTCAATTTCAAAATTTTGAGCTCCCGCAATAGTTCGCAGCCCTTCCGCCAGCACCGCCTCTTTTGCCGCTCCGCCCTTACCTCCACCGGCGTAAGAGGCATCATTATTCTCGAAAAAAACATCGCCGGCCCTCCTCCATTACCTCCGTCGACGTAGCCCTTGGAATGCCTCTTTCCTGGCCGCTTGTCCATGCCCTAAACCAAAGAATACGACATCCAAGTTTTTCTTGTTTAGTTTAGGATTTAGGGTCTTCTTTGCATTGTTGTTGTTTGTTTTTCTGAGATGTTCTCTGGTTTTTCACAACTCCTGAGTTGTAGTTTATGGTTTTTAATATTTCTTACAGTTACATTGTTGTACACGATTCTGAGTTGTTTAGAGTTTTTTATATTGATTGTTGTTGCATTATTGTATAATTTTCTGACCTGTCTAGGGTTTTTATATTGATTGCAATTGCATTGTTGTATAATTTTTTGAACAGTTTAGGATATTTTTATATTGATTGCAGTTGCATTATTGTATACATTTTTTATTGCAGTCTTTTTTTATATTGATTGTAGTTGCATTGTTGAAATTTGATGCATATGAATTTGATAAATTTTTTATATAAACTTACCTGTTGCACTAATAACTCACTTGCCGAGCTAAGGTTTAAACTTAATAGATGACGTCAGCTTTGATGCAGATTTTTTGGTAAACTTATTGTGATTTGCTCCATCGTTTTGCAATACCTCGCCGAAAAATGAACAGGAACTGAGCTGACAGAGGTAATGGTGAGGAAGCTCCGACGTTTTTGGTGATGACAAAGTCCAACAAGCTCAACCCCTTTTTTCACCGGTGGTCATTCAGTTTCGCCTGGGGTTGGAGAAGAAGGGAGCTCTGCCCGCTTTTTTTTGTGATTGAGGGAAAAGGAAGTGGGCCCCAACAACAAAGAGTTTTTTTATTCACACAGAAAGGCATCCCGTGTCTAACGTAGGAAAAAAATTTCCGTCAAAATGAGCTTAAATTATGATTGCATGTTTTCATGCATCGCAGGTGTTTGTTGGCACTAAAAAATAGCTAGTGTAGTGATCATTGTTTTATTGTAAAATCTCAAAACATACTAATTTTCGAGATTTGCATCAAAAAAAGGTTGAGGATCCGTTTGCCATGATGTTTTTGTAAGTGTATATTCGGACGAATAATGAGCTCGGGGGCTTTGCGCGAATAAACCCTAGGTTTAGCTCTATATATTCCTAGCTGGGGGTAACGGAGAGTTGGTTCCACCTTGACCTTCCTCCGGATGTTTCGAGCGACCCCTTCTCATTCTCGAAACAGATCCGTCGCCCCCTCCCCGCTCATTTTTAGATCGCGATTCTAGGTCAAGTCGTAGTCTTCCTCATCGTCGATCGCGTGCTCCGCTGCCGCTTCCGGTCGCTGTTTTAGGGCCGGCCGTCGTAGCCTTCCCAGTCGACGATCGCCAAGGAGTTCCGCCACCGCTCGTCTGCGCTCCAGCCTCCTCGCCATTTGCTTTTTTCCCCGGAGCTCGCAAGGTTAGGGCTCGCCGTTCGCGTGCTCCGCCCCTTCCCGGTAGCATTCGTCTGCTCCGTTGCCGCCTCCAGAGCCCGTTCGAGCGGCCGCTTCCGTCATCCGCTCCAGATCCCGCAGCCGCCTTCAACGCTCGCCGATCTGCTCCGATCGCCTCTTCCCCGAGCCGATCTGCTCCGATCTACTCCGTTGCCGCCTCCTAACCGCGCCGCTGTGGTTGTCTGCCTCTTCGAAGGCAATCTCGGAGACCTTTGCTTCATCTTTTCCAAGAGGCCAGATCTCGGCTTTTTTCCGCCGTTTTTTGCTCCCCGATCTGATTTGCCCGGCTGCCCTTTCCTCTTCCAAAAAGGTGTTCCCGATCCAGTGGAGATCCTCTCTGCCTCCATCCAGTGAAGGTCCGTTCTTCTTTAGTGGAGGTGCATCCCGGGTTTTCTTCCAAGATCAAGTGGAGTTTGCTAAGTGTGTTCAAGCAATGAGGAACTCCACCATGTCCTCTTCGGTGCCCATGAACAAGCTTGAGAAGTTAACGGCCTCTGAGTTCAACGACTGGAAGTTGAACACGCAGTTCGGGATGAAATACCTGAACGTATTTTCCACCGTCAAATCCGTTCGTGTTGATGTTCTGAGATAGAAGACGAGGTGCAGTGGGTCGAAGACGAGGATTTCTGCAGGGATTACCTGCTGAATTGCCTCTCCTCCAGCCTGGCCAAGAACTATATCAAGATGTAGTCTGCAAAGGAAATCTGGGAGGCACTGGAGGAGCACTTCAGGCAGGAGGAGGACCTCTCCAAGGCTCATATGGTGGACAAGTTCCACTCCTTCAGCTTTGACGAGGAGAAAGCCATTCTTCCCCAGGTATCTAATTTTGAAAATTTAATTGATTCCCTGCTAGCGAGTCCATTAGCCTGCCCGAAAGTTTTATTGTGGGCACAATTGTGTATAAGTTTCCCTCCTCGTGGTACAATTTCACAACGAAAATGTACCGCAAGAAAATGCAAGTTGGTCTGAATGACCTCAAGCGTTTCATATGCATTGAGGACGAGAACAGGACGAAGCACGCTCTGGAAGCTGTTGGAAAGCAGAAGGCTATTGCCAACATGATTACAAGCTCCAATCATGCTCCTCCCCCTCATAAGACCAAAACATCTCGTAGTAGCCCCCAGGTTGCAGGACCGAGTAGACCCTCTAAAAGGTTTAAGGGTAAATGTTTTAACTGCAACAAGTGGGGACACTGCGCATCTGACTGCAAGTTATCGAGGAAGGAGAGAACTAGAGCACAACAAGAAGGCAACCAGGCCCATCTGGTTAGCCAAGCCGAGCCATCCGACTTTGTTGTCATTGTCAGACACGCGCAGGCTAGCACAGAGTGATTCTTGGATTCTGTGGCAACGTGTCACGTTTGCAACAATGCTAATCTTTTGGCAGAGCTGAAGGATGCAAAGGAATCAGTAACTGTGGCCAATGGAGGAACAACTGACGTACTGAAGGTGGGGAACGCAACTCTGATGCTCTCCTCAGGTAAGTCTTTACTTTTAAAGAACGTAAAATTTATTCCTTCTCTAGCTGCTAACTTAGTGTCTTTGAGTCTTTTGTGTGATGCTGGTATGCCAGTCGTCTTCTGTGGCGGTAGAGTGACTCTGTCAGTCAACTCACATTACTTTGGATGTGCTTATGTCCAGAATAGGATGTACCATTTGAGTCTAGCAAATGAGATAGTTCAACAAGTTTAATTGAACTTAGTTAGCCCTAGGACTCTACATGAGAGACTAGGACACGTAAACTATAGGAAAATGTTCCAAGTTGCTAGAACTCATAAGATCACACTAGACACTAAGTCTCCACTTGGAAAATGTGAAGTGTGTGCTCAGTCTAAGATCACTAGGAAACCTTTTGGCATGGTTACTATGAGCACAACACCTCTTGAGCTTATACATTCCGATATTTGTGACTTTAAGTTTTATCACAAGAGGTGGACAGAAGTATATGATCACGTTCATAGATGAATGCACGAGATTTTGTCATATTTCGTTGCTTAAAACTAAAGGCGAAGCGTTTGAAAAGTTTTGTCTTTTCAAAACCAGGGTAAAAAACCAATTGAGCATGAAAATTAAAAGGTTTAGGAGTGATAGAGGAGGAGAATATATGTCCAGTGAGTTCAGATGCTTCCTTGCCTCACAGGACATCATAGCAGAAACCACTGCTCCTTACTCACCCCAATCCAACGGCATAGCCGAGCGCAAGAATAAAACGTTAATAGAGATGTTGAACTCTATGCTACTCACTGCAGACATGCTTTCCGCTTATTGAGGAGAAGCAATCTTCACTGCGAATCACATTCTGAACAAAGTTCCCCATGCTAAGTTATAGGTTACACCCTACGAGCTTTGGTTTAAGCGATCGCCATCTTTAACTAGACTTAAGACATGGGGTTGTATAGCCTATGTTAGGGTTCCTGACCCTAGACGGTCTAAGGTTCGACCTAGGATCAATACATGTGTTTACTTAGGTTGTGCTGAATATAGTGCTGTAGATAGGTTCCTTGATATTTCTAATAATATCATAATAGAATCTAGGGATGCGGTGTTCTTTGAGGACAAGTTCCTCAAAGATAAGAACTTAACGATCCCAGGTATGCAAGCAACTATTACTATGGAAGATCCCGAATCAGTACCGAGCACCTCCTATTCCGTTCCAGCAGATAACTCTGGCCTAGAGTCTAGAAGAACTTCAGTGCGAGAGAGAACCCCCAGAACCTTCGGTAGTGATTTTGTCACTTACCACGTCGAGGTCGATCCATCCACCTTTATGGAAGCGATGAGATAAAGGGATTCCCTACTTTGGAAAGAAGCCATTGAGGATGAGATGAACTCTCTCCTTCAGAACGACACATGGACGTTAGTTGATAAGCCAATAGGGGCTAAAACTGTAGGGTGCAAGTGGGTTCTTAAAAGGAAGTTAAATCCCGATGGTAGCGTAGCTAAGTATAAAACACGCCTGGTGGCTAAAGGTTTCACACAAGTAAGCGGAGTAGACTATTTTGACGTATACTCACCCGTGTGTCACTTAGCAACCATTAGGGTTCTTCTTGCGATTTCGGCCATTGAGAACTTTGTTGTTCATCAAATGGATGTTAAGACTACGTTCTTGAACAGAGATCTGACCGAAGAGATTTACATGAGTCAACCTGAAGGTTTTATTGTAGACGGTCACGAAAACAAGGTCTGTAAGCTTTTAAAGTCGCTATACGGATTGAAACAAGCACTGAAATTATGGCATGAGAAGTTTGACTATACTGTAAAGAATATGGGATTCATGTCGAGTCTCTCGGATAAATGTCTTTATATACATCATAGATCAGACAAAGTCGTCATAATATGTTTGTATGTGGATGATATGCTAATTCTTGGATCTGATCAATCTGAAGTGGATGACGTAAAGTCAGGTCTAATTAAAGAATTTAGCATGACAGACCTCGGTTTAGTTGATACTATACTAGGTATGCAAGTGAGCTTTGGGAAACATGACATTTCTCTAAGTCAAAGCCACTACATCCAGTCTATGTTGGACATGTTGGGATACAGTGAACGTAAAGCGGCTGAGACACCATACGACTATTCTAACCGCTTAAAGCCCAATGATGGAGCTGCGGTTCGACAGTTAGATTATTCTAAACTGCTTGGTAGTCTCATGTACGCTATGGTCTGTACGAGACCTGACATAGCCTTCACAGTCGGCATGTTAAGTAGGTTCACTAACAATCCTGGTCAAGACCATTAGGATGCCCTCAATAGGCTGGTGTGTTACTTAAAGCACACCCAAAAGTATGCTTTATGTTATAGTGGTCATCCTCCAGTTCTGGAAGGATATTCTGATGCATCGTGGTGCTCAGAAGTAAACGACAACAAGTCCACTAGTGGATTCCTCTTTACACTAGGAGGAGCAGTTATAGCCTGGAAGTCCAAGAGACAGTCGTGCATTGGACTCTCATCTATGGAATCCGAACTCTATGCTCTATCTTTGGCTGGTGAAGAAGCAGAGTGGTTAAGAGATTTGGTAATGGACATTCCACTGTCGGGCATGAAACTGAGTTCTGTTGCAGTTTACTGCGATAATAAGGCTACTAAAATGGTTGCCACGAACACTTTGTTCAATGGCAAAAGAAGGCAACTCAGGATGAAACAGGCCTGGTTGACCTCTCTCACAAGCCAAGGGATTATGACCCTGGTTGATGTGAGAACGAAAGATAATGTTGTAGACGCCCTTACTAAAGGATTAAATAGAGCTCTCATAATCAAAACATCAGGGGAAATGGGATTAAAGTTCATAAAAATATGAAACTTTCCTCCAACATTTATGTTTTGATATGTACGAGCCTATAGCTGCCAACATTCAAGAATCTAATAAGTGACAGACTGAAAACCCCAAATAATTTATTGATGAAAACCCAAGATGGTTGGATGCTGGTTATTCTACATTTAATAACCTAACATCCTCCCATTGTAAGTTGATTCAAGAGTTATTCAACTAGAAATTGAAAGTCGTTGTAAATGTTAATCTAAACATTATTGGTCACAGCATATTATTCCACATTTGATAATGTTGTACGTGATGTGTGCCCACATGTGTTGGTGAGGCACATAGTGATCAGTAATGACTAAGGTAACATGACTAGTCCTAGTTAGACTGAATGAGATGTTGACAGAGTTACTTCACCGTTGCTAGAAGTGCTAAGCTCATTTAGTAAGAGCTAGTTTACTTTAAATGTTACTGCATATGTTTATGAATTCATAGAGTCTGACTCATGAAATTTCTTGCAGGCTACGATGGAGATTATAGAGGAGCTGTAGACCTGGACATTGATGATGATGATCTACTAGATGAGTAGAATTATCAAATGTTTAATTCATGTCTTTGTTTTGTTTTGTGATAATTATTCAGACTATGTTTTAGGATAGCATCTGTGTGATGGTTTCCGTTTAGGCAAAATCTTTATTTTGATTTATTAGTATGATCTATCCTGATTGCTTTGCTTAGTTTGGATTGTTATTTTGTCAACACTCCAGCACCCCGAAACGTCATCGTTATTTGTCACGAATATAAGAGGAGATTGTAAGTGTATATTCGGACGAATAACGGGCTCGGGGGCTTTGCGCGAATAAACCCTAGGTTTAGCTCAATATATTTGATACGCCCGTAGCGGATGTATATTTTACGCAAGTGCACGTGCCAGAACAAGTAATAAAGTGAGTGTGAAGTTCGTTCCCTCGGGAAAGTGGCCAATCTAGAGCTTACAATTACTAGTTCCACTATTTCCTTAAATCCAAGTGAGTCGATAAAGGTGATTTTTGAAAGTAAAATAATTCCAAACTAGAATTACAGGAAAACAAAGCAAGCTATTGCAAAGACACTTTCTATCGGTTGAGAAGACAGGCTTGTATTTCTGATTTCCTATGTGCGCTAAGATGATGCGAGAAAATATTGTTTTGCAAGAATGTTGAATAATTTATCACGCAATAATTTTTAAAGTAGAACTCCTCGTCTCTCGATTCTCGAAGTTCATAATATTCTACGTTCTCCTAGTTATCTCTAACTTAGGTGGAACGAAAAATATTGTTTATAAAAGATCAAAGTTTCAAGCAAGAAAAGGAAATCTCTTTCACTTTTCAAAGTCCTAGCGGATGCATGAACACTTACGCTTCTCCTCTCTCGATTCTCGAAGCACAGTATGAAATTAGAAACCTTGATTAAAAATTCTACACCGCTCCTCTCTCAATTCTCGCGATGCAGTATGATGGCGTTCACACTAAAATTATTTCACTCGTCTCTCGATTCTTGCGACACAAAGAAAGATAGAAGCACAATCAAAAGTTTCAATATTAAATCATAAGATCCACACGATAAATCATCCAAACAACTTAAAAGAAGAGAAATCACACATCAAATCACACATAGTACTCTCATAATACAAAACCTTAAGAGTTTAGTTCATATTTGAAGTTAAACACCATGAAATTGGAGAGATCTTACAGCCCATGATGTTTAATCCTCGGATCTACCCTTTTCGATGGCTAAAAATCTGTTCCTGCAGTCGAAATGGCGCCAAACTCAACCCTTCTCCTCCTATTCGAAAATCTTCAAGCATGGCATCCCTATAATCCGCCCCAAAACTTGCCTTTTATATGTGTTGGACTAATTTCGGGTCCCAAGTGGTCGAATGGTTGTGTTTTTTCCCTCCATAACCGCCTCGATTTGAATAAATTTGAAATTCTGAATTTTGAATTTCCGCCAACTTGTTGCAACAATTTTAAAGTTGTTGCAACAAGTTTAGTTCGGCCAGTTTCAGTACAAAAATCGCCAGAAAGTTGTTGCAACAAGTTCTGAATGCTCAAAGTGCTAAAATTTGGTCATACGAGTCGATTTCTTCGCAACAACCTATAAAAAATATGTAAAAACATACGTAATACCCGCATTTGACCATAAAATATTAATTTACTCAATTTAATTAATTTTTAGCCATATTTAATGAAAATATATGTCAAATAAAGCACAAGCTCAAGATAACTTCTTTTTGAGAAGTTATCACACCCTCACGCCTAATCCTTTGTTAGTCCCTAGCAAAGATGAATCATTTCAAACCGATGAATGAACGAATACCCAAGTTAAGATTACAAATTAATGAACAAGTCAATCAGAAAGAGTTCAAAGAATATGCACTCATTCATTAGTTCGATATTTAGTTGGAGTTCCATCTCGATTTCCTAGTGTGTGTGTGTGTTGTTCCTTAGAATTACCTACTCCCAAATAAATCAACTCATTAAATACTCTCATAGGTAGGAAAAGACAAAGATAAGCTATGTCCTTGAGTTACTCTTCTCAAGAGTTAAGTGGATGAACGGGAATCACCATGACATTAACATTAAAGGTTTTGGCTTGGTTGTCAAATTGCAAATTGATTTTTTTATTGGGCGGAATAATCTCCCAAACTGCTGTTATCCATAACTTTTCCTTTTATGGGGTTTCCTTCACAATCATTATTCATTTCATTTCCATTTTTTGTGATCATAATTGGGATCATTCCAAGTATGAGTGGTCATACATGGGCCGCATATAATTATGACATTTTCATCCATCATTCATCATCATTTTTTTTGTGACCATAATTGGGATCATTCCAAGTATGAGTGGTCATACATGGGCCGCATATCATTATGGCATTTTCATAATTTTGGAGACACCCATAATCGAAAAAACTAATGAAGAAACCGTTAGTGGGAAAATTCGAAAATATGCATGACCAATTCAAAATTATAAAGCTCAAGCACAAAGGGTCAAAGCTGATTTTAATGAATTACTACATTAACTCATGAGTTGAGTTATCTCGCCGACTTAGTACTTAATTACCCTTTCCCATTATGTTCGGAAATGAATGAAATTACTTTATAAGGTGCGATCATTTCTAAGGAATAATGTGCATGGAGGAAATACAAAGATAGAACTCTAACATATCTCACCAATATCAGAAGCAAAATCTGAACTCGAACGTTTGACAAATCCACCAATTTTATATCGAAAATGATTTAGGATGTTCGTCATTCACATGGTGAAGGTTAATTCACACCCTCACGCCTGATCCTTGGCTAGTCCCTAGCCAAGATTTACTATTCAAATTAGAGGGTTGTCAATAATTTGTGGTGCGGATATTAAATATCAATTAAAGTAAAATTAAAAAATGTAAACAAATGAAACAGCTACTCCCCTGGAACAGCTTGTGAACATTAATCCTTCATTTTCCAATGTCGACTTCTTGTACTTGAATATGCCTGCGATGTGGAAGTGGTCGAATGGTCTACTGTGTTGTCCTTTTCAAAATCCTGCATCATGAAATTCACAGGGGCAAAACAAGAGCCAATTGTACATTTAAAATTTGGAACTATTAGTCTCAAAGGATCACCAATACAGATTATTTGGAACCATTCTTCATATCATAAATTAGGCAAGGATCATTTAGTGTTCAGCACAAGAAATAATTGTATAAAACATAGTCACAGCATATCACAGTTTTAGAGCATATTAAACATCTAAGTAAAGTATGATCATCAAGAGCCGAGGGCTTGTCGTAGCACTATTGTCCAAATATTCAAAACAACCACCAAATTGTCACAAAAACAACAAAAAATTTCACACACCCTGCAGGAAAAATTTAGTGATCAAGCAAGAGCGTAATAATCCTCACTAATCACTCACGTCGTCATCATCGTCATCTTCATCTTCGAAGTCATCTTCGTCATCTTCTTCGTCTTCAATGTCTTCTTCGTCTTCAATGTCTTCATCATCGTGTTCATCTTCAATGTCAACCGCGGGAATGTAGCTTTTTTCTTTCTTTTTGGACCTGCTACTCTCTTCTTCATCTTTACCTTCTTATTCACGGTTGGCCAGCGGATCTGTATGTTTCCCTTGCTTGTCAAACATGTATCCACCGTCATCAAATGGGCGCATGACGATGAAGGGCTCTCCAAATGGTAGGTTGGCATGTTTCAGCAGCATCCACTGATTCCTAATCACTTGATTCAGTTGAAGGTAATTCTCTCTATTTTGTTTCCTCTGGTATTCTATCATGTGTTCCAAGTATTTCGTATGTTGGGCTAAGGTGCGCTGAAACTCCTCTTCCCTCCTTGAATACTCGGGTAGTGAACTTGTAGATGGTGCGGTCATAACTTCAGAGCGGTCCCTTTTTTTGGCCTTCGGGGACTGGATTTTTATGTTTTTGAATATTACAGTCTCTGTGATATGACGTTTTACCACGATAGAGGAACTATCACCCTAGCTTACACCGGCATTTCGGCAGAGGGCTGTAATCAAAGTCGGAAAGGATAGGTGTCGACACACTTTTGCTTTTGATAGTTCATGAATTTGATTTGTAATTATCCTCCCAACATTAATTTTTTTCTCAGTGAGGATATAGTGAATAGCTAGAGCACGTAGAAATGAGACCTGATTCAAGTGTTTGGTAGGGAAAATATTTGCATTTACAAACAACAGCCAGAACTTGGCCTCACGGGAAAAACCATTAGATCGCAGCACTCTCTTCTTTTCATTTACCCATTCGTATTTCTGTGTGCTCGATAAAGTGGTTGCAACTTCAACCGGGGAGACCGAATTCTTCAGAATTTCAAAAGAATCAGCCGGATCATTCGGTATATTGAAATATTTATTGATGGCTTCAGGTGAGAAATCGATCTCCCGACCTCTTACAAGCACCCTGTTGTTGTGATGGAAGGGGGCGTTGGCATAGAACTCGTGAACCCAAGAGAGCACATCATCAATTCTAGGGTGACAAAACGACTCCCACCCCTGACTCCAAATTTGCTCAATGTAGCGTCTGCTCCACCCTCTTAATTCCATTTTGAACCCCCTCTCATAAACTACTGGTTTAAACTTTAGGGTTTCATAATTATTCCTGGCTTCATCGTTGATCCCGCGGTTTTCTTTGAATGCAACCATCTTCTTCTTACCCTTCCTTCCCGACATTGTAAATCACTGCCCAAATTGAGGCTCAAGAAACGCCCTAATTGAAGAAATCTTTTGAGTACGAGTGAAGTGAGGTAGAACATACCGTGAGTGAGATCGCGGCCCGTGGAGTAGTCGCAGAACTCGCGCCTCACAGATTTGATGTGCGTCCTAACCGAACAATGTTGGAGGAGGAAGAACACGAGTGAAATCGCCGTCTGAATCTGATGTCGCCACTGGTTTCACCGTAGAGAATCGCGCTCCCGATCGATGCGTGCTCCCCCTGCCTAACTCGCGATGGCCGAACCGCTTCCCCTTTTAATTTTTACGAAGATAAAGCAGCGGGCGAATCGGTCTTAAGACGGAAAGGCGCGCCGGTTCAGCTGAACCGGCCAGATCAAGAAGGCGCCACGCGAATAGAAGGATTTGGTCGAAAAAACTTGTTGTAACAATTAATTTGAACTACAAAAAATTGTTGCAACATCTTTTGTGCGGGTAGGCCCTTCAATTCCTGCTGATTTTTGGCGAAAATGATAGGCTGCAATAGTTTGGACCATAGAAATGATTTCTATAGTAATATCTATTTTGATTATTATAAATGGGACAACAAGATCTCTCAATTCGTTTATAGTGTCTTATAAAAACTCGTTCAAGATTCAAAATATTTTAAGACTACACACACAAGTTAACTATAACAGTGCAAATAAAAGTTCGAGATATCTACTAATAACTGGTTTGCCTCCCAGTTAGCGCCTGAGTTCTAGTCCCGGCAGGACATTCACTTTTCGGGATACTATTTTAAACGAATGAACGACACCAATCTTTCACTGTCATCGCTTTGATACACTTTAAGTCGCTCTCCGTTCACCTTAAACTCCGAGTCATCTTTTTCATTGGTAATTGTAATTGCACCATATGGATGCACTTTTTTAACCCTAAAGGGTCCTGACCAACGAGATTTTAACTTACCGGGGAATATTTTTAGTCGAGAATTATACAATAAAACTAACTGCCCCGGTTCAAAGTGTTTGTTGTTCAAATGTCGGTCATGCCATTTCTTTGATCGCTCTTTATATATTCTTGAGTTTTTATAGGCATCATCCTTATTTCCTCCAACTCGTTCAACTTCAAAAAAAATTTCTTTCCTGCTGCTTGAAAATCAAAGTTAATTTTTTTATGGCCCAATGTGCTCGGTGTTCCAATTCGAGAGGTAGGTGGAAGGCCTTACCGTAGACTAACCGATAGGGAGTTACGCCGATTGGTGTCTTATAAGCGGTTATGTAAGCCCACAAAGCATCGTTGAGCTTTTGAGACCAAGCCTTGTTGTTGATGCTAACGGTCTTTGCAAAAATCTTCTTTATTTCCCGGTTTGACACCTCCGCTAAACCATTCATTTGGGGATGGTATGCTAAGGCCACCTTATGCGTAACTCCATACTTTCTTAGCAATGCCGTGAATTGGTGGTTGCAAAAGTGACTTCCCACATCACTTATGATGGCTCTAGGAGTGCAAAAAAGATTAAATATATAGTTCTTTAAAAAATACAGCACAACTTTAGCATCATTTTTCGTGGTAGCCATGACTTCGACCCACTTGGACACATAATCTACGGCTAGAAGAATGAACACGTTACCGTTCGAATTTACAAACAGCCCCATGAAGTCTATCCCCCACACATCAAAAAGTTCTACCTCTAAAATCATGTTCATAGGCATAGAATCATTTTTCTTAATATTTTCATTTCTTTGACAACGATCACATTGATTCACAAATTCCCTTGAATCACGGAAGAGTGTAGGCCAATAAAATCCTGATTCCAATATTTTCATTGTCGTCCTATCCCCCTTAAAATGTCCACCATAAGGAGAGTTATGACATTTTTCCACAATAGATTTCATTTCTCCTTCCGGTACGCACCGTCTCACTATATGATCAGCACCTATTCTAAACAAATAAGGGTCATCCCATAGGTAAGAACGCGCTTGATGTAGGAATCTCTTCTTCTGTTGGTATGACATTTCGGGTGGAAGGATCCTGTTGGCAAAGTAGTTCACAATATCGGCGTACCATGGACATAATTTTTCAGCAATTGAGAAAATCCATTCGTCGGGAAATCTCTCGTCTATTTCTGAACGTAGAGTAGAATCTGGGCTCTCAATTCGGGAGAGGTGGTCAGCGACCGGGTTATCAACGCCTTTTCTATCCTTAATTTTTAAATCGAATTCTTGTAGTAACAAGACGCAACGTATTAACCTAGGCTTGGCATCTCTCTTTTCCATAAGGTATCGGATGGCCGCATGGTCCGTGAATATAATGACTTTATGGCATAAAAGATAAGATCTGAATTTTTCGAAAGCAAACACGACCGCAAGCAACTCTTTTTCAGTTGTGGAATAATTGATTTGTGCCTCTATTAATGTTTTGCTCGCATATGCTATTGTGTAGAAGATTCTCTCGCGCACTTGTCCCAATACAACACCCACAGCATAATCGATAGCATCACACATGAGTACAAATGGTTCTCCCCAATCCGGGGCCACGACAATGGGTGTTGATGTCAGACGAGTCTTTAATTGGTTGAAAGCATTTATACAGTCATTATTAAAATCAAACTTAACATCTTTTTCTAATAGTCCACTTAAAGGTTTGGCAATTTTTGCAAAGTCTTTAATAAATCTTCTGTAAAATCTTTCATGACCAAGGAAACTTCGCAGCGTTTTTTAATTCCTAGGAGGTGGCAATTTTTCAATTACTTCCGTCTTCGCCTTATCGACTTCTAAGCCCTTTTTTGATACACGATTCCCCAAAACTATACCCTCGCGCACCATAAAATGGCATTTTTCCACTTTCAAGACTAGGTTAGTTTCGACACACCGTGATAACACTTTTTCTAAGCTTGACAAGCATTCCTCAAATGTTTTTCCGAATATTGAGAAATCATCCATGAAGATTTCAATACCATCATCCATCATGTCAGAAAATATGGCGATCATACAATGTTGAAACGTGGTCGGTGCATTACACAAGCCAAAAGGCATCCTCCTAAATGCAAATGTACCGTACGGACACGTAAACGTTGTCTTTTCCTGATCTTCTGGATCTACCGTTATCTGATTATAACCCGAATACCCATCTAAAAAGCAAAAGAAATCATTTCCGGAGAGTTTATCCAAAACTTGATCTATAAAAGGCAACGGAAAATGATCTTTCCTAGTGGCTTTATTTAGTTTGCGGTAATCCATACAAATTCGCCAACCCGTGATTGTTCTTGTGGGAATTAAATCGTTCTTTTCATTTTCTATAACGTTCATGCCTCCCTTCTTAGGGACGCATTGGACCGGCGACACCCATGGACTATCAGAAATGGGATATATGATCCCTGCATCTAACCACTTGATGATTTCTTTTTTCACAGCCTCCTTCATAGGTGGACTAAGGCGGCGTTGCGGTTCTATCGACCCCTTAAAGACTACTCTAAAAGGATCTTATGCATACATAAGGACGGGCTGATTCCCCGTATATCCGCAATGGTCCATCATATAGCTAATTTGTAATGTGGTAGAAGTTCTAGTAATTTTTGTTGTTTTGCCGGTAATAGTTTGGAGTTAATAATAACCAGTAAAGTATCATTTTCTCCTAAGTATGCATACGTCAAATGTTCAAGGAGAGGTTTTAACTCTAGCACAGGCAGTCTAACAACTGAAGGTTTATCCGCCATTGACTCTTCCGGCATTTCAAGAGGTTCCGGTTTACGGGAGAATTTTTGTTGACACTCCATTACTTGCATAAACTCATGTACCGCTTCCTCACCATCAAACTCCTCTTCATGCGTTGACTCCTCTATCTCATAATCCTCTACATCATCCAATTTACAGTTCAACCCATAATCATATACCGATATACTTTTTACCTCTTCAATTTCATTTTCTCGTTTATAAGGATATTTCATTGCTCTTAGCACATTAAAAGTGACATGTTCATCATTAACTCTCATAGTTAATTCTCCTTTGTGAACGTCGATTAGAGTTCTTCCGGTCGCCAAGATGGGTCTTCCCACAATAATGGGCACCTCCTTATCTTCTTCCATGTCTAGGACCACAAAGTCGGCCGGGAAAATAAATTTTTCTACCCTCACCAAAACATCTTCTACAAGTCCTTTTGGATACGTAAGTGATTTATCAGCTAATTATAAAGTAATTGATGTTTTAGAAATTTCTCCTAATCCCAACTTCTTATATAGAGAGAGGGGCATCAAATTGATGATTGCCCCTAAATCGCACAAGGCTTTTTCCTTCAAAATGATATCCAATAGAACATGGGATAGTGAAACTTCCGGGGTCTTTTAATTTTGGAGGAAGTTTCTTTTGAAGGATGGCACTACACTCGTGGGTGAGTGCTACCGTCTCATTCGTACCAAACTTTCTCTTCTTACTTAAAATATCTTTCATGAATTTTACATAGTTGGGCATTTGTTCTAAGGCTTCGGCAAAAGGTATATTAATTTGTAATTTCTTTTGATGATCTAACTTACTTTTCCTAAGCCTTTGGGGAAAAGGTGGTGGTGGGTAGACAATTGCTTCTCCATTCTTTTTAGGTGACGTCTCTCTCTTTTCACTCTTATCCTCTCTTATAATTTTTAGTTCTTCCTCATCCTTCTTAATCAGTTCTTGACTTCCTTCTTCATTAGTCTTACTAGTCTTGTTACTTTCCATTTTATCTTGAACTTTATCATTTGATGAGATGCTAACACGACCATTTAATAACTCCCTCCCACTACGAATTGTGATTGCCTTACATTGTTGATTGGCACATTTTGGATTAGGGGTTGTGTCGGTTGGTAATGTACCTTGTGGTCTAATGTTCAATGCAGATGCAATTTGACCCAATTGTGTTTCAATTAAACGCATTGACCCTTCTAAACTAGAAACACGAGCATCATTCTTTTGCATAGATTCTATAATCATTTCATCAGATAATTTTCTAGACGATCCCGCTTGATTAGAGTTGTGGTTCGGGTGATTGGTAGTAGAATTTGAGTTGAATAAATGTGTAGGTGTTGCTCCTGAATTATTTTTCCATGAGAGATTAGGGTGGCTTTTCAATTCCGAATTATAATTATTATTATTATAGGCATTATGATTTTGTTTAAAATGTCCACCAATGTAATTAGCTTCTTCACTTGGGTTAATAAGTTGCTCAATTGTTAATGTAGGAGAAATGACAGAAGGAGTAACTATACTATTAACTTGTGGAGTGAAGTGATTTTGATGAAGTGTTAGCGCGTCTAACCTCTTATTTATTAAGTTGAACTGAGATGTCATTTGGTCCGCAAATGAGGTTAACTGTCTACCTGAAAAATTCCAGTCGTAGAAGAAGATCATTGCCTTTCAACAAGATGATAATTATTAGAGGTAAGATCCTCTAATATCGCATAGGCATCTTCAGGGTATTTGTTCATTAGCGATCCTCCCGTAGCTCCATCTACTTGTATCATAGTAGATGTCTGGAGGCCATTATAGAATGTCCAAACATGTTGGTGAGTGGCTAGGCCATGGTGAGGACATTTTCGCAACAACTCTTTGAAGTGTTCTCATGCTTCATATGAGTCTCTCTGTTACCTTGCATAAACGTCGAGATATCTCTCTTCAACTTTGCAGTTTTCGATGGGGGGAAATACTTGGCTAAAAATTTCTCTATTAATAAGTTCCACGTGGTTATGAACCCGTTAGGCAAAGAATTCAACCAATCCTTTGCCCTTCCCTCCAAAGAGAAAGGAAACAAACTACGTGTCAGACCAAGTAATAAAGTGAGAGTTAAGTTCGTTCCCTCGGGAAAGTGACCAATCTAGAGCTTACAATTACTAGTTCCACTATTTCCTTAAATCCAAATGAGTCGATAAAGGTGATTTTTGAAAGTAAAATAATTCCAAATTAGAATTACAGGAAAACAAAGCAAGCTATTGCAAGGATACTTTCTATCGGTTGAGAAGACAGGCTTGTATTTCTTATTTCCTATGTGCGCTAAGATGATGCGAGAAAATATTGTTTTGCAAGAATGTTGAATAATTTATCACGTATCAATTTTTAAAGTAGAACTCCTCATCTCTCGATGCTCGGAGTTCATAATATTCTACGTTCTCCTAGTTATCTCTAACTTAGGTGGAACGAAAAATATTGTTTATAAAATATCAAAGTTGCAAACAAGAAAATGAAATCTCTTTCACTTTTCAAAGTCCTAGCGGATGCATGAATACTTACGCTTCTCCTCTCTCGATTCTCGAAGCGCAGTATGAAATTAGAAACCTTGATTAAAAATTCTACACCGCTCCTCTCTCGATTCTCGCGATGCAGTATGATAGCGTTCACACTAAAATTATGTCACTCGTCTCTCGATTCTTGCGACACAAAGAAAGATAGAAGCACAATCAAAAGTTTCAACATTAAATCATGAGATCCACAAGATAAATCATCCAAACAACTTAAAAGAAGAGAAATCACACATTAAACCACACATAGTACTCTCATAATACAAAACCTTAAGAGTTTAGTTCATATTTGAAGTTAAACACCACGAAATTGGAGAGATCTTACAGCCCATGACGTTTAATCCTCGGATCTACCTTTTCTGGTGGCTGAAAATCTGTTCCTGCAGTCGAAATGGCGCCACTCAGCCCTTCTCCTCCTATTCGAAAATCTCCAAGCATGGCATCCCTATAATCCGCCCCAAAACTTGCCTTTTATATGTGCTGGACTAATTTCGGGTCCCAAGTGGCCGAATGGTTGTCTTTTCCCTCCGTAACCGCCCCGATTTGAATAAATTCTGAATTTTGAATTTCCGTCAATTTGTTGCAACAATTTTTTAAGTTGTTGCAACAAGTTTAGTTCGGTCAGTTTCAGTACAAAAATCGCCAGAAAGTTGTTGCAACAAATTCTGAATGCTCAAAGTGCTAAAATTTGGTCATACGAGTCAATTTCTTCGCAACAACCATAACAAAAACATGTAAAAACATACGTAATACCCGCATTTGACCATAAAATATTAATTTACTCAATTTAATTAATATTTTAGCCATATTTAATGAAAATATATGTTAAATAAAGCACAAGATAACTTCTTTTTGAGAAGTTATCAATATTCCTAGCTGGGAGCAACGAAGAGTTGGTTCCACCTTGACCTTCCTCCGGATGTTTCGAGCGACCCTTTCTCAGTTTTTGCTCCGATGAATTTGATCAAAATCGACACCATCATAGAATACTTGTTTGGCATGACAGCGGATATGAACATTATTAAGAAAATAAAACTAATTTCAAACATAAAAGCAAATGAACTTCCTAGTGGGAGGTCAGGTGTGAACGATGTTTCATAACCATAACAGTCATGACTGCCGGCATTATGCCAAACAGAGCCTAAGTGATGAACATCCCATATCCATGTTTCCATGAATCATATCACATTTGAAGCATGGTAAGAATCACTTGTTCTTAAGGCTTCAAATTCCTGACAACAATCTTCATGATGGTGTTAGAAGGGTCGTGCGGCGGTTCAACTCATCTCGCAAGATATTTGGGTTATCTTTCTTAAACTTCCTCAGAAGGTTGCAGTCCAACCGATCCAACTCCTCTCCATTATTGTCCTCAAAATGACGGGCTTAGAAATGGCCCCCATTTTTCCTAAAATTAAAACTTAATCTTTTTGACAGTGCCTTTATGATTTTAATTATTTTGGTAACTACATCAACTTTTTGAAGGGGGTTGTTATATATTAATAAAGGGGTTGTTATAAACAAATCAGATTTGACTATATACAAATATTCACAATATACAAATCAGTACAAATAAAAAATTATTATACGTAAACAAAATTGTTATATACAAATCAGCTCAAAAATGAAAATATATATATAATTTTATTTTGTAAACACTATATAATATTAGAGCAAAATTAATGCATCCATTAGATAATTAAACATTACAAAAAATTGAAATTCAAGCTATAAAGATACATTAAGTAAAATCTGGATCAAAACATTAAGTAAAATCTAGATCAAAACATTAAGGAAAATGGAGTACTCAGACTGAATCAGTGAAATCTAAGAATAAAATCTGGATCAAAAAATTAAGAAAAACTAAAAAGAGAAACAACTGATTGAGAGTAGAATAGTAGTGGAGTACTCAGACTGAATCCAGAGAACAAAAAAATGGAGTAAAAAACTGACGGCAGCAAAATCAGACCGACGTCATTCCTCTCTGGATTTACTCGAAGCCTGGAGGAGGAGGACGAAGTTAGAATAAATACTGGGGGAGGTGACTGGAGGAGGGATGGCGGAAAGCTGATCGTCGGACAAGAAATCTCGTCGTGGGGGCTGCCACATGAGATTTTCTCTCTCACATTATTTGAATTTCCTAATTTATCTGTTCACTTTCCTTTTTAATATATATTATTTTATTTTATTTTACTTAAATATTATCTATATAATCAAACAATTTGCTAGATTGCATTGTTTTTTTTTACATATTTTTAATCTTATTTTATCACAATAATTTTGATGGGGCACCCTTGAATGTGTTAGATGGAGCCATAAATCATATGTGCGCTCCGTCTTCTTGCACGCTCTCACGTGCAGATCTTCCTTGCGCGCTCCGCCGCCTTGCCCGCTCCCACGTGCGCATCTTTCTTGCGCGCTCCGCTTCCTTGCGCGCACCCACACACACATCTTCCTAGCGCACTCTCGCGCGCTCCTCCTCCTTGACCGCTCTCACGCGTGCCTCTTCCTTGCGCGCTCCTTCGCGCTCCGCCTCCTTGACCGCTCTCACGCGCGCCTCTTCCTTGCGCGCTCCGCTTCCTTGACTGCTCTCACGCGCGCATCTTCCTTGCGCGCTCTCGCGCACTCCGTCTCCTTGCCCGCTCCCACGCGCGCCTCTTCCTTCCATGCTCCCGCGCGCTCCGCCTCCTTGCCCGCTCCCACGCGCGCCTCTTCCTTGCGCGCCCCGCCTCCTTGCTCGCTCCCACGCACACCTCTTCCTTGCGCGCTCCCGCGCGCTCCACCTCCTTGCCCGCTCATATCAAGGCTCTTCCTTGCGCTCTCCCACGCACCTCTTCCTGGAGCGCTCCCGCACGCTCTGCCACCTTGCGCGCTCCCACGCGCGCCTCTTCCTTGCGTGCTCCCGTGCGCTCCACCTCCTTGCCCGCTCCCACGCGCGACTCTTTCTTGCGCGCTCCGCCTCATTACGCGCTCTCACACGCGCCTCTTCCTCGCGCGCTCCCGCGCTCCGCCTTTTTGCACGCACCTCTTCCTTGCGCGCTCCCGTGCACGCCTCTTCCTTGCACACTCTCGTGTGTGCCTCTTCCTTGCACGCTTCCGCGCACACCGCTCTTCCTTGCGCGCTCCCGCGCGCGTCGCGTCCTTTCGTGCTCTGCCTCCTTGTGCGCTCCCACAAGCGCCTCTTCCTTGAACACTTCAGCGCACTCTGCCTCCTTGCTTGCTCCCACGCGCGCCTCTTCTTTGTGCGCTCCCGCATGCGTCGTCTCTTCCTTGCGCACTCCCACGCGCGCAGCTTCCTTGTGCGCTCTGCTTTCTTTCGCGCTCCAACGCGTGCTCCCGCACACTGCACCTCCTTGTGTGCTCTCGCACGCGTCACTTACGCGCGCATCTCTTCCTTTCGCGATCCCGCGCATGCCTCCTCCTTGCACGCTCCCGTGTATGCCTCTTCCTTGTGTGCTCCCGCGCGCTCAACCTTCTTGCGCGCTCACACACGCTCTATTCGAACAAGCGCCTCTACCCGCGCTCTCCTCCAGCAAGCGCACATGTGTTCTCCATCAATCAGTGCTCTACACGCTCTACCATCAAGTTAGCTCCAAGCGCACCTCCGTGTGTCTTCTCTCAAAACTGCTACAAGTGTTCGACGCCTTCGACTCTGCAACGAGTCCACCAAAGTGTCAACAAGTCTGTAATTTCAGTCTCCTATACAGGAGACTACCCACAAAAAATAGGGCACGCCAGACGCGTCACTCGAGCTCACAAGCCCTAGTCATCAAAACAAGTATAGAAAGTTGCACCCGCCTCTTAAGAACTATCAAAAGATTCCAGAATATAATGAGCACATCGCTCCCTACAACACACGAAGAAATAATTTGTTTCGTGAACGGTGGTCTGCCACCCTCCAAGCCTTCCTCTCTCTTCTCAATGATTGTAACGAGAGTCAGCCCGTCGCCGTCGAATTCTTGAAAAAACCAAGTAACAACGCTCAGATTTAGTGGAAATTTGGTCGGCACAGATCCGGCCACGTGGTTTTCACCCAGTTGTCGGATTTTTCACGTTAAAAAATTGTCTTGTTAGCTTTTCTCTCATCGGCTGTGTGCGCACTCGATTGCTCTGTGGGCTAAGACAAGCTAAGTTAATCCGGTTCGACCGGGGCGTCGAGTTTGGCCACAACACATTTTTTTATGTTCCGTGTTGCGAATCGCTCAAGGCTCCGGTATATCAGACTAAATTGAATCACCTTAGCACAGGAGCGATCAAGCGCGCAAATAGTCACAAAAAATGAAAAACAGATAGGGTGAATTTTTTTAAAGTGAAAAACTCGTCAACTGGGTGAAAAATCACGTGACCGGATCTGTGTCGACTAAACTTCCACTATTTGATGGATGTTGTAAATGGCTTTTAAGAGAATCGAGTGCGAGGGACCGCATCTCGTTATATTTTCTGGAGAAGTGGTAAAACAGAGCTCGGGGGGTGATAGGTCACCTCTCACGTAGCTAAGTATTTCTCCTTATGATGTGGGGAGCGGGAGCTTGTTGTATTCTAATGTCTTATGTTGGTGCTTAAGAGCTGGAGCGGTGTGCTTTGCATGTCCTGGTATATGTGGCTTAGATGCTTGTGTGATGTGCTATGAGCGCCTTATCTTTTGCGGCTTATCTCCTATTGCATTTAGAGCAGTCTGAAGTGGTTAACTTGTTGTTGACTGAAAGACCCACTCTTGAGTTGATGGGGCTGAGAGTACCACGGTTTTGCTTCTGCTCACGAGGTAGGACAAACAAACTTGGGAGCACTGGCGAACTTGGTCTGCTAACGCTGAGGAGGTTTGTTGGTTTGATCGGTCGCCGCGTAGACGACCAAAGGCATAGGGCAATTATTGGACTTCATGTGACCTTAGAAGTGTTTGATGAATCTCGTGGACAGCTTTGACAGTCAAGACGGACTTTGGTGGTCAAGACGGACTTTGACGGTCAAGAAGAACATTGATGGTCGAGACGGACTTCGGCTATCAAGACGAACTTTGGCGGTCAAGACAGACTTCCACGGTCTCCGAAGTTTTTCTTGTAAACTATCGACCTTTGGAGTGTGCTCTCAGTGGTTTTTTAAGGAGTCGAGCATACCGAGCTTGGGCTTGGAGCAGAGCGCACGAAAGGCATTTGGACGTAGTGCGCGGGAGCGCGCTTGGGGTAGAGCGTGCGAGGGCACGTTAGAAGTGGAGTGCATGGGGGCACAGTTGGATAGAGCGTGCAAGGCGCACTTGGAGCGGAGCATGCGGGGCACACTTGAAGCAGAGCGTGCGGAGGCACACTCAGAGTGGAGCGTGCGGGGGCACACAAGGAAGTGGCGTGCGCGCAAGGATGAGGCATGTGCGGGAGCACGCAAGGGGCGCACGTGGGAGCGCTCAAGAAGGCAGTGCGTGCGGGAGCGTGCAAGGAAGGGACGCACACAAGAGCGCACACTGGGAGGAGAAATAAAGGAGAGAAAATCCATATAAGGATCTTTTGGGGTCAGAAGAGAATAAAAATGAAGGAGCATTGGGCTCTATTTATATATTTCAGGAGGGGCAGCCCGATAATTTTCACCGATAACTATCGGACCGACAAATAGAAACGCACGAAATAGGGCACACAGATCACCATTTTTATGGAAACCAAATTTCCCTCGGAAAAAAATCAACTGCCCCTCCTGGTAGGGGCGGGCCGGGGGGGGCAGCGAGAATAACAGTCAGGTGAGGTCGGCGACCGGGGAGGCGCACCCCCGGATAAGGTCGGGCGGCAAAACTGACGCCCATTTTGGGCGACGAGAAGGTCACCCAACCGGGCGACCAAATGGCTGCCCGATTTGGGGCGGTTCTGCTCTTAGCGGGTGATAACTTCTTAAAAAGAAGTTATTTAAGCACATTTTATTTATTTTTATGAATATTATATTTGAGAAAAATAAATTTACATGAGTAAAATAATATCAATTTAATCTAACTTGTAAGTTGGCTAATAACGTCAATTTTCAATGTTTTTATTGTATAAATGTTGAAGAAATTTGACTTGAAGTGGAGATAAGCCAATTCAATTTTCTTGAAAAGTTGTTGCATAGTTAGTCCAATAAGCTGTAATCTGAAGTTCAAATTTTAAATCTGATTTTTGCGTCAATTGTAAATCTGAATTTATGGAGGCTTTGGTTTAGCTTTGGTATGAAATAAAGGAGCAAAATACCATCTTAAAGGGGCTGAAATTCTACAAAAAAATCAATCATATTTCTTTAAAAGGACCATTGAAAATGAGGATTTTTATATTAGGAAAAATATCTTTTGAGATATTCCTCTTGGATCAGAAATTGGAGGGCTGAATAGGGGGATTCGGCCATGATAAAAATGACCATCAAGAAGGAATTTTGACCATCAATAACTTGGAGGAGAGGAGGCTAGAACACCGTGGAGAAGAAGATCATTTTGAGAAGAAATTTTGACGGTTTTTTCTAGAACACTTCGATTTCATTCATTATGTTTTGTATGATTTTTTTAATTGTGTTGTGTGTCTCTATTATCATAAACTAATTTCTCAAATTCTTGTATGATGAGAGTACTATACTTTTTGAGATGATGATTTTCTTTTTAGATTTTTATATGTTTGATAATTTATCTTTATTGAATTTGTGAACTTTATCTTGAAAATTTTGATTCTTCATCTGCTTATTGCGTCTCACAATTCGAGAGATGAGTTACGTAGTAATTTGAGGGAGATTTTAATCATTTTATTATCATGTTTCATAATTCGAGAAATGAATTGCATGAATATTTCACTGAATTTTTTGTATTTTTACTGTGCTTCATAATTCGAGCAATGAGGTGTATAAGTGTATCATAGATTTTATATGACGTAGAAGGAAGAAAGAGATTTCATCTTTTTGCTAGCAACATTAATTTTTGAGCTTTATGATATTTTTTTACTCCGCCTATATTAGACATGACTCAGGGGAATAAAGAAATATACGGATTTTCATAATTCGAGAGATGCAGATTTACAATTTAAAATAATTGCAAGATAAAATAATTAAGCAATTTCATGAACTATCATTTTAATTATTCATCTTAGCAAGCATAAGAAACCAAAATACAAGATTACTTCTTCATATTGATCAAAATAATTTTTGTATCAATTTTCTTCGTATTTTACATTATTTTTCCAATCGCACTAATTAAATTTGCTTGGATTTAAAGAAAACGGTAAGTTAGTATTTGCAAGCATTAAAATAGTCATTTTCTAGTGAGAACGATCTCTACTATTATTTTATTATTTGATCTGACACATGCACTTGCGTAATTTATGTATATCTGGTTCGAACGTATCCGCGGGCCACCGGCGTAACCGGGCGGCAATCTTGTCGCCCGATTTGGGCAGCAGGGAGGCCTCCCTGACCAAGCGACCAAGCGGCTGCCTGATTTGTGGTGGCCCTCCCCTTGGCGGGGCACCAGTGGAACCGGGCGGCAAGATTGCGGCCCAGTTTGGGCTGCAGGGAGGCCGCCCCCAACAAGGCGCGACTAAGGGGCTGCATGATTTGGGGAGGCCCTGCCCTTGACAGGGCACCGGCGGAACCGGGCAGCAGGATTGCCGACTAGTCTAGGCAGCAAGCCCTACCCTCAGCGGGGCGTTGGTGGAACTTAGTGGAAAGACCGCCGCCCGATTAAGGCAGCGGAGAGGCCGCTCCAACCAGGCGACCAAAGGGCCGCTTGATTTGGGTGGCCCCACTCTTGGGGTTGGCTGCAGAAGAGCGGGCCGCCCGTCCTGAGCGCTAGAGAGAGGAGAGGGCGGCCGAAGGGGTTGCCCGTCCCTGGTGGCAAGGAGGTCTCCAGAGGACCGAAGGAGCGGGATGGGTCCGCCCAACTCGGGCAGCCGGAGGATTCGGTGGTTGGGCGGTGCCTCAGGTGGTTACGCCCTGAGCGGTTTGCGGGGGCATTTTGGATAATCGCACCCCATACGTGGGGTGCGCCTAGCACTTTTAAGGGGTCATATCACCTCATATTTAATAATAATTCAAAAAGTAGGCCATATTAATTCTTGACATTTTATATTATTTTATTTTTCCTAATAACCAACTACATAATGATAACTAGCTGAGAAAAAATACTAAAATTATTATCTGTAATTTTATTTGGAAAAGTAAACTATTTTTTTAATATTTTTCCATTTCATTTGAATTTACTATGGTGTAATAGTGTGAATACCTAATATATCTTTTATAATCCCCTCTTTATTTTAAACATGCAACTATTTGGTCATTTCGTATTTCTCGCTTTTTTTCTCACCCAAAGTTTCCTCCTTGTCAAGTCTCTCAAATCATTTGTTATTATGAGACTCATATACATCATCTCCTCATTCTCGTACCTCGAAAATTCTCCTTCCATGTTACGTCACACATCAAATGGCGCCGCCGCACACCGAATATCGTTACACTCAGAATATCGTCGTCGTAGTCACACGCCGGATGTGCCGCACACCGAATGTCACTAGATGCACGTCGAATGCATGCTGAATGTCACCAAGTGCACGTTGAACACCGCAGCCGAATGCCGCAGCCAAACGCTAAATGCAGCCACCACATGCTGAATGTTGCAGCCACAACCGCATTATATATATGAGCAAAGTACTTGTGACACCCCCTATATTGCAAAGGAAAGATATTTGACTTCATATAAGTTTTTAAAGAAATGTTATAACCACAAATTTTTGACCCGTTATCAAAAGAATTTATAGGATGTCAAATATCTCCATCAGTTGTGAAAAATGAAAAATTACAACAGTACTAAAGAAGTAAAATGTGTTTACTCTACAGTATAAGTATACCACAGATATGTTAGAGGGTTTGCTCAAAATATTCTACCATACCCCATCTAAGTATGGAATAGGGTATAAATAGTACTTCCAGCATAAGGTCAAACCCTAGTAAGACACGAACTCGTTAACCTATTCTGAGTCGGTCTAACTCACGAGCGGACATATATATATATAAATATCTAACAATCTCCTCCTATGTCCGTCGTGAACCCAAACTTCAGATAGAGAGTGGTTTGTGCAAAATTCAACCAATCGTGAATCATACACAATCGTGTTCAACACATGTTTCAAACAAAATTAGAATTAAGCACAAATTAGTGTGCACGCATAAGTAAATAGAACTCAGCTGCAACACAGAAGTAGTCTCAGATACAACAAGACACATGCTCTATATGTCTGGCGTCACAAATCAACAAAGAGCTAGAAAGTACAAACAAACAGTGCATAAAAGAAGAGCTAAACAATGCTCTGAACAGAAATAACAAAAGATAAACTAATAACACTCTAAAATTCATCATCCAAAAAATCATCCTGATTTGGATTCCAGTCAACCAGTGTTCCCCCTATCCCAGCAGCCCCTGCAATTTCAACAGAAAATTTTATTTTAAAATTAATTCTATCCTTTGCAAATTTGCAAATATCTAGTTCTATTAAAAGAACTTAGTATTAATTATTTTAATTTGGCTGTGAGGACACGTACATAGAGTATTATAGTTTTACCTCAAAACCTGGTATCTGTTTCAACCGAAACGATTTCAGACTTCTGGACACTGCAGCTATATCTGAGATCCTATAAAGAATGTCACGGTTACTGCTCTTCTAAAGTTAATTGGAACTCATCAAGTTTTGAATGGAACCAATCTCTAGAAGAAGAGACAAGACCAAGTCAGATAGTGTTATCAAGTTTGGAATAACACTCTCCTCCAAGGCAAAAGTCGAATTCAGGTAAAGTTGTTAGCATCGAGTTTAGAATGAAATAACTTAGCAGATCCGAACTCAGCAACCAAGAGCATCAACGGAACACATCATGCTTGCTTTGACAAAGGAAATCAGAATAATCAAAACGTTTGGACAAAGGCTGAACTAAATCGCCTATTACTGAACTAAGGCCGAACTAAATCGCCTTTAGTCTCATTTCTCCCACTATTTTGATTAGTCGGTCTTTGGGCATTCCTTTCGTCAATGGATCAGTCAGGTTATCCTTTGAACGTACATCGATCAAAGTGATAATTCTGTGTTCTTTCAGATAATTCAATAAAACATGTTTCAGTCGTACATGTCTCCTCTTAGTATTATAGAAGACAGTCTTAACGACTTGGACTGTTGTTTGATTATCACAATACAAGCTCAACGAGTTGACTTGTAACTTAAAAAGGGGAATGTCTAAAATTAAGTTCCTGGTCCAGTCTGCCTCTTCATCGGTAGGCTAAGGCAAATAACTCGGCTTTGTTAGACGACAATGCTATACAGGTCTGTCTTTTGGATTTCCAAGAGATAGCAGCTCCACCTAAGGTGAATATATATCCACTAGTAGACTTATTGTTCCCGACTTCTAAACACCAAGACGCATCAGAATGTCATTCTACAGAAGGTGAGAAACCAGTGTAGCATAGAGCATGATCTTTAGTACCTTTCAGGTATCTTAACAGCCTATCTAGGGCTTCCCAATGCTCTTTGCCTGGATTACTGGAAAAACGGCTCAGCATGCTAACCGAAAAAAGCAATATCTGGTCTTATACATCTAGTGACGTACATGAGACTACTAATTATTTTAGAATATTTAGCTTGATCAATGCGGGTCGCTTCATTATGACTCAACTTGATATTATGATCAAACTGCGTCTCTTTCGGCCTACAGTTATCATATCCCTAGGTAGAAAGAAGTTGTTCAATATAATGAGTCTGACTAAGAGCAACTCGACCCTTGTCAACTCTAACCTTCATACCCAGCAAGGTGTCTACAGGACCAAGGTCCTTCATGTCAAAAGCTATTGTCATAGTGAATTTAATATTCTTAACTGCAGCAAGATTAGACTCCAAAATCAACATGTCATCTACATATAAGCATATGATGACTGTCTTATTCGGCAATGAGCGGTGATAAAGGAATTTATCTGAGAGACTGGACAGAAATTTGAGACTCTTTACCACCTGGTCAAACTTCATGTGTCACATCTTAGACGCTTATTTAAGCACATAGATTGATTTATCTAGTTTCCGCACTTTATCTTTTTGATCTTTCTGCACATAACCTTCAGGTTGTGCCATGTAGATCTCTTCATAAAGCTCTTCATTTAAGAAAGTTGTTTTTACCTCCATCTGACGAACTATGAAGTTTTTGATAGTCGCTAAGGCTAGAAGAATCCTAATATTCGATATGTGACACACAGATGAATAAACATCAAAATAGTCTATTCTCCCTTGTTGCTTATAGCCTTTAGCTACTAAACGCGCTTTATACCTGGTTATAGACCCATGATCACTATGTAATTTCTTCTTCAGCACCCACTTGCATCCTAGGATTTTAGTTCCTTTCGGCAAATCAACTAGATGCAAAGTGTTATTTTGTAGCAGCAAGTCCATTTCATCATCGATGTCTTCTGCCCCACATTAATGAATCTCTAGTTCTCATTGCTTCCTGATAGGATAATGGATCGTCCTCAAAGTGCTAGGTGATGAAATTCTCACCAAAATTCTTAACGATTCTATCTCTTGTAGACGCTCTAATAGGAATAGGTTCCACCTCTAGAGATTGGGGAGCAGTGCCAGAGGGGTCAGTTTCAGGTTCTATAGTAGATTCTGCAATCACGTCAGTAAACCCGGAGACGGTTAAGCCATGATCTTTTATAAATTTATGTTCAAAGAAGATAACATCTCTAGACTCTATCAATGTATTAGTGGATAGATTCAGAAACCTGTTAGCTGCACTATCTTCTACACTACCTAGGTAAACATATGTTGTTGTTCTAGGACTCACCTTAAGTCTCTTGAGGTCTTGTAAACGCACATACGCGATACAGCCCCAAGTCTTTAGAGTATCATATATATAGGGATGACCATGACACAACTCATACATGATAGAGATGAGCTTAGAATGAGGCACTCTATTCAGAATGTGATTTGCAGTACGAACTGTTTCTCCCTAAAAGGAATAAGGCATGTCAGCTGTTAGGAACATAGAATTCAACATTTGTGTTAAAGTTTTATTCTTACGCTCGACAACATCATTTGACTGGGGTGAGTAAGGAGTTGTGGTTTCAAGAATTATTCCCTCAGATGCACAAAATTCCTTGAACCCAGTAACAACGTATTATCCTCCTCGATCACTTCTAAATCTCTTAATTTTCAGGTTTAACTGATTTTCCACACGAGTCTTAAAAAATTTAAAAGTCTCAAAAGCCTCATCTTTCGTTCTCAACAAATAGACATGACAATATCTCGAAAAATCGTCTATGAAGGTAATTAGATACTTCTCTCCCTCTCTAGTGATATGACTTCGGAAATCACAGAGGTGTAAATGTATCAATTCCAGAAGTTGTGTGATTTTAGATACCGACTTGAAAGGTATTCTAGTAATTTTGGTTTGCACACACACATCACACTTGTCAAATCGAATAGACGGATCTAAATGAATGTTTTGACTCTTAGCTAGGTCTAGCATTTTCCTATAGTTCACATGTCCCAGTCTGTTATGTAACAACTTATGATCAATAAGATTAGAACTCACTTGGTTAATGTTATCGTTATTTAGGCTAATTCTATACATTCCGCTGATCATATACGCACACTCAAAATAATGTGAATTGAATATTAAGGTCATTCTACCGTTTTGAGTTGTGAAGGACATCTCAGCCTTATCTAATAAACTTATGGAAATCAGATTCTTAGTTATGGAAGGAACAACTTTAACATTATTTAAAATTAAAGTTTTACCTGAAGAGAGGCCAGCTCAGCTGTCCCGACATGAGTGACAGCGGCTATCCTCCATTGCAATCTTCCATTTTTTCCTGGACTGGCACAACCTCAGTCAAAAGACCTCTGTCATTCGTTACATGACAGATAACCTCACTATCCAGCCACCACTCAGAGGATGTACCGCGGTGACTACTCCCGACCATAGCCACGAATGATCTGGATTCCGGGTTGTAGACGCTCTTGTAGGCGTTCTTAGTTATATATAAATATCTAACAAAATACTTTGGACACACTATATACATACATATAAGTGTGTCACACATACAAAATAATCCAACAATCCATGATAAATCAAATTATCAAAATCGAACGAAAGAGATTCAAATTTGGTCCCCGCATCCTGGCGGGAATCTTAAAGGAGAGGACCGGCTTCAACAGCGATGCTCCCCCGCCACCCAGCAGTGGTTCGTCCACACAAACATTTATTAGGAATCCTCCACCGCTCAACTTACCCGGTCCACAGAGATTTTCGGAATGCACCCAAAATAATACTCACGCCAACGCTTCACCTGCTCCACTTCTTCTGCAGGGTCACCTTAATGTGCCGAAATTCGGTGTGTTACCGCCTGATATAGAGAGAGAGAGAGAGTTGTGTCATGACAACGACGTGACAGCTAAGTCGTACAACAAGTTGTGCAAGCACGTGCCTTACGATACCAATCCGAGCATCCTTTTTTTCTTTCATTCACTTATATTCCGACCCGATTAGGTAACCAGCGCTGACGTGGAGATAAGTGGAACCACGAATTTCTTGTGGGGTACGGGCCTACGTCATTTCGGAGAGGATAGTGACGCAATGGTTATTATAGTGGGTCTGATTTATAGGTGGTGCTAGCTGTCTCCCACCGTTGAGATAGAGAGATGCTAGGCGACGTGGGAGTTGAGTGGGACCCTGGGGTGGCGACGCGTTGCCTGGCTTCCTCATGGCCGACATTGTAGTGGGGCCCACAGGTTGCGAGACCGTACCATTTCTCCGTCATCTCTGGATTTTTAGTCCGGCGCCACCTGGACGATAGTGTTCATCATTTTTATTGGTCGCTGATATCCACCGCAGTTTTGGCTAGTAACTCAATTTCTCCTAATTTTTCACGTATTTTGAAAATACGTCTTGATACATGTATTTTAAGAAAAAAGCGCGAAAAATAGGAGAAAATGTGATCCAAAACTGCGGTGCGGATATCAACTTCCTTTTTATTTCAATATTTTTCTTAATGAATGGTAAACCTGTAATTTTACTCTCGGAGAAGCGATTATTATTGAGATGCGATTGGGCGGCCGACCCAACTGTATTTGACTATTTGTTCTACTTTCGATTTACTAAAATTCGAGCAAATTATTAAAAAGGGCCTAAGTTACTTTTTCAAATTACACATAATAATATAATATATAGTCCTAAACTTATTACAGTTATTACTCGGATTTATTAAATTTTCATAATTTCTTAAAACAGAAAAAGGCATTAATTATATTTAAATTAATTTTAACTAGGTAAATTTACGTGTTTTATTATTAGCAAATCACATACATTTATAACAAATCATAGTTATTAGCAAATCATCTATTTTGAAAATGAATAATGTCAAAAAAATTTATTATTGGCAAATCTTTAAAAACATATAAAATTCCATACATTATTGAAGCATTTTTCAAGTATTGTTGATGCATTTTCAAGCATCTTTAAAAGCCATTGTCCAAAAAAAAAACATATTGTTAAAAGTCTTCTCTTTCTTTTTATTGTTCCAAAAATATATTCTCTATAATGCCAAGACAGAAAACTCTTCTTCCCACCCCAAAAGTATATCAAATATGAACTATCATGAAATTTTGTATCAAAATCTGCAATAAATAATAAGTTCAAACTCTGAATCCAAGCAAAAAAAATCACAACAAACTAGTAAAGGGGAAGTTTAAACAAGCGGGCATATTAACCAATGTGAGAATAAAAGATCACTGAAGGATAATCGTGTTGATTCACTGGTTCACATTTGAAGTTTAGGGCAAAGGACGATCGTAAAAATACAATGTGTGATGTTTGCTTAAATGACTAATGATGGTACCTTAAATGACTAATTCTCATTTGAGTCTGACGGCATGGTCTGAGGTAGCCGGCGTCTTGAATGGAGTCAAAAAATAGAGGCGTCATCGTCGATGGGAGGCGGCGTCGCAAGCAGGTGAGGAAATCCCTAAATTGCAGGGATCTACAGGAGACTAACTCACATTTGAAGGGTTGGTTTGCTAAGAGAGACTTTTTTGAATTGAAAAAAAAAGCTTAAAATTATTGAACCTGATCTTTTGGATTTGCTAATAGCAAAACTAAGTTTGCTATTAACAATGTCCTTAATTTATTTCAAAAATATGCTCATATCTCATCAGTTTTTTGTAAGTTTATAGATGGTGTCATTAGCAAAATCACTTTGGACGCTAGCAAATCATTAGCAAACCCTAAAATTCTAAAATGATTATTTTGAATCCAAAATTGTTTTTAGCAAACCACCGAAATTTTAAAAAAAATCTTGATCAAGGTCGGCGGCAGCAACTCCGACCACTCTTGCTGGCACGCCTCTTATAAAATCGACTTGTCCGGGAACAAACTTGTAGGAGATCTTCCGTCAAAAATTACAAGATTATAAGCACAGGTGACAAATCAGTTGGAAAGACTTAAATCTGTCCGCCAAGAATCTCATCAGCACCATCCATTCCTCGCTGAACATTATACACTTTGTGGCTTCATTCGCCACGAGTTACAATAATCCAGAGGGCTCAATTCCATCAGGAGGACAGTTTGATTCATTCCCCAACTCTAGTTATGAAGGAAACCCCAATCTATTTGAAAAACTTTTTTCTTGCACAAGTGTTTCATGTAAAAATATTTGGGAAACTGAGAAAGGTCGCAGTAACACTCAACCGCACCAAACACAATAAATCAAAAGCAGTAGAAGAACAAAAACCACTATAATTAATAAACTTCTTTACAGCGCAAAACATATATTGCGAGACATGATTTCACGATGCACCCGATGGAAGCAAAAAATTAAAAGCAAGTGTAAAATTGGTGGACTGAATCCAGTAACCGCCCAAGCTGTCTATCTGCCAAAGCTGTCCGTTGAAACCGCCAAGTCACTACAAACAGCTCAGGCTGCTGAAAACGCCAAACTGTCAGACCGCTTCTTTAGCCGCGCGGACTGTCTGCTTATTGAACGCTGAGAACAACCCTATCCGCCACTTCTTAGTTGCTTGACCGCATGATCGCTTGGCTGCTGAAGCTAACCGCGAAGAGGTGTTGATGAACTGGGAGATAACCTACCCGCTGAGATCAGGCAAACTATTTTATTGAATTATCTGCAACCCCGCGGAAGAAAACTCTAGTCACACAAGCCGCGACCTGCTGTATACCACAAACTATTATCCGTAATTATTCCACACTGAGCCTCCAACTAGTTACCTAGTTACTCGATGCTAGCCGCACAGCCTGCACTGCACGAGTCAATATTTGCTTAGTCGCACGGTTAACAAGTCTAACCGCAAGTTCAAAACGCAAGCTGAATTCTTACTGTTCTCGTTGTATACGACGAGTCGGGGACCCCTATTTATAAGTGATCAGGGGAGTGCACTCACCTCCCATAAGCGATAGGGTAACCGCCCATCAAACTGCGGCTAGCAGCAACAAACCACACACTAGTGCGGAAACCAGCACCAGACCGCAAAGTCAGGTCGCAATCAGACAACCTGGCGACAAGTCGCGCAACCCATGCGCTTTCCGCCAACTAGGCAACACCAGGAACTTGGCACAACACCGTGACCAAGTTCACAATCCCAGCGAACTCTGGCTATAGACGCGCGGGCAGACCACAACGAGCTCTGCAGTTAACTTTCACAAACCGCGCTAGTCGCGCGGCTTCCACACGAACTAGAGAACTTGTCAACTCAGCGGTCTCAGCGGTCTTCCAATCCAGACCGAATAAGACGCGGTTAACTCAGCTCTAACCGACCGGTTACCTCCAGGGTGCTTGCTGAGATAGACCACGGGAAAGAAACAATAACCAGAAATCGGCTATCAGCCAACACCCAAGTGTGCTAACCGCCGGCTGCGGGTACTGCGGTCTGATAATGCTGCGATCTACAATAAAGCAAGTGAGTCATTACATAAAAAGTATGACAATATTTATTGATCTCTATGTGCAGACCACTTTTTAAATTTCGTGTCAAAGAACATTACAAACTTGAGTCATGTGAGTGAAATTACAAAAAATGTTTCAAAGGTTACCATATTTACTTACCACAATATCTTTCTCTTATCTTGGTTGAGGAAACGAGAAGGGTGGAGAGAAATTATTCATCCATGAGCGATATGATTTGTAACTGCATTTATTATTTTGAAGAATATGTATGAGCGCAAATATGATTTGCAAGCTTTAGTAACTATCATATATTACATTGACTCAAAACTTGTGAAATCAAGTAAATGAAAGGACTATATATTTAGAATGTATGTTTAAAACATGTGTTTTGGTGAAGCCGGAAAAATTCTCTACTCAAAAATTTGAATCAAGACAGCCTAATGTTACCGATTCTGCGGTCTGATCCCACAATTCAAATTGCTATCGTGGGAGAGAGAACACTATCTATAAGCACACCTCAAGTGCTACAGCAGAGAGGTCTCACTACGTATCCAAAAATTTAGGAGAAACTTCCCCTCCGCAACCAAAAAGTTGGGCGAGGTACTAGGCAGATATGGACTTGGCGAGTATCCATTTGGGGGGACCTCAAGCTCTTCCAAAAGTATCATTTCTACTACCCCTTGGGTTCTATTTATAGATAAATATTTGGGGGGGGGGGGGTATAGGCGAGTATCAAGCCTCTGCTAGCGAGTTCCAAGAGTCCACTCGCCCAAGCTCGTCTCTGCTCGCCCAAGCTCGCCTATGCTCGCCCAATGGTCTGTGAATAGCCGTTTTCTTGGGTACTTCTGATCTCGACGAATTATGGGTTATACATGTTTGGTATTGACAAAGATTGCATGTCCACTAAATAGATTATTACAGATTTTTTTATTCTGATGAGAGAAGCTGTCACTTGGATATGTTTATGATGGAATGTATCGAACACAAAAATATTTAAAAGTATATTAAAAAATGTACGTCAATTAGAGATTGTTTTAGTCATATATAATTATTATCAAAAATAGATGAGATCACCAACTTCATCAAAAACTTCATTCCACAACATAATTTTTGAACTCTTCTTTCCAATATAACCAGGCTCATAAGCCTGAAGTTATGTAAGCCTTAGTTGAACTTATTGAAAATAAAAATTTTTGCAGTAAAGATTTAGTTGCGTTGAAGAAAATTAAGATATATTGTGGCCAACTAGAAAGCTTTGGAAAGCCTTTTACAATAAAAGCACGTGTTCAAGAAAAAATGTAACCTCCTGAGTACAAATACAAATTTAATCTACCCGCCACATTAAATTTTAAGGCTTACTTTTTTCATTTCTAAGATGAGGGATGTAGAATATTTAGTTCCTAGTGCCCCACATCTGTAAAAATGGGCTATTCACATTCTTAGTCGTACTTTTTTGTCATATAATTGTGAAAAAAATTGGAGTATTTTTGAGCAAATTCATACAACTTGATTAAATCATTTAGAGCATCAAAGACACAATGATTTGATGTATGTTCCCTACAATCATAATATTTTGATATATACTTAACTTAAACAAGTTCAATTTTATTGTACTTTCTAATTTTCTTATATATTAAGGACTTAATTTATGCATTTTGGATCATTGATAGGTAGGTGTGGAAAAAAAAACCGGGCCTGACGGGCTGGCCCGAGCCCGGCCCGGTCAAAGCCCGGTCAAGCCCGGCCCGGTTCAGGCCCGAACCGGGCCGAGCCCTTACCCGGGGCCCTGAAAGGGCCCCGGTTTCAAGCTATTACCCGGCCCGGTACCCGACCCGGTCCGGGCCGGGTAAAGCCCAAAAATCGGGCTAGCCCGAGACCGGGCCGGCCATAGCCCGATCCGGTCTCGGGCTAGGCCCGATTGAGCCTAACGGCTCATTTTAAGAGCCGTTAGGCTCTTCATGGCAGCATGGCTGCCACGTGGCAGCCATGCTGCCATGAGAGCAGCCAACGGCTCTCAAAATGAGAGTCGTTGGCTGCTATTATTATTATATTATTATTAATATTAATTAATTAATATATTATAATATTATATTATTATATAATTATAATATTATAATATTATATATTATTTTATTATTTTAATATTTTTTAATATTATTTAAATTAAAAAAATAAAAAATAAAAAATAAAAAAAATCCTATAAATACCCCCCCTTCTCTTTTTTCTCACACTCTCTCTCTCTCTCACTCTCTCTCTCTCTCTCTCTCTCTCTTAGCTCTCCCAATGACGTCGTCTTCCCAAAATACGGTTGCGGTAGTGGAGCACAATCGTAGAGCGAGTATTTGGGAGC
Organism: Platanthera zijinensis; assembly: GCA_039513925.1. Taxonomy (NCBI): domain Eukaryota; kingdom Viridiplantae; phylum Streptophyta; class Magnoliopsida; order Asparagales; family Orchidaceae; genus Platanthera; species Platanthera zijinensis. Next base: position 19,265,297 of record CM077078.1, read on the forward strand.
ATTTCGAGATGGTCCTAGTCGGGACCGAAAGGAGAGCGCGCTGCAAGTTGTGCTCGAAGCTGCTATCCATCACCGGCAACTCGACGCTTGTTAGACACCAGAAGTCTTGCGTGTCGAAACAAGCTCCTCCCGAGTCAAGTCAAGCCCAAATTTCTGGAGCAGGACAGATTTGGACGTACGATCAAATGCGACAGCGAGAGCTGCAGGCGCAGTTCGTCATCAAACGCGGGCTGCCATTCAGCGTCTTCGACAATGACGACGCGACGGAGTACATACATGGGGGGCTTCAACCCAAATACCAAAAGGTTAGTAGAATTACTTTAAGGCGTGACGCGCATAAATTTTATTTAGCAGTAAAAGAAGAATTAATTAACTATTTTGAAAATTTCGAAGGACGTGTTAGTCTAACGAGCGACGTTTGGACGAGTAATTTAAATTTAGGATTATCTTATCTTTGCATCACTTGTCATTGGATTGATCCCATTTCGTGGGAGCAAAATAAACGCGTAATATGTTTTACAGGTTTTGAATACCCGCACACGGCTGTAGCTTTATATAAAGTTATTATGAAATGTGCGCGGGAATTTAAAATTAATGATAAAATACTTAGTATTTCTCTTGATAACGCCGCCAATAATGGCGCCGCAATTGAATTGTTAAAACGGGATTTAAAACCATTTCTCAACGGCGCGTTTTTTCATACTAGATGTGTTTGTCACATCCTAAATTTAGTTGTACAGGATAGTTTAAAGGGAATGGAAGAATATATTAATAAAATTCGAAATATGTTAAAAACTATTTATTGTACTAAACAACGAGCTCAAGATTTTAGAAAATTTTGTAAAGCACAAGGTCAGAGATATTTGAAACCCGAATTTGATATGCCGGTTAGATGGAACTCAACCTATAAAATGTTAAAAAGAGCCGTTCTACAAAAAGAAATTCTAATGGAATATTATAATTTGCTTAATATTGAACACAATTTAGGTGAAAATGATTGGGATATTATAGAACATTATCTAGATTTACTAAAGTGTTTTTATAGGGCCACTGTTTCTTTATCTGGAGTGTATTATCCAACGAGCGCATTAGTAATTGAACATTTCGTACATATCACACAAAAATTTAGTTATTATAGACAACACGAAGGTTGGGCTCCTTTAATTAAAATAATGGAAGAAAATTTTATAAAATATTATAGAGCTATACCGCCTATGTTTTCGTGCGCCGCCGCTTTAAATCCGCTACTTAACGTAGAAGGCGTAGAAAATTTGATCGATGAAATCAATACTAATCTAACCTTAAATATAAATTATGATGATGATTACCCCGTTAGTACTACAAATTTTACTACTTTTTTTACACAAAGTTATAATTATTACAATAACTTATACGGGTCACGTCGTCACGACCCCGCGAAGAAATAACACAACCCAAAACAAAGGATAGTCTTAAAAATAAAATTTTAGATTTAGCTTCTAGGAAAAAATCGCGCACATCTGGTAGTTTAGATGAATTAGGATTATATACAAAAACACAATTTAGCGATTTTATGAGTTCGGACGAGATCGAAAACTTCGATCTCTTAAATTGGTGGAAAGGTAAAGCTAATACCTATCCTGTTTTGGCTTATATGGCCCGTGATTTACTAACTATCCAAGCTAGTACAGTAGCTTCGGAGTCCGCTTTTTCTCTTAGTGGCAGGGTTTTGAACGAGCGAAGGAGCCGACTTAACGAAGAATCGCTGGAGATTTGCATATGCTACAAGAACTACTTGGATGCTATGAAGAGGAAGCAGCACATAACAGCATTGGAGGATAGCTCGGAGGAGATAGAAGACGAAATTGACGCAATGAATCTACAAGATGATTAAATCGGGCAATCTTAAATTCTTAATGTAAATTTTTTTGATATATGTAAATTTTTTTAATTAAATTTTATAAGAATCATAAGTTTGTATTTTGTATTTTGTGCAATTGTATGACTTAGATTTTGTATTGTAATATTAATAAAATTTTTTGATTATATTTTTTGTGCAATTGTATGACTACTTGAAATCTTGGATGCTATTAAAATTAAGTATTATTTTTTCATTTTTTGGATATATAAATATTAAATATAAATATATAATAATAATTAATAATTAATAATATAATATATAAATAATAAATATATATTTAATAAATTTTTAATTAATAATAATAAACTAATAAATATATATTATAATATATTATAACTATTTATAATAATATAAATTATAATATAACTATTTAGTTATAATTAATAAATATATATTATAAATTTATAGTAATATATAAAATTAATAATTAATAAATATATATTATAACTAATCTAACCTTAATATAATTTATAATTATTAATTTTATTTATATATAAATTATAATTATACTAAAATAATTAAAAAAAAAAAAAATCGGGCCGGCCCGGTTCGGGCCCGAGACCGGCCCGGTCCTGCCCGGCCCGGCCTGAAGGGCCGGAGCAGGCATCATATTTTAGCTGCCTGCCCGGCCCGGACCGGCCCGATTGCAGGGGAGGACCGGGCCGGCCCGGCCCGATATATGAAAAAGCCCGATCAGGCCCGGTCCGGGCCGGCCCGATCGGGCTTTTTGTTCAGGCCTATTGATAGGTATAATTTAAGAAAAAAATGTTTTTTTTAATTATATTAATATTGATTCAATGACTTTGTGGATAGTCGGGAAAGAGCTGACTCCAAAACTTAACTACAATAACTTGGAAAATGAAATTAATGAGAAATATGCAATACCAATTAGTAGTGAGGCTCAACCAAGTGGCCAACAAAATGAACATATATGATAGGTTTGTGTATATGCAAAACAAATTTGCATTAATATTTTTGATTTTATGTATCTGATGTAATTGATTTATTTCAAAATTGTTTTGTAGATGATGAATATCCTTAGAATACTCTTGAATATATGGACGAAGCTTTTGTAGGAGAATCATTTCATTTTAATGATCTAATAATTTTATTAATGAATTATGAAATACTTTATTATTGATGGGGTTCATCTAAAATTAATCCAAGTCAAAATTACATTTATAACCTGTGACCTAGGTCGGCTCAGAAACGGCTCACCTCGGCCGTGGGAGGTTTCGCCCAAACCAAATTGACGAGTCCCATCACAGCTCATGTGCTCAAGCCTTTGGAACACACGGTCGTGTGCCGCCTTGTGCGCATGACTGCGCTCTCCCGTATACGCCTTGGCGCACGTGCTGTGGAGAGCGCCCTTGCACGCGGTCGCGGCCATCGCCGCAGTCTTCTCCCTGGCGAGCCTACCCGGACCGCCCGAGTTGCACGGGCCGCACGGGGGTCGTGGTCATCCTTTTCTGAAATTGATGATCCAGAAGACCGTAATTGTGCTCTCCTGTTCGCCCGTTTAATTACCAAGAGGGCACAATTACCGGTGTGGCTCCCCTAAAAGATATGCAAGGCGCCCAAGTCTTCATTTGTAGGGACTGAAAAACGGAAAGGAGCCAATGCTTTGTGGTTTTCCAGTGAAAACGTCCTCCCCAACTCTTATCCTCCTCCTCAACATTCATCTCTTGCTCAGCCCATACTTCCTGCGTGCTAGTTCTACTTAAGTGACTGCTCCTCAACATCATGATTTTCCTAAGAGCAACTCCAATGGAAGCCTCTATATTTAGAGGCTTCCATTGTACCATGTTCTCCAAATATGGAGAACATGGTGGGAGCAACTCCAACCATGTTCTCCATATTTAGAGAACATGGTATTATTTTATATATATATTATTATTTAATATATGTTTATATATTTTTTATGTATATGTATATTTATATATAAGTATATATATATATATATAATATTTATAGTATATGTATATAACTAAATATATTCAATAAAATAATAGTTTAATAATACTATAATAAATATTAATTAGAAAAAATCCAATGTTAGCCTCTTTAAACAAAAAAAATTGACGAAACATGACCAAATAAGCATTAAATAATTAAAACGTTACAGTTACATTATAAAAATAAAATAAGCATTACATATTTCAAAATTAAAATATTACATTTAGAATTTAAACTAAAAATCTGGGAGGTCATCACTGGGTTCGCTACGACTTCCGCGCGCGCTATCCCCCTGTTGTTCTCCTCCATATGTTGGTATGTTGTAGTCGCTTCCTCCATACTGGTTTCCTCCCTGCTGGTCTCCTCCGAACTGATGCCTTTCAAATTGGCTTCTACCGTACTGGTTTTCTCGGTATTGACTTTCTCGGTACTGATTTCCTCCAAATGGAGGTCCTCCAAATTGAGGCCCTCCAAATTGAGGTTCTCCATGTCGGTCTCTTTTATACTGGCTTCCTCCGTACTGACTTCCTTCATGTTGACTTCCTCCAAATGGAGGTCCTCCAAATTGAGGCCCTCCATATCGAGGTCCTCCATGTCGATCTCCTTCATACTGGCTTCCTCCAAGTTGACCTCCTACAAATTGAGGTGCTCCATATTGGCTTCCTCCATATTGGCTTCCACCGTAACCACTACCTCCGTATACACTACCTCCATATTCAGTTCCTTCGAGTGTTGAAGATCCTCCAAATAATGGTTTTATAATATTTCTATTCATAATTTCTTGTTTTTTTTGTCGAAAATACTGTCGTTCTGGAGTTCCTTTGATGCTATCCAAATCTATCATCATGATATCGTGATCTTGTTTAGCGCTCTGAAGATCTTGTTTTCTTTTTTTGATTTTCTACTTTTATTCTCATGAGCTCTTGGATAGCAGACATATCGTTTGCTCGTTGTTCTTGCCCTCTCTGTAAAACATCTAAGATTTCTTCGTTTTTTTTAGTATGAACCTCAATATCATAACCCTTACCACTCAATTGTCTCCTCCTCTCCTTTTCTTGCTTTCTCTCAGTTGGTCGATTATTGGAAGTTGAGATTGGAGATTCTTCATCCCCAGTACTACCAGGATTCATGTCATTGTTATCTGCATTTAAGTCTATTCCTCTCCGTTGACTGGGAGAGTTAGAACTTAATGTTTGTGACATGTCAATATTTTGAGAGTTGATACCTTTTGTAGACCCTGGCATATCCGTCCACTTCTCTGTGTTTTTTAAAATATTCCAAACATGCTCGAACATGAAGCCTTTTTTCTCTTTTGAATCGGAGGCATATAACATCTTGACTTCATTGAGCTACAAAAAAAAATTTTAATCACACATTATTTATGAAAATCAGAGATCTAAATTCTAAAAAATACTTACAATATCAAGTTCAGATGCACCGCTGGGGTTTCGTTGCTCTATCTGTCGAATATATCCTCGGAATTTGCTTGTTTTACTTGTCAAAAGGGACCAATGACAAGAAAGAGATTTTGGGGTTCTCTGTCCTACGCAAGTTTGAGGTCTTGTATTGTGAAAAATGGTTGAAATTCTTTCCCACAGTTTGTGCTCTTTTTGATTACTCCCCATAACTTGGTCTTCCGAGACCTCAAGCCAACATAACATAATGCTTGATCTTCTTTTGGGGATAATGCTAGCCCACGGTTAGTAGACATGACGACAAGTAAAGAAAGAAGAGAGTGCTTGATTTTGGAGATAGAGTGATGAAAACTTAGAGAGAGTGCTGGAATGGGTACTTATAGAGAGTGATGGAATGAGTACTTAGTAAAAGAGAGGCTTGAGTGGAGAGGGAATCAGATGCTTGGGAGAATGCATCCAATACTGGGAAAAAACAAGGCTCTGAATTTAATGTTGACAGGATTGATGAGACACAAGAGAGGCTTGAGTAGTGGAGAGGGAATCAGATGCTTGGGAGAAGACATCCATTGCTGGTAAAAAATAAGGCTCCGGATTTGATGTTGACAGGATTGATGAGACACAAGAGAGGCTTGAGTGGAGAGGGAATCCAATGCTTGGGAGAAGGCATCCAATGCTGGTAAAAAACAAGGCTCCGGATTTGATGTTGACAGGATTGATGAGACATAAGAGAGGCTTGAGTGGAGAGGGAATCCAATGCTTGGGAGAAGGCATCCAATGCTGGGAATCCAATGTTGGCGATCTATATAAACGCCACTTTAAGATAAGCAATGATACTTTCAAAATAATACTTTCCTCCTTAAAAAAATGAACTATGGAGAAGGGTCATCCCATTTGCGATCTTCATCATCTTCAGATGATGATGAATATGATCAAACACTTCTCAAGTGGGAAGAAGACCTTGATGAATGGAAGAATGAAGATGAAGTTTTAGCTCGCATGTATGCCTCCAACAATGCTATAATAGCAGCTCAGCTTCAAGAAGATGCATGTCCCCGACGCAGAGTTTAATACCTGGCCATGTGGTAATCAATCGGGGGAGGATTGAAGACAACACTCGACTTTGGAATGATTACTTCTCTGAGCACCCCACATATGGGGAAACTTTCTTTCGACGAAGATTTCGCATGCGAAAGAATCTTTTCCTTCGCATTGTCACTGCAGTGCAGGAGCACGACAATTTCTTTGTTCAAAAGAAAGATGGTGTTGGTAAGCTTGGACTATCAACAATACAAAAAATTACAGCCGCATTTCGTATGTTAGCGTACGGAACATCAGCTGATAATTGCGATGAATACATTCGAATTGGCGAGTCAACTGTGATTCAATGCTTGAAAAGATTTTGCAGGGCAATTGTACAATTATACAAAGATGAATATTTTAGATATCCCAATGCAAATGATGTAACAAGATTTCTACAAAAAGGTGAAGAACGAGGTTTTTCAGGGATGTTGGGAAGCCTAGATTGTATGCATTGGCAATGGAAGAATTGCCTAACAGTATGGGAACACCAATATTCAGGACGTCATGGTGGACCTACAATCATTCTCGAGGAAGTAGCATCATATGACCTGTGGATATGACATGCATTTTTTGGCTTACCTGGCTCTAACAATGACATTAATGTCTTGTAGTCATCCAATTTATTTGCAAACTTAACACAAGGTATTACGCCTCCTACCAATTATACAATATTGGGTAAAAATTATGGTGTTGGTTATTATTTAGCCGACGGTATCTATCCAAAATGGTCAACACTAGTTCATACAATTTCTCACACACAAGATAAAAAAAACAACACTTCGTAATGATGCAAGAGGCATGCCGAAAAGATGTAGAACGAGCATTTGAAGTTCTTCAATCACGCTTTGCAATTATTAAGGGGTCATGTTGTTTTTGGGATAAACATGTGTTACACGATATCATGACTGCTTGCATTATAATGCACAATATGATTATCGAAGACGAGCGAGATGAAAATGAAGATGTTATTATTTCTCCACCGCCGCCAACTCAGAATGTTGAAGAGATTGACACAAGTGAAGTCGAAATATTTCGATAGTTCCTACATCAGCATAAAAAAAATCAGAGACAAAGAGGCACATTTCGCACTTCGAGATGCACTGATTGAACATTTGTGGGCACGACATGGTAATGAAACAATGTAATTTGAATGTATTTGGATTTATGTATTTGAATGTAATTTGAAAAATTGTATGCATTTTCATTTGAATGTATTTGGATTTATGTGCAATTTTATTTAGTAAATCGTGTTCTCTTCCTCTTTGTATGATCAATAATAATTATAAAGTATGCAATATTAGTCTCGTTTTGTAGGTCCTGAAAAAACAAATTTATTGGTATATTATATGTCAAGATTGGAAAAATATTTTAGCGGATATGCAACTTATTGTGTAATACATTTTATTCTTTAATATAATAAATAATTAATTAAAATAAAAAAAATACAAAAATAATACAAAAAGCAAATTTAGAGGACCGGCATTTCCTCTCCCCTCCTCTAAATTTAGAGGAGGAGGGAGCGGAAATGCCGCCTCCTCCAAATTTGCAACCTCCAATGCCGAATCATTGGAGGGCATCGGCCTGCATTTCTGGAGAAATGCAGGTCGGTTGGAGCTTCTCTAAGACCGGATCCTCCAAAAGAATTGTAAAGGAGTGGTGGTATGTCACCCTCCTAAAATTCTAACCGATGTATACAACTACACCTAGTGGATTCTCAGAAATGGGCCCAACCCCGTGATTTTTTCCTTTTCGAGTTTTCCACGTAAAAATCTCGCCGCTTGTCGTTGGTTCTTGTTGCAGATCGCTCGAGCCTCTGGTATATCAGACTAAATTGAATCGTCTTAGCCCGAGAGTGATCGAGTGCGCTAGTCACAGAAAGAGAGAAAGCTGACAAGACAATATTTTAACGTGGAAAACCCCGAAAAGGGCTGAAAACTACGTGGTCAGAGCTGTGCCGACTAAACTTCCGCTAGTTACTGTTTTTTTTTATAGAGCTTCTTTGAAAAACTCGAGAGCGACAGACCGCCTCTTGTTACAAGTTGGGGAAGAGAGAGAGAGAGAGAGATGGGCTCGGAGGATGACATGCCACCTGTCATGCAGCTATGAGCTTCTTCTGGTGCTGCGAGGGATGAACTCGTTGTGCTTTGAAGTCTTCCGTTGAAGCTCAGAAGCAGGAGCGGCCTGCTTGCTCGTCCTGGCTCTTGCATATTTGAAACTTGTGCGGTGTCTAATGATTCAATGACGACATATGATTGGTTAGACTCGTTGCCTAATGATTCAATCACGACATATGAGCAGTCGGTAGAAAAATTCTTAAATAAATATTTCCCATCATCTAAGACTACAAAACTGATTAGGGACATAACCACGTTTACACAAAATAACAGGGAAACTCTTTACGACGCTTGGGAGCGTTTTAATGAGTTACTAAGGAAATGTCCACATCATGGGTTAGCCCAACATCAACAAGTATCTACTTTTTATAATAGGCTATAGACGACAACTATGATTTTAGTTGACGGAGCTGCATGAGGTTCTTTGATGAAGAAATATCCCGAGGATGCATATTCTATATTAAAAGATCTAACCTCAAATAACTACCAAGCGTATGAAAGACAAGGGAATAGAAACCCAGTGGGAATCCATCAAGTGGACCAATTCACATCTTTGGCCGCCCAAATGGCCTCACAATTTAACCTGATTAACAAAAGATTAGATTCACTATCAGCCACTACATTTAATGCTCCACTTACGGTTGAACAATTAAATCAAATTACTTAAGAAGCAAATTATGTGGGTGGGCCACAAAGGCAAATCCCACCAGGATTTGCAAATCATTACAATCCCGAGTGGCGAAATCATCTGAATTTCTCGTGGAAGACTAATCAAGGGATGAACCAATCAGGGGGATTTAACCAAAATCTGAACCCACCTCCAAATAATATTTCACATCAACAAGTAAATCTGAATGACAGATGAATTCATCTTAGGGTTGTTTCAAAAACACAATTCTAAAATGGTAGGAATCGAATCTTCTTAAGGTCTTTAGAGACAACTTTAGGCCAACTAGCAAACTCAATAAACCAAACACCAATGAGATCTCTACCTTCTGACACCACACCTAACCCTATTAAAGATGACCACAATGGCCATTGTAAGGCTATAGCTTTAAGGAGTGAAGTAGAGATAGCAAGCGGGGATGGGTTGTTGGAGAAAGCAAGAGCGGAAGAGAAGAACGAGAGGGATAATAAGCCAAGAGATTTAGAAAAGGAAAGTCCTAGTGAGAGTAAGGAACAAGAGGTAAATCAAACCGATAATCCAATTAACAAAAAGAAAGACATCATCTACCCTCCACCATCTTTTCCATCTAGGCTCGTTAAGAATAAGCTTGATATGCAATTCAAAAAATTTATGGACATATTTAAGAAGTTAACTATAAATATCCCATTTGTTGAGGCACTTGAGCAAATGCCTAGCTATGCCAAATTTATGAAGGACATCTTGTCTAAGAAGAAAAGATTTGTCGATAAGGAGATAGTGACACTAAATGAAGAGTGCAACGCGATTCTACAAAATAAGTTACCTCAAAAACTGAAGGACCCTGGAAGTTTTACAATTCCATGTTCGATAGGAATGAAATTTTCCGGAAGAGCGTTGTGCGACTTGGGGGCCAGCATCAACTTGATGTCGTTATCTATTTACACCAAATTAGGCATTGGGGAGATCACACCAACATCTCTTATGATCCAATTGGCTAATAGATCTTTAGTATTTCCTAAGGGAGTGGTTGATGACGTACTGGTTAAGGTAAAAAAATTTATATTTTCAGCTGACTTTGTTGTGTTAGACATGGACGAAGATAAGGAGGTACCAATTATTTTAGGACGACCCTTCTTAGCCACAGGACGCACCCTCATAGATATCCAAAAAAGTGAATTAACAATGATGGTCAATGACGAGGAAGTAAAGTTTAATGTCCTTAAGGCAATGAAATTTTTTGATGATAAAGAGGAGTGTTATTCGATGGAAGAAGTGGTTGTGCCCCCAAGGTTGATACATGAGGGCGATGATCTAGAATATGAGTTGCTGAGTATTCTAACTAATGAAGAAAGAGAGGACGACTTATAAATGGAAGAGGTGGTCAAAACATTAGACTCATATGGCAAGTTACCAATCGATAGGAACTTTGAAGTTATAAGTAGGACCAACGACCCTACAGTAATGAAACCATCAATTCTTGAACCACCAACATTAGAGTTAAGACCCCTACTCGTACATTTGAAATATGTTTTCCTTGGGGAAGATAACATCTTACCAGCTATCATTGATGCACCATTGAAAAGGGAGAATGAACTAAAACTACTGGAAGTCTTGAGAGAGTTTAAGGGTGTCATTGATTGGACTCTAGCCGATATCAAGGGAATCAACCCGTCCATTTGCATGCATAAAATATTATTAGAAGAGGGGGAAAAAGGATTCATAGAACGTCAACGCAGGCTTTGTCCTCTAATGAAAGAAGTGGTAATGAAAGAAATAATAAAGTGGCTCGACGCGGGCATCATCTACCCCATCTCAGATAGCAAGTGGGTGAGCCCAGTGCAGTGTGTACCGAAGAAGGGTGGAATGACTATTGTTCAAAATGATAATAACGAAATCATACCTACTAGGGCCGTCACAGGTTGGAGAATATGTATGGACTATATGCGATTGAACAAAATGACTAGGAAAGATCATTTTCCACTTCCATTCCTTGACCAAGTCCTAGATAGGTTGGCGGGTAGTGAGTACTTTTTTTTCTAGATGGATATTCGGGGTACAATCAGATTATGGTTGCACCCGAAGATCAAGAAAAAATGACCTTTACATGCCCATTTGGAACTTTTGCATTCCGGAGAATGCCTTTCAGGTTATGTAATGCACCCGCCACATTCCAACGTTGTATTATCGCTCTCCTTACTGAGTTAATGGAAGAGGGGATTGAAATTTTCATGGACGATTTTTCTGTGTTTGGTCGATCATTTAATGCTTGTTTGAGAGTATTAAGTAAGGTTTTGAGAACGTGCGTTGAAACCAATTTAGTGTTGAACTGAGAGAAGTGCCATTTTATGGTACGAGAAGGAATTGTCCTAGGACACAAAGTGTCTAGTAAGGGGTTGGAAGTTGACCGAGCGATGGTGGAGGTTATAGAAAAACTCGCTCCACCGACGAATGTCAAGGGCATTCGTAGTTTCTTAGGGCATGCAGGGTTTTACCGACGGTTCATAAGAGACTTTTCAAAAATAACTAAGCCGTTATGTAATTTGCTTGAAAAAGACTCCGTCATTGTTTTCGATGATAAGTGTTTAGAGGCTTTTGAAACATTAAAAAAAGCTTAGTTTCTGCACCTATTGTTAGAGCGCCAGATTGTTCATCATCCTTTATTCTCATGTAATTTATTAGGACAAATCCACGATAAGATCTTTCATATAATTTATTATGCCAGTAAGACCCTTATAAATGCTCAAATAAATTACACTACCACAGAGAAGGAACTCCTTGCGGTGGTTTATGCATTTGAGAAGTTTCAAGCATATTTGATACATTATAAGGTTATAGTTTACACGGACCACGCCGCGATACGATACTTAGTGGACAAAAAGGATGCAAAGCCTAGACTCATTAGGTGGGTTCTCCTTCTTCAAGAGTTTAACTTTGAGATCAAGGACCGGAAAGGAGCAGAAAACCTGGTAGCTGACCATTTATCACGACTAGAGCAAGTGTGTGAAAGGGATAGTCACGTAGAGATCAGCAAAAATTTTCCTAATGAGCATATACTAGCAATCACAAAAGGTAACACTCCGTGGTATGCAGATTTTGTTAACTACATCATTAGTAGAGTGCTCCCTCCTGATTTAATTACCAACAAAGAAAACGATTTCTTCATCAGGTGAAATTCTACCTATGGGATGTACCATACTTATTCAAAATCTGTGTTGATCAAGTTATTCAAAGGTGTGTACCTGAAGTTAAAGTCCAAAGTATTTTGGAAAAAATATCACGCTTCTCCATACGGAGGCCATTTTCAGGGAGATTGTACTGCTATGAAGGTTTTAGAAGAAGAATTTTATTGGCCGACACTATTTAAGGATGCTCATACCTTTGTAAAACACTGTGACCGATGTCAAAGGGTGGGAAATATTCATCGTGGTGCAAGTATGTGTATGACTAATATCCTAGAAGTCGAAGTATTTGACGTGTGAGGGATTAATTTCATGGGTCCTTTCGTAAATTCAAACAGAAATTTGTATATTTTGCTAGCGGTAGATTATGTCTCGAAATGGGTAGAGGCGATAGCCACATAAAAAAATGATGTCAAGGTTGTACTAAAATTTCTCAAGTCCAACATTTTCACTAGGTTTGGTACACCTAGGGCTATAATTAGTGATGGAGGGGCGCACTTTTGCATTTTACAATTTAAATCACTTTTGAAGAAATATGGAGTAACTCATAAAGGTGCCCTCGCCTACCACCCACAAACCAATGGCCTGACGGAAGTTTCAAATCAAGAGATTAAATCAATATTAGAAAAAACGGCAAATGTCACTCGCAAGGATTGGTCGTAGAAGTTAAAAGATGCTTTATGGGCTTATAGAACGACATTTAAAACTCCTATAGGTTTGACCCCGTACAAAACAATTTATGGGAAGACGTGTCATCTTCCGGTGGAGTTGGAACATAGAGCTTATTGGGCCATAACAAAATTGAATTTCGATTTTCAAGAAGCGGGCAAGAAAAGACTACTACAGATTAATTAATTGGATGAGATTCGATAGAATGCATATGAGAGTTCGAGGGTATATAAGGAAAGGTCAAAGAAATGACATGATTCAAGACTAATTGTAAAAGAGTTCAAGACGGGACAATTAGTCTTGCTATTTAACTCGAGACTAAAATTATTTCCAGACAAACTTAAGTCTAGATAGTCGGGACCATTTAGAATAAAAGAAGTGCACCCGTTTGGAGTAGTAACAATTTGCAACGAGAAGGATGGCTCTAAGTTCAAAGTGAACGGCCAAAGATTGAAGGTTTATAATGTAGATAATGATCATCGTGTGGCGATGGTCATAAATTTACAATGACAAGTTGAAGCGAAACATCCGGCCGGGACGTTCTAAACGAGGCGCTTGGTGGGAGGCAACCCATCGATTAGATATATAAATATATATAAAACTATATAGAGTAGTTATCTTGTTCTTTGCTACGAAATTCTCATTTTGGAAGGAGTATGTCCATAGCTCTTGCTTGAGCTAGCTTGAGAGTCTACAAGAGGAAGTTTGGCATTGTAGGATAAACAAAATTTGGGTAGGATTGGTCGAGACATGGTGAAAATATCAGAATTAAATTTTTTGAAATTTGTTGCAACAATCCTGTTACAAATGTAACAGGATTAATCCTTCTGGCTATTCCTCCTAGGCATCGTGCGTTGGCAGTTCGGCGCCGGTTCAACTGAATCGGCGCGCGCAGTTTAATTCTTGGATGTTTGTTGCAATAACCCGTTACATATGTAACAAGAATTGGGTTTCTGCCTTTTCCTCTTTCCGTAGCGCGGCTGGCGGTTCGACGCCAGTTCAATTGAACCGGCGCGCAGGTTTCTCCTAAGATTGGCGGTTCAGCTTTATTATTCTTTAATCCTGTTTAATCCTAACCTAAGCCGGGTTTAATAAAATAATTAAATTTTCTCTCCATATAAGAAATTTTATTTTCCTCTTCTCCTTATTTCGCGATCTGCCGGCTAGGGTTAGAAAGATAGATCGGGAGAGGCGATCGACAACGACAACATTGATAAGGCGGTGACTGGAGATTGCTGGAGTGGCGGTACGCTCTCCCTCGAGGAGGCGACATTGGCGCTGGAGATCACGCTCAGCGTTAGTGGCGGCGGCAGGAAGGATCGAGGCTGCGCGAGGCGTTGGAAGTGGCGATCGGCGGTGTCTGCATCTTTGGATCTGGAGGTTGGGCGCGACGTTCGTGGAGGTAACATCGACGGTGTGTTAGACGACACGGAGCATAGGGCGGCGCCGCGCACAATTCCCCTACCTGATGTGTCGTAGCGACTTGCGATTTTCTGCAATCTCAATTTTTGGGAAGATTTCTGAGGTATGACCCCCTACTCCTGCTCTCATGATGAAGAATATCATGGTAGACAATTTATTTCTCTTTTGGATTGTGTGTTATGTATATGCTTAGCTAGCATTATGTCATCTAAGAGGGGAGATAAGAAGAGGAAAGGAAAGGCAATTGCTAGAAATGCGGAAAAATTTGTTGGAGAGGGTGCGCGGAAGCGCTTTGAGCAGGTGAAGTCCATTCCTTTCATAGAGGAGAGGGGATTCATGATGGAAAAACGAATGTGAAGTCTTGCATACACTGAACAGATTAAGGCGCTCCATTGGGAGTCATTTTGTCACCCACGTAATGAGATTCTGCCGGCTTGGGTGTATGAATTTTACGCAAATGCCAGGGACGTTGAATATGAGACAGTGTTAGTTCGGGGAAGGGAAGTTAATTTTTCTGTGGCACGAATTAGTGATATACTTAATCTGGACGATCAAGAGTATGATGATTACACATAGATTTTGAACAAAGTCACTCTTGATGAAATGTTGAAAATTGTGTGTGCCACGCAAGAACCCGAATGGATGAGTAAGAAGCAAACAATTTTGAAAACATCATGCTTAACTCGACAAGCTAAAGCGTGGTTCTTATTTGTTAACGCCGGCGTAATGCCTACCAAACACCCTAATAGTGTGGCATTGGATAAGCTAGCATTGATCTACGGAATCATCACAGGGATGCAATTTGATGTTGCAAAAATCATACCTTTGCAGCTGTTGCAGAAGATTCGAGAGGAGAAGCCTCGACAGTTATAGTTTCTGTCACTAATCACTGAGCTCTATAAGGATGCGGGGGTGCCTAAGGAGGTGAATGACATGGTTACACCAGTCAAGCGACATATCAACAAAACGGTCATCAAAGTAAATATCAAGGCCGCTACAGAAAAAGGTAGTTTAGGCCAAGGAGATGCTCAGACTTCGCAGACACAAGCAAAGAAACCTATACGTATTAATATTCCAGCGACCGATCATGGCACCGACCTCGATGTTTTGATGAAAAATATTGAGTATACCAAAGCTTATCAGCACTGTCAGCAGTTGTATGCAAAAGAGCAGTTTGAGGATCTTCGTGCCAACATGCGAAAGGTCATGGAAAAGGTGAAGATTCTGATGTCGGAGCCGAATTTTAGGATGTTGGGCCAATTTGACGATGTTGGCTACCTTCTGACATCATACCGAACTAGATTTGATCCAGCAAAGGTTGCAGAAGCTGACGAGGATGAAGCTGATGATGAGGATGCAGATGATGATGGGGACGAAGAAGAGTCGGATGATGAGGAAGCAGAGCCTGATGATGAGGAAGAAGCCGATGGATCTCCCTAGTGGCCGAATATTATCTTGAGCATTTTGTTCGTTATTCCACTACTTCGAACTATTAGGATGTTTGATACATTATGTTTTATTTTGGCCTATACTATTCGCTGACCTATGTTCTATTTTGCTATATGTAATCTTTGGTTAGCTTTCAGCTTTGGAATGCTTTAATTACTCTATGCTCCGTAATGATATATATTTCTTAATGATCTTTGGTTAGCTTTGTAATGTTTTTTCAGGAAAATGAAGTCACTGATATTGTTCAAAGGATTTATTTATGTTCTTTTTATTGAACTTATTGTGATTATGTCCCCTCTTATTGAGGCATATGAATGTTCTAAATTTTGGTATAAATTCAGGATACACAACATGCAGATTAATCAATTGAATATAAGTACTGAATGATACTCAATCAATGAAGCAAGTTGGACAACAGTCCAAACTTCTAAAGTCAGGGGAGTTATTTATATTCATTTATTTATGTCTTTATGTGTTTCATCACTATTATCCTGTGTTATATCACAATTACAATTTTTACACTACTAGTAGTTTTGCTAGGGTTTAGCAAAGATTTAAGTCTGTGAGTGGTGGTTGATCCTCTATTAATTGGGTGATTAATAATTTGACAAAGCATGAGTTTAGTGATCCAAATTCTTACCTTAATTACTGGTACGGCTAGACAATCTTAAGAGTACGGATTTTGAATTTGATGTTAGTAAGATTTTTTTTTGGATAAAACACACTTAAGTATTTATTTTATGCACAAATTTCTTTAATTTATTTTTACTCCCCTGCAATCTTTTGATATTGACTTTTTAAAAAAAAGAATAGGGAGGGGTGAGCAAGAACTGAGTTAATGATGTAAGCCAAGACAAGAGATTATGTAGCTAAACTATTTGGATCATTCCTGAGATTCTTTGAGCTTGTTCCTTATCATTTTGCTATACATTACCAAATGATTAATTCCTTAGATTTCCACTAGTTGTATCTTAATACAGTAGCCATTTATGGGTGTTTCAATTCAACATTAAAAAAAAAAGAAAAAAAGAGAGGTTAAATGTCATAGTGATATGCGGCCTAAGTATGTAGGTGCCTACTTGGAATGATCCCAACTATGACATATATATATATATATATATATATATATATATATATATATATATATAAATAATTTTGTCATAGTGATATGTGTCCTAGATAGACGAATACATACTTGAAATGATCCAACTATGGACATAATATTATATATGTAATGCTTAAGAATTGAGCCTCATAATATGGTGAATGATTACGACTATTGACTAGGGAATTTACACTCCACTATTAAAGCCTACTTATAAATTGCTGACCAAGCCCAAGCCAAACCCACGCTCATGTGAACTACTAACTCTTGTCGAGATTAAATCAAAAATTTAACATATTCCCACCCTTTCCAATTAAGGCGGAGGCTCAATGAAAGAAATTGCGTGTGAGTAAATAATTTTGGAAGAAAACACACACTACACCAGAATTCTTAATTGCGCTTTATCTTTTATCAAACTAATGAATTTGTGATGCTTGAACTTTTAATGATTGACAAATTTACCAGTTGAGTAAAACAGATTTTTTGAGTATGTTTAAACTAATTTGGGATAAGAAAAATGATCATTGAACATTCATCTTAATAGTTTTATATCCATTCACCCAATTCAATCTTATGAATTGTCTTTGCTCGGGACTAGCAAAACTCAAGTGTGGGGGTGTGATAACTTCTTAAAAAAAGTTATCTAAGTTCATTTTCTTTGGCATAAATGGTGAAAAAGTTGTTTTAATGTGCATGAAAAGATGATAAAATTCATATTTAACTTTGTTAGATTAAATTAACCATTTCCAATGCTTTTTTGTCAGAATCATCGAAAAAATTCAATCTGAATAAGTAATGCTGAGTAGTTTTTTTGGCCTGGGAAAGTTATTATAACAACTTATTTTAGTTGTTATAACAACTCGCGAAATTTCAAATTTTGAATTTTTGAAAAAACTGCAGTAGTTATAAAATGAAGGGAGACATCCCTTCAGATGGATGCACGAAATTAAAAGACAAATTTGGCTGCAAAAGAGAGGGATTTATTCATTCTTGGAGTGGAGAAAGAGAGGGGCCTTGCTTTGGAGAAGAAGAACTAGGGCAAAACGGGATCTTGGAGAATGGTTGCTTATACGCGAATTGGAGAGCATTTCCTGCACTATTTTGCATTCTTACCATCATGTGCTGTAAGATCTTTCCTATATTTGTGGTGTTCTCCCCTTCCACTATGAACTAATTTCATAAGTCTTGTATGTGAGAGTACTTTGTAGTGTTGTGATGTTTTGATGTTAATTTTCTTTTATGAATGTTTGGAAACTATTTTTCTTGGATCTATATTTATTTCATGAAATGTTTGGAGTAAGTGTTCTTCTTCTAAATTACGTAACGAGATTCGAGAGAGGAGTTACATTGTTTAGGGTTGAATCCTCTATTTTGTGCGGCGAGATTTGAGATAGGAGTCGTACAAATCTTTAGCCAAAATTCCACCATCATACTACGCCGCGAGATTCGAGAGAGGAGTAACGAAAGTGCAACATAGATTTCGAGATAGTGTTGGAAAGAAAGAGATTTCATTCTTCGCTAGTGACTTTGATTTGTGTGTGTATGTTATTCTCATTTCACCTAAGTTAGAGATAACTAGGGGAACTAGGGTAAACGGGTTTCTGAGATCGAGAGATAAAGAAATCTATTTTCAAATCGTCGCAGGATAGCAATTAAACGTTCACGAGGATTTGTTCTAAAGACTCATCACAACAAACAAGAGAAATCACATACGAGGCTATTTCTCTAATTTGGTAAAAGTCAATTTTAAGTAATTGCTTTAGTTTATGAGTGTTCTTCTTTTGTTTCTTTTTATTTCATCAACGAAACATATTCTGATTAAATCACTTGAATTTAAAGAAATGGTAGAACTAGTATTTGCGAGCACTAGATTATTCACTTCCTCGAGGGAACGATCTTAACTCATCATTTTATTACTTGATTCGGCACGTGCACTTGCGTTATTACGTAAATCTATTTTGGGCGTATCAAGCACGCGGAGTGCTTGTAGTGGTCTTGAGGGCGGAACACACAGAGGCGACATGCGCACGAGGAGGGACGCGCGCACAAAGAGGAATTTGCGCATGGAGGGGCGTGCGCACGGGGAAGGAAAATGGAAGAGAGAGAAAGTCGCACAAGGAGGGAGAGAGAAAATCCGTAGGAGGAAGTGAGGAGAGAGAAAATCCGTAGGATGAGGAGAGATGAGAGATAAAATCCGTAGGAGGAGGAGGGAAGAGGAGAGCGAAAATCCGTAGGAGGATTTTCCGGCCTAGGAAGTGATGAAAATGAATAGGAAAGGGGTCTATTTATAGATCTCAAGAGGGACAAACCGGTTTAACCTTGATTCAACCAATCAAACCCATGTTTTTTTGCATACATTAAGGCTCCATTTGACATGGTGGTGGCGGTCATGAACATGAGGGTTAAATTGTCATTCGTTAATGCCCACCTAAGGATCTTCATTCACTTTTATGTTCAAACAGATGATGTTTGTTAAGTGTCAAACAAAGTCTAAGACTTTGTTTGGCAGTGTTAAGAGTCGTGAACGCCATGGTTATAAATCGTCATTCCTTCCTCACCTAAGAAACTTCAACCACTTTGATGTTCAAAACTAATTTTCTTATCTTGAAGATGATCATAATCACTCTCATGACAAACATTCATTCTGTTTTGAGAATATTTTGTTCAAACTAACCCTAAGAAAAAGATTGCGTTACAGGGGCGGGGCAATTCGCGGGCTTTTCTTTTCAAGTCCGCGCTAAAACGAAGGGAGGTGGGAGCTGCGGACCCAGTCAACGAACTACAAATTTCCCGATCTAAAGCCATTTTCCCCCAAATATGTGATTATCCGCCGTTCATTTTCTACTTTCCTGTGAGTCCTTCTGCTTCTTTCTTCCAAAACCCTCGCCCGCTCACTTCCGCATTTCTCTCTTCCTCGTAGCTCCTCTTTCTACCCTCCTCTCGTCTGTTCTCCCGGAGGATATTGTTTCTGTAAGTTCTCCCTCAATCTTATTTGATGGAGCCGTCTCCATCCTCATCCTCGCAGCCATCTTCTTTGGTAGACCCTGCAAAGCTTTTCATAGGAGGTATCACTAAAGAGCTGGAGGAGGACGTTCTGAAAGACTATTTTCAGAAGTACGGCGAGGTGAAGGAAGTGGCGGTGATGCGAGATAGAGCGACGGGAAGTGTGAGGGGATTCGGTTTTATCGAGTTTTTCGACTCGGAAGCTGCAGAGAGGGTCATCAACGAGGGAAAGCATCTCATTAGGAACAGATCGGTTAGTAACATCTTTCTTGTAAAACTTAAATCACGTTTCAACTCGTTTCCATTTCATGTACTGTTTTCAACATCAGCGTTAAAATGTATTACAAAAGCCATAAAATTGACTGTAGGAAAATACATTCATGAATTTATTAGCTGAATTATTGCTTCAATAGCATCGCAACTAAACAGCACTGGCAGCCCCAACCTAGTCCGGTGACAGAAACTTCACAATTGATGCTCAGTTGGCCTCTAAATTGTTGTATCCGGCGACCAATGACTGCCAGAGCTCTTTCGGAGTTTCAGTAAGGGGATGATAAAACTACCAATAACGCACAACCAGAGGAATTGGGGGCAAACTTGTTCCTAACTATGCCGGAAGCTATAAATCCTCCTTTCAGTTCCCACATCTAGGGATTTGATAAATTTTAGTTTGTTGCTTCGCCCTTGCGAATAGGGTTTCAAGCGACGCGAGGCTTCTTCAATCCATACCCGGAACAAGAGTTGCTCGAATGTATTCAAAGAACCAAAACCGGTCAGTTCAAGGATCTTGAATAAAATCGATCATTCACCATCTTGGGGCAAAATTTCCAACCATCACATAGAACAATCAATAGATCGCCAACCACCCCCTCCTGGGCCACTCCCTCTCTCCATTGAACAACAACGAACTGGACTCAAGTCAACTCCAAACTCGAGCTAATCTCAAATTTGCGCTTCACATCTGCTGCATTTCCAATGTTGGAGCATTACTGCGATAAAAATTGTCATATATAGATCTTCCTGCGATCATTTAACTCCTTCAAAGTCTAATTGTGCATTGTATTGAAGATTTCAACATGAAAATAATTATAATTTGTAATCTCTCTTTCATTACGCCTTGATCTTCCTGCTTGAATATATTTTTCGTTCATATTAGGAACTTTTATATGTTGTTTCATACAAAATGTTGATACTTCACTCGTAAAGGAGTTCCATTCAAGATCATTATTTCTCAAATTAAACAGTAGTTGTTTTGTAAATTTTACAAGGTTCATTGCATTAATAATGTCTTGATCCTTATTCTGTAATACTTGTGATAACTCATGTGACTTGGATAAAATACTCTTCATTAAATGCATGAGGAAAATAAAATTAAAAGTCAAGAGATTTTTAATTAAAGTATTTGTCATTTCTCTTTGATTTCCATCAGCACCATTAATCTTGATAATTTCAAGTGTCTCAACAATAAATGAGAACATCCGAATAAAATTTAATATTGTGCCACAATGCGAACTCCATCATGTGTCTTCTGCCCTGTTCAATTCAAGTGGTTAATTTGCTGCTCGACCACTTTCCAACTCCTCGCAACCAAACTCTAGAGCAATCTGATCAACTTCTAATGCTCTTATACAATCACGTCGTTTACAAGAGCCGTTAACAACATTCAACACAAGGTTAATGAGCTTGAAAATATCTGCAACTTCAACATGATCTTCTACAATAACTACTAATATTAATTGTAGTTGACAAACAAAGCAATGAATGTAGAAAACACAATTATTCTCCTACAATATCAACGTTTTCAGTACTTTGATCTCACCCATCATATTGCTAGCACCATCATAATTTTGACCCCGCAATTTAGAAATGCTTAGGCTATGTTTTGCAAATAAATTATCAATAGATTTCTTTAATGATAAGACAGTTGTGTCTATAACATGACCAAACCCAAAAAGATGCTTCATAATAAGACCTTTGTTAGTCACATACTGTAAAATCACAATCATTTGTTCTTTTGTAGACGCATCACGTGATTCATCAACCAAAATAGTGAAGCAGCTATCTCCAACAACTTGATCAATTGTCTTTGTTATCTCAAATGCAATGCAAGAAACTATCTCCTTTTGGATTTTTGGTGATATTAGTTGACAATTGGTAGATGTATTTCCAATACCACTGACTTGATCTCATTGTTATGCAATGAAAGAAATTCTAAAATTTCAAGAAAATTCCCTCGATTACTGGATTCTTTAGACTCATCACGTCCACTAAAAAACAATCCTTGTTTTAAAAGAAAGCGTATGCAATCTATTGACACACACAAACGAGCACGATATTGAATACGTTTTGTCTCTTTCTGTCTGCACAATGCAACTTGAATACCTTGCTTCTGATTCATTAAAACTATTCACATCTTCTTAGAATTATTATGTGCACTCGTGTGATTTCATCTAATATTGTTCTATCATTCTAATATCTGAAATCACGACATACACATGTAAGATCACAAGCTCTCTTTGAAAAAAATGTAATAATAATGACAATATGCAACATCTTTATCTATATTATATTTCAGTTAGTCTTTAAATTCATTAAACCAGTTCTTGTTGAAACGACATGCTTAATTTCAATTTGAGGAAAATTTGCTAAAACCGGTTGACAAGGACCATTCTGCAAGTATTTTCTTCTTATCGTGTCTTGTATATTTACATCATAAGAGATTATAGGTTGCCTCAATCCTGGATCAGCAGGTAACTAACCTAAGTTAAATTCAGATCGAGTTCTTTACCACATGAATTGGTGCTTGAAATTCTTGAAAAATTTGATTTGAGCTCACTTTTGAAAGAAAGTTATCCATCGAACACCTAAGTAGAATACAATTAATGGTAATTAAGTGGGCTGATTTTAAATTTTAATTGCTTGGGCAATTAAGTGGGCTGATTTTTGCAACATGAATCTTTGGTCTACCAACTTCAAAAAAATCAATGAGAGAAACATACAATAAAAATACTCAAATCATGGACAAACTTCCCTTGGACCAACGGAGTCCACAACTGATAAACATGTCCCACAACAAGGACACACTTCAAACTATAGTAGGAGATAACCTCCAACAAAAAAATAGCGTCCTACAATCTCGTGCCAATATAAGGCTTGATGGAGACCACCCTTTATAGGACTTTGTATTGTACAAATTGATACTTGAGGCTTCCACAATATAACCTTATCTTATCAAAAATTTCTCAAAAGTTAAGAATTTTGTTGAGAATGTAATTCCGAATTAAGAAATTCATGTAGCTTTGAGAATCTAATATAGATTCTGGGCCCATGCACATATAATGCTACAACCAACTGGTTTTAGGTTGATGCACGTGTTCTAATGTAATATCAGAGCAAAGTAGGCCAAACAACCCAACTTTTGTCACCCAATAAAAAAGAATCCCCAAGTTATAAGTCAAAGAACCTACACGCAAGAGGACGCATTGTGAATAAAGTCCTACATCAAAAAATTGATATAGCTTTTGCACTCCTAGTGATTCCGGGTCGCTTTACTCACAACAAATTCTTTTTAAGTTGGATGCAAATGTTCTAATTATTTCCAAGAAAGTAAGGTCCGAGAGATCATATTGACTCTTTACTTGTTCTTTATGGGATGAACTAAAAGCTAACTCAGTCAATATAAGGTGAGAGTTTTCATTCACTATTTTATGCACTATGTCTATTTGTTTTTTTGTCCACTTTATTCTCTATTTTCTCTCGTTTTTCTTTCAATAATCCTTTCTCCCATGTAGAGTTTTGCTAGTCCTTCACGGAAAAATGGAATTTAACAACTTGAAAGGTGCATGAGCATGGATCTACGTTCAATAAAGAAATGGAGCAGGAACTACTAGGAAGGTTGAAGGGTACTTTAAGTAGTTCTGAAGAAACAATAGATAAAAACCGACAAAGGGCTTGGGACTATGGATTATATTGACATAAGGCTTGAGATTCTGGATGATATGCACGAGATGGAAGAATGCCTCATTTGTGTGGGCAGTTGGGCACTTGTACCACCACTCTTGTTCACCTATTGCTCTTTCCACATCATGCTATATTTAAAGAGCCCACAATTGCTTACCGACTTGACTACTTGGTAGTTGACTACCTCGCCGAAGCATGACTCAACTATCAAATTAGATCAGTTGGGCATCTATCCATTCCTTCTAAGATCGCAAATGAGCCCCTTCCATCAAAGTTCAAGATGTCGATCTTGGACTACTACCGAGGAATCTTAGGCCCATTTTGACAATGCCTCTCATTTTGGTTTGACAGTTTCCTTAAAATTTCTTCAATATTGTTTAATGTTGTCTCCTGCTCGCCATTTTTAGGGAGGTTATTTTCCAACCTCTCCAATGGATCTACCGCTAGCTTTGTCAACTCAAACAAGTGACATACCACTCTACATGGGAATATCCAAGGTGGAAGAAGAGTTTGAAAATCCTACCATTAGGCAATGGATGACCAAATCGTTTCACCTATACATCAACAACTATAGAGATGAAATAGTCGCCCTGCACTCAGTGATGGCTCAAGTCGCCCTTATCCATAGGTTGATGAAAGTTCACTTTCAAAATTCACTCATAATTTTGTTGAAGACCATAGCCAATATGTTTGACATGGAAAATAGCCAACGTGTCACCTAGGTGACAAGTTGTCATCCACATTGGTAACTAGGCCCAAAGTCGGTGGAATCAGAAGAGGGGCTCATGAGCACATAGAGGAGCACATGAGAACATAGAGGGACATGCACACAGAGTTTGACGTCCTACCACTATGGGTGTCCAAAAAAGCCGGGCTCACTGGCCCGGCCCGGCCCGGTGAAAAGCCCGGTCCCGGGCCAAGCCCGGCAGGCCCGGTCCTGGGGCCGAGCCGGGCTTGGCCCGGTACCGGGCCAAGCCCGGCAGGCCCGGTCCCGGGCCAAGCCCGACTCGGGCCCAGGCCGGGCCATGGGGCCCTTCGGGCCCCAGTATAAGGCCAATGCCCAGCCCGGTGCCCGGGCCGGGCCGGGCTGGGCAAAGCCCGGTCACCGGGCTTAGCCCGGGCCTGGAAAAGCCCGGGCTAAGTCCGGACTAGCTGGAACCAACGGCTCTAAGAGCCGTTGGTGCTATAGCAACCACTTGGGCTGCTATTTGCAGCCCAAGTGGCAATATTTTTTTTAAAATATTTTTTTTAAAAAAAACTATAAAACCCCCCTCCTTTCTTCCTTTCACCCCCCACCCTCTTCCTCTCTCTAATCTCTATTTCTCGCGAACATGTCGTCAACGCAAACGTCGTCTTTCTCATCCATCGCTCACGAAGTGGTGGAGCACAAGCGTACGACGGCAGTTTGAGAATATTTCGACTTAGTACAAATCGACGCGGAGCAAAAGGCGAGGTGCAAACAGTGCTCGAAATTACTTTCGACCGCTGGCAACTCGACACTCGCAAGATACGTTAAGTCTTGCGCAGCCAAACAAGCTCCTCCGGAGTCGACCCAGGCGCAATTATCGGCATCCGGACAAATCTGGACGTACGATCAAGGTCGGCAGCGAGAGCTGCAAGTGAAGAACATCATCAGACGCGGGTTGCCGTTCAGCCACTACGACAACGAAGAAGAGACCGAGTACATTCACCAAGGGCTACAACCCAAATATCATCAAGTAAGTCGATCTTCTATTAGACGCGACGCGCTTAAATATTACTTAGAGGCAAAACAAACTTTAATAAATTTTTTTGAAAAATTTGAGGGTCGAGTGAGTTTAACGAGCGACGTTTGAACAAGTAGTATAAAATTAGGATTATCATATATGTCTATAACGTGTCACTGGGTCGATCCCGTTTCCTGGGATCTAAATAAACAAATAATTTGTTTTGAAAGTTTCGAAGTCCCGCACACCGGTGAGGCGATTTATCAAATAATTTCAAAATGTGTGCGCGAATTTAAAATAAAAGATAAAATTATGAGTATTTCTTTCGATAACGCCACAAATAATACCACCTCAATTGAGTGGTTAAAACCTGGACGCGATGAAGAGAAAGCAGCATATTTCAGCGATCGAGGATAGCTCGTCGGACATGGAAGACGAGATGGACGCGATCAATTTAAACTAGGGCCACTAGGCAACTTTTTGTATTTTTTTGATTTGTAATTTTGTAATTTTTAATAATTTAGAATATTTGTCATTTGACATTTGTAATTTTTAAAAATTTAGAATTTCCTAATTTTTGTATATTTACAGTGTAAATTTTACACATTCCTAAATTTATATAATTTCAT
The DNA here is from genome assembly GCA_039513925.1 of Platanthera zijinensis. Classification (NCBI taxonomy): domain Eukaryota; kingdom Viridiplantae; phylum Streptophyta; class Magnoliopsida; order Asparagales; family Orchidaceae; genus Platanthera; species Platanthera zijinensis. The sequence continues at coordinate 19,291,530 of CM077078.1, forward strand.
TACATTAATTATTAATATTTTTTTTTTCAATATTAGGTTGTTGTGTTTTTTATTTTTTTAATGGTAATTTGTAATTGTAAATAATTGTTTATAGTTATGATTTTTTTTTTAATTTTTATATAAAAATAATTATTTAAATCAATAAAAAAAATTTAAAATAATAACCGGGCCCGGGCTAAGCCCGGGCCCGGCCCGGGCCGGCCTGGGGGGCCTTACCAGGCCCCCCCGGGGCATTGCCTGACTCGGCCTGGCCCGGTTACTGCTTAGGCCCGGCCCGGGCCCGGTTCGGAAAAGCCCGGGCCAAGCCCGGGCCCGCCGGGCTTTATGTGCACCCCTACCTACCACTAACGCGAACCTTGTCAAAATGTCAAAGGGTAAAGATGTCAAAAGAAGTTGACTTACAAAATCTACAGTTAGATATTGCGCCTATCAAGATCGGTACATGAAGCAGATGTTGTGCGTCTTGATGACGAAGATTGTCCATAAGATAAATGATATAAGTACTTCAAGCATCCCTAGTTGATGTCTTCTATGATGAATAAGAGAGACCTAAAGAAGCTCTGCACCATTTCTTGAGATAAGTACGATAATTACCTGCCATCTGTTGAACCTGATTTAGATGTTGACACAAATCAAGGAGCCTAAAGAGTATATGTTTACTAATCCCAAGAAAGTGAAGGGCAAAAGGTTCATGGGTGTAGGTCATGTTGATCCATTGAGATTAAATTGCCACAATATCACAATTTGAACCATTCATGGTGGTAGCGGGGATTGAAGAGTTAAGGAGTACAATCTTAAAAGATTTCGGGCAGACGAGGTCATGATTTCATTGATGTTTTTTCCTTTTACATGGAAGGTTCAATTATTGTACTGATGTTTTTCTCTCACTGACTGACAACTCCTTCAACGATTCCATATTGATTATCTCATTTCTAACCTTAATGATCACTGAATTTTTGACGATAAGGCTAGTTCGATGCGCAAAATCCCGAGGAAGTCAATGAACTAATCGTGCAAGATCAACTAGGGATTAACAAAAGAGGGAAAAACACGAGGAAGGAAATGGCTGATTGTGCAAGATCAACTACGAATGTACTATTATAACATAAAATAGGGATGCATGAACTATGAAGGACTACAAATCTTGCACCGACTGCTTAGGTGGAAGATCACTAGCACAGATTAGAGGAGGACTACAGATTTTCCAGGATATAATTTATAAACTCACAATTGTGATGGTTCACTAGGTGCAACCAATTTTTCATCAACCAACAAATTCCTTGGGGAGAATGGACCAGTGATGCACTCGGGTTTGCATCAATCAACTCACCTCTTACCACTTGATTGGGTCACCGTAACTTTGATTTGTCCAATTGGAACAAAGAGCATCCCATGTCATGGGAAGTGTTCAAATAGTACTGCAACACTAGATTTAGTCCAACCCTCAGTAATAAATAATCCTCCGCTAGAATTAACACCCTTAAGAAAAACTAGAAGTATAGAGAAGTATTCAAAGAAATTTCAAAGGCTCATTACTTGTTCCATGACATTACAAATAAATTAATAGATTTTCATGTCTATGACATCTTATAAGGAAGACTTTGATTTGATGCATGATCAGATTATTGCGATGAGCTGATCAGAATTTATTACAAATGACTGCAAATGGACAAAGCGATTGAGGGACAAAGAGCATATAAAATTACACGGGGAACACTAAATGATTAATGTTCCATGACAGTATTCAAAAAAATTTCAAAGGCTCCTTACTCGTTCCATGACAGTACAAATAAATTAATAGATTTTCATGTCTATGACATCTTATAAGGAAGACTTTGATTTGATGCTGAATTTAAGAAACTCCATGATCAGATTATTGCGATGAGCTGATCAGAATTTATTACAAATGACTGCAAATGGACAAAGCGATTGAGGGACAAAGAGCATATAAAATTACACGGGGAACACTAAATTATTAATGTTCCAACACCACCACTGAGAGAGCATCAGAGGAAAGTGATACAACTAAACCTACATTCATTAAACAGTTATCACTCAAGGACATGGTATATTTCCTTGCCAGAGGGTTGCTTCAACTTTGATGAGCCCTAAACCCCTGCACATCATTGTAATAAGGTCTTTTGGATGATTTAGATAATGAAGGTTAGGAAGACATGTTAGAGGAAGGAGACATAGAAAGACTTGAGATATCACTACATGTTATCACATAAGTCTGTGCCCGAATACGACTCGATGCCATGATATGCAAACAACCTTTGTTGATCTTGGTGGATATGGGTAGTAGGCTGCGCGGTTTGAGCCCAAATCACAATTGCATCAACGAAGGTCGGTTTTGGGCCGAACACAACTGCACTGCACCGAAACGTGCATTGTAGTTTGGAGTCGTTATTGCGGTGATGATCGACGATTACTAGCAATTTCGACTCCATGCATGTGAGTTGTAATCTGCAATCCGAACTGAGGATAGGTTTTGGAGTTAGCTCACTCTCGCGGGATTGCGACCCTTTGCCCCGACCATTATAGTACATGTGTCGCCCGGGGCATAAGGGGTCCGAGCTATTAGTGAGATACCACTCTGGAAGAGCTAGAATTCTAACCTTGTGTCAGAACTTACGGGCCAAGGGATAGTTTCAGGTAGACAGCTTCTATGTGGTGTAGACCTCCCAAAAGGTAATAGGGGCATGCAAAGGTTTTCTCGGTCCAGACAAGATTGACCAATGAGTGCAAGGTCATAATGAATCTTGATTACAAGACCCACCCGTCGAGCATGGATGAAAGTGGGCCATAGTGATCCAACAGTGCCGAGTAGAAGTTCCGTCGCTCAACGGATAAAATTTACTCTAGGGATAACTGGCTAGTCTTCCCCAAGAGTTCACGTCGACGTTAAGGTTTGACACCTCGATGTCGTCTCTTCACCACCTGGGGCTGTAGTATGACAATGGTTGAGATGTTCGCTCATTAAAGCGGTACATGAGCTGGGTTTAGAACATCGTGGGACAGTTTGATTCATATTCGGTGCGGACATTAGAGCATTGAGAGGACCTTTCTCTAATACAAGAGGACCGAGAAGGATGCGCCTCTGATGTACCCGTTATTTTGTCCACTGTAAATGTTGGATAGCCACATCCAGAGCGAATAATTGTTGAAAGCTTCTTAGTAGTAAGCCCATCCCAAGATGAGTGCTCTCCTAGAATTAGGAATTACTAACTAGAATGCTTATGTACAAAGATCCAGCAGATGAAATTTTGCCAAAAAAAGGGACCAGAACATTATATATATATATATATTTATATATATATATATATATATGTATCTATAGTTAATAGTTAGAGGAAAAAGGAATGATAAGGACAACATGAAATGAATTTTGTATAATGACTTGTACAACAATTTTGAAATGGGATGCAATGCAGCTTGGTAGTGCGTTTGTTTTGGGTACAAAGTGTCAGGTTCAAATCCTGGCATCCTTACCTATTCTTTATTCTATGAACACTTATGAGGTTACCTTTCATAAACTTTCAAGAGCATGATTAACCTCTGGATTTGAAATTACTACTTATATACTTGGTATTGGCTATAATTTACAAGAACATTCTACAGTATTAGTAAGAGGGGGAATGGTTAAGGATTTATTCAGTGTTACATATCACATTCTTCGAGTAACCCTAGATGTTGTTGGAGTAAAGGATAGCTAACAAGGGCATTATAGTGCATTGTACATTTTTATCCAAAACTTGTTTCAATTGATGATGCCATGTGAATCGCTAGAAACAAGTGATGTGTATGGCTAACCCAATAATAAAAGTTTTGAAATGGGATTAGAGCAGGCTACTATGAGACAAAAGTTCTTTCTAAAGAGATTTGATTCTACTATATGTCTATGGTCCAGTCTTGGAATAATTTCATAGGTTTTCCCTTCATTTGTCCATGTCATCAAACAATTCAAAATACCTCAACTTTTTAGAACATGGCTGAGCCCAATGACAATGATTCAAATCACTCATTACACTATTTCGAAAACCCAAGAACTTGATCGTATGGATATGTAAGTCTCAATTTAGTTATACTATGTTATCTTTAGGTATAGGTTCTTATCGTGCTGTCCATTTGGTCACTCATGCCTATTCTAAAGCTTTATTGTTTTTAGGATCCAGATTCATTATTCATTCAATGCAACCTACTTTTGGATATTCACCAGAGAAAAGTCATAATATGGTTCTTATGGGAGGTTTAACAAAATATGTTCCAATTACATAAAACTATTTTTTTGTAATTGATGGTGACCCGCACAGGCGGTGAAGCATATAGTTTAATTTGATGCAAAGTGAAGAACCTTACTTGGGCTTGACATGCCGTGAATCTTCTTGAAAGAGGGGCGCCTTCGGGAACGCATACGCATGTGGTGCATGGTTGTCGTCAGCTTGTGTCGTAAGGCGTTCGGTTAAGTCCCACAACGAGCGCAACCCTCGTGTTTAGTTGTCACCATTTAGTTTGAAACCCTGAACAAACTGCCCAGGATAAACCGAAGGAAGGTGAGGATGTCTTCAAGTCATCGTGCCCCCTATGCCCTGGGCGTCACACATGCTACAATGGTCGAGACAATGAGTCGCAATCCCACGAGGGTGAGCTAACTCCAAAATCCATCCTTAGTTTGGATTGCAGGCTGCAACTCACATGCATGAAGCCGAAATTGCTAGTAATCGTCAGTTTGCCATACAACGATTAATTCATTCCTGGGTAGCTATGACGAATCTACAGGTGACAGACTCGTGATGCCCTAATAAGTAATACAGGCGAGCGCTCGATGAATGCAATGAACCTATAACAAACCCTAAAGTGAAGATGCATGAGAAATTCAAGCACACACTATCCAATGAAAAAGATACATACGACCTAAACTCTAAACTTTAATACGATGCTCGTGAATGATTTAATCACGCAAGTATTTATGATGTACAGTTACTTAAATAATAAAACACAAAGCTCACTTAATTGAGTCACATTTGGTCATAAATATCTTAAATTAACTAAATGAATGTTAATTGTAGATTAATTGAGGTTACACTGAAAGTAAATGCACCGTGAATAAGTAATGCATGCCTAATGAAAGTGACAAACAAAATTAATACGGGCCAAATTTTCCAAGAAATGCAAGTAGTTCCCATATAATGCAATAAAAATGAAAACTAAAATGCAAGCTCACAAATTTATCAGCTCTGATTGAGGAGGGGAAGATCCGGTGGTGGCGGCTATTCGGAATGGAGAATATTGTTGGACAAGGGTTCTTGGAGAGGAAACAGGTTGTTTGTGGGCTAGATTTGACAGAAAGGGGGCATGTAGGGGCCAAGTAGGATAGGGGAAGTCAGTTTTGGGTTGGTAGAGAGCTAATGACTTGCTGCATGGAGTGGGGAGGAGTGGCTTCAATAAGAGAAAACTTGTAGAAGCACTTGGAGAGGGAAATCACAAGGTTATGGCTATTCAGAGGGGATTTAGGGCGGGGAATGTCTGCTGGTGAATGGAGTTGGTCAGCAGAGGGTTAGAAAATGGGGAGGGATGGTTGGTTGGCCTTGGTATAGATTAGGTTGTTGGGGAAATGAATGAAGAGGGATGATCACAGCTTTTGAAGTAGAGGTGGCGACTGGGAGTTTGTTGGATGCCATGGAAGGCGGCGGCGCGGGCACTGGGAGCCCAAAAGGCAGTAGCGGGGGCACTGAGATCCAGGAAGAAGGCGACAGGGTGTTTGGAGCCGCTCAGTGTTGTACTGAGCGGGAGAGAGGTGTTGTGCCTCTCAATTATCAAAATTTCCTTTTCTAAAAGAAAACCCTTGATGCCTTTGCCCTAACCGGCTAAGGTATAAGGGGGGAAGATTTATGTTAAATAAATAAGATGACTCGTATCGCACGATTGGCCCCGATGCCCTAACTCTTAATATAGAGCTCATAAAATTTAAATTTTAAAAAATAAGTCTGTTGCAATCACAATTTCTGATCGTTTACGATCTAAAAAGTATTGATCCAGTTGATTCCTCCAATGTCGCGCTAATGTTCACCATCATAAATGGAACACCCCTTCCCAGTATTTCAGAAATCAGCCGTCCGGCCGGGTCAGCGATATAAAGAAAACTAGGAAACAGTATTAAAACTAGTAGCAGCAGGTAATAAAATCTATACTAAGCAATTTAAGACTTACAGCGGAAGTTTGAATAAAGTAAACTAAGGGTAACCACATACCTGATATCTGGATTCACAGAGCCACTAAACAGGAAGTAAAACTGAATTAACTGAAAATCTGATTAACCATAAATAGTCTGAAATAAATTAGATAAAACATTAATCTGATACAATGTTCTCATCTACAGGTACATGCTGAAATAGAGTAAACTGAAGAAGATAAATAGTACAAACTGACGCCACCACATGCTCATCCTAGACGTAACTTCCCACCTGGGTCACCTGAAAAACAGTGCCCACGAAGGGTCAGAGTAAGGAAAAATAACCCCTCCTAGTGACACTAAAAGCCAGTTTAACATATGAATGCATGTATGTCTTTGAAAATAATTTTATGCATTTAAAACTTTTATGCTATGTGTTATGCATGCCTTCGCACTATTCTCTGGTCACACATCTACTCGTACTGACCACGTGACTTTCATTTTACTAACTCAAGTCCTGGCGTTCACTAACTAGTGTACTGTCTCATGTCAGGTCTATACTTGATTTCTAGGCGGCTTCTAACCTGCTCATCTATTAGGAAGGCTCTAGGCAGAGTAGCTCCTAACGCGCAACTGAAACTGACGACTCGAGACCATCTTACGAACCCAATTGTTCTAGTGTCACGCGGACACGGTCTCGAATCTGCTAACTGGCTCAAGGGAAAATAATTCCCAAGTCTGTACTACTCATAAGGTTCCATGTACCTTATGAGAACGGTAGTGCGCCTCTACCTAGCACGGAAGAACTCTGTGTGCTGGCTGACCTTTTTGGTCTGACGCTACTCTGCAAGGGATATCTTTTCTGGTGTACTACTAAGCGACCTTTGACTTTCTTGTGGTCGACTTGAAGGGACACTCACGCCCTTGGTTGGACAAATTCCAAGCTTACATACGCGGGTAAAATTCGTACTTAAAATAATTATTCATAACTTGACTAACTGGGTCATGGAAAAGGGCGTCATCCTACACGTTTTCCGCGACCATTTTCCTACCGCCACACTTTACTATGCATGGTTATGTTGCTTGTACGAAAACCTACATATGCGTGTACAAAATATAACATTTGTTATGTCTAACTAACAGGTATTAAATTTCCTTACAGCGGTGCTACGGCGCTCGTAGACTCGGCGCGGCGACATCTTCTATTTCGAAGGTAAATCCACTGCTGGGGACCTTCAAAGTGCTGCCCCGACCCCACCGAAGTCCTGCAAGATAGGTCAACCCTAATTTCATTATTTTCCCCTAAGGGTTTCCGGTGGAAAAAATCCAAATCACCTTAGGTTGCAAAAATATAAGTGCTAGCTGTGCATATTACCTATATGCGGAGAGATTGGGGCTCTCAAAGCGTCCCTCACAAAACCCGCGGAGGATCACGACCACCAAAACCTAGAGTAGGGCAACAGGAACAAAATTACTGTTTAGTCTATCCTCTATAACGAGGGATCTTCAAGAGGAAATCGAGGTAAGGGAGGAAACTACTCACCGGAACCAAAACAACACCAAAACTTTGGTTAGGGTTAAACCCGGATCTTCCAAGGCCAAAGAAGGAAAAGGAATACCCACCAATGCTCGTAGAGGAAGGAGGAGAAGCCGGAGTAGACTTCTGGAGGGAGGGAGGCCGCCGGCTAGGGCTTGCGGAAGCCCGGCTGGAAGGTTCGTCGGTTGCGCTGCTAGCGGGAGGCGGAAGGAGACGGAACGGGCTGCGGGTTTTCTTCCGTGAAATGAGTTTACGGGTTTAATAAAGTTGCGGGTATGCGGTTTGGATGGTAACCGCATGAGGAGAGGGGTGATACCTGCTATTGGCACCCCAAAATGATATTTTACACTACACTAACACCCCCTTTTTTTTTTATATACGGTTCTTTTCGCGCATTTTGTACTAAAATTAAAAATGCGTCTTACTAATTATGATTAACCTAAATCCCATTTTAATGAATGCGGTACATTGGCCAAACTTATCTCATACCTCGACGACGCGCTGCCTCGGTCATAATTCGTCGCGACTGGACCCTACAATTTTAAATAAATTCCGCGTCAAAATAAAATCGGATGTTACAATAAACATCTCTTTGAAACTTAATGTGATCAAAAGAATGTAAGCTTATTAAAGGGATAGGTTTGGCGTGAACCCTTGGCAAAGTGGGGTAGATAACCTTTCCATAGTTAGATGGGGGGGGGGGGACTCCATTGGTTCATACTATATTATGATTCGTTATAGAGTCAAAGTTGGTTAGACTAACCCATAAGAGGCGATTTTCAGAGACAGAATTGCTCTTAATTATTCCTTTATGAATGATAAGTTTTCAAATATATATATATATGCATGAAAACTATCATTTGCCATGAGTATCACGCATTCCTGAAGACCCTTTTCCTGAACGTACTATTTTGAAAATAGATAAATATATGTTTAGAATTTAGAAAATTTACCTTTTGGCGTTAAATCATTAATTAAAAACTTGGAGTTTATGAAGAAGAAATAGATTAAAACTTTCGGTTTTCTTTCTTTAAATTTAGAATCTTCTCTTCCATAAGCATTTATATTCATAAAGAGGATAAGAATCTTGTCGAGTCATCAGTCTCATTCTTTTTAAATATAATATTGCGGGAAGTAAGCCATATTGCTTGTGGAACTTAAGATCAATGATCTACTTGTAGTTGTCGTGATGAAGAGAAGTGATTACTTTAAAGGATCATCGTGGGTTAATTTCAAGTAATATCTTACTTGCATCAATCTGCTTGAAGAGCTATTGGGGAAATAGACTCTCAAGTGGGAAAAATAAAGATGCACGTGACCAGGTAAAAACATGCTTTCTTAAGGATGAATAAAACATAATGGAAAAAATAAAAGATTGTAGTGAGCTCGGCGTGCTCTTGGGGAAAGCATAGGACCTCGTTTCATGGAGTAACCTTCAATTACAGTTCCAAAAGAAAACAAACAAACAAATGTTGCCTCATGAGAGATCTCCTAGGGATGCCATAGAATCTCACCTAAAGGAGATGCCCCTAACTACAATGAAGAAAAAATAAATATACAAAACGCAAATGCCCATCTATTTCGGTGAGTAGAATGTCTTGGCTGCCTGCGGATAGGAACAAGTTAAGCGTATGCCTCACATATCCATCTGTTTGGCATGATCCACAATAGCTCTGAAGTATCATCCACTGGAGCAAGGTATCTCACATTTTCGAGTAAGCACTTCATTATTGATTATGGAAGACTCCTATAATACCTTAAGATTCCTTTGTTAATAACTGTGCAGATGACTGTGTTTGCACACTGCGTATAAGAATTTTATCACATTACCATGTGGCAAGTGTATGTGAGTTGCGGAGATGATAATGCTTAGGTGGATGTGTGGACGCACGAGATTGGATAAAATTAGGAATGAATGTATCAGGGATAAGGCAGGAGTAGCACCATATGCAGAGATGATGCGAGAAGCTCGTCTAAGATGGTTTGGAGACGTACAAAGGAGACCATTAGTTTCACCTGCTAGGCGTTGTGAGAGTCTAATCACTAGGCATGTTAAAACAAGGGAGGGGTAGAACAATAAAGACTTGGAATGAAACTACAAGGAAAGACATGATGTACTTAGGCATTAGTGAGATTATGACAAAAGACAGGGCACAATGGCGACAAAGGATCCATATAGCCGACCCCCCTATAGTGGGATAAAGGCTTGAGTGTTGTTGTTACCATGTGGCAAGTGGTTTTTAGCAACACTTTAAAGTCACAATAAAGTTTTCCTCTATAAGACATTTAAATCCATATCATAAATGCTTTCAAGTGTTGGCAAACAGAAATCAGAATTTCCTGGACTTTATCCGCATAAAGCTGCAATTGCTCTATATGAATATTTATATTTTCATTTAGGAAAAATATAGTACTTATTTCCAATCCTTGATTATTATGTTCTTTGTTTCTATTGTTGGCCATTGCTACTTAGGTGGAAGTGAAGCGTGCCCGACCAAAACCTGAGGAGCGGAGGAATTACCAGTCACCTCATCACCCATTTCCTGATCGGAGCATGCATATAATTAGAAGGTTAAGTAGGAGCGGCACTAACATTAACAATAATGATGAGAACCAGATCACATTGAGGAAGATTTTTGTAGGTGGTTTGTCAGCAAATGTTACAGAAGTTGAGTTTAGGAATTATTTTGAGAAATTTGGTTGCATTACTGATGTGGTGATTATGTGTGATAGTATAACTCACCGCCCAAGAGGTTTTGGCTTTATTACATACGATACAGAGGCGGCTGTGGAGAATGTGATGCAGAAGACTTTCCATGAGCTGAATAAGAAAGTTGTCGAAGTTAAAAGAGCAGTTCCCAAGGATAGATACCGACACAGTAATGGCAGCAGTTATAGCAGTGATGGCATTTATAAAACAAATGAAGGAAGAGTGACTTATGCTAATCACCAGCCTGGGATTTACCCATCTTATGACCCTAGATATGGCTATTTTTACGGTTATGCTCCACCACCTGTTCCTAGTTATGCATTCGGACCTATGGGAGGTTATGCTTATGCAGGCTATGGTGGAATTGGCTATAATGCTCCTTATGCAAGTCCAAAGGGAATTTGGAGTGGGCAAGGTATGATGGCTACAAGACTAAGTCCAGTTTCATATCCCGAAGCTGGTTTCTATCCTGGATATACCAATATGGGGAACGGGGGATATATTGGCATGGCTGCTGGAAGCTACTATGGGGCTGTCTGGTCTCCCAACAGTAAGTTCAGTCAAGCTGATATGGATCTGCCGATGATGGATTTTGAAAGTAAAAGAACTCCTGAAATTGAGAATGTAAAGGTTGATGATGTTCAGTAATCTCTTGTTTGGTAAGTTCCATTCCCATACATTTCAAAGTCATGTTTAATTTCATTGTTTGCCGTACCGCTTCCTTACTATCTTTTTAATTGTCGAATTTCTCATAGGGTCCATTCGTTTGAACGGGATTGAGACCATGAAATTAGAATTGATAGCCGTTTATTGGAATTGGACATCCAATTCCTATTATGAACCCCCAATTTCGTCCAACTGAATGGACCCTTATGGCTATTTTTGGTTATTATGGCTTGCAAGCTTCTTTGGCAACATTCTCTTAAATATTTCTATAAAATGAGTATTTACCACTCTTTGGAAGAAACTTTTTTATCACATGTTGAATTCCTTAGAAAGGGAAGTGACTGTAATTGTTGAAACAATGCCTTTATTTTAATTTGATTTGGAATGTAGGTACTGCTTAAAATGATTTTCTTCTACTATACTGACATTGATATGAACGTCTGCACCGTAAATGTTTTTATTTTTTATCTTATCCTTTTTCACCAAACTTGAATCTTGGCGTGACACCGTTATGGGCCACTCATTCTCGGGCCTAATCCCGCTGGTCGAGCCCACCACATGGGTCGCGGCCCGCACACCCAACCCCTTTTCACACGTGTTCTCGGCGCGGCGGGTTGTTAAGGCTGAATATCGAACCCTTTACCTCCTTGATGAGAGGCGCTTAACGCTTGCCCTCATCACCAATTGCTCAATTGGTGATGAGGGAAAGCGTTAAGAGCCTCTCATCAAGGAGGCAAAGGGTTTGAGACCCAGCCTCAACAACCCGCCGCACCGAGAACACGTGTCGAAAGGGATTGTGGTGTGCATGAAAGTGTTATTTCTCATCAAAGAGGTAAAGGGTTCGAGACCCAATCTCAACAACCTGCCCCATCGAGAACCTATGAAGCACGGGTACCGATACCAGGTACAATACATACCTGGTACGCCAAAATTTTAAAACCAAAGATACATGTACGACATGATACATTATAACAAAATGACCCTATATATATGGCCATTTACCGGGACCTCCCCTCTAACTTTGCTAAATTACTGATAACACCCCTCTTATTTTTGAAATTACAAAAACTTCTCCTAAAGTTTTTATTTCATTACACGAACCTCCCCTGAAGTTTTAATTTCATACATCCATGCACAAAAACACCCCCCTTCGATGCACAGTGTCTAGGGGGATATTTTTCTTCATGGATGCAATGAAATGAAAATCCAGGAGAAGTTTTTATAATGAAATGAAAACTTAAGGGAAGTTTTTTGTAATTTTGAAAATAAGAGGGGTGCTCTCACTAATTATGCTAATTTACATGAGAGGTTTGGGTAATTATTTATATATATATATATATCACAAGTGTAATAAATAGTTCTCAAAATATCGAAACATCAAACATAAATCATAATTTGAAGTACAAGTCCACAAATTAATGCAGCATAACATGAAGTTTTCAAACATTGAACATTCGTAAATATTACAAAATTTAACATTTTATATGTTTAACCAAAAGAGATAAAATTAAACTTAAGTCTATTCATCAGTCTGTTTTTTCTTCTTCATTGTTGGAGATCAACATCTTCAATCCGTAGTTAGTCTAGAGACGTTAGCCGTTTTGTTAATAACTTGCATCGTATCAACGCATTCAATACACGTACTTGTAACAGAAACAAACCAGTACCATAAACATACTCGGTACAGATACACAACTTAATTGGACGTCCCAACGCTTCCTAGCATAGAACCAACTTTTGTTTACTCTAGGAAAAACAGACTCTTATTACAATATGCAGAATGATGTGTTAAGTCCAAGTGTGTTCACATAGGTGTATCCGTCGAGCATCGGGTTCGTACCGGTACCAAATACGTATCCGGTATGGGTATGCTGCCTTCGGGGAAGTATCTGTGCTTCATAGCCGAGAACACATGCAAAAATGGGTTGGGGTGTGCAGGGCATGGCCCATGATATGTGGCTCGACTAGTAGGATTATGCCCGTGAATGAGTGGCCCATAACAAACACTTTAGAAAAGACGGGTTTTAAGTTGAGCATAGCAAAGACGAAGTATATGAAGCTTTAGTTTAGCAGTGCAAGGACGGATGACTTCGTTATTAAGTTGGGCGATCAAGATATTTCCCGCAGTGAGTGCTTTAAATATCTTAGATCGATAGTTCAAAAAGATGGGGGTGTTGATAAAGATGTGATACATAGAATTCAAGCAGGCCAGTTGAAGTGGAGAGGCGCGTCAAAGATCTTATGTGATCGTAAAGTACCATTAAAACTTAAAGCCACGTTTTACCTTACTGCAATTAGAATAGTGTTGCTCTATGGTTCTGAGCGTTGGCAGTGAATTGTGTACATGAGCAAAGAATGGGAGTTGTGAAGATGTGAATGTTTAGGTGGATGTGTGGACACACGAGACTGGATAGAATTAGAAATGAGTGTATCAAAGATAAGACACGAGTGACACCAATTGCAGAGAAGATGTGAGAAGCTCGACTAAGATGGTTTGGACACTTACAAATGAGACCATTAGAGGCACATATTAGGCATTGTGAGAGTTTAGTCACTGACCATGTTAAACGAGGGAGGGGTAGACCAATAAAGATTTGGAATGAAACTATAAGGAAAGACATGATGTATTTAGACATTAGTGGGATTATGGCAAAAGATAAGGCACAATGACGACAAAGGATCATATAGCCGACCACACTATAGTGGGATAAAAGATTGAGTGTTGTTGTTTATTTTTTTTTTCTGTGGCATTGCATCGTTTTTATCTTATATTTTTAAATTGCTAAATTTAAATAGCCTTTTCAAGATTCAATTTAGATTTTCTTAAAGATAATGAATACTGGAACTTATTGATTCATATCTACGAAGTTTGTGTTTTTAAATTATTCAATAGCAACTTTTCATTTAAGTTTGGGTTTTGTTTTTGAATTAAAGAGCTTCCTTTAGCGAATGAGAACATTTTTTTAATATCTCATTAGAGTTAGGGCTTTGTTTCCTTTAATTAAAAAAAACATGTTATATAAAGCATTATTATCTGTTAAAAATGCTATTTGATTGTAGTTAGCCACAATCATAGGTATTTGATTGGGTTCTCAAAACTCCTTCAAAAGTGATGACTTCAATTTCATGCATAAAATAGAATGACTGAAAACAAAATCAATACTGATGGGGATCATGCCACATGACTCGTTAGGGTTATTCACGCCGACCTCGGGCCCGGTGACGATTGGTTTCACTTAACTTGAGCGGATTGCCGGTCGTAACATTTTTTTCGTTCTTTGCTTTTTTAAAATTTTCATTGTAATTTTGTTTAATTTGAGGGAGGCAACGAACGGAGAATCACGACAGTTCGTTACCCCTCTCTAATCTTTACATAGGAGTAAATGGCTCTATAAAGAGGTATTGAAAGGTGAAGTAAAGAAGCCTTGTTTTGATCATTTGGGTTGAAGCCAAAATCCCCATGTGTGAAGCTTGAACCTCCCCACAATCCTCCTTGCCACTGTCCAACATCTCGCTCCCTTCCCTTCCAAAACCGAGCCTCTCCTTAACCTCCAGCCATACCACAATCCAGCCCCTACGTTTTACAGCCGCAACCCATTTTCCTCTCCCACCACCACCAACTGGCTGCCCAATATCACCCCCAACCATCGGTCGACCAATCTACATCCCCTCCCCATCTACCTCAAAAATAGTCCCCTTCTCTCCAAATTCTCTTGATTTTCAGTTCCCGACGATAACCAAAAAATATTCTCCAACCACCTCCGGCGTATCTCCACCACCACCCTTCAAGTTTCATCCGTTTTTAGTTTTCCGGTAATCGTCGGAAAACACCTCTGTCCTCCACCACCTTTGGCCAACTACCACCTCACTACCTATGTTGAACCGACATGCGACACGAGACGAGACTGTTGAAGCCAAAACTTGGCCTCAACGAGAGTTCGGACCTAAGGGTGCAGCTTACACCTATTTCTCCCAAACTTGGCTTCCTGACCAGTCGCTAGGAACTAACAACCGATCCTTGGCTGCAGCGTGGAGGTCCCACCACACACCCGGAAGATCTCAAGAGCGCTTCCCCTCCCAAGCCAAAAAGCTGAGCTGGGCACTTTGGAGAGCTCACAAAGTTGAATCGAAATAACCTAAGGAAGAGGAAGCCAAAGTATCAGCCGCCCTATCCAAAGGTGCCCACAGGGTCTATTTATAGATTCCCGAACCTGGTCTGCAAACAGCGTAATTCCGCTGTCCTGGAAATGCTATACGCAACCCAAATTGGTTTGCCAACAACGTAACTCCGCTGTTTTGAAATTCTATTTGCAGACTCCTAAGGGCATCCAGGTAATTTCGCCCCTGGACCCCACCGGGCGAGTGCTGGGGTGACTCGAGCATTCGCCCTTGCAGCTCCTCAAAGGGCGAGAGCGGGATCCTCTTGCTTTCCGCCTGACTTGGCGAGAGGCTTTCCGCCTAACTTAATAATCCTCCCGCTTGCCTAGGCAAAAGGCCCTTTCGCCCGCCCTAGCGACATGCCTTCACTCTCTCTGGGCGAGTGTGGGATTGTCTACCCTACTCGCCTACCTTGACCAGCCTTTGGCTTCGCCGGGGGGACCCACTCAGCGATTATGGGATTGTACACAATCCCCGCTCTTTTTGAGCTAGTTCCACGCTCGAAAAGAATGGTCCAACCCCTGGTATTTGATGAGTGCTTGCTGGTCTGGAAGAGAATCTTTGGTGAGTCCATCCGCGACTCTATATATATCTCAGGACTTGACCCCAACATGATGACTTTTTCTTACCCGCTGTTTGTCC
Organism: Platanthera zijinensis; assembly: GCA_039513925.1. Lineage (NCBI taxonomy): Eukaryota > Viridiplantae > Streptophyta > Magnoliopsida > Asparagales > Orchidaceae > Platanthera > Platanthera zijinensis. The sequence goes on from CM077078.1 coordinate 19,307,415, forward strand.
CCTGAGCTCTCACCACCCCGACAATGTATGTCAAAATGGCCTTATAGCCGCTCTCGTAAGAGCTGTTGGACCGTCTCCCTGCTACGCAGAAAAAAGCTAGCTCTCATTCCTCCAGGATTTGCCCTATCGGCCGAAATGGGCCAAGATGATTCGGCGGAACCCTACGGTGGACGAGTCTGCTTCTCCGACTCCTACCCCTAACCGCGAGAATCTTGCCATCCCAACGGAGGTATTCTACTTACCCCTGCCTTGGCGAAGACCCAAAAAATGGGCATGTTAAGCTAAATCACAGGTCTATTCGCAGGAGTCGCTGATAGAGAGCGATGCCAGCGTCCCCCCGACGAATGTCGAGACATCCCGGCTCCCTGATGGGAACAAACAGTTGGTCCTGGAGACTGCCCCCCAAGCTACCCAGGCCGAAACAGCAACCGCTCCTGGTAGTTAATTTGTCACCTTCTCGCATTTCTTAACTCATGTCTTTCCGCTTACATAGTTTCTCGCAGCTCCTCCCTTCGGGACTACGGGCCTGGTCAGTCCAGAGCCCAAGATCCCAGCCGTCGAGAACCCAAAAGAACCAGCGCCAGGTTCTCAGCCCTCGACCTGGTAAGCACCCGACACTTCCCAACCGGTCGAGATCCGCCCTCCGGGGCAAACGCCGACCCGTCCGGGAAGGGGAAAATCGGGCCATTCGTTCTTCGTGAAACCCTTCTAGGGGAGACCTGGTCCTTCCCTCTAGCCACCAGGCGAAAGCGCCGCCCCTACGCTAGGTATGACTTAATCTTCCCCTTCTCGCTCGAACCCGACCCTGACAACGGCTGAAACTTCCCGCCAGGTTACCAGGACACTTCAGCGATGGGCCCTGACGCCGATGAGGAGTTCTCGCCCCCACCCTCTCCCAGCGAGCTTGCAAACTTCCTCGGTGATCCTGGAGATGCCGAGACACTCAAGGAGCAAAGGGTGGAGGTCTTGGCGAAGTTGATCTGGATGCATCAGGAAGACTCCCATCAGGCGAATGCGCACCAGGCAGCAAATGAACGCCGGCTAGGCATCCTCGAGAGGGACTACTATCATCTCATCGGGGAGATGGAGCGACAGGGAGGCGGGTGCGAGGAGACATCTCTCGGAAGACACATTGCGTGACCCCGGGATCAGATGCGCTTGGTCAACCAAGACTTAACGGTCGTGAGCGCCTACTATTACCCGCGAGTGACCCCGAGGTCGGGGAGGCGAGGCCGAGCCGTTGGCAATGGGTCCAGTACTGAGTCTGTCGGCTCCCGCCTCCTCTCATCCCAACCTTTTGTTTTGTAATAAATAAACACTGCATGCTCTCGCCAGGCGAGTGGCTTTTCGCATTTTAAGCAATATTTCGCCTTGCGCAATGTTTGATTCCCTCGCCGAATGTCTTAAATCTGTGTTGTATATTTTCTTTGTTCTCGTTTCGCTATGCTATGCTCTTTACCCAAGAGCTTTTCTGGAGGCTCTTGCCATTCGCAGGTAAGAGGAGCGGCGGCGAGGCCGGACGGATTACAAGGTGCCAAAATATTAGAGTGCTATCCGCACCCCTGCCGCCTGGGAAACCTTATGATTGCCAAATTTTTCTATAAATATGCCCCCCTTACCAACTACATTTACTACCACTTTGACCCTGAGTCTTCGTCCTGCTTCCTTGATCACTCGCGATTTTCGAAGTCTCGCGCCTGCGAAAACCTAACTCCCCCTTCACACTCGCAATATGTCGGGAGACACTGACGGCCGGACCCGGTGTGCGCAAGGCTTCATCGACCATGATTTTTCCCCTTGCAAGCTGACCGAGGAGGAATACCTTTCAGTAGTCGCCAACTATGTGCCGTCGGGGTTCGTCGCGCGGCATCCCGATGACTGTTATAAAATTAATTTCCTGCCGGAAGGGGAGCTCGCCATTCCCCTAGAACACTTCGAGGTGGGATTCCGCCTCCCCCTCTGGCCGGAGGTGCGCCAGACTCTCCGGTACTTCGAAGTGGTTCCCGCCCAACTCAACCCAAATTCTGTCGCTCTCTTGGTAGCTTTCACTTGCTACATACGCGCGGAGAGGTTCGAGTTCAACCTTTCGATCTTCAAGAAGCTATTCAATTTCAGAGCCAAGAGCGGAATCATTTTCTTCTCGGATCAGACGATCAAGACGAGTGGTCTCGCCAACAAGAACCATCTCTGGCCCTAGAAGTTCATCTTCGTCTCTGGGAACTTCGGCAACGTGCCCCTCTCGCCCGTCCAATATGACGAGGCGACCTATAAGCCTCCCGCAATTGGGGGGCACGAGATCTCCCTTCTCGCCTTCTTCGACACGAAGAACTTTGACGTTAAGTACTTGCGGCGGGACCTTGGCTCCCTTCTGCCCGTTCTCGCCTGAGAAGGTACCATCCACCCCCCTAGATTGCTGCCTTAGATTTGATGAAGCTTACCCTCTTGATCCGCACAGGTGAGCGAGAAGCACCTCTTCACCAGCCATATGAGGAAATCAGGGCTCTCATCCCCTGTCTGTCTCTCGCCCAATCCGCGGCCTTGGCCTGCAGGGAGGAGCCGGGTACCTCGTCCCAGCTGAGTGCCCCGAAGCAAAAACCAGATGCCCCTCCCCCAACGTCTTCTAAGAAGGCAAAAACATCGGCACTTGCCAAGGGCAAGACCGTTGCCGAGGTCCCCGCCAAGACCCCGTCCACGGAGGATACAACGGGCGCTGTCGCCAACATTGCCGCCAAGATCGTTGCTACAGCAGATAAGGTTCCCGCGGTACCGGTGCCGAGAGGGCACCGAAATTTTGGCCTTGGCGAGAAATATATGGATGAGGCAGGCCAGCCTCTGCTTCAGTGGGACCCCGAGGTCAATCGGGCCTCCATCTCGACGCTCCTCCCAACCTGGATGGAGCAGGATGCCACCAGCGGCGATGTCTTCACATTCGCCTTCGGGCTATACAACCGGAAGGACGACAGTATTTTCGACAAGGAGTTGACCCGGACACTCGCGCACGAGACAGCGCGGGCCCAGCTACGCGCCCTCGAGCTCGCGCACATGTCGTCGTGCCGCAACCTCAACCTTGAGCGGAATCTAGGCGAGGTTCAAAAGTCATAGGATCTCGCTTCGACAGAGGTGACTTCCCTGAAGCGCCAACTGGAGGCCTCCGAGGTGCTCTTCGCCAGTCGCCCAACGTAAGGGGTAGGTGAAACTTCAATAATCTTCCTCACTAAGGCTTTGTTTCAAGCTAACTCTTTTCAATGCCCTTTCCGTAGGATTCCGCTAACGCCGAGTTGTTGCGCGCGCGGGTGGCTGACCTTGAGCACGAGGTCGCGGGGTTGAAGGCTGAGAACAAACGCCTGCAAGAAACTCTCATTCCGCCACCCCCGGGCGAGAAGGTTAAGCGACATTAGTACACCAACTATGAAATCGAGGTGATGATGCAAGAGAATGCCCAAGGGGCGGCCAAACACGTGATCGAAGTGCTGCGAGGTGCCAGATTGCTGAACGAAGGAGGCGAGACGCTCACGGCGCGCAGTGTCCTCCCATGGTTGTTCATCCCTATCGACGCGCCCGAGGGCGAGGATGACCTCCAGCGCGAGGAATCCTCCAGCGAGAAGCCCGATGACTCCTCCTGAAGACTTTCCTCCTCTTATTTTTAACTTGTATTTTGTTTTTATTTTTGGATATTCATGTAATGGACGAGACCCCTGATATATATTAAAAGTGCTCTTTTTCTTTTTGGGATGTACTTTGAGCTTTTGTTTTTGCCGAAAGGACTGCTACTCTTAATTTCTTATTTCTCGCTATTTGCTACTCGCAAACGCTTCCGTGCATTCGCACGTACCTTAGGCTCTTAGGTTGTGACAATAGTGCCTTCGTGGTTCGTGCTCGTTAACCAAGTGAAGTAGGTCTGCCGAGTAGACCTTGCCGAGTGGATTCTTGCCGAGTAGGACTTTGCGCTACACAGAGCCCTTCGCGCCCCTAGGTCCCGCCTGCCATGCTTTGATTGTCATTCTCCCTAGACCACCCCCCTCTAAAGTGTTTCACCACGTCCACCGAGGGCCCCCTAGACCTGCCAGCTAGGTGAGAGTCTGACAGCGGGATCCTCCTAGAGTCAACATTTCAAACTACCACCGAGTGGCTTCCAGTCTTGACAACTGATGGGAGCCTTACAACGGGATCTCCTCGGAGTTATCATTTCTCGTCTTACTACCAAGTGCTTCTTCCAACCCTCCGGCTAATGAGAGCCTGGTCAGCGGGATCTCCTCGGGGTCATCATTTCTCATCTTACCACCGAGTGCTTCTTCCAGCCCTGCCAATTAATAGTAGCCTGGTCAGCGGGATCTCCTCGGGGTCATCATTTCTCGTCTTACCCTTGAGTGCTTCTTCCAACCCTGCCAACTAATGAGAGCCTGGTCAGCGGGATCTTCTCACTATTTCGGTCTCTTCGTTCATCCACACAACTCGCTTGCTAAAGATTTTGAGCCACAAGAAATTAATGATTGACAATGAAAACAAGTAACATGCTACATACAAGGTTCAAGGATAGAAGCGCTTCAGATCGTCGCCGCTCCAGGTGTGACTGAAGGTTTCCCCCTCTACGTTCTGGAGGCGATACCTCCTGACTTCAACGCTTCCTTAACGATGTATGGACCTTCCCAATTTGGGTGAACCTTCCCCACTGTTGCTGATCTTCCCGCAGCATCCACCTTTTTTAAGACCAGATCCCCTTCCGTGCACTGCTTGATTCTGACATGTTTGTCAAAGTACTTGGCCATCCGTCGCTTGATCTCCTCCTGCCTGACGGCGGTCGTATCGCGGAGTTCCTCTACCAGATCCAGTGAGCCGTAGCTCCCCTTCATTCTCTACCATCCATTCCTCGTCTCCTTCTTTGGCAGCTTCTACCCGTGGCGATCTGACCTCGAACTCCACGGGCAGAATGACTTCACAGCCGTGAGAAAGTTTGAAGGGGGTCTCTCCGGTGGCTGTGTTGGGGGTCGTCCTCAAAGCCCATAATACCGAAGGAAGTTGTTCTACCCAACTTCCTCTCAGATTCTCCACCTTTTTCAACAAATTTACAATGATCTTGTTTGCCGCCTCCACCTGCCCGTTGCTCCGATGGTGGTGGACGGAAGCAAACCTGAGGTCTATCCCCAGCTGAGTGCAAAAGTTGATGAACTACTCGCTGACAAACTGGGGTTCATTATTTGTGACTATGGCCTGTGGGAGCCCATGTCGGCATATGATCTCCCCCCATACAAAATTACGGATCACCTGGGAGGTCCCCTTGGCTAGCGCCTTTACCTTGTCGGGGTTGGGTTCTACCCCTGCCGGGGTGAGGAGATGGCCCAAGAACTTTCCCCTGCTCGCCCCAAAGACGCACTTTAAGGGGTTTAGCCGCATCTCGAATTTTCACAATGTGGCAATCGTTTCTTCTAAGTCGAGCAAGTGGGAATCCACATCCCTGCTTTTTGCAATGAGATCATCCACATAGACCTCCAAGTTCCTCCCTCTCTGACCCTTGAAGACCCGATCCATCATACGTTGGTATGCGGCTCCTGCATTTTTCAGCCCGAAGTGCATCATCTTGTGGCTGAAACACCATTCCCTTGTAATGAAGGAGACGTCCTTAACGTCGGGTGGATGCATCCTGATCTGATGATAACCTGAAAAAACGTCTAAAAAACTTATCATAGAAAAACTGACGGCTAAGTAAACCAGCGCGTCGATTCGAGCCAGGGGGTAGCAATCCTTAGGGCATGATTTATTTTAAAGAGAAGTTTACACATTCTCCATCACCCATTCCCCTTTCTAACCATTACAACATTTGAGACCCATCCTGGATACTGGACCTCTGATACAAAACTTGCCTTGAGTAGCTTCTCCACCTCCTCCCGGATGGGCTCCTCCAGCTTCGTGACGATGATCCTCCTCTTCTGGCGGATGGAGCGCATTTTGAGGTCAAGGTTCAGGCGGTGACATGCCACATCTGCGTCGATGCCTGACATGTCCTCTACACTCCAAGCGAAGACGTCGATGTTCTTCTGGATGCACTCCCGCATCCTCCCCTGGTCCCTAGGACTCAACCCGCCTCTAACACGCACCCTTTCCACCTTCCCTTCCTTGGTGAAGACTTCCATTTCCACAACTTCCTCTACCGGCTCCAACCTGGATTGCTCCCACTCGCTTCTCGGCTTCTCCCCCTACTCAAACACCTTCTCCCCTTCTTCTCCTTCAATTTCCATCGCCTCCACCCGACTCTCCTGCAGCTCCACTTCCCCAACCTCCGAGGCACGCACCACTCCTTCCTCCTCCTTCTTCTCCTCTGCCACTACCTCCGCCATCTCCGACTTCTCCGCAGTTCCTCCCCTGGTCACCTCCATCTCGTCGCCTGCCTCCTCCTAGGCAGCCAACCCTCTCTCCAACTCCTCCGCTTCCGCCATCCAGACTATGGTGTTGACGGCCGTTACGTAACATTGCCTTGCCACCTTCGGGTCTCCTCAGATCCGGACTCCCCCCCCTCCCCCAGCTGTTGAATTTGAGGCATTGATGGAATGTGGAGGGGACACAGCGGAAGGCGCTGATGAGGGGGCGCCGATGGTGTCGTAGCTGTTCGAAGCGTCAACGATGACGAACCGACAATTCCTCGACACCCCCCAGCGTCACATGGAGTCCAACTCCTCCTTCAATTTCCTTCCTCTCTCCCGAGAAACCGAACATCGGTCCATCCGAGGCCAACACCCTCCTAGCCTCCACCTTCATCTCATCGAAGGCCTTCTTGAAGATCACATTCACTGAGCTCCCGCTACAACCAGTATCCGGGAGACCGTGAAGTTCTCGACGTCCATATGGATCACCAAGGTGTCGCAGAACGGGTCTTCGTAGTCCGGCATGTCCTTTGACGAGAAAGTGATCTTTTCTTCAGGGGGGAGTTTGGGAGGTCGAGGCGACGCTCATCTGGAACGTGGTCTGGAAGCGCCCCTTGCGGGTGGCTTTAATCCCTACTCCCCCGTGGATCACTCTGATCCCTCCACGAGCCCCCACATCAACCCTGTCCTCGCACCTGTCCTTCTCTCCTCCCGGCAGAACCTCCTCTATCCTCACCGGTGGCTGTTGCTGAACTTGCCTTCTGGCCTCTCTCACCTCCAAGAACTCCGGGCAGGTGGCCGTTGCGTGACCTTCCTCCTGATGGAATTCACAAAAGGGCAACGCCACCCTACCCCCTTCTCTCCTTCCCCCTTTTCTAGCTCCTCTTCTCACTCCCCTTCCCCGGGCGATCGCCATCGCTTCCTGCTGCTGCGGGAGGGGGCCCTCTGTCCCTGCGTCCACGCCGGTGGGTTGAACCGCCCCTTACCCCAACAGAAGTTCTCCCCACCCTGGAATCCTCTCCCCTTCCCCTTGGTAGGTCCCTCCTGGGGCCTTCAGCCCAACCGATTGTTCGGCCCGCGATGCCCTAAACCTTGCTGCTGCCCCTGGATCCCCTGGCCTCGGGGCTCTTCTCTCCTCCTCTCTTCTCGCTGTCTCCCTGCTCCCGGCTCCTTCTCCTCCTCCTTAGCCAACCTGGCTAGCTTCTTGGCAAACACTGGGTTGCCATCTCACTTTCTATCTCCTTTGCCGCCCTCTCCATCAACTCCTCGAAGGAAAGGGGGGCACCCTTTTCAGCTCCATGTTGAAGAATCTCTCCCTTAAGTCAAGGGTGAAGGCGAGCATCAGGGTATACCCCGGGACCTCCTGAACCAGAAGGATCTCTTCTTGGAACCGGTCAACGTAGCTCCCCAATGTCTCCTCCGGCTTCTGCTTGATGGCAAACAGACACTCCGCTCCCTTCTTCCTCTTCTTCGACGTTGAGAACCTCAACAAGAACCCACGCCGCAAGTCCTCAAAGCAGTAGATGGAACTGAGAGGGAGTTGGTGAACCCAGTTCCTTGACTTCTCCTTCAGAGTGATGGGAAAGAGTCGACACTTGAATGCGTCCGACATCTGCCTGATGGAAACAAAATCCTCGAACCACTGAACGTGTTGCACCGGTCATCCCTTCCCGTGTAGTAACACATCTCTGGCTCTTTGAACCCGTCTTGAACCAGGGCAGAGACGATCAACTCGCTGAAAGGGCTCCCTTCCCCCATCTGGCGAGTGGTCCCATCTTGCGTCCTGGGCTCGTTGACCCTGACTGCACTCGCCTGCCCAGGGAAAAGCTCCCGCCCAGCGAGATCCCTCTCGCCACTCTCCACCGGGACCTCCTTCCCGGGGCGCTGTCCAGGGGCATTCTCGCCCAAAGATGGGACTGCGACAACCAGAACAGAGGGCGTGGCCCACTCGCCTCTCACAGCGAATGCCAGATGGATGGTCTGCAGGACCTCCCGCTTGAAGTCCTCTAGCATTCCGATCGTGACCCCACTCGCCGGGGGCGGCGAGCCACCCGAGCCAGCTCCTTCGTCCTCGCCTCTAGCCATGAAGCTTAGCCCGAGATTTTCTTGTGTAAGCTACAGTCCACGCTCACCGCACCAAAAATGTTGAAGCCAAAACTTGGCCTCAATGAGAGTTCAGAACTAATGGTGCAACTTACACCTACTTCTCCCAAACTTGGCTTCCTGACCAGTCGCTAGGAACTAACAACCGACCATTGGCTGCAGCGTGGAGGTCCCACCGCACACCCAAAAGATCTCAAGAGCGCTTCCTCTCTCAAGCCAAAAAGTTGAACTGGGCACCTTGGAGAGCTCACCAAGTTGAACCGAAATAACCCAAGGAAGAGGAAGCCAAGGGGTATCGACCGCCCTCTCCAAAGGTGCCCACAAGGTCTATTTATAGATTCCCAAACCTGGTCTGCAAACAGCGTAATTCCGCTGTCCTGAAAATGCTATACGCATCCCAAATTGGTTTGCCAACAACGTAACTCCGCTGTTTTGAAAGACTATTTGCAGATCCCTAAGGGCATCCAGGTAATTTTGCCCCTGGACCCCATCGGGCCAGTGGCCCATAGAGGCACCACTCGCCTGAAGAAGCGAATGCTGGGGTGAGCCGAGCATTCGCCCTTGCAGATCCTCAAAGGGCGAGAGCGGGATCCTCTTGCCTTCCGCCTGACTTAGCGAGAGGCTTTCCGCCTAACTTAATAATCCTCCCGCTTGCCTAGGCGAAAGACCCTTCCGCCCGTCCTAGCAAAAGGCCTTCACCCTCTCTGAGCAAGTGTGAGATTGTCTACCCTACTCGCCTACCTTGACTAGCCTTTGGCTTCGCCGGGGGGCTCACTCAGCGAATACGGGGTTGTACAGAGACGACACAAATTCTCAAAAAATACCATATTCCGACACGCTGAGACGCGTATATTAATTTTTTTTTTTATAAATATGAAAATCCTAAAACATTCAACAAAAGTTAAAAAATGAACAATTAATAAATATTCAAATAAACTACGTGATATTTAAATATTACTCATCAAATATTCAAATGTAAAACTTAACAAAAGGTCAAAATAGATAGAACATTAACACATTATCATTATATGTCATCAGTTAAAATAATGGATTCTCAAGCAAATATTTTCCCCCACTTTCAATCTTTCTTTTTCTAGAGAAAATATCCACCTCACTAGTAGATCCACCTTCACTACTTGAAATGTTATAAGGGGGTAAAGACACTTTTGTAAGAGCAAGATTCGCTATTCTAGCATTCACATTTTCTTCTACTTTTTCCATCTCAAATAGATCACTACCTGAGACTTTTACACACTTTTCTATTTTTTTTCTACCAATCATTAACAAATGTGCTACTACTCTTGTATATGAACTTATAAATCATTTTTCACAAAAATTGCACGTCCAAGACAAATTGCCTCCCGCCTCACCATGAGAAGCTAGCTTAGGGACACACGTATCCGATTGAGCGGGACACGCGAGTCCCACGTGAGCCAGCATGTCGGACTTCCGACACGCATGTCAAAGAGTGTCAGAGAGTCGGATGAGTGTCGGAGAGTCCGACACTGACACGCTGGGCATTTTGAAGTGGCGGTGCTTCATAGCCCACTACTCCTTAACTACCTTAACTACTTCCTCCACTACCTCAACTACCCCACCACCCTAACTCCTAAACTTTAGGATCTCCTCCTAAATTTCCTCCATTACTCCACGTCTCCAGCTCCGTACCTCCTGCACGACAGCCAGCTCACTACCCCTTAACCTCTCACAAACCAAGCCCCAACATTCCCCCCATTCACGTGGAACCACCTCCCTAGATACCCATTCTCTCTCAACAGCCAGCCTCCTCTATTTTCCATACCCGGCCCTCCTCTTTCACACTACCTGAGCCCAGCCTTCTCCCACTACAAGCAGCCCGCAGCCCCGACACCACCACATAACCAATCTCCCCGCTTGGAATCCACTGCAGCCCAACATCACTTCCTCAGGAACACCATAGCCAGCTCCTGAAAGCCGAACCTACTGTCCAGGACCCTGCTCCATCAAACCCAGCTACTGAAATTGTTTTTACAAGCAGCTTTTCAGCTGCCCAGCCTCCTGAAACAGCCCCCACTCGATCTTCTTGCTGCCATCCAGGATATACATGCCTGTGGCTGTCCAGGGCTCATCAAGCCTCCCGAGGCCTTATTTCAGCCCACTACCACCTACTCTAGCCCTCCCCCATTGCTGGTTTGTGTGAGTTTTTAAGTTAAAGCCAATTCTTATTGTTGAATTAGGTGTTTATTTCCTATTCAAAGAATATGTCATTTGTGATAATTGTTTCAAGTTTTTTGAATCTTTGTTAGTGTTTGTTCACGTAGTCATTTGATTTTGAGTACTCTTACATATATACGGCATCCCATGTTTCCTTTTTTCTTGCTTCATCTACTATGATTCATTATTATTTTTTATTTATAAAGAAAAGTTATTGCAAGAAATCAATTGCCAGAAGTGTGTATGTGATGGAGATCGATTATGTGGCATTTGCGAGATTTATGAGATTGACGACTTTTGGATCATCGGATGGACGATCGATCATCATCGAGTTCATCTCAATTTTTCTTTTTTTAATGTTTTTTACTTGTATTTTGAGAGTTAAGTTAAATTATGTATCGGGTGATCGTGACCATCAAATATATTTAACATAATCCCCCTTTATATTAGACGAGCAGTCGGCTAAAAAGGGGATCAAAGGTTTTTTTTCAGAAAGGAGAGGCTTTGGTCGAGAGGTGCGCCTCCTTCGCTCTGTGCGACACCGAGCAGTTTCTTGCTTACTCATTGCTACCATTCGTGCCGAAGCCAGACTCACCGCCCTCCACCGCCTCCGGTGTGTCGTCACCAACCTCCAACTGCCTTCCGGCGCCACCCCACTGCAAACTTCCGCCTTACGGCTTCTTCCCGCCACAAATCGCTGCCTTCCAGCCCATCCTCACTACAAACCGCCACCTTCCGCCACTTCCCCGTGGCCAACCGCTGCCTTTTGTCCAACACCTCTTTGCAAACTGCCGCCTTCCAACCCATCCCACTACAAACCACTGCCGCCTTCCCGCTGTAAACCACCGCCGCCCAGCTCATTCTCGCTGCAAACCGTGGCCTTTTGGCGTCTCTCCGCTGCAAACCGCTGCCTTCCGACGCCTCTCTGCTGCAAACCGCTGCCTTCCGACGCCTCTCTGCTGCAAACTGCCGCCTTCCGGCGCCTCTCCGCTGCAAACCGCCGCCTTCCCACGCCTCCCCGCTGCAAACCATCTCCTTCCGGCACCTCTCCGCTACAAACCGGCGCCTTCCGGATCCTCTCCGCTACAAACCGCTGCCTTCCAGCGCCTCCCCGCTGCAAAACACAGCCTTACGGAGCCTCCCTGCTGCAAAATGCCGCCTTCCGGCGCCTCCCCGCTTCAAACCGCCGCCTTCCAACGCCTCCCGCTGCAAACCGCCGCCTTCCGGCGCCTCCCGTCTGCAAACCGCTGCCGCCCAGCTCATCCCCCTCTGCAAACGGCCACATCCCAGCCCTCCCTCACTGTATAACACTACCTCCCAGGCTCCCACTCCCTTCCCTGCCACCGTTATCTCCAACCAGCCCCCTTTCCTGTTGCTGCATGCTCCCAGCACCCCTTGGCCGCACCCAACATCCGTTCCAATGCCCTCTAAGCTTCCAACAGACGTCCCTCCTTCCAAAATCTTCACTCGGCCTCCCCCATCTCCTCTAAGAAAACAACCAACTCCTCGCCCCATTAACCTCTGAACAGCCACCACTACTTTGTCAGGTTGCATATGCCACGCCGTAGGCCACCAGAGTTCCACCCCAACACCGATGACTCCTCTATTTGTTTGGATGTATCATGTTATTTCTAGTAATATCGTACTCAATGTAATTTGGTTGTTTCTCTTTCGATAGATGTATGACACCTATTCACCACGTACCTAATTTCATTGCGACCTCAATTTCATGTCATTATTATTTGCTTGCTTGATTTGAACTATTTATGATCAACTGTGACCTTTGAGTGAAATTTTAAAGTTCGCTATTTAATTAATTCATCAGTCGGATGTAATGTTGCGCAACTTGCTTTATTTGCATTGCATTAGGTTTGTGGTTAATGAGTACTTTGTTTATTAAATTGTGTGCATGTTTTCACGTCATTTTAGGGTTGGTTGTAGGTCCATTATATTTATGGAATACTCTCTTGCATTGTATGTAGGGTTAGGACTTCACAAGTCGCCCATCTTTAGATTTACCTTGCGTCAAATTGGTATCAAAGCGCAAGGTTCAGATTTTATTTCGATATGCAATAGCGGTTCGTTCTGGTAATTATCGTGCTCATGTAGGTCATTCTGGTGGGCGTGGTGTGTTTTATCATGCCTGCTCTCATTGTTGCAAGATGAGACATCTTGTCGATCGTTGCTGGGCTAAATTTCCTTATCTTCGTCCGTCTGCGGGTGACTCCACAATGAAGTCCACGTCCCTTGCCTCTTCTTCTGGCAGTATTAGTGCGGTCACTCAAGATAAGTGGCTAATTGATTCAGAAGCTACTAATCACATGACAAGTGATCCTCGTTTGTTCTCTTGCTTGGACAAGCATATCCAATCTCCTCCAGTTTTTGTTGTGGATGGTGTAATCCGTCTCTAGTATGCGGGACTGGTACAGTCTGTGTCACTCCGACTCTGCGGCTTGAGGACACGCTTTACGTCCCGTCTTTTCCGTAAAATTTACTCTCTATTCCTGCTCTTTGCAAACAGCTAAACTCTATGTTATTAAAGGCGTGGCTTCAGGCTCACCAGACTCAGAGGTTTGCGCCTCCGTGCGCTTTATTTGCTCCTTTAGAATATAAAAAATGCGCCTGAGTGAGATTTTGTTTGTAAATTTTTTCTTCAAAAATTAAGAAAATAATAATGTAAGAACTCGATAATTTTTAATTGATTTAGTGTTTATAAAAGATAATTGTGTATTAAGACTTAGATATGATTCAAGAGATCACATTGATTCTATTTTTTAAGAGATATAAACAATAATAATGAATGATTAATTAGTAGACTAGATGAAGAATTTGATCGAGAAGCGAAAATTATGTTTGATGTTGATTTTTTAAAATGAATGTGGTTGCGCCTTGCCTTCGTCAGGCGCGCGCCTGCGCCTTCGTCAGGCGCGCGCCTGCGCCTTGAGCCTTGCGCCTAGGATCCAAGACCCCTTTGCGTTTTGGTGTGTCTTGCGCCTTTAATAACTAAGACTAAACTGCACGGTTACTTTTACATCTGCTACTTGTTTTTTTCAGGATTCTCACTCCATGGAGAAGATTGCTACTGAGACTGAAAGCAATAAGCTCTTTTTCCTCGACAATGTCACTGCTTTCTCCACTTCTCTTCTGCAATGACATCTTTGCCTCGGGCATCCTCCTCGTCTCATCTACCAACTCCTGCCAAATTTACCTCAGAAGGACTCCTCTTTGAACTGTGAAGCCTGCCAACTTGGCAAACACCATCGTTCTTCCTATCCAGCGAGACAAGGACGTAGCTCTTCTCGTCCGTTTGAACTTGTTCATTCAGATATTTCGGGTCCTGCTCCTGACAGGTCCGTTTGTAGGGGAAGTTTATATTTTGTTACATTTGTTGATGATATCTCCCGATGTATTTGGTTATATCTCTTGAAAGAATGTTCTGAACTTTATTCTGTGTTCTCTGCGTTTTATAATGAGATACAAACTTAATTTGATATTTCTCTTAAAGTTCTTCGAACTGATAATACTCGAGAATATCTTAGTCAACAATTTTTCGATTTTTGTTTGCGTCGGGGCATAGTTCATCAAACTAGTTGTCCCTACACATCGCAGCAAAATGAGATTGTTGAGTGCAAAAATCGTCATCTCTTGAATGTTACTCGCACCCTTCTCCAACAGATGAATGTTTCCCGGTCGTATTGAGGACATGTTGTGCTTCTTTCTTGCTATATTATCAACTGTATTCCTTCATCTGTTTTTCAGGGACGAACCCTATTCTCCATCTTACATCCAGGAGCTCTGAGCTCAACCTTTTCCTTTACCTCTCAATGTTTTTGGTTGCACAACGTTTGTGCACACTCCTTCCACTGGTCGTGACAAACTTTCTTCTCGCTCGGTAAAGTGCGTCTTCCTTGGCTATTTTCCGACCCAAAAGGGGTATCAGTGCTTTGATCCCCTTTTCAGGAAGCAATATGTTTCTGCTGATGTTACGTTCTTTGAAGATATGTCTTATTTTTCTCGAGCTTCTACTCTCTCACCACCTGATGTTTTTCCTTCTCTACCTATTGTTTCCGCACCTTCACCTGAACCTATTCCACCTTCTCTGTCATTGTCTCCTCTCCTCATACCACTTCCTCTATCTTCGTCTTTGTCTTCTGATTCTTCCCTGCCTTTGGAGCCATTGCTGACAGTTTTCGGGCCAGTAATCTCTCCGACGGATGGATCTATTACAGAAGACAAGTCGGATCTTGACCTTCCAATTGCTCTACGAAAGGGGGTTAGAACGTGCACTAAACATTCAATTCATGATGTTGTCTTCTATGCTTGTCTTTCCCTAGCTGGAAGGAGGTTTGCTCTTGCTCTCTCCGCAAATGCTGTCCCGATTAACTATCAGGAGGCTCTTGCTATTTCGCATTGGAAAGCGGCGATGAATGAAAAGATGAATATCTTAACCGAAAGGGGTACTTGGACTCTTGTCCCTACTCCTCTAGGTGTGGATGTGGTTGGTTGTCGGTGAGTCTTTGTCATCAAGTTTCATCTGGATGGTTCTATTTACCGCTATAAGAGTAGGCTTGTTACCAAAGGCTTTACTCAGACGTATGGTGTGGATTTCTTTGATACCTTCTCATCAGTTGCTCGCATCAGCGCTATCCATGTTCTTTTCTCTGTGGCGGTTAACAAAGGTTGGGAGATGTATTAGTTAGATGTGAAGAATGTTTTCCTATATGGTGATCTGTAAGAGGTGGTTTACATGGTGCAACCTCCTGGGTATGTTGCTCAGGGGGAGTCTCAGGTGTTGTAAGTTATAGAAGGCAATTTATGGTTTAAAATAAACCTCACAAGATTTGTTTGGCAAGTTCAGCAAAGTTGTCTCTCTTCTTGGTTTTACTTAGAGTTCTACTGATCACTCTCTTTTTATACATAAAATTACTAAAGGTCTTGTGGTTCTTGCTGTATATGTGGATGATATTTTCCTTACTGGTGATGATAAGGAGGGAATTAATCTAGCGAAGAGACACATTCGACAACATTTTGTTACAAAGGATATAGACTCTCCTAAGTACTTCCTGAAAATAGAAATCTTGCAAAAACACAACTCTATGGTGCTCTCATAACGGAAGTATGTATTAGATTTTTTGAAAGAAACTGATCTTCTTGGGGCAAGGCCAATTCGTTGTCCTATGACCGTTGGTGATGACAAAAGTTGGACGTAAGATTCACCTTTTCTTTCAGATGTTACTATGTACAGACGACTCTTGGGAAAACTCATCTATTTGACTGTTACCAGACCTGATATTTTTTATGCAATAGGGAAGGTCAGTCAGATTATGCAAGCTCCCAGAGAATGTCATCTTCGTTCCACCTTAAAAATTTTGGAGTATGTGAAGGGGTCTCCAGGGAAGGGGTTATTGTTTCAAAAACATAACCATCTGAAAGTTGAAACATATCCTGATACTAGCTATGCTGACAATAAAGAAGATTGAAAATTTACTTCTGGTTTTTGCGCCTTTGTGAGAGGAAATCTTGTCAGTTGAAAAAACAAGAAACAGTCTGTTGTGCCACGATCAAGTCCTGAAACTGAGTACCGAAGTATGACAACGACCGCTTGCGAGTTGAAATGGTTGCGTGCCCTTATACTTGACTTAAGAGAGGTATATGATCATCATTTACCTATATTTTGTGACAACCAGACTGCTATACATATATCAAGGAATGCAATACTTCATAAAAGAATGAAGCACATTGAAGTCAACGGCCACTTCGTCAGAGAAGAAATATTGAAGAATCAAATCTGTACTCCGTTCATCACTCCTGACAAAGAACTTGTAGACGTCTTTACCAAACCAGTGTCCGCCTCTCTTTCATATGTCTGTGACAAGCTGAACATGGTTGATATATATGCTTCAGCTTGAGGGGGAGTGTTAGATTTTGTGAAGCCTGGCGGTTTGGTCCTGGTGGTCTGGCAGTTTGGCGGTCTGATGGCATGGTCCAGGCGGTCTAACAGTTTGGTGGTCTAGCGGCTTGGTCCAGGCGGTTTGGCGTTTAGCAGACTGGCGGATTGGCCTCGGCAGCCTGATTGTCTTCTAGCAAAGTGGTTCTGAAGACTTGGCAGTTTTGTTGGCGGACTGGTTCCAGCAGTGTTACGGTCTGCCTCTGGCGGACTGGTCAGTGAGTCTAGCCGGCCTGGAAATCTTTGAGGACGCCTCCTTGATAGTTCGAGGAGGCTTGTTCTCTCCGCTATTGCGGGTTTGTCGGACAGGAGATTCAAGCCGCTGCGGATAAAGGTTGTGGTCTGAGGAGCAGCTGAGGCTGCGGATAGAGGAGGAGCTGAAGCTGCGGATAGAGACTGCAGTTCGCTTGTGTTGCGACCTGATGATCAAGTGAGCTGGGTTCCTGAAGATTGACGGATAGAGACAGCTATTCGCTTGTGTTTTTCTCTGATCATCTATAGCGGTCTGAGAAGTAGAGACCAACAGTTTCTTGGTGTGGAGCGGTTAGCTTGTCTAACCGCTCAGTTGTTGTTGTCTGGAAATTTTTATTTGCGTATCCTCTTCTTGTATTTTAGTCTCACATCGTCTGTTGTATTTTTTTTTCTCTTCTCCCTATAAATAGATGACCCATATAACTTAGCTTTTTGGGGAATGAAAAGCTTGTTATTTAGATTTTCTCATATGCTCAAAAATTAATTGCTAAGCGAATGAGTCTTTACATTGTCCTCAAAATAATTGAGACAAATGCTTACGAATTAGATATTCAGAGGAGTATGAGGATTTCACTCGTATTCGACATTGAAGATTTGATTCCATTCTTTAACCCACACAACTACATGTACCCTTCGCCTCTTGCCACCTTAGCTTCTCAACCTTCGTCTACTACTCAGACACATTCCCAGCTCCCACCGTCTACCTCACTGCAACCCAAGTCTTCAGCACTGATTGATCATCCGACTTCTTTCTCAACAATACCACGTCCTATGACACAGGTTTCACCGTCCACAGATATGGAACTGTTCGGCGTCATCGTTGATCCAGCTACAATTCCATCTTTTTTTGCAGTTGTACCACTTCCTCCGATACCGGTTTCATCGCCCACTGGCTTCAGACTGCTCTATGGCTCCGTTTGGCACGGTGGCGGCGGTCATGAACATGGGGGTTAAATTGTCATTCGTTAATGCTCACCTGAGAAACTTCATCCATTTTTATGTTTAAACGGATGATATTTGTTAGGTGATCCTTAACGAATGACGGTTTAACTCATGCGTTTACGATCGCCGTCACCGTGCCAAACAGAGCCTATGTCATCACTGAGATCGTGACCCTCGAGCTCATAGCAGCACTAGACATAGTCAGATACTTGGTCCATTGGCAGGACCACGCTTTTATCAACGACACTTATATTTCCGTAGCAGAGCTTGAGATACTCTCCCCGGCCCTACGTCGACATTACGATCATCTCCATTCGTCAGAGAAGAATGCTTTTGGGATGGGGGAAGTTGATGGGGAGCATGTAATATGGCCAGTTAGGGTTTATTCACGCCGACCTCGGGCCCAATGACGATCGAGGCGCTCATCTTGAGCAAATTTTCGATCGTAATATTTTAATTTTCGTTCTTTTCACTTTTTTTTATTTTCATAATTTGTTTTTTTGAGGGATGCAACAAAAGGTGAATCATGACCGTTCGTTGCCCTCTCTAGTCTATATATTAATAATATTATAGTAGAGAGCTCTATAGAAATGTATTGAAAATTTAAGAAAAGAAGTCTTGTTTTTGATCATCCAATGCTGAAGTCGGAATCCCCAGTTGTAAAGCTTGGACCTACCCACAATCTTCCTGCCACCAGCCAAAATCTCCTTCTCTTCCCCTTCAAAACGGAGTCTCTCCTTAACCTCCAGCTGGCTCCCAATCCATCCCCTAGCACCTACAGCCGGCAGCCCACATTCCCCTCCCACCATCACCAACCTGCTGCCCAAAATCACCCCCCAATCACTGGCCGGCCACCCTACATTCCCCTCCCCATATACATCCAAAATATCCATCTTCCCCTCTCCAAATCCCTTCTATTTTCAATTTCCGTCGATCATCGAAAAACATACCCCAACCACCTTTGACGAACCTCCACCACCACCCTTCAAGTTTCACCCATTTTCAATTTTCTGGCAATCACCAAAAAACACCTCCCGCCACCACCACCTTCAGCCAGTTACCACCCCACCACTCTATAATTACCTTAACTACCTCCTCCCCTATCCCCCTCCTAAAACTTAGGATCTCTTCTTAAATTTCCTCCACTACTCCACCTCCCCACCTCCTCCACAACAACCAAACCACTACTCATTCTCATGTGAAACCACCTCCCACAGCCGTCCACATTCCCCCCACACCCCCAGCCCCACCTCTCACTAACAGAGCCCCAACATCCCTCCTATTCAAAACTTAGGATCTCTTCTTAAATTTCCTCCACTACTCCACCTCCCCACCTCCTCCACAACAACCAAACCACTACTCATTCTCATGTGAAACCACCTCCCACAGCCGTCCACATTCCCCCCACACCCCCAGCCCCACCTCTCACTAACAGAGCCCCAACATCCCTCCTATTCACTCGGAACCACCTCTCTAAATATCCCCTCTCTCTCAACAGCCAACCACCCTCCATTTTCCATACCCATCCCCCCTCTTCCGCTCTACCTGAGCCCAGCCTAACCACTTCTACATGCATCCAGCAGTCCCAACACCACCACAGAACTAGTCCCGCCGCCTGGAATCCACTGCAGCCCGACATCACTTCCTCTTGGACACCCTAGCCTGCACTTGAAAGTCAAACCTGCCATCCAAGACCCTGTTCTAGCAAAACCCAGCTGCTGAAATTGTTTTTCAGCCACCCAACAATTTGTTGTCCAGCTTCCCGGCCTCTTGAAACAGCCCCCACTAGGTCTATTTGCTACCATCCAGGGATATTCAGCTATTTGTCTGCTCAGTCCGGGCTCATCAGGCCTCCTGGAGGCTTTATTTAACCCAACTACCTCCTACTCTAGTCCTCCATCGTAGCTTTGTGTGAGTTTTTAATTTAAAGTTGATTCTTATTGTTGAATTAGGTGTTCATTTCCTATTCAAGGAGATATGTCATTTGTAATCTTTGTTTCAAGCTTTTTAAATCTTTGTGAGTTTTCATTCACTTGATCATAGGGGTTCAAGTTGAGTTGAGCTGGCTAAAAAAAGCTCGACTCGAGCTCAAACTCACACATTGTTATTCATTAGCTTGCGAGCCGGCTTGGATCTTTTTGTTTATGCGTTAATTTTTTTAATATAAAGAAAATAAGACTCGTGTACTAAAGAGCTCCTCATGAGCAGCTCGACTCAAAATTGCGCTCGAAAGCCCGAGCTCAATAAGTAGGCCTTGAGCTCGAGCCCAGCAAAATGAGTTCGTCAAGCTCGAGCTTGAAAATTGTGTCAAGCTCGACTCGTTTGCACCCCTACTTGATTATTTGGTTTTTGAGCACTCTTACATTTATATGACGTCCCGTGTTTCCTTTTTTGTTTGCTTCATCTGTTGTGATTCATTAGTATTTTGATTTATAAAGACATTTTTTTGTAAGAAATCAATTGCCAGAAGCGTGTATGCACATAGAAAAATACACTTCGCCTCTCTCGGACATTACCCTGCGTCAAATATTTTTTTTAAACATGGTTTCTACTTAAGCCCTTATCTCTTTACTCTTATCTTAGATGAGCTCACCTGACATATTCAACAAGCAATACTTTGGTGTTTATTATTTGTTGATGATATCGTTTTGGTCGATTAGACGCGCAAGGGTGTAAATGCGAAACTTGAATCTTGGTCGTGCAAAGACGAGTTTTAGGTTTAGGAGGGCAAAGACGAAGTATATGGAGCTTAAATTTAGCAGTGCAAGAAGGATGAATGACTTCACTTTTTAATTTGGGTGATCAAGATATTTTCCGCAGTGAGTGCTTTAAATATCTTGGATCGATAGTTCAAAAGGATGGAAGTGTTGATAAAGTTGTGATACATAGAATCCAAGCAGGTTGGTTGAAGTGGAGAGGCACGTCGGGGATCTTATGTGAGTGTAAAGTACCATTAAAACTTAAAGGCAAATTTTACCGTACTGCAATTAGACCGGCTATATTATATGATTTTGAGTGTTGGGTAGTGAATTATGTACATGAGCAAAAAATGGGAGTTGCGGAGATGAGAATGCTTGGGTGGATGTATGGACACACGAGACCGGATAAAATTAGGAATGAGTGTATCAAGGATAAGACATGAGTGACACCAATTGCAGAGAAGATACAGGAAGATCAACTAAGATGGTTTTGACAAGTACAAAGGAAACCATTAAGGGCACTTGTTAGGCGTCATGAGAGTTTAGTTACTAGGCACGTTAAACAGGGGAGGGGTAGATCAATAAACCTTTAGAATGAAACTATAAGGAAAGACATGATGCAGTTAGGCATTAGTGAGATTATGACTAAAGATAGGGCATAATGACGACAAAGGATCCATATAGCCGACCCCACTATAGTGAGATAAAGGCTTGAATGTTGGTTTTGTTGTTGTATGGTTTCTACTTATTAGTGACCAAGCTGGCCCTTAAAATATTTTCTTATGTAGTTATAGTTGAATTATAGAGCATCTTATAAAGATAAATAGCCCATTGTTAAGGTCCACTTATAAGGCCCATTTTCGTCCTTGAATTTAATCCCACGCCTGTAGCCTTGTTTTTAGGTTCCTCTCTTTTGGGCATATATGGAGGAGCGTTGTAATACATAATTTTTTTAGATTGGTGAATTAATATTTTTATTTCTTTTCTCAATTTGGTATCTGAGAGTGCGTCTTTTTTTATTGTGGCTCCATCTCTTTTTTTCCTGTCAAACGAAAAATTTCCGCTCCTGTGGACATGTGCGTTCTCTGCGATCCACTCCCGTGGACGTGTGCGTTCTCTGCAATCCACTCCCGTGGACGTGTGCGTTCTCTACGATCCACTCCCAATTCCAGCTCTGATCCCGTCGACGAACGAGACCTCCTCTGCGGTTTTCGTCACCTCCCTTCGACTTCGTCCTCTGCGGTTCCCATCACTACTCCTCAGCTTCAGCGAAGAGGGCGATCTCTTTTCTGCACCTTCCGAGACCGTCAACGACTTCATTCTTCCTTGTGAGCTCGTGCCTGCTTTAATCGCGGCCGAGTCCGGCGGCGACTTCAGCGAGTTCGTTCTGACGTCACTCTGTCTTGCGCGAGCTTCCGTGGCCTCGCTCTTCCCAGCGTGTTCTGCCATGTACAAGTTATTTTCCGCAAGCCTGTCCGCTGTGTGCGTGCTTCCCAGCTCTTTTTGCCTTCGACCAACGAGCTCGTTCTGCCCGATCAGCCCAATCAACGAGCTCTTTGCTTCGATCAACGAGCTCGTTCTGTTGTTGCAAGCTATGTTCTTTCAGCCTTTTTGATTTTTTATGGCGGACTCCTCTCCTTCAAGCAATCAATCCAATATCCAAACCTCGCTCGTGCCTCTTCCGCCTACGGACTACTCTCGCAGCCATGGATCCTCTAGCTCCTTCAGGATTACTACCGTTACTTTGGATGGTTCAAATTATCTTGAGTGGTCTTGGGCTGCTCAGTATGCAACTGCAACCATCAAAATATTGGTACATTGATGGGACTGTGAAGCAACCTCTTGTCACTGACCCCGCCTTGAGGAAGTGGGATGTTGATAACTCTCTGGTGGTCTCGTGGCTTCTCCATTATATCTCCGTTGGTCTGTCACAGTTACATGGTCTTGGACTTTGCCTTTGAGATTTGGACTCGGGCATGCGAGACATATTCCCAAATTGGTAGCTCCTTTTAATTTTACGAGCTTACCTGTCTCGTTCTTAGTTTTCAACAAGGATTTGTTGGGGTTGCGTCATAATTTTTTGAATTCGAACGTCTCTATCAGGAGTTTGACTACTTTGACAATTTCGCTTCTACATTTACTGCTGACACTTCCCGTCTTGTTGCGCATACTATTGACACTTGTCCTGAGATGCTTTCTCTCGATGTTTTTTTAGCTGAAGATCTTGTTCCATCGGGATATGCTCAAACCCCTGGTGTTGATTATCATGAGACATTTGCGCCAATTGCCAAAATGGACTCTATCTGCATTATTTTCTCATGTGTTGCATGCCTTGGCTGGTATCTCCAGCAAATGAATGTTAAAATGCCTTCTTACATGGCGATCTTGAAGAGGAGGTATACATGAAGTTTTCGACGGGTTTCTTGAAGCAAGGGGCAAAAGGGAAAGTCTGTCAATGCCATAAATCTCTCTATGGGTTGAAGCAATCTCACAAATTTTGTTTTGAAAAATTCCAAAAGGCTCTGATCATGTTGGGATACAAACATGGTCACTCTGATCATACCCTCTTTGTTAAGAGGAATACAAAGAATGCGGTGGTTCTTATAGTCTATGACGATGATACCGTCATCATGGGAATGATTTGGAAGAAATCACGAGGTTGAAAACTCGCCTATGCTTGGAGTTCAAAGTTAAGGGCCTAGGAAAGTTAAAATATTATTTAGGAATTTAAGTAGCATGATTTTCCCGTGGAATCTTCATTTCTCAAAGAGAATATGTCCTGTATCTGCTAGAGGAAACATGGATGCTTGGTTATGCTCTGACAGATACCCCCATTAAAGCAAATTGTAAAATTGATGAAGACAAAGATTATGAGAAAGTGAACTCCTCTAGTTATCAAAGATTGGTGGTAAGGTTATTCTACGTCACACACACTCGCCCTTATATCTCACTTGCGGTTGGGATCCTTAGCAAAAACATACATTCTTCCAGAGTAAGACATCAGGAAGCCGCTATGAGAATGTTACGGTACCTGAAGAAATCTCTTGGTCGAGGACTACTATTCTCTCGGAGCGATCATTTCAATGTTGAAGTCTATATAGACTCCGATTGGGCCGGAAGCCAAGACAACTGAAAGTCAACCACCAGATATTGCTCCTTTGTTGGAGGAAACCTCGTGACCTGGCAAAGTAAGAAATAAAATGTAGTAGCAAGATCTAGTGCATAAGAGAAGTACAAAGCAATGTCACAAGAGGTATGCGAACGACTCCGCTCTTGTCTTGTTGAACAACTTTCATCCTGTTTTGAGTCAATGCCCGGACCACCTTGTCACAAGTCTTGTTGACTGAGCCGGGAGTGAAAGAGATTGAGCTCTGACTCAAATCTCTAATACATGATTTAGGGCTACAAGACGGGAATCCTATAAGATTATAATGCGATAATAAAGCTTATATGTAGATTGCTCACAATCATGTTCAACGTTATCGAGCAAAACATGTTGAGATTGATAGACATTATCAAAGACCACCTAGAGAAAGGCAACATCTGCACTCATTTCGTTCAATTACAATATCAATTGACACACATCTTCGCCAAAGGCTTGAGCTGTGACGCCTTCGCCGATAACATCTTCAAGATGGGAATGCTTGATATATACTCTCATCTTGAAGGGGATAGTTGAATGATAGAGTTTTAGCATGTTGGATAAAACCTTGTGACCTGGCGAAGTAAGAAACAAAATGTAGTAGCAACTAACAAGGTCTAGTGCAGAAGCAAAATACAAAACAATGTCACAGGGGGTATGCAAAGAGCTCTTGATCAAATCTCTAATGCATTATTTAAGTAAGATGGAAGCCTATATGACTATACTGCGATAACAAAGCTTATATCAACATTGCTCATAATCATGTTCATCATTATCGAGTAAATCATTTTGAGATTGATAGGCACTTTATTAAAGACCACCTTGAGAAATGCAACATCCGCACTCCTTTCGTTCAATCTCAAGATCAGTTGGCACACATCTTCACCAAAGGCTTTAGTTGTGACGCCTTTACCGATAACATCTTCGAGATGAGAATGATCGATATATACTCCCATCTTGTGGGGGAGAGTTGAATGTTAGAGTTTTAGATTTGTTAAATAGCCCATTGTTAATGCCCACTTTCCTCCTTTTTTGTATTTAGTCCCACAACTCTAATCTTATTTCAGGGTCTCCTTCTTTGTGCATATATTGAAGAGCATTGTAATAGAGATTAATTAGATTTGTGAAATAATATTTTTTTCCTCTCGTAACTCCGCATGCTCGAGATTTCATCCTACCTATAGCTGAGTTTGCATATAATTGTTCAGTTAATGGGACCACTGGTCTGAGTTCATTCTCCATCATGTTAGGCTATAAACCTATGAAGCCCATTGAACTTGTTGATATTCCCTTAAGAGCCCAACCCAGTGAGTCTGTAGTCTTTTATTTAGCATGTCCACTCACTTCATGAGTCAGTCCGAAGAAAAATTGCAATGAGTAGTGATTACTATAAAACTCAAGCATATCAGCACTAGGGCTCTGTTTGGCGCGGCTGCGGCGACTGGAGAATCAGTGGTGGAAAGCAGTGGTGGAATAATCAGCTGTTTTGCAGAGTGGTGGCATAATCTGTGAATCTGTTTGGAAGAACAGTTGTTGTAGTGCTGTTTCAAACGAAGAAGCTGAAAAGCTGTTTGGCAAAACAGCTGTTCGTTTTGATTTTTTAAAAAATTACAGATAATAAAAGATAATTAAATTATTGTACATATTCATCACTCTGATAAATTTAAATAACATGCAATTATTTTTTCATGAAGACAAACAACCAAAAAATAAAGCAAACAAGTTAACTAAATAAAGCACATATTTTCAACAGTAGTACACACATTTAAAATGTTTTTTCATAATGGAAAACCATAAAAGTCCTTTGTCTTGCCCATGAAACTTCTCTCGATCATCAAACTTTAACTGCACAGTAAGAATAAATATTGTTACAAAATGTAATATTTTGTAGTGCATTTGTAAACATCACTATGTAATATACCTGTGATATTTCATTAGTTCATCTGCAATGTAGTTCCTTATATTGGACATTTCAGTCGCTCCCGTTCCTTCAAACGTAGTAAGTGTAATATTGGGGTTTGGATCTATTGTTCTTGGACGATTGTTTGGTCGCAGCTCGTACGCCTCTGCATGAACAAAGCTCTCGTTTCCATCACATACATCAAACTCGGGGTCAGAACGTGATGGATGTCTTCTAATGAAGTTATGCAGTGTCATTGTAGCGACAACAACAACATACTGTTTTGAGAAATCAAACGGAGGCATTTTACTCAGTATGACCCACTTTTTTTTTCCATACACCGAAACTCCTTTCAATCACACTACGAAGCGAGGAGTGTGCTTTATTGAATATCTCCCGACGTCCTTCTATTGGCTGATTACCCCGAGCAAAGTCCGGCGAGTGATATCTCGTTTCCGGAAATGGTTTTAGAAGCCCCTTTTCTAATGGATAACCGACATCCACAAGATAATATTTTCCTTTATACATGAAAAAGATTAGTTAATATTTACATATTTCAAAACGATAAACATAATCAAAGCATAGATTTTGTACCTTCAGGTGGAAATGGAAATTTACTCGCCGGATCCCTGACTGCACGTTGGTATATGCGGATGCATGTGCAAAACCCTCCCAACCAGGCACAACGTAAGTAAAACACATATTAAAGTCGCAAACCACCATTAGATTTTGAGTTGGGCTTCCGTGACGACCTATATAAGACACTTGATTTTCAACAGGTATTCTTGCATCAACATGTGTACCATTAATTGCTCCGATACAATCTTTAAAAAATGGCATATATCGTTCGTCATTTCTTATGTGCGAAGGAGTGACACGAAAATGAGTATCAGTAGGAGCAATAATATTCATGGACAAGTTCGCAAGAGCACAAAGTCCTACCATGAATAACCGACTGATAGTCTCTGTAGAATGCTGAAATCGTTCACTTGCTTTCCTGAACGTCTCATTGTGGCCCAGAATGTAAACTGTGATTGCCAATATATCGCTTGCTTGAGTTCTTTGTGTTCCCGTAAGTCCATGTGTTTGTTCTAATAGTGCTAACAAATCAAAAAATATGACCTTCGTCATTCGAAACATGTTGTGAAACCTCACTGGATGTGTTGGTACCCTAGATGTGATTTGGCTTATGTAATCCCTTTCCAGCCCCTCTTGATCCATATAACTATATATGATCATGATTAGGCCTTGTTCAGTTTCCCTAGGACAGCTTATAACTGACCTAGAGCTTAGGCTAGATGTTCTAGATGTATTTTTGGTTAAGGCATTTTCCGTTCGACCATCGTCGAACGAGGCTTCGCGATCGTCGATCATTGGTCGACGATAGCAGGGCTATAGAATCGTTGAAGTCAAGACAATTATCATCGACCGATGGTCGACGATCTCAGAGCAAGTTTATTATGCTCTGAAGGTTGGTCGACGATCTGCCATCAGCAGTTCAACGATCGTGTTCTTGCTTCACGATTTTTGTCTCGACAGATTTTTGCCTTAGTCGTCGACATCATGAGATGTTCGACGATTTCTGCTTAAACAGATTTTCTGCTTTAGTCGACGATATCTTGAGCTGGTCGACGATTTCTGTTCGACGATTTCTGTTTCGACAGATTTCTGCTTTTAGTCGACGATCTGTTAGCTAGGTCGACGATCATCGAACCCCTGTTCGACGATTATTGTCTGCCTTTATCTTTTTATATTCATTCTATTCCTTGGTTTATTTCCAAGTGTTTTAGCTTGTGGTTAGAGAATTTTCTGAAGTTGTTTTTGCAGATTTATGGCTTAAATTCAAAATAAATTAATTACCAAATATGTCAAGCTTAAATCACGGGATTCAGTATTTTGATAAAGCATTTTTGTCATATTATACAAAATATATTGCCAGGCTGTATTCTAGCCGTTGACACTGTTTGCTATTTCCAAGAATGGTAAGTCTTTATACTGAGATATTTTCCCACTTATTTAATTCCTTATTGGGACTGACAGTAAGCTAATAGGTCATTCTATTCCTATTGCTATATTCTATTTTGAGATAATCTGTTGCAGGGCTCGAGAATTCAAATCAATAGAGCCGTTCCAAAGGAAAAATGAGAAGACATATTTAAGAGAGATTTTTTTCTCAGAAAAATAACAAGTTACAGATACAGAGAGATTTTTTCTTAGTGCTGCATTCTCTCAAGCATCTTCAGAGCAACTCTTCACCATCTCACAAAAAGAAGAAGAAAAGCTCCCCTGAAGAAAAAGCCCAGAGCAATTACTTTCATTCTCAAGTCTCCTGAGCATCTGCTTAGAGTTTTCAAGACTTCAGAAAGAGCTCCAGTTCTGCTTCAATTATTCCAGAATCTGAAGACCTGATAAAAATCAGTCTACAGATCTCTGAGGATTTAGTTTCAGTATATCTGAAACTCCTTCATCCTGAAGCAAAGGTTTTCCCTGGACTTTCACTGAGCCAGGGGGAGACTTTGATTCTTTAGAGAATCCACAAGTCTTCTCTAATCTGTATTTACAACAGAGAAGATAATCTAACCCTCTCAACCCCTTTGTAAAAGAGTTTGTTCACACCTCTTCAAAAGTGAACATTGGTGACAGGGCACCTTATCAACAACCTGTGGTTGAGCATCCTTATCAAAAGCTCAAAGGGTCTGTTTGATCTACCTGAATCAGATCATTGGTGGCAGGGCACCTTAGCAAAAACCTGTAGTGGATTCCTACCAGGGTGGTAGAAGAGTGGAGTACCTATTTAGAGGGAACCACTATATATCCTGTGTCTCTGGCTATCTTGTTTAATTGTTTATTCTGTGGCTGTGATAGAACTACCTAGGATTGCTAGTTGCTGTGATAGGCTTATAGTTAAACTGAAATTTCAGTTAACTCTCTCACTTGTGCACTTCACTGTGTTAGGCTCTTAGGGTTCAAGTATCAGATTATTTATTCCGCAAATAAACTCCAAGGGAGCTGACTAGTTGTTCATAAAATTTGAATACTCTATTCACCCCCCCTCTAGAGTAGTTTACAACTTATCCCCTCACTTTCAATTGGTATCAGAGGGAGGTTGGCTGTTCATACAGGCTAACACCTGAGTTAAAAGATCCAGTGATAAGTTGTTTCCTGATACCATTCACAAACACTTTCACACATGGCCCAGTCTAAGGATTATTCAAGCACCAGACCTCCTGTATGCAACTTGTCCAAGTTTGGCATATGGAAGGCCAGGATAAGACTATACATGAATTCTATTGATGAAGATATCTTTTCTTCTATTTTGACAGGACCACCTGCTAGGCCTGCTGCTGCTTCCACTTCTGCTGATCTCAGTGCTGTGCCACCACCTGACTACAATGAAACTTACAAGAAGGCAAAAGCAGCTGATGCAAAAGCAATGAATATCCTAGCTCAGACAATGTCTGATGAAATATTCCAGAAGCTTGCTGAATGTACCTCAGCCAAAGCTATGTGGGATTCCCTCAACCACATAGTTGCTGGCTCAGCTGATGAGAGGAAGGACAGGAGATCCAACCTCACCTCTCAGTATGAAAATTTCAAGAAGGATGATGCTGAAGACATTGACACAATGTACACAAGACTCAGTTCAATTATAAGTGAACTGAGGTCTTTGGACAAGGAGATAACGTTGTCAGAAGTCAATGACAAGATCCTGATGTGCCTTTCCATCTCTTGGGACTCAAGGATATGGCCCATCAAGGATGGAAGAAACACTGTGGAACTCTCCACAGAAGCTCTGTTGGGAAAGCTCAAGTCATATGAGCAAACTTTAAAGAGCAGAGCTGCTGCAACTGAAGTAAAAACTCCTACACCTACAAAGAAAGAGCACTCTCTAGCTCTTAAGGCTGCTGAGACTTCTGAAGGAAGTCAATCAAATGAGGAGTTACTGGCACTCATTGCCAAGAGGTTCTTCAACATGGGAAGAAGAGACCTCAGAAAGAAGTTCTCCAAGTATGAGGACAAACCAAGGTATGACAAGACTCCATCCAAAGAAATCATCTGTTATGTTTGCAGCAAGCCTGGACACATTGCTCCAGATTGTCCAGAGAAGAAACACAAGGAGAAGAAACATGAGAAAGAGTACAGGAAGCACCACTCCAAGTCCTCCTCACACAAATACAAGAAGAAGGACAAGGGGTTTGTGGCTGCTACCTGGAGTGAAACAGAAGAGGATACCTGCTCCTCTAGCTCCAGTGATTCAGAAGAAGAAGAAGAGAAGAAGGCCAAAGAGGTCTGCCTCATGGCTATTGATGCCTGCAGCTCTCTGTCAGCTGCAGAGAATTCTGAAGAAGAAGGAGACAATGAAGAAGAGCCTTCTATGGAAGACCAGGTAATCAACTCATTTGATTTCTCATCTCCTGAGTTCAAATTAAAATTTAAAACTCTATGTTTAGATTTACTATTATCTGAAAAAGAAATTAAGTCACTTCGATTAAAGATAATGGAACTAGACATGGAAAGTACTGAAATAATTAGATTAGAAAAGGAATTAGAAAGCTCAAAAGAAGATGTAACATTCCTAAAATTAGAACTAGCTAAATCTAAGAGGTTAGAAGAACAATTAAATGGCAGAAGCCTTAAATTATCTGAAATAACCAGTATAACAAACACTAGGGTTGGTAATGATAAACTAGGCTTAGGTGCTACATCTAGTGAACCCATCCTCCTCACAAAGGAGAGATTTAACACTCCAGTAAAATTTATTTCTGAATCAGGAATAAAGAATACTGAGGAAATTGAAAAATGTAAGAAAATTCAGAATAAGATTAAGAAAGAGAACAGGAAGAAAAAATTCCTAGCTTTACAAAAATCGTCGAACATTAATCGACGATCGTCAAACCAATCGTCGAACGTCTATCGACGATCGCTGAACACCTTCACCAAGTATGATATCTTTGGTGCAGGAGATCGACGATCTCATCTTGAGTCGTCGACCAGTGATCGACGATCGTGGAATCCAGAACATAACATTACTACAAATGATCGACGATATGGCTTGCGATCGTCGACCGTGGATCGACGATCTGGACTTAAGCTGGAAAATAAATTTCAAACTTCCAGAATTGCAAATCCCAATCACTACCCTAGGTTGTTTAATCCTTCAACTGAATGGATTATCCCACCTAGGAGGTCACACCCTTTAGGATATAAATCTAAGCCTGCAAAATCTTTTATATCTAGTTTTTCTTTTGTGAAGAATACTGGACCCAAGGTAACCTGGGTCCACAATGCATAACTGTTCTTTCTGCAGGTGAAGACCTATCCAGTTATACATGACAAATGGTATCTGGATAGTGGATGCTCAAAGCATATGACAGGAAAGAAGAAGAATCTGTCAGGGTTCAAAGCCAAGCTGGGACCAAAAGTTGTATTTGGGGATTCCAGCTGTGGACAGACTGAAGGGTATGACAGCTTCACCATAGGAGCTGTAACATTCAAGAAGGTTGCTTATGTCTCAGGACTAAAGCACAACCTAATCTCTGTAAGCCAAATGTGTGATGCTGGGTACAAGGTATGGTTTACTGACACTGCTTGTAATATTGCTTTAAATAATACTGTTGTGTTAGTAGGTATTAGAATTGGTAATGTTTATGTTGTAGATTTTAACTCATCCAAATCTGAAATATGCTTATTTAATGAAGTAACCAGTAATAATACCCTTTGGCATAAAAGACTTAGTCATGTAAATTTGAAAAACATTTCTAGGTTGGCTAAATACAATCTTGTAAGAGGCTTACCTTCTTGCTCCTACAAGAAGGAAGACCTTTGCAAAGCTTGTCAATTAGGTAAGCAAACAAGAAATAGCTTTAAATCAGTTAATAAAAGTGATTCTCCCAGGATTCTGTACTTGCTACATTTGGATCTATTTGGTCCTATTGCTGTACAGAGTCTTGGAGGAAAGTCTTACACTCTAGTAATTGTAGATGACTTCTCTAGGTTCACTTGGGTATTCTTCTTGAGAACTAAGGCTGATAACTTCAAGGTTCTTACAGACTTTCTAAAGTGTATACAGAGTGAGTATTCTACTCAGGTTGCCTTGATCAGAAGTGATCATGGTACTGAGTTTGAGTCTCTTCTTATGCAAGAATTCTGTGAGAAGGAAGGTATCAAACATAGCTTCTCTGCTCCTAGAACTCCTCAACAAAATGAGGTAGTTGAAAGGAAAAACAGAACCCTAATTGAAGCTGCAAGTACATTGTTGACAGATGCTAACATGCTTCTGTCCTTTTGGGCTGAAGCAGTTAGCACAGCTAACTATGTATTGAACAGAAGTCTGATACATAAACTTAAGGGTAAGACTCCCTATGAGTTACTTAAGCAAGTGAAACCTAAAATAGACTATTTTAGAGTATTTGGCTGTGTTGCTTTTGTTCATAACAATAACAAAGAATACCTTAGAAAATTTGAGGCAAAAGCTTCAATGGGAGTTTTTCTAGGATACTCTCAAGTAAGCAAAGCCTATAGGGTCCTTAATATATCCTCTCTTAAGATAGAAGAGTCTGCACATGTCTCTTTTGATGAGACAGTCATGTATTATAAGGAGAAGGACTCTTCCTCTAATAGTACAGTGCAAGTCCTAGGAGTAAGTAAGGATTTGGAAGGTTTGAGACTCACACAGGAGAATCATCCCCAACAAACTCCTCAGGTTGCTTCTTCAGATTCTGAATCTGATGTAGAACTTTTACAAGTTAAAGCACCTGCTCCAACAGTTGATCAAATTCCACATGAGGAATTAAATCTTGAACATGTTGAAGATCAGATCATTGTTGAACCTACTAATCTTGTCACACTTAGAGATCGCCCTGTATCTCAAGTGATTGGAGACATTTCAGTAGGAGTCCAGACAAGACATCAACTCAACAAAGATGTGATGTTTGCTTGTTTCCTTTCTCAGGTTGAGCCCCTAACCATTAAAGATGCTGAGCTTGATCCACACTGGATTATAGCCATGCAAGAGGAACTTAACCAGTTTGAAAGATGTAAAGTTTGGACTTTGGTTTCAAGACCAAGAGGCCAACTGATCATAGGCACCAAGTGGGTGTTTAGAAACAAGCTTGATGCCCAAGGCATAGTAGTTAGGAATAAGGCTAGGCTAGTAGCTCAAGACTATAGACAGGAGGAAGGCATAAATTATGATCAGACTTTTGCCCCTGTAGCTAGACTAGAAGCCATTAGGATTTTCCTAGCCTATGCTGCCTATAAGAGATTTAAGGTCTTCCAAATGGATGTGAAGAGTGCCTTCCTCAATGGAGATTTAAAGGAAGAAGTGTTTGTTGAACAACCACCAGGGTTTGTTTCATCAACCTTACTCACTCATGTGTTTAAACTCCAAAAGGCTCTATATGGACTTAAGCAAGCTCCTAGAGCTTGGTATGAGACCTTAGCAAATTTCCTTCTAGAACACAAGTTTGTGAGAGGTGTAGTAGATAGAACCCTATTTATTAGACATCATAAGGATTCACAATTGTTAGTTCAAATCTATGTAGATGACATTATATTTGGCTCCACTGATCCCAAACTATGCAAGAGGTTCTCTGAACTAATGCACTCCAAGTTTGAGATGAGCAACATGGGTGAGTTATCCTATTTCCTTGGTCTCCAAGTGAAACAGTGTGTTGATGGTATCTTCATTTCTCAATCAAAATATGCCAGAGAGCTGGTTAAAAGATTTGGAATGTCTGATGCTTCATCAATGAGCACACCTATGGCCTCAAATGCAGTTATTGATTCTGATGTCAATGGCAAGTCTGTTGATCTAAAGAACTATAGAGCCATTGTTGGTTCCCTGCTGTATTTGACTGCAAGTAGGCCTGACATAATGTTTGCTACATGCCTATGTGCTAGGTTTCAGGTCAACCCAAAGGAATCTCACTTAACTCTTCTCAAGAGGATCTTGAGATACCTTAAGGGATGCCCTAACTTAGGACTGTGGTACCCAGCTGAGTCAGGATTTGAATTAATTGGATATTCAGATGCTGATTATGCTGGTTGTAGAGTTGACAGGAAAAGCACCTCAGGAACCTGTCAGTTCCTGGGAGAGAGACTTGTCTCTTGGTTTTGTAAGAAACAGACATCTGTGTCTACTTCAACTGCTGAGGCTGAATATATAGCAGCAGCTAGTTGTTGTTCACAGATCCTGTGGATTCAAAATCAGCTAGTGGATTATGGGTACACACACTCAAAAACAAAAATTCTGTGTGACAGTACCAGTGCAATATCAATTGCTCAAAATCCAGTGCACCATTCCAGGACCAAGCACATTGAGATTAGACATCATTTTCTGAGAGATAATGTGGAAAAGAACAAGATAGCAATGGAATTTATATCCACAGACCTGCAGAGAGGAGATATTTTCACTAAGCCCCTTGATGAACAAAGGCATTTGTTCTTCCTGAACCAGCTTGGTATGATTAATGGTTCAGAGTAGTGAAAATTTGGATAGATTTGTTTTCTGTCTAAAATCGTCGAACGACTGCTCGACGATCTTCGACCAGGTCAGAACTATCGTCGACCAACGGTCGACGACAGCTCGTTCGGTAGTAAGGCAGAAATCGTCGACCAACTGGTCAACGATCTCTCCTTAGGTATCTATCGTCGACCAATGGTCGACGACAGATTTGTTGTGCTGTTTGGTAAATCGTCGACCAACATATATTGATCGACGATCGTGGTGATTGCTTGTAGTCGGTCGATGTTTTACGATTAGTCAAATATTGACTATCGTCGGTCATTGTTCGACGACCAATTTTGTTCCGGGTTCGACGATCGCAGATTTATATCTGATAGTCGATTTAGGTCTGGAGATCGTCGTTCTTCCGCTCCGTCTTTTCATATTCCATCTTCTGGCTTAGAATTCGCTCTCGAACTCTAATCCCGCGCGATTCTCTTCTCCCCTGCCTTGCATCTCGATTCTCCATTCTCTCTTCAATCCAATGACGATTCCTTCAGCAGTTCTCTTCGGGATGAAGTTCGACACTGGATTCTGTGTCGACTTCGATTCCTTCAGTCGATGTGATCAACCCATCCAAGACATTCTGCAGCTGTGTGAAGATCAAGGGCTAAAGAGATTTATGTCATTCTCACCGAAGATTCATATACCAGAGATTCGAGAATGGGTATATACTTCGTCCTCCAGCGACGAAGCCATGACTGGAAAGATAAATGGAGAGGAGGTCATTCTGACTCCTGAAGTTCTGACTGAGCTGTTTGGACTACCAACCGGTACTGAGGACTATGAGCAAAATACAGAGGAATATGGCCGCATGCTAACTATGATGGGCCATGCTGAGGGTATTCCAGCTAATCTGCTGAAGATTAATCTGTCTCCAGAGTATAAGTTTCTGGCAGACCTGGTGGGCAAGGTCGTTTTGGGAAAACACTCTGCTCACGACAACATCAACAGGCAACAATTTGCCTTAATGTCAGCTTTGGTGAATAAGACGCAGATAGCCTGGGGAAAAGTTCTGTTTGAACTGATAAGGAGAAAGAACAACAAGAAAGAAGTAATCCTTGCCAGGGTGTTGGGTGTGTTTCTGTATGTGAAAGCACCCCTGCTGCTTGTTTCTGCACCCTCTGCAGTCAACGCCAGCAAGAGGTTGGACCCCTCTCTGTTCAAGAAATCCCAGAGAGTCATCAAGAAGTCAGTCAGGGTTGATCCTAACCCTCCATCAGACACAAGGGCTGATTCAGGCACTCTCCAGCTTGCTAGGGAAGGCTCAGTAATCCCTTCATCCTCCCTCTTTACCCCTGCATCCTCATCTCCTGCATTACCCTCCACACAATCTGCAGTGCCACCACAAAATGAATCCCTACATGCATCTCCCATCCTACATGCATCTCCACCCCAGTCACCCACACCACAACATCTGGCAGCCTCAGCCAGTGTTGACATAGTAACTGCTACCATCCTCACACACCTCTCTCAACATGAATCCCACACTCATGGTGATGATCACCCATCTCCACATGATTCATTTGATCATGTGGTAGATCATACTGCTTCCATTCCATCACCACCTCAAGTTGCATCCCATAGTTATCCTTCCACCTCCACACCCTCAGCATTTCAGATAACTCCTGAATTGCTTGCACAAATTGTAGAGCTCATCACTCCATCCATACAAAAAATGATTGAGGCTGCCAATGCCCCTCTCATTGCATCCATCAAAGCCCTTACTGAAGCCATCAAATCACTTCCACCCTCTGCTGAGCACTCTTCAGTAAGATGCATGACTCCAGTCCCCACTGAAGTCATGCAGGGGGAGATGTCTGTTGAAGTGGTCTCAGGTGATGCCTTGACCCTTCAGGACAATTCTTCCCTTCCCCTTACAGCAATTGTAGAAGAACCTCAAGAGCTTCCAGAGCAAGCTATTCCAGAGAAAGAGTCTCTGATGAAAGATCCAGAGCAATCAGAAGGTAAAACACTTCCTCTAAAGGTTATAATCAGGACTTTAAATTGATATCTTTATCTAACAAAGACATTCACTCCCTAGTGAATCTAGCTGCTGATGAAGAAGTCTCTGAGAGAGATAATGAGGAAGTCCTCATGGACTTGTGTGAAAAAGTTCCAATGAACACTACTGACTCAAAAGTAGTGGTTCAAAAATCAAAGAATGATGCTGCTCAACCAGATGGTATAGTTTTATTTAAGATTCTAATTAATTCAAACTCCAACTTTGAGTTAATCTCTTATTCCTTTCTTCCCATCACAGCTGCTGATGATCTTGCATCAGTGTTGCAAGTTGATGCTGCAAATTCCATTGATTCTGATAATGCTTTGGAATCCTTTCTTAACTCAGACTGTGAGTTCACACTCACATCTACTCCTTATGTTCCCCCTTCTCAAGAGAAAACGGTCCCTTATAGACCTGAGTACCTTGATGACCCCTTGGTCAATGACTCTCTCTTCTTTTCCTGTATGGCACTCCTCTTGTGCCTTGCAGAGGTGTCTATCCCTGATGTCACTGAACATCTAGAAGGAATTATAACCTCCTTCCTAGATGCAAAGTGGTATCCTGTGTAGATCTACAGGTAACTCTATCAATTACCTGCTGTTGTTCACCTTGGGGGGAATACTCTATTCCCACTTGGTTGTTAATTTATCTTTCTTTGTATGCAGACACAATCAACATCCCTGCTGCTGCTGCTGCTGCTGAAGAAGTTGAGGCTGTGCAAGTCTTACCAGAGAATGCCTCCAAGATGACTGAAAAGGAATCAAGCTCAGGTACTCTAAACCTTGAACAATATATAGCCTTTGTGGCTGAGAATATTGCCTCTGAGTACATTGAAGAGTTGGCTAAATTTCATATGGTTTCCCTAGCCATCTCTCTAGGAAAAGCATCTGCCCCTGCAGATACAGTCATCTTTTCTCCACCTATCCTTACCTATCCTCTACCCATTCCTTCTATTGCAGAACTGGTCCCCAGGATAGTTCCTGACTTGTATCCTGAATCAGAACTCTGGAAGAGATCTCCAAATGTTGATCTTGATGCCCTCCTTGTGCAAGATGCCATTGAGGAAGCAAGAGAAAAAGAAGATAGAGAGAAGCAGGAGAAAGAAAAGGCTGAACATGCTATAGTTGCCAAGGATATCTCAGAACAAGACTTTGATGATTATGCTGGCAGAACCTCATCCCACTCCTCTGATGATGATAACTCTGAGGATTCTGATAGCACCCAGAAGAAGAAAAAGGCTGTATCCAAGAAAAGAAAAGCATCTGCTCCTCCTACTGCTAATCCAGACAAGGATGTTTCCTATTTCATTCTGAAGGGAATTGATCCCAAGAGCAAAGAATTTCAACCATGGATGAGACTCTCAAAGAATCAGACAAGAGAGAAGAAGAGATCAAAAAGATATGACACTCCAATTCAGAAATTCCCCCCCAGAGGTCCTCCTCCACCTCCTGGTGCTGGAGCCTCTGGAAGTCTCTCTTCTGCCCCATCTGCAAAATCAGCCAGTTCTAATACCCTTCAGTCTTACCAGAGAAGGAGTAACCAAAGCCAGGGAGGCCAAGATGTATCAGGACAAGGAAGGAAAAGAAATGAAAATGTTCCCATGGAACAAATAAAGAAGATGACATGTCAGCAACCTACTTTCTCTCCTCCT
Organism: Platanthera zijinensis; assembly: GCA_039513925.1. Lineage (NCBI taxonomy): Eukaryota > Viridiplantae > Streptophyta > Magnoliopsida > Asparagales > Orchidaceae > Platanthera > Platanthera zijinensis. The sequence goes on from CM077078.1 coordinate 19,345,111, forward strand.
CCTTCTCCTAAAAAGAAAGTTCCAAAATGGAAACCTTCTCCTCCCAGGAAAGGTCCATCCTCCACATCAAGGAAATCTGCTGCTTCTGAGACAGTTGAAACGAAAGGAAAAAGAGTGGTCTATTCAGAGAAATCCCACAAGAAGTTCATTGAACTTGCACCTCCAAGATCTCTATATGCTGAAACTGATCCTAAGAAGGCTGCACAGATTCCTCTTGACTCAAGCAAATTAGCCACAGCTCTTCAAAGGAACATGGAGATTGCAGCTCAAGCTGATACTGACAGACCACCCTCTCCATCAGATATGACTGAAACTGAAAGAATTGCCTCTATGGCAAGATTTAAGGAATCTATTGCACTAAGCATGATGGAGAGAGCCAAAGCTCAAGGACTAGACCCTACAGCATATACAACTATGTCTGAATTCAGAGAAAAGGAACTCAGCAAAATTCAAGTCAACTCTGAAATTTTTAATACTGAAGAATACATGAAGTTGCACCCTGCTGCAGTTCTGCCAAGCTATGCTGAAAAGAAAATTATTGGTGAACATGACCTAATGCTATCCAAAAGACAAGCAGCAAATCCAAACAGAGAAATTATTTTCAAACCAGTTGTAATCCCTAAGAACTCATCTGATGCTAAAACCTCTGATAAATCTGCTTGATACTTTATAGTTCTGCTGATTTATGCTTTTATGTTTTTCTGTGGATTGCCTGTGATTTAAATTTTTGGTTAATCTCTGCTTTTGTTATTGTGTGCATTAGTTTTTAGATCGGATTGGATAACATAACCCAAATAGGGGGAGATTGTTGGTACCCTAGATGTGATTTGGCTTATGTAATCCCTTTCCAGCCCCTCTTGATCCATATAACTATATATGATCATGATTAGGCCTTGTTCAGTTTCCCTAGGACAGCTTATAACTGACCTAGAGCTTAGGCTAGATGTTCTAGATGTATTTTTGGTTAAGGCATTTTCCGTTCGACCATCGTCGAACGAGGCTTCGCGATCGTCGATCATTGGTCGACGATAGCAGGGCTATAGAATCGTTGAAGTCAAGACAATTATCATCGACCGATGGTCGACGATCTCAGAGCAAGTTTATTATGCTCTGAAGGTTGGTCGACGATCTGTCATCAGCAGTTCAACGATCGTGTTCTTGCTTCACGATTTTTGTCTCGACAGATTTTTGCCTTAGTCGTCGACATCATGAGATGTTCGACGATTTCTGCTTAAACAGATTTTCTGCTTTAGTCGACGATATCTTGAGCTGGTCGACGATTTCTGTTCGACGATTTCTGTTTCGACAGATTTCTGCTTTTAGTCGACGATCTGTTAGCTAGGTCGACGATCATCGAACCCCTGTTCGACGATTATTGTCTGCCTTTATCTTTTTATATTCATTCTATTCCTTGGTTTATTTCCAAGTGTTTTAGCTTGTGGTTAGAGAATTTTCTGAAGTTGTTTTTGCAGATTTATGGCTTAAATTCAAAATAAATTAATTACCAAATATGTCAAGCTTAAATCACGGGATTCAGTATTTTGATAAAGCATTTTTGTCATATTATACAAAATATATTGCCAGGCTGTATTCTAGCCGTTGACACTGTTTGCTATTTCCAAGAATGGTAAGTCTTTATACTGAGATATTTTCCCACTTATTTAATTCCTTATTGGGACTGACAGTAAGCTAATAGGTCATTCTATTCCTATTGCTATATTCTATTTTGAGATAATCTGTTGCAGGGCTCGAGAATTCAAATCAATAGAGCCGTTCCAAAGGAAAAATGAGAAGACATATTTAAGAGAGATTTTTTTCTCAGAAAAATAACAAGTTACAGATACAGAGAGATTTTTTCTTAGTGCTGCATTCTCTCAAGCATCTTCAGAGCAACTCTTCACCATCTCACAAAAAGAAGAAGAAAAGCTCCCCTGAAGAAAAAGCCCAGAGCAATTACTTTCATTCTCAAGTCTCCTGAGCATCTGCTTAGAGTTTTCAAGACTTCAGAAAGAGCTCCAGTTCTGCTTCAATTATTCCAGAATCTGAAGACCTGATAAAAATCAGTCTACAGATCTCTGAGGATTTAGTTTCAGTATATCTGAAACTCCTTCATCCTGAAGCAAAGGTTTTCCCTGGACTTTCACTGAGCCAGGGGGAGACTTTGATTCTTTAGAGAATCCACAAGTCTTCTCTAATCTGTATTTACAACAGAGAAGATAATCTAACCCTCTCAACCCCTTTGTAAAAGAGTTTGTTCACACCTCTTCAAAAGTGAACATTGGTGACAGGGCACCTTATCAACAACCTGTGGTTGAGCATCCTTATCAAAAGCTCAAAGGGTCTGTTTGATCTACCTGAATCAGATCATTGGTGGCAGGGCACCTTAGCAAAAACCTGTAGTGGATTCCTACCAGGGTGGTAGAAGAGTGGAGTACCTATTTAGAGGGAACCACTATATATCCTGTGTCTCTGGCTATCTTGTTTAATTGTTTATTCTGTGGCTGTGATAGAACTACCTATGATTGCTAGTTGCTGTGATAGGCTTATAGTTAAACTGAAATTTCAGTTAACTCTCTCACTTGTGCACTTCACTGTGTTAGGCTCTTAGGGTTCAAGTATCAGATTATTTATTCCGCAAATAAACTCCAAGGGAGCTGACTAGTTGTTCATAAAATTTGAATACTCTATTCACCCCCCCTCTAGAGTAGTTTACAACTTATCCCCTCACTTTCAGGATGCCCGACAAATAATTCACGTATCCATTTATGTCCGGTCTGAGAAGAGGTCATGCAGGGTGTTTTATCAGATAACGGAGAGACATACTCAGTGATCACACACACGCTAGATGCCATAAAGTTGAGAAAGTGAGCACATTCCTGTTGACGATTTGCGCAATAATTTTGTACGAGTTCATCATCATCACTCATGTTTAGATCATCATCTGTATTTTCTGTAGCGATTATAAAACCTTAAAAACACAAAACATTGGGTCAACATTAATCATCAAAACCCATGTTTGAAATAGAAATATATAGAAGCATAAAGATCAGATGAGTTGCACAACTTTCCAGCATAAAAATCATAAAAGTACAAATCCAGCATAAAGATGCAAAACTACATAAAGGTCCAAAACATAAGTAACAAAAGAACTAGCTATTGAGTGAATTAATGTAGTGGGTCTGCAACCACTCCACCCGTCTATCCTCTGGTATACTCAGGAAGGTCACTCGATTAACCGGAGTTTGGAAATGGACTGTAGCAAAATGATACAATCGTCTATCCTCAAAAATCTCTTGATATTTCTCAAGTTCCCGAATAGCCTCTCGCAGTAGGTATACGCTAGGTGGGACAACAGGTGCTGCAACACGCTGCAACAAAACATCAGAAGAGTTGCACAACTTCTCAACATGTGAGAGCATAGCCTTCTTTACACCCATTTCCAGCTTCTTTCCCTTTCGTTTTCTTTTTGAAACCCCTCCGCTATGAGAAGTTTGTCCTGGTGTAGCTGATCCAACATCATCACTTGCAAAAGCTTCTGGGTTGTTCTGTTCCTGTGTTTGCTCATCATCTCCTGATATGGTGTCAGGCTGCGAGAAAAGAGAAGGCAACTCTCCAGAAGAAGGCATCCATACATGATCTCCTGTCGCAACAACCAAGCTGAACATTTTATCCAATTTCTCTTCAAGCTCTGGTAAGATTCCAGCAGACCGGAATTTTTTCGCAGTAGGGATCATCTAGAAAATTGCAAAAAACAGTTATAACATATAGATTAGATCTTACATAAATAATAGAAAAGATTTTTTAATATCTAACCTGAAGTCTTTCCTTCCACCATTCATCAGAAACGTCTATTGTTCGTTTAGTATGACTCCAACCAAGCTCTGTCTCGCCTCTTTTTAGTTCGCGCCACAATTTCCAATCTCGTTTCAATTGGTCCCACTTGTTTTTCATTTGCGCGCGGTTGTACTCCTACCGGTTCGTTCCTTGAAGTTTTTCATTAAGTTGGTCCAACCCTCTTTACTGAAATGAGTGGTTGGTCTATTCCTTAAGTCAATCTCTCTGATACAGAGATCGCGGAATAGCAGAACGTGGGATGACTCCCAATTGGCTAATATTCCAGCATCTTTTAATATGACCATCTAAGGGACTAATAATAAACTTCAATCCAAAATAAAAAAAAGCTACTATCTTGTGTGCTTGAAATGTACATTATATTGTTCTTTTGTGTGTGTTTGCATAGCCACATAAACACCACAAATCATGCATTACCCAAGTATAGAGCACTACTCATACATGACTCAAACACTAATAATGCACAAATCAAGAACAATTTAGTACAAATCAATCACCATTGAATCAATACCCAAGCAAAAATCAAAGAAAAAAATAGCATCAAAGACAATTTCATTCATTACCTCAACTGGGGAATCTAGAAATCGGGCAGAAAACCGAGCCTAATCGGGCAGAAAACCGAGCCTAATCGGGCAGAAATTTTGGGAGGAAACAAAAACCAAGATTGGGCCAAAATAACCCAGAAATCGGGCACAAAATAGGGCCTAAACGCCTGTGAAATTTCGGGATTTAGGGGAGAAAAATCATAACTATTGAAGAACCTGAAAAACCCAAAAATGCAACCAGATTATCACAGATCTGGGAGAGGAAAACCTGGTCCATACATTACCTCAACTGGAATAAGAAACTGGAAACACCGTCGTCTTACCGCTGGAAGAGGATTGAAAGGCCGCCGTCTGACCGCTGGAAGACGATCGCAAGCCCATCGCCGGTTGGAAATCCGCTGGAAGCTCTTCTATTTCGCCGGAAGATGATGACCGGCGTTAGGGCTGGAATGCGACGCTGAAGAGGAGAGTTTAGGGCAGTGGAATGCGCCGGGGAGGATGACCCGTGTATATGGCTAATCGCGGTTTTTCGCGATCTGGAATCGTGAGGAATAATCACGATTCCAGATCGCGCAAAATGCACGATTTGAAGGGCGGGGGCGGTGCGATAATCCCAGGGGTTCTTTTTGTTTGGCGCGGATTATCGCAAAGCTGCTGTGTACTGTGGTCCAGACGCGGCGCCAAACAGAGCCTAGATGGAACAAATTTTTGAAACTGGGGAGCAAGGGATGATTCACATACCATATGAGCGGTTCTTACATGGAACAAAAAAATTAAGAGCTCGCTGCATGAGTCCCTATACAGTCATACTATGGATCAATACAATTGCTTATGAAATGAATATCCCTCAAAATATAGGAATAAGCTAAGTATTCAATGTAGAGGACTTGTGATGGGGAGCAGTCCGCCCGACCCGTAGTTGATGGGGAGCAACCCGTGTTGAATTTTCTCAAGAAGCTCAACAAGATAGCTCAAACGCCAAATTAATATCTGTGGAACTACCCAGATCACAGTTTGACCAAGCGGAAAACATGAAGAATACTCAAGCAACCAGAGTGCATAGACAAAAACAAGCAGATCAAAAATTTATCAATCTTCTTTACAGGGCGAGGTATACGTGGCGAGACATGATTTCGCCAGTACATGAAAAAACAGAAACTACAATCAATTCGGGCGGACAGAAAAATTGAGACCGCCTGCCCGCTAGGCCTGTGCAGGAAAACCGAAAACCGCACCAAACCGCAAAACCGCACCGCACCGCATTTCAGACCGAACCGACGATGTGAGGTGCGGTGCGGTTTTGTGGGTGTGAAAACCGCGCCTTGCACGGTGCGGTTCGGTTTTGGCCTCCTCAAAACCGAGCAAACCGCACCGAACCGTTGTGAGTAATATATCGAATATAATACATTAATATTATTATTTAGTGATAATATAATTTCTGCCCCTTTTTGCGGTTAATACAATAATAGTACAAATATATTTAGTGCTAATATAATTTCTGTTAAAAGCTATAAAGCCCCTTCTCTTTTAATTTTTTTTTCCTTCTGCTGTGAATGAGATCTGTTTTCTATTTACTTTGGGCATCTTTATATTGGAGGGGTTTAGGGTTAAATGTTGGCACCCAACAAGTTTTGTGAGGTAGACTCTGTTGGGAATTACTTTTTTTTTGTTTAGCTGATCCACGAGATTTTTTTAGAAATCTCTTGCATTGAAAAACTGGATATTGGAGATTTTTATAGAATTCTTTTTATTTATAGATATGATTAAAATGAGACAATGGAGGGAGCAAAAATAAGCACAGTTTTTATAAAATGTCTTGTTAGTTGTTCAGCTGATGGTCCTATTTACAGCATTTCTATTAAATAGGACTTGTGCTATTGTCAATAAAACTATTATGAAAGCATGCCTTGCCACATTTTAACAGCAAATATTTGTGTTTTTTTTGTGAAAGGACTTGTTAATTTCTTTGCTTTACTGCTCGCTAAAAGTCTTTCTTCACCTCTGCAGTACAAAGAAATAAAGGCACAATGCCATTCTGGAAGTCTTAGAACAATTCTGAAAAACAAACTATTCATGGATCATCAGAAGATCTCAGCATCATTTACTCTATTATTTCTTCTATTCACAACAACTCCAGTCAAATCAGACTTAAACTTTGATAAACAAGCTCTCCTTGCTTTCGCCGCTGCAATACCTCATGGAAGGAAACGACCAAAAACCACAAAGGGGTAGAAACAATTCATGGATCATCAGACAATCATGTGTTTTGTTTGTACAAAAATAAATCACAAATCAAAAGACCCAAAAAACTATCAAAAACCGAAACCGCACCACCAAAACCGACACCAAACCGCACCGAAACCAAACCGCACCGCACGGTTTCGGTGCGGTGCGGTTTTGGCCTGTCAAAAACCGCACCCTTGCGGTGCGGTTTCGGTTTTACCCCAAACCCCAAACCGCACCAAACCGCACCGCTCGCAGGCCTACTGCCCGCAGAGACCGCCTGAACTGAGCTGAAGGCGAACTGAACACGAAGTTCGCCGAGACCGCGAGGTCGCGCGGACACACCGTTATTCGCAGAACTGTCTGCTGCTTTCGAGCCGAGGAACAGACCGCCTACCCGCCGAGACCGTGAGGTCGCGCGGACAGGTTATTGAACTGGGAAAGTTGATGCAGAGAGAAAACTGGTAACCGCTGAACGCAGTCCGCTAACTCCACTGAGCCTGACCGAGGTCAAAACCAAACTCCTGGTTTCACAGTGCTAGCCGCGCCACCTGCACACAACAAACGGTTAAGTCTTATCAACCCGCGTGGATACAGAAATCGAGTCCGCAGCCTTAAACCCAAGTCCAACTTATTGTTCACTCTGTTATAAAATGACGTGCCGGGGGGGGGGTCCTATTTATATGCGGGGTGAGGAGTGTGATCACCGCCCTATGAGATAGGCTAACCGCCCCTTGATCACAGCTAGCACTTCCAGTCCGCCGAGTCCGCACGACAAGCCGGACTCGTGAACAGTTCGCCAAAACCGCAAGAAAGCCACCAACTGAGCACCATGCCAGTCCGCATGGAGAGTGGACACAGCATCTGTCCGCACGCACAAGTCCACGACCAATAGGCAAACCGCCCGGTCACAACGGATTATGCGGACACCAACTCAGCTCGCAATGTCCACGACAAACAGACAAACCGCCTGGTCACATCGGACAATGCGGAAACCCTGGACTTCACAGAAGTGCAAGTCCAGACAACAAGATCGCGCGAGCTCGGCGGACAACAAGACAGTCCGCTAGCTCCTAGGCCAGATCGCTACCAGATTGCGGCTCACCGCAACTCCAGACCAAACGCTGATCGCGCGGTCTCCAAGCCTCAGTCCGCACAGACCGCGGACACCATCCTGCACTGCTCAGCCAACCACTGTCAGACTCAACCAGTCCGCGGAATTTAATCCGCAAAAAACAGCCAATAAGACCACAGGCCGCCAACACCAGACCGCCGAACTCCAGCTCCAGTCCGCGCGAACAGTCCGCCCAGGCCGCCCGGACTGCCTGATCACCCACTTTCACTTCACAAATTTCAAATCACCCTTGAAGTGAGAAGTGGTGATCAAACCCAGTAAACCTCGAAGTCGCTGGAAAGGCCCCTTCGACAGCGGCTTTGTGAAGATGTCAGCAAGATTGTCCTAACTCCGAACATGCCCGACCACTAGAGATCCCTCCAACACCTTCTCCCGAATGAAATGGTGCTCGATCTCAATATGTTTGGTCCTCGCGTGGCAAACTGGATTGTTCACTAGCTTGAGAGCACTCTCATTGTCACCTCGGAGCAGAGTGAGACCTTGCACTTCCTTATGGACGTCCTCTACTAGTCTCCTTAGCCAAATGGCTTCCCGAGCTGCCAAGGCCAAAACCTTGTACTCTGCTTCCGTAGTAGAGACGGACACCGAGTCCTGCTTCTTGCTACACCACGAGATGCCCGCTGATCCATAAGTGAACACATAACCTGAAGTTGACCTTCGGTCATCCGAATCACCACTATAATAAGCATCCGTGTAACCTAGAAAGGAAAAACCCGAGTCCCTCCTATAAAGGAGTCCCATATCAGAAATCGTCATCACATATTTCAGAATACTTTTCGCCGCCATCAGATGAGACTTCCTTGGCTCCGCCATAAACCGACTTACTCGGCCAACAACGTAAGCAATGTCTGGCCTTGTAATCGTCAGGTAGATCAAGCTCCCCAGCAGAGCTCGGAACACCAAGGGATCAGGATCCTTCCCTCATCTCCTCGAAGCTTCAAGCCACAATCCAAAGGAGTAGAACAACTCTTTCCTCTTTCCATGCCGAATCGTTTCACAATCCGATCCGCATAACCTTTCTGGGAAACAAGAATCCCGCTCTCCTTCTTTTCCACTTCGAGACCAATAAAGTGATGAAGCTCCCCCAAGTCTTTCATCTCGAAGCGAATAGCTAGCTCCTCCCTGAGCCTAGCTACATCCTCCTTGGAATTTCCCGTGATGATCATGTCATCTATGCACAACAGCACCAGGATTAGAAGCTCCCCCTTCTTCTTGACGAGCAGGCTCGAGTCTGAATTTGAAGCCAGATATTCACAGAACTGGAGGTATTCTGCAATCTTCCCATACCAGGCTCGAGGAGCCTGCTTCAAGCCATAAAGAGCATTCCGGAGCTTGCAGACGTAGTCCAGATGTTCTTCAGATACGTAACCGAGCGGCTGATCCATAAAGATGTCCTTGTCGATCTCTCCGTAAAGAAAAACGTTCTTTACGTCCAGCTGCCACATCTTCCAGCCCTGGCAGGCCGCCAAAGCTATCACCACTCGTACTGAAGTCATCTTCGCCACAGGACTAAACGTCTCCTCATAGTCCTCATCGTACTGTTGAGAGAATTCTCGAGCAACAAGACGAGCCTTGTACTGTTTGATGCTTCCATCCACCTTCTTCTTCAGCTTGTAGATCCACTTGCAAGTAACAGGAGTAACGTCATCCACCTTGTGCACGAAGTCCCAAGTTTCATTCTTCCTGAGGGCAGCCATCTCCTCATCCATGGCTTTGTCCCACTCCTTCACTCCAGTGGCATTTTCAAACTTTGAATGCTCCCGCTCATCCAGAGGGCCTGCAAAGAAACAGGAGACAAAACTCACTGTATCCCCTTCACAGTATCGAGTCGGAGGCTTGATGATCCTCTTTAATCTCCTAAGAGACTGCTCCTTGCTCACCACCTCCGCTGCTTCTTCAGGCTCAGCTCCATTTTCGGGCAATCCTCGAGTAATGCTCCCCCTGCTTCCTGAACCAGAAGCCTCTGCCTCAGAGCTAGAAGCAACAGGAGCTGCTGGTGAAACAGAAAGCTCCTCTTGGACAATTTCAGCAGTCACCTCCTGCCCTTCATCAACCTTGCCTTCCGGTAGCTCAACCGAGCTTCCTCCATATGACGTCAGTTCGTCAATGACCACGTCTCTTGACACAACGAACTTCTTCGTCGCAGGATTCATGCACCTCCATCCCTTCTTCCGCTCATCATAACCAACAAAGACAAGCTTCCTTGCCTTTGCATCAAGCTTTGTCCTCAGAGCATCCGGAATATGCACATAGCAAGTTGAACCAAACACCCGAAGGTGTTCAACACTTGGCTTCTCCTTCAGCAACATCTCGAAGGGAGACTTCATGTTGATCAGACTGAGAGACATCCGATTGATGACATAAGCTGCACAAGACATTTCCTCCGCCCAAAAGGACCTTGGGATACTCTTGGCATGAAGACAACATTTGCAAGTCTCTGTCAGATGATGGATCTTTCTTTCTGCAACTCCATTTTGTTGTGGAGTATGAGCACAAGTAAGCTCTCTCTGGATCCCGTGCTTCCTGCAAAAATTAGAAAACTCGGAGGAGACAAACTCTCTGCCGTTATCAGTTATAAATTTTTTGATCTGCAGGTTAAGCCGGCCCTCCACCAGCTCCTTGAACTCCACAAACAACCGGAAGGCTTCAGACTTCTCCTTCAAGAAATACATCCAAGTGTATCTTGAGTAGTCATCAATCAAGACTAGCATGTACCTACTCCCGCCAAGGCTAGCAGTAACGGTTGGTCCCATCAGATCACCATGGATAACCTCCAATGGTACTTTGCTTCTCGTTTGTGACTTATCAAATGGAAGACGGTGAGACTTGCCATATTGACACCCTGCACAAACGTGACCATCACTGAAGGATGATAGCTTAGGCAAGCCTCTCACCAGGCTCCTATTTGCCATAACTTTCATCTTATCCATCCTTACATGCCCCGGCCTCTCATGCCACATAGCAGCGCTATCATTGACCCTCATGCGATCAACATAGGAGCTTGTTGATAAAACAAACAAGTCATTCACTCTCCTTTCAACGTGAGAAACATCAGTCTTAACCGCTGATACGTTGCGGAGAAACTTCACCTCCGTTTTATCAAACAGAACCTGATATCCTGCATCTACAGCGTTGGTAACCGAGAAGAGATTCTTCTTCATGCCCGGTACGTGATAGACACTCCTTAATGTGAGTGGACCCTCATCACTACCTACGGACACTACACCTTCTTTCTCTACAGTATGAACAGTATTATCAACAATGATAATGACTTCGTTACCTGAGTAAGCCTGCAGTGAGGAGAACTTCGACTTGTCTCCGGTGAGGTGATGACCACACCCGGAGTCCACGATCCAGTCGTCTTCAAAGTCAATGGTGGACAAGGCACGGACACAAGTGCCCGTCATGAAGGCTCCACCCAGCCAGCTTCCTCATTGCTAGAGGAAGCTTCCTCCTTGCCTGCAACATGCCCAGGCTACAACTTGACTTTACAGTCACGCTTGAAGTGACCCGGCTGATGACACCTGTAGCACTTCAAGTTCTTCTTCCAATCCTTCTTAGGAGCAAAGCTCCCCTCTTGCTGATTAGAAGTTGAAGGTTCATCTCCAGCCGCAGTCTTCTTCTTCTTCCCTTCCCATTTCTTCTTTTTCTCAGTGAAGAGAGCTTCACTACCTCCTTCAGAGACAGTCACCCCAACCATCTGTCTAGCCAAGCTCTCCTGCGAAGCAAGCAGGTTTTCCAGCTCCAGAAGAGAAGGCTGAGTCGTCCAGCCTTGAACTGAAGTGACGAAGACCACATACTCCTTCCGCAGACCGCGGATTACGTGCCTTTTTAGCTTAGCCTCAGAGATCGGCTCATCAGGATCAAGTGCTGAAAGCTCAGCACACAAGCCCTTCATCTTCAAGAAGTATCTAGAGATAGAAATGTCTTCTTGAGTTGCCTTAACCAACTCATTTTCCAAGAACTGTAGCCTAGCTACATTCTTTCTGTTGAACAACCCATCGAGGGAAGTCCATATCTCAGCAGCAGACTCACATCCTAAGATGTGATCAAAAAGTTCAGATGACACTGCCCGCTTGAGAGCAAACTCAGCCTTTACATTTTTCTTCCTCCACACTCTCACCTGCTCGGCAGTTCCAAATACAGCTGTAATTTCTACCTGGTCATCACCACCGACGACCTCCCACAGCTCCTCGCCCAGAAGATAGCTTTTCATGCACGACTTCCACTTCTTGAAGTTAGTCGGCGTTAAAAGCTCAATTCCCAGACCTCTTGCAAAACCTCCGTCCATAGCACTATCCTGGTCAACCTTTCAGAAGCACAGAGCAACAACAGAAATTGTTGATCACCGCTCAAGCAACTTAACCTCGCTTTGATACAATGTTGAATTTTCTCAAGAAGCTCAGCAAAATAGCCCAAACGCCAAATTAATATCTTTGGAACTACCCAGATCACAACTTGACCAAGTGGAAAACAGGAAGAATACTCAAGCAACCAGAGTGCATAGACAGAAACAAGCAGATCAAAAATTTATCAATCTTCTTTACAGGGCGAGGTATACGTGGCGAGACATGATTTCGCCAGTACATGAAAAAACAAAAACTACAATAAATTCGGGCGGACAGAAACATTGAGACCGCCGAGACCGCCTGCCCGCAGAGATCGCCCGAACTGAGCTGAAGGCGAACTGAACACGGAGTCCGCCGAGACCGTGAGGTCGCGCGGACACACCGTTATTCGCAGAACTGCCTGCTGTTTCCGAGCTAAGGAACAGACCGCCTACCCGCCGAGACCGTGAGGTCGCACGGACAGGTTAGAACTGAGAAAGTTGATGCAGAGAGAAAACTGGTAACCGCTGAACGCAGTCCGCTAACTCCACTGAGCCTGACCGAGGTCAAAACCAAACTCCTGGTTTCACAGTGCTAGCCGCGCCACCTGCACACATCAAACAGTTAAGTCTGATCAACCCGCGCGGATACAGAAACCGAGTTCGCGGCCTTAAACCCAAGTCCAACTTACTGTTCACGTTGTTATAAAATGACGTGCCAGGGGGGGTCCTATTTATAGGCGGGGTGAGGAGTGTGATCACCGCCCTATGAGATAGACTAACCGCCCCTTGATCGCAGCTAGCACTGCCAGTCCGCCGAGTCCGCACGACAAGCCGGACTCGTGAACAGTTCGCCAAAACCGCAAGAAAGCCACCAGCTGAGCACCATGCCAGTCCGCATGGAGAGCGGACACAGCATCTGTCCGCACGCACAAGTCCACGACCAACATGCAAACCGCCCGGTCACAACGGATTATGCGGACACTAACTCAGCTCGCAATGTCCACGACAAACAGGCAAACCGCCCGGTCACAGCGGACAATACGGAAACCCTGGACTTCACAGAAGTGCAAGTCCAGACAACAAGATCGCGCGAGCTCGGCGGACACCAAGACAGTCCGCCAGCTCCAAGGCCAGATCGCTACCAGATTGCGGCTCACCGCAACTCCAGACAAACGCTGATCGCGCGGTCTCCAAGCCTCAGTCCGCACAGACCGCGGACACCATCCTGCACTGCTCAGCCAGCCACTGCCGGACTCAACTAGTCCGCGGAATTCAATCCGCAAAAAACAGCCAATAAGACCACAGGCCGCCAACACCAGACCGCCGAACTCCAGCTCCAGTCTGCGCGGACAGTCCGCCTAGGCCGCCCAGACTGCCTGATCACCCACTTTCACTTCACAAATTTCAACAACCCGCTTGACCCGTTTGGGTCTACTCCCGATGACCTCGGGCACAATGACGATTGGGGCAACTCATTTCGAGCGACTCGCTGATCATAGTGTTTTTATCTCTTGTGTTTTATTTCGAGTTGTATTTTTGTATTTTTTTTTAGTCGAGGCATCGGCTAATCATATGCTCATAGCCGTTCATTGCTCCCTAGAAAATTTTAAACAGAGGGTGAGGGATCTCATTTGGATCATTGAAGATTGGAGAATAGAAGTTCAATCCTTGATCATTTCAGTGCCGAAGCCGACTCCGGGTGTGAAGCTCAGGCCTATCCGTCCATTTCTCTCCTTGGCGGGCCACCCCCTTCCACCTCCCTCACAAGTAGCCACCTCCTTCCTTTTTTCCCTACAGAAAACCCACTGCTGCCACCACTCCAAACCCTTTCCCTCCATTACCCCCCTCCAGAATTGTTGCCACCACCTTCAAAGATCCGGCCAAAGAGTTTTGCTCCTCCAGGCCAAGTGGCCGGCCACTCCTCCCTCCCCTTGCCGCAGAGCCATCACCATCCTCATTCCTCCACATAAAACATCCCTCTTTACCCTACATTTTTCACCTCCGGCGATCACCGGAGTATGTCTCCGGCCACCTCCGGTGGTTCTCCTACACCTCCCCTTCATTTTCCTATCATTTTACATTTTCCGGCGATCACCGGAAAACATTTCCGGCGACCGCCACTACTAACCGGAAACTACCTCGGGCTACCACCAGTAACCACCTCCATTATTCATAACCACCGTAACTACCATAATTACCCACTACATCCTATTTTCCACTCCCCTATATTTTAGGAATTAATTCCTAAAATAATCCACTCTTTTCTCTCATTACCCCCTCACACAGCCCGTCAACTCCCCACCCCCACTTTCCCCCACTTTCTCACGTGGAACCACGCCCTCTCATTCTCCAAACAACCCCCCATCTTTCCACAACCTGCTGGCTGAACCCCCTTCCCCTAAATTCACTCGTCACCTCTCAAAATTCCCCACTCCCACCATTAATCTCATTTCCAACCCAGCCGGTCATCCCGATCCAGTCTTGATCCTACGTGGAGCCAATTCCTTCCCCATATCACATCCCACACGACTCCATTTCCCGCATCAAGCAGCATCCCTACCTGGGTTATTCCCCCATTCGACCTCTCCTTACTGCAGAAGCTTCTGGACAGCAATTTTCAACTCTCAAACCTCACCCAGCTGCTATTCAGGCCCTGTATTCAGCTACCTGTTAGTCCCCTGCGGCCCGGACAACAGCCTGCAACTTCAGAGTGGCCTTATTTCAACTCTGGGAGGCTCTTCGGACCACTCCAGAGTCCTCCGAAGATACATCCAGCCCTCCCTTCACTATAGTCGTGGTATCCATGGTTCGTGTGCTATTTCTTTACCGTTCGGTCTCGTTTTTGTTCTCTACTTAGTGAGATGGTGGTTTATAAGTTTTGTTTTTCAATTGCTTTGGTTTTTGTAATCTTCCTTTCAAATAGTATTTGTTTTTGCGCACTCTCACGCTTATACTATCTCACGTGTTTTCATATTTGTTGTTTTAACTCTGTGGCCAATCAAATTAATATTACTTTATAGATATTAATTGTTGCAAGTAAATTGCCGGATCTCATATTTGTTGCATGTAGTGATTACCCACATTATCCTAGTCATATAGGATTGTCCTGCATCAACTTGTCTCCTTACTACGAGGGACTTGTATATGTGGATCCCTTCTCCACTTCCGTGCCTAAGCCACATCATATTTTATCTCCTACTTCAACTCAGCCTCAGCCTTTTGAGTCTCACCATGATGGTCATTGCGCACCACCGACGATTCCACCAATTCAGCATTCAGATGGCGATACATCTTATTCACAGCTATATGCGCCTTTCAGAGATATACTATAGACTATTACCCAAGATTTAACAGTTGTAGGCGAGTGAGATACCCTACGATATCTGGTCCGTTGGGGAAACCACCCAATTTTAGACAACACTTGGATTTCTCTAGAGGAGTTTGAACAACTTTCCCCTAGGCTATGCCGAGAGTATGATTATCTTCACTCACCGGAGGTGAGTACTTTCAAGCCAGGGGGGGTTGATGGAGATCATCGGCCCACACACGTCTATTCCCATAGGAGGCGGTGTCCGCTACCTGTTTGGACGATTCGAGTCCATGGATGTGTCCAAACGGTCGTTCAATATACTTTTCATATATTACTGTTTTTATTTTGAGTTGTATTTGACACTCATTCGGCTCGGACGATATAAGCCGTCCGATTCAGGTGCTCTATTTCTGTGTTGATTTGCTTATATAAGGAGGAATGACCACTTACAATTTACCCTAATACCCCTTAATAAAATTATATAATAACCCAAAACAAAATAACATGCTCCATGACATCTTCGTCGCGTATGAATAACAATATATCTCGCTTGAAAATCGACCTTGACATCAAGGTTGAGGTGCTGCCCACTGTCTAGTAGTGATACACCAATGGGTGGGATTCTGTGAAGGTGCCCGGAGATTCGTCCGACGGTGCCTTTGTGATCGCAAGGGCGTCAAAGTCATCTGTGCCGATCTCCTTCAAGTCATCATCAATGAGGGCACAGATCTCTTTAACAAGACAATCATGAGTAGGAGAGTAGGGCTGCTTACAATGGAAGCACAACCCCTTACTCCGCAATTCATGATACTCTTTATTGGAAAGACGGTGAGTCATAATGAGTGGGCAAGGTAAAGGTGTCATTGGTGGAGGTTTAGGGGGGGGGGGTATGGTTGGTAGGGGGTTTGAAAGGTGGCGATGTAAAATGAGGGCCCCCGGATGTCGCATGGAATTAAGCCTCCACGAATAGGGAAAAATCCATGACTTAATTAACGGTAGACGGATGGAGGGTGCGGTGACGATCACGGATATGATGTTGTAAGTCTTGGATAAATTAGCTCACTTAGTGGTCGGGGGGGACCCAGTACGGGGTAACCAATTCATTAAATTCATCCACGCACGAGTCAATGAAGCCGGTTTGACGGACCCCCACAAAGGCGTTTGATCATGTTGCCATAATAGTGATGATCATAGCATTGAATGAGTGCCTCAGTGAGAGTTGCCCATGTGAGGCCGGGAGAGGATTGACTGAGCCAACAAATCCAGTGGAAGGCGGACCATTCCATGTCGATAAGAGCCATTGAGACCTTTTGCGTCCGAGGAGTCAGATGAATGTCAAAATACTGCTCGACGCGGGCAATCCATCTTAGGGGGTCAGTCTCGTTGAATGTGGGAATGTCGATGCGGGGAAAAGACAGATGATGCAGTTCCGCCAAAGCGGGTTCTTCGGGGGACAATGTGCTAGGGGATTCCAAGGCAAATGCGACGTTAGGCCCGGAGTGTTGGTCGGTTGCATGTTGTGGAGCAGGGCCATAATCAAAGTGAACTGCTCGACTTGGGTTTCAGGACGAGAGTTGGTGGTGAGGGCGTGCTCGAGGGCCTCCACATGGGATTCCCTCGAGTGACAGTATTTTTACATAAGGAGAGGGCACAAACTTTTGCGGAGAAGAAGAGTGTGAGACACTACATGTGAGAGAAACGACCGACAAAAGCAGGAGATGTCTAGAGAGAAGGTTCACGAAGAATTGTGCATTAGTGGGAGAATCCAACTACCGGATGGAGTGCAACATTGAACGAAGGATGTAATCTGCTTGCGCAGGAGATGGAGGGTGCAATTTTTGTGCAACGCTGTCGTCGGAGCCGAATGTGGGAGTTGGATCTGCAGCCAGGCGGGGAGTCGGGAGCAGAGGACGGATGTGCAAGTAGCTGGAGCAGTCGGGACACGGTCGGTGCGGTTGAATGCAGGCTTGCTGGCTCGGACGATAAATAGTATCGAGCGAGGGAGATCGTCGATCGAGAGTGGAAGATGCATAGTTCGGCGGAGTCGAGAGCTGAAGATGGATCAAGTGAGTGAGGCCTCCGATCGACGCCTATCCGGGAGGAGACATAAGTGAAGTTGACAGCTGAGTAGGCGAAAACAACTAGGTCAGACCAATGCTACGAACACCAAAATTTGATTGCAATCGAACTTGAAAATGGATACAATCGCGAGGATTACTCGTGCCTAACCTCAGTGATGCAGCACGAGTCTATAGGTTCCCGAGGGCGAACCACCTAACTCTAGGTGAATGTGAACAACCACAATTAAATAATGTGCGCTTAAGACCAACTCTAAAATGACATGTATGCATACATGCAACCAATAAAATGTCTGTATAACACATGTACTGATGTAAAGAACAATCCGATTTTAGTTGACAATAATTAATTGATTTAAAATAAAGACGGTTCGAGCACATTCATTCACATCAAATTTTATTGGAATAACAAACGTGAATTCACAGACAAGTGAGGCTCAAATAATTTTAAGCCTGTGTCGAATAAGTCCTGCAAATCAAATAGTTTTAAGCGTGTGCCGAATAAGTGCTCCAAATTCCACGATTTCACAATAATAAAAACATATGATATTTCATCCAACAAAATGGAGTCCAAGTACACAATAATAGAAAGACAAACAAACTCCAAACTACAACTTACACATGCAGGCGATAGTTAAGCATGACAGTGACGGGGATCAAAGAGCTGCTGGATCGGGACAGAGCTGTTGGAGTGTGAGGCAGCTGGCTAGGTATTGGTTTCAGGTTTGGTGAGGCGGCTGGAGGGTGGTTCCATGATGGGGAAGGGTTGTCGGAGGTGGCTGGCTCGTTTTGGGGTTGATATGGGGCTGTGGGGGAGGGGAAGTGTCGGCTGTTGGAGACGGGGAGGGCTTCAGGAAGAGGGAGATGGAAGGCTAGGGCTACGGGATGGACGACCGGGGTCGGCGGTAGGGTTGGAGAGAGGGCTGCAGGGGCTAGGAAATATCAAATCTGGGCGGTGGAGGGGCTGGTGAGTGGTGACGGGGCAGGGGAAGGCGAAATGAAGCGGCGGCGGTGCTGTTTGGGGTCGGACGGGGTCGGGAAAGGAAGGAAAGGCTGCGTGGGGGGGGGGGGCTGCAGGAGATGGGATGGGATCTGGGCTGGGCTGTAGGAGCTCGTCGGGGTCTTAGAAGTTAAGGAGAGGAGGAGCAGGGTTGTAGGAGGCTCATCAGAGTGGAAGCAGGAAGTCGCGCGAGGCCGTTTGGAGTCCACCGAGGGATGACCGAAGGGTTTGTATTCTCCATGCCGACGATAACCCAGTCGGTCTTCCCTTGCATGCTTAAATACAGAGCGAGTAAAATAGGGCATCCAAATCGAACGGCTCAGAATGTCCGTGCCCATCGGAAGCCAAAAAACTCAGAAAAATAAAATGAATATATGAACTCGACTCGAAACGAAAGTCCGGTCGCGTATGTGGACTTGGATCGACCAAACAAGAAGTGGATCACCCCGATCTCCATCAATCCCCCCAACTTGAAAGCACTCATCTCCGGTGAGTGAAGATGGTCGTGCTCTCGATGTAGTCTGGGGATAGGTAGCACAAGCTTCTTTGGGGAAATCCAAGTAGCATCTAGATATAGGTTGTAGCTCCAGTGGACAAGATATCGCAGTGTATCTCTCTCGCCCACGACGGTGAAAGCATATGCGATAATCTAAAGAGTCTCTGGCGGTAGCTAGTGGAGACTCTGTACAAAATGTATCTCCGTCATAAAGCTGAACTGGTGGAACCATTGGTGGTACGCGGCGGACCATCTAGTGCGACCCAATAGGCTGGTGCAGGGAGGGGTCGGGCTGGGGATCGGACAAAGTGTGAGGCAATAATGTGAGTTGTGGCTTATATATGGACGGGAGGAAAGAGTACACATACATATGCTCATCATAATAAGGAATCAAATCCTCTACATTGAATACTCGGTTTGTCCTCATACTTTGAGAGATGTCAAACTAATATGCATGCATACCGATCCATCGCGTGACTATACAAGGACCCATTCGGCTAGCGCTTAAATTTTTTGTTGTTCCTTGTGGGAACTTCTCAAACTGTATGTGAATCGTCGTTTGCTTCCCAATTTCAAAAATATGATCCCTCATGTACTGAATTGCTTGAATCTTATAATAATCATTATTTATTGCAATTTTACATCAGACAAATACACACAATTCAAGCAAATGTTTTAAGACATGCAATGAACATGAATCAGGCAACGTAGAATAGTCAAGCACAACATATGAATGATCAAGCAAATGATGGACCCAAAAGATGACTTGCTCACACGAGGGTTGCATGAAAACACGCCATACACGATACACAGATAAGCAACAAGCTCCATGTGGCGAAGGTTCCTTGAAATGGGTGGTTTATCGGGATGTTCGTCGGTAAGAGTGTAATAAAACTCAAGGAGTGTGCGAAGAGTGTCAGAATGACCGTCTGAAACATCAACACTCTAATAAGAACTCATATGGTTCCTAATATCTCTCAAGGAACGTGACACATCATGCGGCTCACCAGGAGGTACGTATGAAAATTCGTCGCGAAGGCGACGATCACCCGCGTGAGTAACAAATACATCAATAATAGGATGTGACGCTTGAGCGTGACAAGTGTCGCCATTAAGAAAGAACTCATCTGGTCGGTCAGCAGGCGATATGTTTAAGAACTCATTATGTGTGTGGTGTATGCTCAATTCTCAATACATCAGGAGGATGCTCGAGTGTACTTAAGAAAATCCCTACATACTCAATGTTGCACTCAAGCCCCACACTCCAAATCAAAATAAGGGACGTGAATTGGAGAGATGTCCATAAGTCAACGCTTACAGTTGGCTCGCTCATCGGGATGTCAATCTCACAGGAAAGTGGTGGTTCATCAGGAGGCTTATTAGAGGGATTATTAAGAACCTATCGGTAGGATCATGGTCCCCCAAGTGAATACTGCTAATAAGGGTAGTGTCCCCAAAAGCGGGTGAGACAACCACCAAGATATTGACACTAGAATCGAGGCTCTCGATCATGACATGTCTCGAAATAAGGCCAAGGAGAGAGTGAGAAGAATTTGTACTCAAGTTGGGATTAGCCGGCGGGGTGTCAAGAAATGGGTCTATAACCAAGATGGTAACGAGACCAACATAAGGTATAGAAGATGGATAAACCATCACAGTGTCGCTGGGTCGCTCGGTCTCACTCTCGTGACCAAACTCCTATGATATGGATCGCGATCCTGACAACCTTGGTCTATGGGAGTACTACACGTATCAGCGGTTTGACTAAAATCCTGATGTGTCACTCTATAGGTTCCCCCGAAGGCAGATTTCAAACGATCCATTTGAGCATGTATGCGATCAAATTGATCAAGAACCAATCGCTGAAATTCGGCTTCAGGTATCTCTATTGGTGGAACACTAGGGCGTCCGAACGCTTGCAGTTATTCACATATTGGTGACCTCTATAGAGATCCGGATATTCATCAAAATGCTCATCCCTAATAGACTCGCAATGTGTCGGAGGGTGAAAGTGATCCCTACGCGCGTGCGGCGATGGGCGTGGGTGATCATTAGAATAGTATGAAGATCTCTCCGGAGGGGCTCTACGAAGATACTCAACTCTACCAACATCAAGTCATGGCGTGGTATAGTGACGATAACGTGAAGTGCTAGAATCATAGCGATCCATTTTAGCATGTATGCGATTAAATTGATCAAGAACCAATCGCTGAAATTCGGCTTCGGGTATCTCTATTGGTGGAACACTGGGGCGATCTGAACGCTTGCAGTTATTCACATATTGGTGACCTCTATAGGGATCCAGATATTCATCAAAATGCTCATCCCTAATAGACTCACAATGTGTCAGAGGGTGAAAGTGTTCCCTACGCGTGTGCGGCAATGGGCATGGGTGATCATTAGAATAATATGAAGATCTCTCCGGAGGGGCTCTACGAAGATACTCAACTCTACCAACATCAAGTCATGGTGTGGTATAGTGAAGATAACGTGAAGTGCTAGAATCATAGTGATCGTCTCTAGCAAATCGCGGCGAAGGGTCGACACTCGACACGATATCTAGAATGAGCGGAATGCGAATAGGGATGATCATCATACTAATATGCCATGAGATACTACCTATAGACTCTATTACTGTGTATATAAATACGACGCTAATGAAACCTGTCTCTGATACCAAATGATGCAGCATGAGTCTAAAAGTGCCCGAGGGCGAATCCCCTAACTTAACAACCACAATAAATAATGTGCGCTTAAAACCAACTTCAAACTGACATGTATGCATACATGCAAACCAATAAAATGTTCGTATAACATAGGTACTGATGCAAAGAATGCATACATGCAAACCAATAAAATGTTTGTATAACATAGGTACTGATGCAAAGAACAATCTGACTTTAATTGATTTAAAATAAAGATGTTCCAAGCACATTCGTTCAAAACAAATTTCATTGGAATAACAATAATGAATTCACAAACAAGTGAGGCTCAAATAGTTTTAAGCGTGTGCCGAATAAGTCCTGCAAATTCCATGATTTCACAATAATAAAAACATATGATATTTGATCCAACAAAATAGAGTCCAAGTACACTATAATAGAAAGACAAACAAATTCCAAACTACAACTTACACATGCAGGCGGTAGTTAATCATGGCAGTGATGGGGATCAGAGAGCTGCTGGACCGGGACGGGGCTGTTGGAGTGTGGGCAGCGGGCTAGGGACTGGTTTTAGGTTTGGTGAGGTGGCTGGAGGGTGGTTCCACGACGGGGAAGGGTTGCCAGAGGTGGCTTGCTGTTTTGGGGTTGATATGGGGTTGTGGGGGAGGGGAAGTTTCGGCTATAGGAGACGGAGAGGTCTTCGGGAAGAGGGAGATGGACGGGTAGGGCTGCGAGATGGACGATTGGGGTTCCAGAAGAGGTGTGGGTGGCGGTAGGGTTGGAGAGAGGGCTGTAAGGGCTGGGAAATATCAGATCTGGGCGGTGGAGGGGCTGGCAAGGGGTGACGTGACAGGGGAAGGCGAAAGGAAACAACGGCGGGGCTGTTTGGGGTCGGATGGGGTCGAGAAACGAAGCAAAGACTGTGGGGGGGGGGGGGGCTGCAGGAGACGGGATGAGATCAGGGCTGGGTTGTAGGAGCTCGTCGAGGTTTGAGAAGGAAAGGAGAGGAGGAAGCAGGGTTGTAGGAGGCTCACCGGAGGCGGAAGCAGGAAGTCGCGCGAGGCCGCTCGGAGTCCACCGAGGGATGACCGAAGGGTTTGCCTTCTCCAACCAATAATAGCCCAACGGCCCCCCCCCCCCTTGCATGCTTAAATACAAAGCGAGTAAAATAGGGCATCCCGATCTGATGGCTCAGAATATCAGAGCCGATCAGAAGCCAAAACAACTCAGAAAGATAAAATAAATATATGAACTCGACTCGAAACGAAAGTCCGACACGTCTGCGGACTCAGATCGACCAAACAAGAAGTGGATCACCCCGATCTCCATCACTTAGGAGATTGGTTCCTACTTGAATTCCCTCTCCCAATGAGAGATCACAAAAACTCTAATGGCCCGTTCAGCGCGCCAGAATTGGCTTTCTGGAATTGGTATTGTCTTTCCAGAAAGCCAATTCTTGTGTTCGGCGCGCAGGAATTACGACGACTTTGGTTTTCATCTGAAAACCACGGTTATTCATGTTAAGTGAAAAATCCGGCCCCTGAAAACCTTACCCCTCACGCGTATTTTTCCTGGCTTTCACGCTTCCGCCTCAAGCTAACGCCTACTGGCTGCTGCCCTAACCCGCGCGACCATCCCGACGTCGATCCGCGTTAGGTTTTCCGCTTGATTTTTACTCCGGCTTCCTCTTCTTCGACTTCCTCTTCTCCCGCTTCCTCTTCTCCCGCTTCCTCTTCTCCGACTTCATCTTTTTCGGCTTCCTCTTCCGATTCCGGTTTTTAGCTTCTTCTTCCTCACCGTTTTTAGATTCTTCTTCCTCACCGTTTTATTTTTCTTCCTCTTCTTCGGCATCTTCCCCCGCTATTATCGCAGGTTTTGCTCACTCTGGCTTCACAGTAGGGACTGCTCCATCATACGCAGAAGGTAGAAGGCAGGATTTGCTACTATTAGTAAGTATTTGGTGGATCACTCCAGCTATTTTTGAGTTAATGGTTTAATCTCAGATTTTTTGTTATAGCAGAAAGGGGTTAGAGTCAGATTTTCTGTTTTTGATCTAGGTTTGATCTCAGATTTTTTGTCAGATTTTCTGTTTTTGATCTCAGATTTTCTGTTATTAGAAAAACATGTAGACTTGCTCATTTATTGCTTGGCAAAACAAATTTACATCATCAAATCCACAAGAATTCCACCACCTGCAATGTTTAATTAGGAATGTATTGTTAAATTTGTCTTGCCTTATCAAGTAAATTGTGTGCCACAGTATACCGGGACTTGCTAGTCATTGTTTGTTTATTACATTTTATTGTACTCATGCATGTACATTACATTATTGGTTACTGCACTAAAAGCTCTATTTGATCGTGATTACGTTGTCGTATTATTTATAATGTTCATCGATGCAAGTTTAGTGTGTCAGATAACTCTCTAAAATCCTCCATTCTGAATTGTATTGATTAGTAGTCATTATGTGTTATCAAATGAAGCATATTTCGGAACTTTTATTTGTGGATGATGCTTTAAGATTATTAGTATTTTCATTTTAAGTATTATTAGTATTTAGATTTTGTGGACAATGATTAAATTTTTACAAAAATAGTTCCTAAAAATTGCAATTTCAGAAAGCCAATTCCAGTGTGCAGCCGAACAGCTTTTACATATCAATGTCAATTCTGTTCACTGAAAACTATCTTGCAGCCGAACAATATAATTGATTTTCTGCACAAAATCAATTCCTGTAGATATTGATTTTCTGGCCAAAGCCAATTCCAGAAAACCAATACATGCGCGCTGAACGGACCATAAATGATCTCCAATACCTAGTACTCTCAAGTCCCCTTTTTATATAGGATAGAAGGACCACTAACAATTTACCCTAATACCTCTTACAAAATAAAATTACTTAATAACACAAAATAAAATAGTAGGCTCCATGTCATCTTAGCCACATATGGGTAACATTTTATTTTGCCTTGAAATTTTTATTTGACACGTTAGCTATTTTATAATTCATCTGTTTGTTTGGAACTTTGTGCAATTTATTTAGCTTAAGTTGTATTTATTACTCTCGAAAGCCTTTGTAATAGTAAGAAATTAATCTTTCTTTAATCTTGGAAGTGTCACTTGGTTGATAATTTCCCACACTCGAGTTTCTCCGATTAGCCACGACCCAACAGGTCATAAACATCCTTTACGCCTCACATTCGGCAATCCTAATCTCTCCTCTGGCCCGTCGTCACCATTCACCATCTGTGCTATTGATTGATATCTTCTGCCATTCCACTTTAGATATTCCAGTGTGGCACTCTTTCGAACCAATACAATCCTCTGTCAATACTCGGTCCAGGGTTCAGGGTAGTAGTGCTGAACAATGTGTATTTCCAACCAGCCGATCCTTACGGACATTGTCCCAAACAGCCAATTTGGGCCAACAGTCACATCACTGCAAAATTGCTCCAGTCAACACAACCCATTGGGTAGAAATGCGTCCAATTCAGAAAGCATACATAGAACTATCTGATGACTGCATGACTTCACTGTCGTCGACTGATCCATCTGCCTCATACAGATCAACATGGGATACCATTATGATTCACGTGGAAGTATGAAATACCCGTCAGCCTCCTCCACTGAGGCATCACTCTCTTTAATTGCTCTTCTGGAGTTCCTAACAGCTCACATCATGTGATCCCAAGCATCATAAGATATTCCACTAATCAACCGCCGGAGGCTCGTCACGTCGGCCCCTCTTCACCGTCGGCCGATCCTCTGCCGTGCTATCGTCCCCACGCAATCTCCACCGTCCGATGTACTGGTAACCACCCGCGCAACCACTAGTGTAACCTCGCATTATGGGTGAGTGCGAATAACTGAAATTATATCGATATGCGAATAGTAAAAATATTATAAAAATGCGCAACACGAACTATATTAAATTGGCTTGCAAATAGCAAATATAGTGGTTATGGTCTACGGATAACCGCATAACCACCATAACCACTCCTGAAGTCTATAAATAGGACCCCGGTCTCTCATTCATTCTTACATTTTTTCCCTGACTTCTCCTACACGTCTGAGAGCTCACCAGGAATCTCCTTTGCCTTTGAAGACGCTTTTGACCTTCATGCACTTCGAAGATCGCTCTAAGATCTCCGCCCGCCTTCAAACCTTCTTCTGTGCGCAACATTCTCTGCACCCGCCAGTCAACCGCCAACTCTCGCCGCTCCAACCTCTGAGCGCAAACAAAGGACCATCGAGTTTTCAGAGCGCGTGTGTTCCACCGCAGACAAAGACAAACACTTAGCTTCGTGAGTGGTGGCTTGTCACCCTCCGAACACATCTCTCTCTCCCCACACAAATTGTAACGAGGAGAGGCATGTCGCCCTCGCATTCTCAAATAGCTTTGTACACAGTCAACTGATAGTGGAAGTTTTGTCAGCACCGATCCGGTCACGTGGTTTTTCAACTCTTTCCAAGGTTTTCCACTTAAAAAAAACCTTTTTGCCAGCCGTCTCCTTTCTCAGTTACTATCTGCGCGTTCGACTGTTCAAGAGCTAAGATGGTCAAATTTATACCGGTATACCAAGAGCCTCGAGTAAGTCGCAACACATATTATAAATTCAGAGCATTGTTGTCGTCAATTGATTCGTCTACCGTTTCCAATCCCTTCTTCCAACCGACTCTTCTCATTGCAAGATTTCTTTGTCTCTGCTACTATTGCAACCTACAAATTAACAGAAGGCGCCAATGTGATTCTCATGGAAGGAAGAAGAACCCATCGATCTCTTCTTCCATGGAAATAGGATTTCGCATGACCTGCACATCTTTTAGTGTTCCTAACATCTTACTTTTTATGATCCCAGAAATTACGGGAGTTTCCACAGATTAATTGGGACAACTAATGGAGATGTAGAAACTCATGGAGGATGAGTTGTCGTCGAGGCCCCGCATTTGGCAACCTTCGGCATTGTCTCTAGTTGAATCAAGAATCTCACATCATCATTACAATGCACAAATGAACTGACACACAACCATGTCAGTAGCAATCAGGGCATCCAACGACCCATTACTTATATTAAGCAACCGAGGGGGTGTAACAATGCCAACACGCTTTCCCATCATATCAAGTTAGAATTTTCGACCTATGAAAGCAAATATAACATGTTGTGTTGAGTATCCCGGTGCTAGCAATTTTTTGGCAATAGGAAACACTCATGATAGAATGGATTGACATGACCTCCATCTTCTTTTAGATGCAACCCAGTTGTGGTTCATCTGTTTGGAGATGGAGAAACCAGACATGATCTGAGATGGTTTCAAGCAATATTCGAACATGAAGTTTTGTCCTGCTTTGAGAAGCAATTCATTAGGGTAATTGATTTCCTTAAAGCAAATGGGTCAAGTATTAAAATACACTTGGAAAAGTTTCAGGCACTTTTGGTTAGAAGTACGTCTGTTATACACTTATACATGTGCAGTTAGCTACCGAATACGGAGTGGAGACACGAACCCACAGCGGAAGACGAGTTTTGGGCCCGATTGGCTACTTACCATATATGGCGCACCCAGATCGATGATTCGACTACACGGATGCGTCCAGCCGTCGATGGTGAGATGCCCTAATATCTCTTTATTATAAATAAAAGTGTATGAGGGTTGTTGTAGCTATTGCAGAATTTGGAGACTATGAAACCCGGATTCCAGCGATCCTCCCATGGTGCCGACTCGATGGAACACTAAGTGACGACTCCTAGCCCTTCTCCCGCTCCCTAAAGGTAACCCCTACCACTAGCCCTCTTCCTCCACCATAAAGCCTCCACTACTACCTTCACAACTCTCCAAACCCTAGTTGCCACCCCTCCAGACTGCTGTCCAGCAACATCCTCCCCCTTCCAGCCACCTCCCCGCTACCGCCGCCCCCTTCCAGCCACCTCCTTGCTGCCGCCACCCCCTTCTAGCGATCTCCTTGTTGTCCGCCACCCTCTCCAACCACCTCCCTACTGGCCGCCGCCCCTTCCAGCCACTCACAACCACCCACCACCCCTCCTTCAAGCCTCCAACAACCTCCCTTTCAGATCCACCCTCTCCTCATCTGAAATCTGTACCTCCACACAGATTTACCTAAAACCACCCCCACCTTCCAAAACAGCCACCTCCACTCAGATCCAGGCGCTGACACTCGGATTTCAGCCGCCACATCGCCGCCCCTCGCCAGATCTCTCGTACTACAACATCCCCGCAACTTTGTGAGTTTCATTTGTTGGATGGACATTTTTTTCAGCATTATTATATGGGGATTAACGTGTGCTTAATTGGATCTGTACCTTCGTAGTGTTTTGCTTTGGATTATTTTCATGCTTTGTTGAATTTATTCGATGCACGCTCTCTTTGGCCTTCCACACGGAGGAAAGTCGAAGCTTGTTTTGCCCTAGAGAATTATTTTGTGTTTGCTAAAATTATTGAAGTGTGATTTAATTATTTATTACTTAATTTGAATTCGCGTCGGATTTGCATTGCATGTAAGGTTAGGGCTCATTTGCCGCCTATAGATTTGTCCTGCGTCACTACCATTTTCACAACTGATCTCCACAAGCGACTACTTAATTTGTAGGACATGAGTATTGTTATTATAGTATTTACATGTGTTAGAAAAACCTACTTTAGGGTCCATCTAGGGGCCCATCCTTCTCTCTTCTCTCTCTATTTGTATTAGTCCCACATCTTGGTTTGAGATTTCTCTCTTTCTTCTTCCCCTATATAAATGTATTCATACTTGTAATTATCTATTGAAGAAGTATATACAAGGTTTGGAGCTTTCTCTACGTGGTATCAGAGGCACTGATCCTCAGCCTGCGGTTTTGCCTTTCTACCCGCCAGCTCGCCTAGCTTCTGCGGACTGCTCGCCTCCTTCCCGCCTACCCACCTCATTCCGGTCTGCAGCTCTATCCTCTCCGGTTGCGGCCTTCCTTCTCTTATCCGCATAGCTTCTGCGGACTGTTCTCTTCGTTTCCGCTTCTCTTCTTCTCCTCCATGGTTCCACCCTCCTCAGGCTTCTTATAACCATTTTCTTCTCTGACCCGTGGAGACCACCTCCTTATCCGCTGCGGACTCTCATCCTGTCCGCTGCGAGCTCTTCTCCTTGCTGCCACACGCTCTTCTTCTCCGCGGCGAGCTCCTCTCCTTATCCGCTGCGGACTCTCCTTTTAACCGCGCCATCTCTTCTTCTGTCCGCTCGAGCTTCTCTACTCGCGGACTTCTCCTTCCCCGCAACGGGCTCTTCTCTTGTCAGCCGCGAGTTCCTCTCCTCTCACCTGCTCGCGTGGTTGTTTCTGGACTCTTGTCGCGGCCTGCCTCCTCTTCTCGCGGCCTCGTCTCGTCGCTTGCTCTACCCGCGTGGACACCCTTTCTGTCTACCCGTTGCGGTCTCTCTTCCTGTCCGCCGCGGGCCCTTCCTCTTACTGCTTTGACTTGTTTTACTCGCGGTCTCGTCTGCTGACCGCTCGAGTTCCTAGCTCGCAGTATCTTGCTTCCTGCTGTGTCCTTTCCTTACCGGTGCGAGTTTTCCTCTCTACCTCTATCCGCGGCTGTCCACCTGACCGTGCGGGCTTCCCTTTCCGCATTTTGGTCGCGATCTGCCTAATCGCTGGTGTGACCACGCGGACTGATCCCCTTCTCGTTGCGGCCTCCCACTCTGCCTCTTCTTGGTGCGACCTGCTCCTTCTCGCTGCGGTCTGGTCCTTCTCGCGGCGACTTCCTTCCCCGGGTTTTCCCCGTTGCCGCTTCTCGACTCGCTAAGGCTGTGTTTTCCTTGGCTCGGTCTGTCTTTATCCGCCCGGTCTGGTTCCTTTTCGCCAGGTGTTTGCTTCTGTTGCGGTGCTTTTGTTGCGGTCTTCTCCTAACCGCGCAGCCTGCGTGTTTCTCGCCGCTGCGGACTGTTCTTTTCGCGCTGGTCGTGGCCGTTTCTTGCCGCTGGTGCGTTTTCACCCTGACCGCTGCGGATTATTCCTTGCAAAATGATCCGCTGTCCTCCGGGCTCTGTGGTGTCTGTTTCCGCTGGTGGTACCTCCTTCCTTGCTCACAGCTCATCCTGGATTTTGGATTCTGGGGTCTCTCACCACATTACATCACGGAAACCACCACAATATTTGAACGACGCGCATCCCCAGTTCATTACTGTTGCTAGTGGGGACACACTTCCCGTCTCTGGTGTGGCAGATAGTAACCTCACTCCCTCCATTACTCTTCGCTCTTCTCTTCATGTTCCGGGCTCTCCGTTCAACCTTCTCTCTATTGGTCGCCTCACTGCTGATCTCGATTGTGCTGTTATTTTTTCTTCTAACTCGTGTGTTGTGTAGGATCGCAAGACGCAAACAATCATTGGAAAAGGGCATCTGTCGAATGGTCTCTATATCCTTAATCTGTCTCCCCCAACGGTGTTGTCGTCTATTAGCTCAGTTGACTGGCATCGACGTCTGGGTCATGCTCCTCTACACATCCTCAAAAAATCTCTCCCAGACGTGTTCTTCCACGAGTTCACGTGTGAGTCCTGTATCTATGGGAAACATCATCGCTCTACGTTCTCACCACATCCTTCTCTGCGTCCTGCTCCCTTTGATCTTGTTCACTCCGATATTTGGGGCCCTTACAAAATTACAAGTGTTTTTGGATACCGTTATTTTGTCACATTTGTCGATGACTACTCTCGGGTGACCTGGCTATATCTCCTTCGTGATCGCTCTGAATTGCCCGGTGTATTCCGTACTTTTTTCCTTGAAACTCGCAACCAGTTCTCCACAATCATTAAAACCCTCCGCACCGATAATGCCCGTGAATACACTAGTCATACCTTCTCTCACCTCTGTGCGGAGTTTGGGATCATCCATCAGACCTCCTGTGTCTATACCCCCAACAAAATGGCGTTGCTGAACGCAAGAATCGTCACCTGCTCGAGGTCACCCGCTCCCTTATGATTCAGATGAATGTCCCAAAATAATATTGGAATTTTGCGGTTTCAACCGCTTGCACTCTTATTAACCGCATGCCTTCATTTATCCTCAATTTTGCGGTTCCCTTTAATCTCCTTTTTCCCTCCCAACCTCCATTCTCCATCACCCCACGCGTGTTTGGGTGCGTATGTTTTGTTCATCATCTTGGCCCGTCCACTGACAAGCTTGCCCCCCCCCCCCCCCCGTGCCACTAAATATATGTTCGTGGGCTATTCTCGAACTCAGAAGGGCTACGTTTGTTTTTCTCCCACGGATCGCAAGGTGGTTAATTCTGATGATGTCACCTTCCTCGAAGGTCAGCCGTATTACTCTCAACCTATTGACCATCCTCCTCCGTCACCTCTCCCGCGCCCTGTTATTCCCGTAAATTCCATCATTCCACCTCTACTTCCCCCACCCATCCCACCTAAACCACCTACACCACCAGTCATTCGTGTGTACACTCGACGTCCTCCCTCGTCTACTACCCTACGAGAGCTGCCCCGCTCTAATGATGCTTTGCAACCTGCGGATCCGACAACTGCTTCCACTGCCCACTCGATGGGCAACTTTGTCTCTCTTCACCGCTTCTCTTCGGAACTCTGTCAGAGTGCTCTCTCTTTATCCTCTATCTCCACCCCTAATTCTGTACAGGAGGCTCTTCACCACCCCGGATGGCGGGCGGCCATGGAAGATGAAATGCGGGCTCTCTGGGCTAACCGAACTTGGGATCTGGTTCCTCTTCCTGCAGGTCAATCCTGTGTTAGCTGCAAGTGGATCTTTGTTATTAAACATGCGACGGATGGCACCGTTGAGCGTCTAAAGGCCCGCCTCGTGGCCCGGGGTTTTACTCAGCAACATGGTCTTGATTATGAGGAAACCTTTTCTCCGGTGACCAAATTGAACACGGTCCGCGTTCTTCTCTTCCTGGTTGTTCATCGTCATTGGCCACTTTAACAGCTGGATATTAAGAACGCGTTTCTCAACGGAGATTTGCAGGAGACTGTTTACATGCACCAACCTCCCGAGTTTGAGACCATGGGGGAGTCTCGGGTCTGTCATCTTTGGAAATCTATTTATGGTCTCAAACAGTCCCCGCGCGCTTGGTTTGAAAAATTCAGCAAGGT
The DNA here is from genome assembly GCA_039513925.1 of Platanthera zijinensis. Classification (NCBI taxonomy): domain Eukaryota; kingdom Viridiplantae; phylum Streptophyta; class Magnoliopsida; order Asparagales; family Orchidaceae; genus Platanthera; species Platanthera zijinensis. The sequence goes on from CM077078.1 coordinate 19,376,851, forward strand.
TGTCTGTGATATTGGATTTATTCGAAGTTCGGCTAATTTTTCCCTTTTCACCCGACACCGGTCAACCGGAACTGTGATCCTACTTGTCTATGTTGACGATATCCTCATTACTGGCGATGATATTACAGGGATACAACATATCAAGAAGCAGTTAAATTCCACTTTTCAAACCAAAGATCTTGGCAACCTTCGGTATTTCCTTGGGCTTGAGGTTGCACGACGCCCTGATGGTCTTGTGTTATCCCAACGGAAGTATTGTATGGACCTCATTCATGATGCCGGTTATTCTGGATGCAAACCTGCGGATACTCCTATGGATGCAAATCACAAACTCTCAGCCCACAGCTCTGACTCCGACAAGCTCCTTACAAATCCAGAATACTATAGACGCTTGGTTGGGAAGCTGATCTACCTTACGGTCACTCGACCAGATATCTCTTTTGCTGTGAGAGTCGTAAGTCGTTTTATGCATGCTCTTCGGACATCTCACCTTCAAGCTTTCGAGCGCATTCTTCGATATCTCAAGATCGCTCCAGGACAAGGGCTTGTGTACAAGCCATCCACATCTCTATCCCTTGTCGCGTACTCTGACGCTGACTATGCCAGATCCATTGATGATAGGCGTTCCACAACAGGTTTTTGTACCTACTTCGGTGGACATCTCATATCCTGGCGTAGCAAGAAACAGAATGTGGTTGCTCGCTCTTCTGCTGAAGCTGAGTACCACGCTATGGCTGCTGTTGTTTCCGAGTTAACTTGGCTTGAGAGCCTTCTGAGAGACTTGAGTGTTCGTCTCTCATCACCAGCGACCCTATTTTGTGACAGTCAAGCGGCAATCCATATTGCCAAGAATCCAGTCTTTCACGAACGCACGAAGCATATTGAAGTTGACTGTCACTTTATCCGAGAAAAGGTACAAGCAAAGAAGATAGATTTGGAGCATGTTCCTGCTGCAAGCCAAGTTGCTGACATCCTGACTAAAGCTCTCTCCCGGCCACTATACTACCAGTTTTTATCCAAGCTTGGTACCTACGACTTGTACGCTCCAGCTTGCGGGGGAGTGTTAGAAATGCCTACTTTAGGGCCCATCTAAGGGCCCATCCTTCTCTCTTCTCTCTCTATTTGTATTAGTCCCACATCTTGGTTTGGGATTTCTCTCTTTCTTCTTCCCCTATATAAATGTATTCATACTTGTAATTATCTATTGAAGAAGTATATACAAGGTTTGGAGCTTTCTCTACAACATGTATATGTTTTGTTTAAAATTTTGGGTATTTTAATTATTCGTCTGTTAGTTTGTATCTTTTGCAATTTATTTCCTTTAAGTTGTATTGTAGCCCATTAAGAAGTTTGGATGGTAAAAAAATTAATTCATTTATATCCTTAGAAATTTTGGACACTCCCTACCCGAACTCCCTATTCTGTTGTTTGCCATCCATCTTCATCCCTGGAGCAACCTTACAAATTGAGTTCGTAACAGACTTGCTAGGTGTTTGAAATTCACGCGAATAGGTGTAATGGGATCATTTGGTTATTAACCACTAGCTATCAGGACTCCTTGATTGTGGGAAGCTTGTTGTGGCCATTATCACATTGCCATTGACGAGAGATGTTTATGGAGACAAATGAAGATGTACATTTCCTTATTAGTTTAATGACATTATTACATCTTTAGAACCAAATAATTATTTACTCTCACCTTTCCCGTTGAATTTCATCATGAGGAATGAAAGCATATCTAATACTTGAGCAATGAGTATCATTTTTTCTTTCTCTATGCTACCTTCTTATCTATAGTAGTCTATCTATCGTCTCTTCCATTTTTTTGTACGTCGAACCTATGAAACTTAATTTATTTGTTGTGGTTTTATTTTGAACACACATTTAACCATTTTCCTCCTAGTCCTTGTTATCATGTACTTCTGTCGGAGTAAATATTTGAAATCTTTAAATTGAAGTTATATGTTCTTGGAAACTCTCTGCTGAAGTTCTAAACGAATATTCTGAGATATTTGAAATCTTTAAATTGAAGTTATATGTTCTTCGAAACCCGCTGCTGAAATTCTAAACGAATATTCTGAGTAGCCAAAGTTTTCATTTGAAGCAGAGGATTTGGCAGTCATCAATGTATTTTCCTTCATCGGCTCGTGATGTAGCCAATATTTCATGGCCTCCTTGTCATCAGATCTCAACAAGAACTTATTTCCGCGGGAACAACAAGAAGGAAAAATCATTCATATAAACATATTGTGTATTTCACTTCATTTATTGTATGGATGGTTTTCTTTTAACTCAAACTGCATTCTTTTCCTCTTCTTTCACAAGTAATTCTATGACTGTCTCGGCAAACAAATGCTTTTAGTTGATTTGAGTTGTGCAGATTTATATGTGCGTATGTATGATATTTTATTTCATTTTGTATACTCTGGAGAATGTGTGATCTTGAACTCCGTCTTTGAGGAATAATTGTTTGTAGGGCTGAACCTACCAAACTGTTGGGATGATTCTATGTTTCTATTGGTCTCCGAGGTTATAGAATTTGTAAAATAATGATTTTATTGTATAGTTATTTGGTTTAAGATTTAAGGTTTATGGCTGTAAGCACTATAATTATTATAAGCTCAAGGTGCGAAGGGGACTTGGAGCTGAGGAGCAAGGCTCAAGGCCCAGGAGTGTGCCTAATGAGGTCAAGGCGCAACCACATTCATTTTAAACAATAAACATTAAACATTGGTTCATCTTCTTGATCATATTATTCATTCATTCTACTCATTAATCATTCATTATTATCGTTTATATATCTTAAAAATAGAATCAATGTGGTCACTTACACCATATTTTTGTCTCAATACTCGGTTATGTTTCAGAAATGCTAAAACAACAACAACACTCAAGCCTTTGTCCCACTATAGTGGGGCCGGCTATATGGATCCTTTGTCGACATTGTGCCCTATCTTTAGTCATATTCTCACTAATTCCTAAATACATCATGTGTTTCCTTATAGTTTCATTCCAAGTTTTTATTGATCTAACTCTTCCCCGTTTAACCTGCCTAGTGGCTAAACTCTCTCAACGCCTAACAGGTGCCTCTAATGGTCTCCTTTGTACGTGTCTAAACCATCTTAGTCGAGCTTCTCGTATCTTCTTTGCAATTGGTGCCACTCCTGTCTTATCCCCGATGCATTCATTCTTAATTTTATCCAGTCTCGTGTGTCCACACATCCACCTAAGCATTCTCATCTCCGCAACTCTCATTTTTTGCTCATGTACACGATTCCCTGCCCCACACCCAGAACCATAGAGCATCACTGGCCTAATTGCATTATGACGAAACTTGCCTTTAAATTTTAATGGTACTTTACAATCACCTAAGATCCCTAACGCGCCTTGTTATGGGCATATTCAGAGCTGTGACAGGAGTAGTGGTCGGAAGCGAAGATTATTGTGGTGGAGGATACAACGTAGCCCTAACCACGACTGTCTAAGCGGGGGTTGCTCGTTGGAGGAGAGTGCCACCAAATATCTCACAATAAGATAATAGGAAATAGATTGATTTCGTTTACGATCCCTCATTACATAACTCCATGGGCTTACATAAGACCCCAATGGCATGAGCGTAATTATAACGCAGTACATAAAATATTAAGAGACATATAGTACTCTTACTACAACTCGACTTATACAACTCAATACTACTTGACTCGGACTTGACTTGTTATATTAATAACCCATTACAATAATAATAATAATAATAATCGATTCATAACATCTCCCCCCTTAAAATTGAGCTTGCCCTCAAGCTCACACTCCACGTGGTGACTGGATCATTTGACTCCTTGATTTCGCGCAAGAATAGCTACCGATATTAGGTCGCGGTGACTGGCATCGGTGATAAGCTGTGGCACCGACGAAAAGATTGACAGTGGAATGATGGGGTCCGACGAAGATGGCGGAGCGGTGGCGGGCAGCAGTGGCAAGTCAGTCGGATGGGCAAGGACCGACGACAAAAATGGGTCAAACGGAGTGGTGGTGAGCAGCAGTGGCAAGGCAGCAGAGGGAACGATGGCCGACAGCAGAAATGGGTCTGTCGGGGTTGCATAGCAGGTGTCAGCAAGGGAAGCGGTATCACATCGCTTATTGGCGAATAAGGTGGCTGCACGAGGAGAGGCGGCGGCGGTGACAAAAACTGCTAGGTAAAGCCTACAGGAGATGGCATTGACGGCGGAAAGGCGACTATCAAATTATCAAACTTGTGGAGGAGCTTGGTCATGCCGTCTCGACGACGTGCCTCGGCATCACAAAAACGTGCGTCCATGAAAGTCATGAAGTTGTCCATAACGTCTCGGAGTGCAACCAGAAAATTAGCTGAGTCCCCCATAATTAATTCGATGAAGAATTTATTAACACTTTCAAAAAATTTGGGGTGCCGATGTTGCCCAAATAAGCCTGAATCAGGCAGGGGGTGGGGGATACGAAAAGTAGGACGTGACTTAAAAGTCCTCCCGACTTAAGTCCCCCTGACTTTTAATGTAATTTAAAGTCTTCTGGCAAGTGACATGAAGAGACCACACCTGACGGCCAAAATAGCGGGTGGCTTGAGGGACTCGATGGGAACAGGTGGCTCGAGAGAGCAGAAGAAGGCGGACTATGCGAGGAATCAACGGAAGTAGAGAGCATTCAAATCTTCGGACGTAGGAAGGAAACTGATACTGTGGTTCTTCGAAATCAGTTGGAGGAGACGATCTAGGAAACAGAAGCTGCGACTCGATGGAAACCTGCGAGTGGAGGAGACAATCCTGCTGCGATGGCGCAATGTTGCGGCTCTTCGGAATCAATGGCTTCGCCGAGGGGGTGGCTCTAGAAGGGAAATCGATCCGGGAAGGAAACAAAGGCTGCGGTTTTCTGTCGTCGAGGAAGCCGAGCAGGAAGCTTAGCTGTGATGTTTGCAATGGAAGAGGGAGGAGGCCTGTGGTGCTGGATGTCATTAATGGGAAGCCCTATCACAAAGGAGGCCGACAAAATAGTGAAGGCTTGGCGTGCTTGAGCCGTCGATAGAGGAGGCTTCTTCTAGGAGCTTTCGACGGAGATGGGGGTAGCTCTGATACCAAAGTTGTTATAGGCCTATTCGGAGCTGTGGTCGGAGTAGTGGTTGGAGGTGGAGATGATAGTGGTGGTGGATACAACAGAGCCCTAACCACAGCTGCCTAAGCGGAGTTGTTTGTTGGAGAACCACCAAATATCTCACAACAAGAGAATACGAAATAGACTAATTTCATTCATTATCCCTCATTACATGACTTCATAAGCTTATATAAGACCCCAATGGCGTGAGCATAATTATAATGAAATACATAATATATTAAAAGACCTATAGTGATCTAACTATGACTTGACTCGGACTTGTCTCGTTATATTAATAACTCATTACAATAATAATAATCGATCCATAACACGCTTCTCCACTTCAACCAATCTGTTTGTATTGTATGTATCACATCTTTATCAACACCTCCATCTTTTTGAACTATCGCTCCAAGATATTTAAAGCACTCACCGTAGGAAATCTTGATCACCCAACTTAATAAAGAAGTCATCCATCCTTTTTGCACTGCCAAATTTAAGCTCCATATTCTTCGTCTTTGCCCTGTTTGGTTTTAAGTTTCAGAAATACTAAATCATGCCAAAAATTATTATGTTCTTACATTTTTGTCTTTATTTTGGGAAAAATACAACAAAAATCTTACCCAGGCATATATTTGTGCTCCAAAGGTGCCAAAAAGGCGCACGGTAGGACAAACCTCCGCGCCTTGTGAGCCTTAAGTCTTTCAATTCGCTTTGTGCATCGTGGTGGAAGCGAGTTAAAATTGTTTTTATGGTCTGGATTGTCTGTTTGAAAACTGTACATGCAGAATTTGAGGGAATGCAAACATCGCCGAGGCCTCAAGATCTTAGTATGTGTACATGACTTAGACCACCAAGCTTTAGGATGCGGTCGACACCATTTTCGGCACGTTTGTTCAAATTCTTCACTTAGCTGTTTGTTTATACTTGGAGTGTTTGGTTGTACGCGTTTAGAAACCATTAGATCCATTTCAGCGGCTGCGGTTCAAGAAATAGGTCGCAGCCTCTGTGGTCTAGTGGCAACTATGTAGGATTGTAACGGTTCAGTTTGGTTCGGTTTGTAAGCAAAACCGCAAACCGAACCATCCCTATGTGGTTCCAAAAAATTGGAACTGAACCGCTCAAACATTGAAACTGAACCGGTTCGGACCAAACTGAATGGTTTGGTTTGGTTCGGTTCGGTTTTGGTGGTTTAAATAATGTGATAAAGCCTAAAGTTTTCTAGATAGAGATCAGGGATGATGCAATGAATGAGGCTCAACCACCCAACATGAAAGTGTTGTCTGAACACAATTCCTATCACCTAACCATTTCAGAACTCTAAAATCAAATGAATGGAAAATGAAATATTCATCAACATTATTTGTTTGGAGAAAATTTTAGATTAGAGAAATATCTAGACTAGAGATCAATGACAACTTAGATGTCCAATAAAAACAAAAAACTTAAAATATATAAGAAAAATACATGTTGTATGATTAACCGTATGATTTAATGAAATTTAATTAATAAATTAAATATTTTTATATACAACGGTTCGGTTTGGTTCGACTCGGTTCGGTTTGCCACACAAAACCATAAACCGAACCGAACTGTATGGTTTTTTTAAAATCAAAACCATAACCGAACCGCGGCCTGCTGAATCTGAACCAAATTGTTTGGTTTGGTTCGGTTTTGCGGTTCGGTTGGTTTTGACTTACAAGCCTACAACTATGAATGTGCATTTTAAGTACTTGAGCACAGAAATTCTTAGTGCAAATATTGGTTCTCCGCAGCTCCCTTAATCTTTCCTCCTTGACTGATGATTGTCTATCCCCCCCCCCCCCCCTTCGGTGTAGATCGCAGGCTACTCCCCTGCGAGCAGATCATAGGTGCCTTGTGTAAGGTAGCAATAGCGGTTAATACATACAGAGCGACAGTGAACTAATCACATGATCACCTCACTGTTATATGTACTATTTATAACAAAATACCTCATTTGTAATATGTTACATCATCTACATCATTCATTATTTAGAGAGAAAAAATTGAAGGTGAGATGTGTGAAACTGGGTCCCCTGAGTTATTCTTAGTGGGAGCCTACTTTGTGCAGACATATTATGATAACATATTGGTTTTAATCACAATTGCGAAGTACATGCGCCCAAATCAACAAGCAGGCGAGCAGAGCCCCTTTGAAACCAAAGGAGGACGTGTGTAGCCCCGTGTTCTACTGCTAGTGTGATCAAATAGAGAAAACGAACTGCATTCATAAATCACAGTTCATGGCCACTGTGCTCATGAATCATAGTACATGACCACTGCATTCATAACCGTCACTGCAATGCCAAACAAACACTTACATTAAATTTTTTTTTAAAAATCTTTTACTGGATCTTGGAGTACTTGCTACAATTTATTCGGTAAAAATAGTTTTCAGTGTCTGTTTCATAATCTGATTGAATCCCCTAAAATAATCTCCTATTGGAGGTGTGGAGGCCAGTATTCCTCTACTCGATTTCATAATGATTTTTTTTAATCATTTCATCATGTGTGTATGTGTCCTTAGGCTTTCTTTATAGGAAGGGCAATTTCTTGTAATATTCAGGTTCCCCAGAATGATGATACACAGGTGACTACGTGAGAGTTATTTAAAGCTACTTATTCTGATTTAGAAAGCTGCGGAGAAATTAGTTTTCTTTTGAGCTATAATTTCGTGCGCTTTTAAGGCTCTGTTTGGGGGACTTATTTTCACCTGTCAAGCGGTTACGACATGGTCCGGTTCATGCGGTCGTAACCGCTTGACCGGTGAAAATAAGTCCTCCCAAATAGAGCCTAAGTCTATATACATGGTTGGTTTGTGACCTTGTTCAAAAAATGTTGCTTGGATTCAATCTCAACCACCCAAATGGATTCTATGAAGGATGTATGGTCCTAGAGAAATTGGTGGGAACCCAAGTTTATTCTGCAGGATCTGGGTGAGCAGATCCTAAAGACCCCTTCGAGAGACCAAACTGGAGTCTTGCTTTGGGCGTAGTTATATATTCAAATCACATAGATATGATACATGATTTGATTATCCAAGCTTCAAAAGGAAAGGGAATATTGTATTGGGTTCAAATTAGGTAAAGTGGGAATGAAACCTCAAATTCAAGTAGGGTGCTGTTACTAGCAAACCCAATTTGATTTCTAGCAAACCATTACTATTAGCAAACCCTCATTTTTCAAAATGGCTATTTGAAAACCATTTTGTTACTAGCAAACCAATATAATTTTTTTAAAAAAAAATTAAATTGTGTTTAAAACATTCATTCTTTCAAAATAACCCGCTGCATATAATGACATTACAAATGATTTCAAATGTATTCATTCAACCACTTATGTTAGCATTATAGATGAGTCAAAATACCGCAAATGTTTAGTATGTCCAAAACTGTTTTTTCAACAATATATCATTATCTGCACCAAAATTTTTAAACAAAATATCGATCGGTTTAGAAATATATTTGATTTCTAATTCCTATAAGAATGTGTTTTATATACGAGTTAAGTGTATATAAGAGTATACGTCCTTTTGAACCGCGTCTTATACGTACAATTTCATGAGAATTGTTCAACATGAAAGTTGTAGATCTCGACGAGATCTACAATTTTCATGTTGAACACTTTTTGATTTGAAGCACTTTAGGCCCCCGATTTGGCCCCTGAAAAAAGTTACGTTGTACGTATGTACGGACGCCCGGGATCGGCGTGACTTTTTTCGGGGGCCAAATCGGGGGCATAAACGGCTTCAAATCAAAAAGTGTTCAACATGAAAGTTGTATATCTCAACGAGATCTACAACTTTCATGTTGAACACTTTTTGATTTGAAGCCGTTTATGCCCCCGATTTGGCCCCTGAAAAAAGTTACGTCGTACATATGTACGGACGCCCGGGATCGGCGTGATTTTTTTCGGGGGCCAAATCGAGGGCATAAACGGCTTCAAATCAAAAATTGTTCAACATGAAAGTTGTAGATCGCGACGAGATCTACAACTTTCATGTTGAACACTTGTTGATTTGAAGTGGTTTAGACCCCCGATTTGGGCCCCGAAAAAAGTCACGCCGAAAATCTGTACGTTCCGTGCATGTCTTTTTTATGGCCCAAATTGAAGGCCTAAACGGCTTCAAATCAAAAAATGATCAACATGAAAGTCGTAGATCTCATCAAGATCTACAACTTTCATGTTGATCACTTTTTCAAATGAGAAATATTTGGGGCTCAAAATTCAAAAATGAAAAAATTGTTAAAAAGCATGATTGGTTTGCTAGTAGTAATTTTTGGGAAGAGAAAAAAATGCAAAAAATGACAGAATCTGTTTTTTTCTGGTTTGCTAGAAACGAAAGTGGGTTTGCTAATAACAGCACCCTTCAAGTATTGGTTCAAATTAGCTTGAAATTGACTTAAGTTCATGAATTCCCCTGGGAATAAAAGATTCTAGACATTGATCAAAGCGGGGAAGGAAACCTCAAATTAAGCCATAACAAGACGAGCATGGAGATAAATCGCTAGACAGACCGAATTGCAAGAGCATTTGACAATTATCACAAGAAGCCAAAGTAAAAAAAAAAAATTTTGTGTACTTAGCGTGCTCTAAATCACTTATTTTGATTTCAATTTAAAATAAATAAATTATAAAATATTAATGTTTTTATTTTTATGTTCATTTTAAATATCATATTATTCATATTACGATCATAACTGAAAAAATTGCAGTCGTAATTTCATGCATTGCTGCTGTATCATGACATTATGGTTGTAAAATGAAATTATGGTTGTATTATGATTGTAATGTCATATTACTGTTGTAATGCATGAAATTTTAGGAGTAATTATTTCAGTTATGATTTTAATGTGTAATATGTTACTTAAAATGAGCGTAAAAATATGAACATTAATATTTCTTTTGAAAAAATTATTTTGAAGCATAAAAATACGTCTAGCGGCATAGCTCTATGCATGCTAGGCGCACCAAAAAAAATTTCCTTCGAAGGCGCACGATCTACACCCGGCGGAAGAAATATACCATAAATCTTAGAAATAACTCCTGAGCGCCTTACCATTGGACACTGCAGCTTGACCCATCCATACCGACTTCGAATGCGCCTCCTCGGTTCTTCGGAGGAACGCATTAACCTCTTATGGTCTTTATCCAAAAGCTGACTTAGTGACTTACAAATCTTTTGTTGTAAAATCTGGAATAAACGTAAGCAAAACTATAAAAATTCGCAGATAACAATAACACAGAAAATCCCAGGATTTATATGTTGAAAATATAAATGTAATTACTGGAGAAAATTTGACCGTCCGATGAAACACACGCGGATGCACTGTACGCGCACGATCCGTGAGAGAGTAGTAGATCTGAACTGCAATCCGCCTAGCGGACCCACAAAATTCATCGGAACTTTCAACATCAATGTCCGACGTTCAACCGCACCACCATCGACATCGGAGACCAAAACCATCATTGGAGAGGAAAATACCATCGAAGATGATTGCACTCACGCATGCCTTCGACACCCCGCTTCTCCTCTCCAAAAGATGCCCACCATGACACCGGCGGCTCTCTCCTTCAAGGCCGGCCTGCGATAACACTCCAATGTCGGTGGCTATTCTCCAAGGCTGACGGCAACCCCCTCCTCCAACGCCGGTGGCTATCCTCCAAGGCCGACGCCAACCCTCTCCTCCAACGCCTTAGAGAGAGAAATTGGGAGAGAGAGAGAGAAAGGGGGAGGCGGCAATTTCTTCTCACGGGTGGGGGTGGCCAAGACTCTCACAGATGGAGTAATGGTGTGTTGTGAAGCATCCGAATCCAATATTCACCTATCTGAGTCACATGGACTCTCGATGATGAGAAGAGACACATCACTATCTTCTGTAGTAGCTACCGCTGCCTTGCCCGCACCCTGGACGTCCTCAGAAATCTGTGCACGCTGCAGACAATGTCTCTTGATATGACTACTCTACCTGCAATGGTATCATATCACTGTCTTTCTTGGCACGGATCTGGACCGTGCACTCTCAGATTCCTTCTCGAATTGCCTCCCTCGTCGTCCTCTTACTACCAAAGCATGCTCACCCTCAGGAGCGGGGTATGAAAACATATGACTGGACAGTAATGCATATGTGATCTGCCCCACGTCTACTATATTCTTCACATACAGTAGAGTGGTATGCATGTGCTTATACGATGTTGGGAGCGAGGTAAGAAGCAATATGACCTTGTCTTTTTCCTCCACCTTCACATCAACCACATGTAGTTGGCTAAGAAGTCCATTGAACACGTTGAAGTGTTCTTGCAGGTTACCACCTTCCTTCATCTTCAGGTCGTACAATCTCTACTTCAGCAACAGTCTCGTGGTCAACGACTTGCTAATGTAAAGTCCCTCCAGCTTCTCCCACAGTGTGACATCAGACTCTTCAATACCGATGTTGAACAACACCTTGTCGTCGACACACATCCTGATAGTGCTAGTGGCGCGCTCAACCATCTCTGTCCATTTAGAATCCTTTACCGGAGCGAGCAAAGAATCCCCCATAGCACTTGGATCCACTCCTGCTCAACCAGCATATCTTTGACCTGAATCTGTTATAGGCGAAAGTTCTCGCTACCGTCAAACTTCTCCACTAAATATCTGACCAACACAGTGTTCTTCGCTGACATAGTTGTCTGCAGTATCTCTTGGTAATCTGATTAATTTACGGATCAGATATGAGAAGATTGGGAGCATACCGATGTTGTTATCTACCGTTGACCCAAACCTAAAACCGAAACGTCTAATCAGTCACCTACTCAGAATCTGCCTCTGATACCACTTGTTGTATAATCTGATACAAACAGAGACAAAGCTATAAAAATCTGCAGATAACAAGAACACAAAAAACAACCACAAAATTTATATATTTAAATATAAATACAAATATAGGATAAAATTTGACCGTTCGATGAAACACACGCGGATGCGTCGGATGTGCACAATCCGCGAGAGAGTAGTAGAAATGGACTCCAATCTGTCTAGCGAACGCACAAGGTTCACTGGAACCTTCAACGTCGATGTCTGACGTTCAACCACACCACCACTGGAGACCAAAATCACCATCGGAGAAGAAAATACCATTGAGGCCAACTGCACTCACGCACGCCTTCGACATCCCTCTTCTACTCTCCAAAAGACGCCCACCACGATGCTGGCGGCTATCTCCTGCCGGCGACAACACTCTCCTCCAATGTCGGTGGTTATCCTCCAAGGCCGGCGACAACCCCCTCCTCCAACGTCGGTGGCTATCCTCAAAGACCGGCGACAACCCCCTCCTCCAACGTCGGTGGCTATCCTCCAAGACCGGCGACAACCCCCTCCTCCAACGTCGGTGGCTATCCTCCAAGGCCGACCGCAACTCTCTCCTCCAACGCCTTAAAGAGAGAGAGAGAGAGAGAGAGAGAGAGAGAGAGAGAGAGAGAGAGAGAGAGAGAGAGAGAGAGAGAGAGAGAGAGAGAAATCGGGAGAGAGAGAAAGAGAAAGGAGGGAGACGACTATTTCTTCTCACGGATGGGGGAGGCCAAGACTCTCACGGATGGAGTAATGATAACCCAAAACAAAAGGTTTATATAAACCTAAAATAAACTGGGCCGGTTCATGGTGGATCCGAATCAATCGATAAAAACCAACCATCCACCACCTTAGTTTGGGATTCAGAGCCACCACCTGCACAAATCACTCTCTGCACGAAGCACTAACTGCATTAGGCACTATCTGCACGTAACATCAGTCTACACGAAGCACCAGTCTGCACGAAGCACCGCCTCAAGGACTTAAGGCGTCAGCCGACCTACTCCAGTCGACTCATCCCTGCTCGGGCTCAACCTCTAAATGTCGACGCAATTGGATCGCTAAATCTGACTTCTAATCAAACTATCAGAAGGGCGATCCCCTGCACCACCTCGACCATCAACTCTGTCAGCCACAGAAATCATGAGCACACCACCTCGCATCGTGGTCCCCATCAACCAGTAAAAACTAGCGCACTGCATAGCTCGCATGAGCACGGTGCGCCCTCGCGTCACCGTCAGAACTCCACTTTTCGCCGCAAAACTGCATCCTCTGGAGTCCAATCTGCCCATCGATATCAAATTCCTACGCAGCTTGGGTACCAGATGTACCCGCCCAAGCCCATGCACTGCTCCGTCATGCATCCTGATGTTCACCGTCCTTGTTCCTGTGACCTCACATGTTGAGTCGTCACCCAGAAAGACCAACCCAGTCGTCACCTTCAGTGAACTGACCATCCCTGCATTCGAGCAAATGTTTTGCGAAGCACCAGAATCCAATATCCAGCTATCTGAGTCACATGGACTCTCAGTGATGAGGAGAGACACATCACTATCATCTGTCGTAGCTACCGCTGCCTTGCTCACACCCTGTACGTCCCCATAAATCTGTGCACGTTGCGGACAATGTCTTCTGATATGGCCACTCTGCCTGCAATGGTAGCACGTCACTGCCTTCCTCGATGTGGATCTGAACCGTGCACTCACAGATCCCTTCTCGAATTGCCTCTCTGTCGTCCTCTTACTGTCAAAGCATGCTCACCCTCAGGAGCGGGATTTGACATCTGACTGGACAATATCACAGATGTGATCTGCTTCACGTCTACTGTATTCTTCCCATACAACAGAGTGGTCTGCATGTGTTTATACAACGCCATGAGCGAGGTAAGAAGCAATAATGTCTCGTATTCTTTCTCCATCTTCGCAACAACCACATGCAGTTGGCTGAGAAGTTCATTGAACACGTTGACAATGTGATTTTTTTTGCTCGGGCTCGTTTCTTTTTGCCCGGACTCGATTTTTTCGCTCGAACGCATTTTTTTTGCGCCCGAGCAAAAATATTGCATCCGTGCGAATTTATTGCGGTTGTGCGGGAATATCGCGTCTGGGCGGAAAATTTGCGCCCCGAGCAAAAAAACCGCACTAGAGCGAAAAAACCGCGCCCGCGCTAAAAATTAGCAAAAAATCGCTCCTAGGCTAAAATATCGCACCAGGGCGAGAAATTCGCAGACAGACAAAAAAACCGCAAACAGGCGAAAATACCGTGCCCGGGCAAAAAATTAACGACCTGCCTAATAAATCGCACTCGGGCGACATAATCTCGCCCGGGCGAAAACAATGCTCGGGAGAAAAATTTGCACCAGGCCCGGGCGAAAAAATCGCGTCTGGAAAAAAATTGCGTCTGGGCAAAAAATTTGCATCAGGGTGAAAAAATCGCACCCGAACGAAAAAAATGCGTTCAAACCAACTATCCTTTATGAATGAAATTTTAAATCAACACATATGGACAAATTATCCACACAATCTAACACAATCTACTGTCTATTTATGGTTTCTTTTATAAAATTTATTTTTATCCAATCATCACTTTTCAATCAATAATTTATTCATCAACATAACATAAGCTGTTGCAAACAGAGCTCAAATCATAATATTGATATTTTTTTTGTAAGTTGATATTTGGGAATCTAGATCTTTTCCTTTGGACTCAAATTGATATTCGTTTCGCGATCCCGATTTATTTTTGCCTCATTTGACGGATTTAGTAGTGCTAACTTTTATATATATATAGCCAAAATATTTCATACCATTAAATGGACCCTGGGAGGATCTCAATTGGATTTTGGGTCACTTCAATTTTAATTCTTTGGCCCAAATTTTAGTTACGTGTGCAATTTAGGGTGGTCCTTGGTTCCGCTCATTACTGATATAAACTTCAATATGAATTCACAGAGCAAATCCATGTTAGGAGACATGACGCCCAAACGAATCACAAGGAAAAATGCAAAAAAAAACAACAACCGGAACACGGTTGAAATTTAATTTATTAATAGATATAACGAAGAAAAATTCCACGTCTCGTGAAAAAAACACAATCACCCGCGCAGGAATTCATTATGAAGAACGATCAAAAGTACACCGTTTCTCTTCCGCCGCTTCTCTCCCTTTAATTTTTCAAACACAGAAATCCTAGGCCGAAAGCAGGCCTTTTATACCCCCTGCAACCCATCGGCGAGCTCAACGACGAGCTCGAGTGGCAAAATCATGGCGAGTGCCAAGTACTCTCAAACACAATCAAACTTTAGAAACTAGCAATCCGCACGGAGGCCTCCACATGATTGAGAGCCACGGGATTCCCGCGGAAATCCTTGGACCCTCAGATCTGATCGCAGACCCATCAAATGAGTGACAATTACGATCACGCAGATCAGAGATCCTAGCGCCCAAAAGAGCCCTCAAATTGTGGTGGCTGCAGGCATGTGCAAAACTGCCAAAAAGTAATTTTAAATGTTAAGAGTAGAATAACATAGGATGCCTTAGTCAATAATTTGGCATAAAGTAGATAGAGCAAAACGTAATAATAATAAAGATAAACATAATTCAATGGGTTGTGTTGCAACTACTTGCAACTTCTAAGTAAACAATTTTGTAAAATAAATATGATTTTTTTTCGATTTAATATATAGGTTTGCTGAGGCCCTCTTATGCTCCATCTGGGAATTTATTTTCACCGATCAAACGGTTATGATCACATGAACCAGATATTAACCTTAATGTTCTCACCGGTTGTTAAGTTCGATTCAGTTCATCAAAATAAAAAAATTAGTGGCATTCGGTGGTGGCGGCCACCTTACCGAGAAAATTGAAATGGGTTAACCCTCCAAATTTTAGGAAAGGTTGTTTTCATCATCTAAAGATTGTTCAATCGTAGTTGTTGGAACGCACAAAATTTGATAGATTATCCTAAAATCTCTTGAAAGCTGCTTGTTGTCATTCAAAGACCGACATTTCGCAGTTTCGATGGGCACACAATCTTTGTCGGGCCATCAATTGTTCAAATGAAATCCTAAGTCTCGGTGATGACGGCTCATCCGTCCGATTGCTGAATTTTGGGAAAAGGCTATCTAATCATCTTGAGACCGCGACGATTCGTCGGCTTAATCAATATTGTTTGGTTAAACAACAAAATTAAAATCCAAACATTATCAGTAAGCTCATTATAATTTAGGAGCAATTTCAGTTTATTTTGAAATTCGAGAGACTCATTTCTTGCGAAAAAAAGGAACATAATTTAAAAAAATTACTAAAGTTTAAGAAATGATTTAAAACAAAATAAATTTTAGAGATTGATTTAAAGATGCTCCTACAATTTTTTAGATTTGTTCCTAAATTTTGCTTATATTTTATATTACACTTGATTAAAACATTATTATGCAGTGTTGTGAATTGTGATTTTGAGTTTCTTCAGATATTGGCTAAATATGGGGTCACAAGATAACTTATATTTTGCATAATTTTATTAGACAATTATTCAGTCTCAAATTAAGAGATATATAATTCGGAGAAATACACTGTACAAGAAGGTCGACTACAAAAATTTTGAAAGTGGGTAATATAAACTTGATTGTAATCTGTGAACGGACGTGTCATATTTGTATCGGAACGAAATTGTCGAACGACCAACCGCCACCCCAGTCGGAGATCGAAATCGATGCCAACTTTTACGTTCGAAGATTGAAACTCTGCTCAAGCCCAACCCGCTGAAATTGAGCCCGCATGAACACCGTAACATCGCGGGCCATTTGCGCCTCCAAGTTCACGTCATCTATCTTGCACATGCTTATTAAACCACCAGTGATTCCTCTGATGTAGTGCACACTTGAGGCTTCTCCCATCGTAATGTATGACTTATGTAGCGTGTTTGTTCTATCAGCAGTATTTGATTTATATAGGATAATGTGATAGGTGGCTAGGAAGAATTAGTGCATGGTAGTTAACATGTGTGAATTATATGGGTTGCCAAGCATGCCACAATGTTTTCTAACAAGACTTTAATAAGGTGCGCAATTATGTGGGGGCAATTAAAGTAAGGTTATGCGAAGTTTGAGCTTGGAAATAATTGTTAGCACGAGCTTGAGTTTGAAAACTTTGTCCAGCTCGACTCAAGCTCAACTTGTTTGCTCCCTTAACTGCCAAGCAAACCGTCTTCAAATAAGATTTTAATTAGATAGCCAATCAACCTTGGTTTTGGCATTAATCATATATATTTTTATGTTGCATGATTCTAATTTCTCCTACTCAATAACTCAATAAGTATCTGATGTTTGTGCTAGATTTTAAGGCTCTATTTTGGGCAGCAGTGACGGTGAGAAAAGCTTTATTCCCATAACCATCATTCTTTTTGGTTGTTTGGCTGAGTTTTTTTCAAAAGTATTTTTTTTCATAGAAATATTTTGGGGGCTTTTTGAGCAGCCGGCACAACATGGTTTTCTAAAACACCCATTTTCTTTGCTTTCAATTATTCCTCTTTTATTTGAGGATTCACCAAAATCACGGATTTGTCGCTCTTCATTCTCACATCACAAGTTTTCTTCTCACATTCACCATCTTTGTTTCTACTTATGATTTATATCATATTTACTAAACAATGTAATAATTGATTAACTCAAGGCACATTTTTATATTATTAAAAAAAAGTAAACAATTACTATTAAAAATTTGTTCTTTTAAATAGAAAAATATAAATTTATTTTTAAAAAACACTTACATAAATAATTTTTTCAAACATCTTTTTAAATAGCCCTAATGCCATCCCTAATTTTTCTTTACTATTTATTTTCACCGGTTGTTTAGGAGAACTGATTTTCTTTGTTTTTTTTTCTGGACCTAAAAAAGAGAGAAGATGGAGAGGAGAGAGAGAGGAAAATAAATTAATTCCTCATTTGTAGCCGGACATATTAATCCACCGAAGAAAGCGTGTGGGAAAATTACTAAAGAACGCAAAAACGTGTGATGCTGGTCCTTCATTCTGTCTGCAACAATAGAAGACAAGCGCGCCTGAGCATTCAAATCCAGACAACTAGAAGCAGATATTAATGAAATTTTAGGTAAACAGAAAAGGATTAAAAAAAAAAGTAAAAAAGAAAACAATGAAAAGAAAAAGAGCAAATATCTTTACAGCCTTTGAGCAGAGCCGCAGAAGCCCAAAGCCAACTTTTGCATTGAAGGTTGTCTCTTTCATTCCGCCCATGACCATCCCCTCCTTCTTTAATGATGCATGACAGCGTAAGAAATGGCAGAGCAAAATGGCAGTGTGAAGTTGAGCTTTTCAGCTTTGCTTTGAGTTCCATTTGGTATTTTGGTAGAGAGAGAGAGGAAGAGAAAATTGAAGGAAATGAGGACGTAATCTCTCACATAATTCTACTTTATGCAGCCTATTAGGTGTGGGGTCCTTCATCCCATTTGATGGCCTCTGAGCCATTCCTCTTTAGCTCATTCCTTCCTTAATTCCATCTTTTTTTAAACATGTTTTAGTCCTCTCTCTCTCTCTCTCTCTAAGACTCTTAACTCCCTCTCCCCATTTTCCTTCCAGATTTTGAAGTGACATGAGCGCAGAACTCGTTTAAAATTTCTAGTCATTTTTATTTTACTGAAGAGCAAAGAGTAATAACTTGCTAATATTCAATATATGCTCATATAGTCATATCCGATTGTTTTGCATCACCAAAAGGCTATATACAGTAGCACAGCTGTTAAAATAAATTATTCTTTTAATAAAATTTAGGCAAAATATTTAAATTATCTCTTAATTTTAGGCCTGTGCGGCTTCGGTTTGCCCTGAAACCGCACTGAATCGCACCGCTCCAACCTACTTAATTTTGGCTCTAGTTTCAAATAAGTACTTTTGCTTTCTTTAATTTATGGTTTTCTTGTAACTATCTAATACAATTTTTGAATAATAATTTTCATGATTCATGTAAAAAATACACCACCATCAATTGTAGATGTTTTTCTATGCCGGTGCGTTTGGAAAAAAAACTCAAATGTATGTTTGACATGACATTAAAAAAATAAAACTAGTTTTGAAGATAAAAATGAATATAATAACTTAGATGATATAAAGCAGCTTCACTCTTCAAAATCACCCAGCTAGGAGAGAAGTGACCACACTACTTATACATCCAGGATCAAAGAGCACGCTAGACGGTGTGAGACTAAATTATCCCTTTTAACGAGTCGCGACACACGCTTGGACATCACGGTCCATTGCATGTGGTGCACTCAACAGATGAGGCATGGAGTTCAAGAACGATTGTTCATGCACGGCGGACGCCACCGCCGTGCAAAAAGAAACCTAGGTCTATATTAGGACGAAAGACAATGGCATTTTTCTCTGAAAAGGGAGAATTAATACGGAAGATGCGGATGTATATCAATGAATGTCATTGCCAGAGTTTTGATGGCGTTTTTTTTTTTTTTTAAAAGTATCTACACGCTACCAAAAAAAATTTTATAGTTTCAAATTTTAATTAAAAAGATGGATGATATTACATTATTACTGGGAGTTTTGCCCCAAAAATAAAAGAACCTACATGAATTAACAAAGAAAAGCGCTAAACCATGACCCATGAGATGTTGACCTATCACAACTCTCTCTCCCCCTCTCTCTCTCTCTCGAGTCTCTACTCTCTGTCTCTCTCTCTGTCTACAGAGTAGAGTAAGGAGGGGGAGAAAGAGAGAAGGTTGGCAGGAGGGGAGCAAGGGAGAGAAAGAGGAAGCTTGCTTTTAATGGGGGGGGGGAGCATTAATTAATATGGGGTTAATGGGAGAATGATGTGAGGGCTGTTTTGTGCTTTTATTGGCTTTATTATCATGCAGTATCCTGCGCTTCTTCCACTCTGCACCCTTTAAAGTTTAGGAGTACCCCCCATGACCTAATCTTTCTTGGATTTTCTAGAGATTGTGCATTTATATATGCAGTTATGCAGACACAGAGAAAAAACAGAGAGAGAGGAGCTAGGGAATTCAATTGGATAGCAGAGGTTATTGTCGTACATAGTTACACAATGCAATATTGTCTGTCGTACGTATTAATGTTCAAATACAATATTACACTCGAAATTAATCAGATCTGAAACCAATTAAAAAGCCACAGGCGCCCATATCAGTTGCATGTACATCAGGGAGGACGATTCATTTAATAATTATATATATGGATTTCAGCCTTTCAGGTCACCAATTATTACTATTATTATTATTATTATTATTACATAGACATAGTTTTCAGAAGTTGTGTATGCATGCATGCATGCATGATGCATCAATGTTTTGTTGAATGATGTGCTACATCGTGATTCGTGCACTATCGTTTGATTTATTACATCTTGATGTGAATAATGATGACCGGGAAAACAGAGAGACACACCTTCGCTCACTGCCGAGGGGCAACTTAACAGTACTTCAACGTCCCCCCATCTGATCTCCATTGCCGTGCAGAATTAAAGAACAGTGAAAGAGAACGCAAAGCCGTATAGAAAAAGCGACCGTAAATTTTACTATAAAAAATAACCGTAAAAATGACTAAAAATACAACTGCAAATAAATTAAACGAAAATTAAGTGCAAAAACCTACAATTTTCCTCCACAAAATACTAAATAAAACACTAAATCATAACCATAAACCAGCACACTAGAACAAAACAGAGGCAAACTATAAACCCAGAAAAATTTCATATTACCTTTTTCGTTCGGATCAGGAGAGGATGGCTCTGGGAAATAATTTGAAGCTACCTTCTTCGTTCCTGACAGGGGAAGATGATCACCTGGGAAATGATTTGAAGCTACCTTTTTTAGTCCGGAGCAGGTGAGGAAATGGTGAGAAATGATTTGAAGCTACCTATAACTTGAAGATTTGTCCCACCTTCTTCATTCCCACCGGGGGCGCGCGGTGAAAAGATTCCAGAAATCCCAAACACCGCGATTTTCGGCGGAGAAAGAGGCGGAGAGGCGGAAAAACCTAGGGCTCGGATGCGCGCGATGTTGCAGGACGGCAAATTTCGAAATGTAGGAGATAGGCCCCACCACAAATAATCTATTTATTTTCGGACCATGCCCATGATCCGAAATCCTGACAAAAAAACTTTCCCTAATTAAGGGAGGAAGAAAAAAAAAGTTAGCTCAAATACATTTTATTTTAAATTTTAAATTTTTATTTTGTTATGTACGCACTAAATTCATATGTACGAAACATAAAACATATCAAATCATAATCTCCAAATTTACTTATGAACAAAATAACATTATGATCATATATTTATTATAATATTAACTATGGAAACTGATACGGGTCACACGGTTTTTTCCCGATCCGGAGAATCGGACCGTCTTATCTCGAAGTCGGACCGGGCTCGTAAACAGTTAAAGAAAAACAGTAGTGTTGCGGACTAACTCGACGTCCCGGTCGGGCCAGAATTCTTGTACTGTCTTAGCTCTCGGAACAGTCGAGCGCGCACATAGTCAAAAGAGTAGGTTGATTATATACAAGCAGTTTTAACGTGGAAAAATCTCTCAACTGGGTAAAAAATCACGTGACCGGACATGTGCCAGTCAAAATCCACTATTTCCTGGAGGTTACAGCTGGTTGGTGAAGTCGAGCATGACAAACCACATCTCGTTACAAATGTGGGGTGAGAGAACACTTTGCAAGCGGCAGACGACATGCCGTTGTGCCAGGAGTTGTTACAGATTGCGCTTCACGCTAGTGGTCTTCGGATAGCGACTTGCTGATTCTGGATAGGAGGCGGAACATTTGGTCTTGCAGTTGCTGGAGCCGCTTGAGACTTGGACGATTTAGCTTTCCCGGGTGGTTGTAACTTGACCCGTTTGTGGCTCGGGTGTGGCTCGGAGGTGGCTCGATGGTGGCTCGTAGGAGGAAATTGACAGAGCTTCGACCTGAGGATGAAGAAGACTCAGAAGAGAAAGATGAGAAATGAGGAGGTCTGAGACTCCTTTTATAGGCTTCGAGAGGTGGTTACGGTGATTATGCGGTTATCCGCGCATCGTAACCACCATCATAAATGTTTTTACTATAGTTTTAAATGAGATTATCCTGCAATTTGGAGATCGTCATTAATAAAATAATAAAATACTAATTAAATTTCCCCCACTAACCTGGTGGTTAGTGAGTGGTTACGCGCGGATCGAACAGCCGATGACGCTCTCCCTTGATCGAACGGCGGGAGTGGGCCTCCACGGGCGGCCGGCGAACTTGCCGTCAAGTTCGCCGGCGAGGGAGGGCCACCGATGGCGGCCGGGGTGGAGCGGTCGCGCGGCGGCGGTCGAGGGAGGGGGCGGTCAGGGCAGCCGCCCCTTTGGTCACTGGCGGCCACGGACATCACCCGTGACCAAGCAAAGAACCCGCTGTCACGCTGTGCCGAAACGCTGAAGCCAGCAAGCTCGAGTCACGCCTGACCTACACGCCCGTGTACCAGGTGGCATGCCCGTGACGTAAGCCGCGACCTACCAGAATTCCAGCTGTCATGCCCCGAAGAAACCAAGCTGCCACGCCATGCAGTCACGCCTGACCTATACGTCGGTGACAATCAAGTCACGCCCGTGTACTTTCAACCTGATCCAGAAATCAGTCAAAATTTTATCCACAGCCGCCACATCAGCATCACGCCCAGGCGACACGCCACGTCAACATCACGCCCCTTTGGCCACCGGCGACCGCCCCTTAGGCCCTTTAGTCGCACGAGCGACCGAGAAAGGGGCATCCCGGGCGGCGGCCCCCTTGACCGCTCCAGTGGCCGACCCGGGCGGCCGCCCGCGAGGGGGCGGCCCGGGCGGCGCGCGCGGGGGCGGCCCGAGCGGTCGCCCGAGCGGCCATCCCCCTCGGCCATACCGGCGGCCGAGCGAGGTGGCGGCCCGGGCGGCCGCCCCCTTGGCCGCTCGGGCGGCTAGGAGGGGGTGGCCCGGGCATCCACCCCCCTTGGCCGCACCGGCCTCGGCCGCACCGGCCTCGACCGCACCGGCCCCCGCTGCGGCCGCGGCGGTGTACGGGGGCGGGCGGTTGGCATCCGGGGAGGAGGCTGGCCGCCCGCCGCCGGCGAGGTGTGGTGATTTACCTATTATGCATAGTGGGATCAGCGTCCGGGTATCGGGCGCGGTGATCGCGTGCGCGGTCAAACCCATGATCTCACTCCTTTTGGGTGGAGATCATGGGGGTGTGGCTATGTGCACACCCATTACCTATATAATGGGGTTCATCCCCAACAAGTAGCAAATGAAGAAAAGGGTTTTTTTGACGTGAAAAATACAGAAATGGTGAAAAACCACATGATCGGATCTGTGTTGAGGCAAAATCCAATATTTCCTTAGAGTTTACAGGTGTATGAAACGATCGCTCGGAGGGTGACCGGCCACCTCTCCGTTACAAATACGAGGTACAAAAGTGATGAAAAATAGCTAAGTTCTCAAAGCCTCGATGAAAGCGCACTGACCTAAAAAATTGGCTAATTCCACAAAAACTCGATAAAAGCTTTCCGGCGAGGAGAATTCTCTAAGTTCACGAAGCCTTGAAGCATGCTGGCGCCTTTGTGCTAGAATAAGAGCGTAATGAATTTTTGAACGCAGGATCGGCCTAAGTCCATGATCTCGTCGGAAATCCTCTGCGCTCTTTCTAGCCTTTGAAGTTGTTTGTCTTCAGATTAAAGACTAGAGACCTATTTATAGTTTTCTGGAGGGAGACGTCGGTAATTATGTCAGTGAGAAATTTGTGCTGGCGAGTGACGTCCCTCTGTTTTGGTCACCTGGATCTTGTTGAGATATAATGTGGAAACAATCCCCTGGGCGTAACTAATTTAATACAGGGTATACAAGAACCCATAAATCTAAACCTTAATCTGCACACATAAATAATATATCTGCAATACAAAATATGAAGAAATGTGCCGACGTCCGTTACAGAATACACAACGGAGGAGCCAGACTCGCTCGATCTGCGGGAGAGAGAATTATCTGGACTGCAATCCGCTAGCACAGCGGACGCACAAGGTTCGTCAAGAACCTTCGTCGTCGCGAGGGGGCCAGGCCCTGACGATGGCAGGGCGTTGGCCTGCAGTAACGACGGAGAATGTAATGAGTCAATCTGATTACCAGAGAATGTAATGATTCAATTCGGTTGCGCGACCTAACCTGACTATGAGCCGATTGCCGGAGAATGTAAGGATTCAATCTGACTGTGCGACCGCGAGGGGGCAGGCCTTGATGATGGTGGGGAGTTAACCTGTAGTAATGACAGAGAATGTAATGATTCGATCCGATCGTCGGAGAATATAATGATTCGATCCGGTTGCGCGACCTAGCCCGATCGTGGGTTGCTTGCCGAAGAATATAAGTATTCGATCCGGGAGTGACCTAGCCTGGCCGAAGAGTTGGCTCTCGGAGAATGTAAAGATTCAATCCGGAAGTGACCAAGCATAGTCGGGAATTGCTCGCCAGAGAATGTAAGTATTTGATCCGGGAAGTAACCTAGCCTGACCGAAGAGTTGGCTTCCGGAGAATATAAAGATTCGATCCGGAAGTGACCGATCCTAGTTGGGAGTTGCTCGCCGGAGAATGTAAGTATTTGATCCGAGTAGTGGCATAGCTTGGCCGAAGAAGTCTAAAGACGAGAATAAGGAAAATACAATGCAATATGATCAATTTAAAGATAGTCTGCACGAGTCGTGGCTCGCGTCTATTACATCATACATTGTAGGAAACGGAAAATCAAAATACAAGAAAAATAATAAATAAAGAAAAATAATGATAAGAGTGATGGTGAGTTCTTGATCGGTGGAGGGTCTTCCTCTCCTAATGAGGGTTTCCTGGTTCAATAGCGAATTTTCTGCGCAGATCGATGTCATTGACATCAAAGGTGATTGTTATTTCTGGTTGAGCCTACTTTAAGTGGCAGGCGCGAGCTGCCTCTTGGTTCCCGCGAATGACCCCTATGCCTCCTGGGGTTGGGAACTTCATGAATAAGTGAGGAATTGATGGAATTGCTCAAAAAACAGACTGGGTCGGCCTTACGCAGATGACGTTGTAAGATGAACTTAAGTCGATGACGACAAACTAGATATCATGAGTTACCTGTCTCGAGAATTCACCAATTGTCACTGATAAGGTGATTGTTCCTTGAACGAAAACTAGGTGGTTGCCAAAGCCATAAACGGGTCCCGCGGCGGGACTGAAATGTTGTTGGGTGAGTTTCATGTTGTAGAGAGTGGATAAGAGCAAGACATCAATGATGCTCTTGTTGTCTATAAGAATTCATTTAACGTTGAAGCAGAGATCTTTAACTCCTGTGTAGGTGACGAGCGGGTCCTGTTGGTGGGTTTGCAACCCTTCGAGGTCTTCATTACTGAAGGAGATGATGAAATCCTGGTTGAGCTCCATACTCTTATAAGCTCCTTCGGCAATTTCAACTGAGAATACCGGAGTAGAGAGGAATGGGAGCTCGACGATGGTTTCAATGTTGTCGACCATTTATATAGCATCAGGGCCCCCTATAGCGCATTCACTTGGTCTCTTCCTTGGTGTGGTCCATGCTGACCCTGCACTTGTCCTTGCAGAAACCTTCCAAGGATTCCTTGGCGGACAAGACATTCAATTTCATTCTTTAGTCCGGAACATTTCTCGGTAGTGTGACCAGTCGTACGGTGAAACTCACAGTATTTCGATTGGTCACTTCTTGGGTTCGGCGGTGACACTCTCGGTCGTTGGAATGCTAGATCATCCTGAATTGCATATAACACATTTGTTCGAGTGGTATTGAGTGGAGTGTATTCTCCAGGAGGTTAATGACCCCTGTCCCTTGGCGGGTAATGAAGACGGTTGTCATTTCAGCGCTCTTCTTGGCGTCATTCCTCTTGTCTTATGGGGGTCTGCTCCTGCCAGCTCTTCCTCTTCTGTCCTCCTTCAAATTGCTGGCAGTGCGCTTCAATAGCCTCGTCAGCTGCTATCTGGGCTTCGACCTAATGGATAAGGTCTGGATAGCGAGGCACAATTTCCCTCATAAGTTCCGAATAGAAACCTCTTGGGCAAAGTCCTCCGAGGAAGATGCCCCTGAGAAGTTTGGGGTCAATCCCGGGAATTTGCCGTGTTTCTGACGTGAAATGACGAAAGAAGTCTTTGGGGGGATTCTCCCTCATTTTGCCGGATCCTTGAAAAGTGTGAGGGATCCCGAATGATTCTATGGTTGGCCACAAACAATTCTGAAAATTGTTGGGCTAATTCTAAAAAGTTGAAGATGGTTCTCTCTCGAAGAGAATGAAATCAGGAGCGGGCCTGACCCTTCAAAGTGGCTGGGAACATTTGGCATAACAACTGATCTGGGGCGCTAAAAATCCTCATTATGGTGAGAAAATTGTTGACTTGTTCGAGCAGATCTACTGTTCCGTCGAACGTCTTGATGTTAGGAAACTTGAAGCCGTGCGAGACTGGATAAGCTATATCTGGGGTGCGAGCGGGGAGCCCTGGTGGAGAGGGAGGCGCGCAAAGATATCCAGTCGTCCAAGCTGTCTATATTCTTGGGCAATCACCTCACGTATCTCCTCGCGGGTGAGCCTTTCACCCGGTGGCGCACAGACTACTTCTTCCAAATGATGCTGGTGGCTACCTCCAACGCCCCGATGAGCGGGGTGCGTCTAACTGGCGCCGTCGAAAAATTCTTCATATTCATTTTCCTCGTGGGGGCTTGATGAGGCAGAACGTGATCCTGAGCCGGAGGCGGGGGATTAATCAGTGTGAGGGGCTGAGGAGGAGTTGGAGGAGCTACGATATTATGAAGGAGGGCGAGGATCTTGACCCGACCCTCCTCCATTTGCTGCATGTGCCCATCCAAAATGGCTATGGGCGGGAGAGCGGCCTCACCGTCGAGAGTCGCGTTGGCGAGCAAGTGGGAGGGAGCCGACTCAACGCGCCCTCCAGGAGGTGATCCATTGGTAGTTTACGTGCTCCTTCTAGCCATGGGAGCTAGTCTTGAGTACCGCTGTGTAGAGGGTATTGTCTTCTAAATCTTTAGAGGATGCTAAGAATTGTTTCTCACAGATGGCGGCAAACTGTTGCGGCCAAACTAGACGCCCGGTCGGACCGGATTAACCTGGACTATCTTAACTCACGGAGCCGTCGAGCGCACACACAATCAATGTGAGAGAGAGAGAGATTATTCACACTATATTTTAACGTGGAAAAACCCTCAACCATGTACAAAATCACACGAACAGATCTGTGTCGGTCGAACTCCACTATCTGCTTTCGGTTACAACTTGCTTGAAGAATCGAGAGCGACATGCCGCTGCTCGTTACACTTTGGAGATGGGAGAGAGAGAAAGAGAGGGAGAGTTTCTTAGGCACACGGCGGGCAACATGTTGTTCCGTGTGAGACTACTTGTCGGGACATTGTGGGCGAACAGACACTTGTTGTAGTAGGAGTTTCCTTCTTGTCGCGCATTTTGGGACTTAGACGAATTTTTGATGGAGCGGCGGTGGCTCGAAGGTGACACGTAGGAGGAATCTGATAAAGCTCAGAGCTGAGGATGAAGAAAGCATAATAGAGAAAGATGAGAAATGAGGTCTATGAGTCTTTTTATAGCCTTCTGGAGGTGGCTATAGTGGTTATGTGGATATCCGCTCATCATAACCACCATCATCATAATTTTGAGTATAGTTCAGGACGAATATTACTTGCATATTTAATTTTACTAAATGCAGACCCCCACTAAAAACATGCCCCCCCCCCCCACTACTGGTGGTGGTTACGTAGGTAGCTACTCGCACATCGGATGGTCGCGATCGTGGTGGAACGATCAAACGACGGGGAAGGCGCCTAAGGAGGGCAAGAGAGGTGGCCGACAACCACCTCAAGGGTGCCCAGCCCTAGCAAAGATGGCGGGTCGCCGACGCGGCGCCGGCCAGCCAGAGAGGGCCGGCCGTCCGGAGCCAGGCGGCACACCGGGCAAGGCGCGGCCCCGACGGCCACCGGCAGGCGCAGTTCCGGAGCCGTCCGCCGGGCGCAGTTCCAAAGCCGTCCGTCGGGCGCAGTCCTTGGGCCGGCCACCGGGGCGGGCCCGGCGCCAGCCGCCGGGCACGACGCCGGCATCGGGCGCCGACCGCAAAGCGTGACACCAGCCGACTGCAAGGCGCGGCCGGTAAGGGTCATCTTATGACTCGTTGGAGGATGGGATCGTGGGGAGTGAGCTTTTTGCACCCTAATAATGCTATAAATGAACTGGTCAGCATCAACTCTCATGACTAATACTTTTGCATTAGAGACCAAAGGTCTGATTGGACTACAAAAGTTCTTGCCGGCCCATAAATTATACATCAAGGAGTTTGGACCATTGTAAATGACATAATACATGAAATATGATGACTTGGGTTTGATTGGACTACAAAAGGTTTTGCCCATACATTCTGCGTCAACAATTTTGGACTATTATAAAATGACATAATATATGAAATATTATGAATTTCTCGTCGATAGGGGTTATCTTACAAACAGTTAAATAAAGCAAAATTTGAAAATCAGTCCTAAAATTTAGCAACTTTTTTTTAATGTTTTTAAATGATACGTGGCTGATGCTCATGTTTTTGTATCATTATAATAAAAATAATTTAATAATTTAAATTTTTTTATAATTTATATGACAATGGATATCTACATCTACATCCAAATCATCATCTTGGCAGCGCTACATCACCTAAAACTCTTAAAAAGTTAATTGAAGTTACTGTAGATAATTATTTCAATCCAGCGTAAAATTTTGACATCATTATCACAAAATCAAAACTCTTGGCATTTATTTAATTAAATGCGATTTTTTAAAAAATTAATTCATTAATTTTGATTCTAGTTTCAAATAATTTTTAAAATTTAAATTTTATTTCAAAAGTGTCATTAACTTTGCATTTTATTTAAAAAAAAAATTTAAACTAACTTTCATTAATTATTTAACAACTATTATGGCTAAGGCTAATTTGGGAGGACTTATTTTCTCCGGTCAAACGATTACGATCGCATGAACCGGATTTTAATTGGTGAAAATAAGTCCCACCAAACGGAGCCAAGAGGTGAAAATAAGTCCCACCAAACAGAGTCTAAGTCTTGTACGAAAGTTAATTTAAAAATTTATTAAAATAAAATAAAAGGTTAAGAGCAAACTAAAAATTTAATGCGTTGTGGGTTGCTTGGTTTTTCTACGGTTTGGAGAATCGGATTATCTTAGCTCTGAGTCAGATAGGGTACGCAAACAGTCAATGAGAACCAAACAACAATGATAATATGCTTGTTTTACTATGGAAACCCCGAAAAGGGTGAAACCCACGTGAGCATAGTTGTGTCGGGTCAAAATTCACTATTTTGCTAAGTATAGAAGTGTTTGGAGTTTCTCGGAGGGTGACATGTCACTTCTGCGTTCTACAATTGGGAAAATTGGGGTGTTACAATCTCTCAGAAACTAAGTTCACAGTGCTTCCACGATGAGCCCTTGAGTGCGTCAACGAGAGTGTTCTCTTGCGCCTTCTTTCAGGCTCATTGAAGCGTTCAAGTGAGCTTTGAGCGGACACGAGAGAGCGAAGAGAATTCCGAGCAGAGAGATAATCTAAGTATTTCGGTCTCGCGAGAAAACCTCAGAGCACTCTCTAGTTTTTTGAGTTGCTTGTTTTCAAATGAAGGTATATATACTTTTTTATAGTTTTTTTTGAACGGACGTGTTGGTAATTGTAATCGGTTGAGTCTTTAGTTGTCGAATGAAGTTGTTATGTCACGATTTTCTTGATCACCAATTTTCATGAAATGACGAACATGCTCACAGATGGTCAGGGCAAGTTGCCTTGCGACAGTGGCGACCGGAGGGAGCGGCGATGACGATCGGAGGAGTCGGCAGTCGCCGGCATGCGGCGCGCGCGGGAGCGTGCAATGAGCACACGTGCACGTTCACGACCTGTATCCGCGCTCCACGCGCCCGCGTGTGGGTTGCGCGGCCCATATCCGTTGGTTGGTCGGTATCCGTTGGCTGGCTGGTATATATCCACGCTTAGCGCGGCCTGTATCCGCCCTCTCCGCGCCCCATATCCCCCCTCTGCGCACCTCGTAGCCGCGCACTGCGTGCCCCGTAGCCGCGCTCTGTGCGCCATGTATCCTCCCTCAGTCCCTCTGCGTGCAGGCGCTGTCCGCATGCGGAACGCGGTCCGCGCTGTTGGGAATGTGAGCGAATAAATCCAGACCAGGACACCTGTTGCAATTCGAGCAAGCGCTACACCACAAAATCAATGCAGAAAATAACAAAGCACACAGATAATTTTTACGTGGAAAACCCAACTTGGGCGAAAAACCACGGGACGATCGGAGTCCAACCCGGAAAGCCTCCACTAAAAATGTGTGAAAAACACACGCACGGATTACAGGCTTTCCCTCCACTGATCCACACAAGATCTCCACTCCTCCACCACAAACACGATCCACAAAGGATCTACACCACTTCTCTTCCAAACACACAATCACTAGTTTGACAAAAGAGAAATACAAGAACAAAGTTGAGGAATCGTTACCCGGACGGATTGAACAATCCGTCCCAACGTCAAGAATGACGTTCACCAAAACACGAAGGAGGATGGCTAAACAAAGCCCCTTCCAACTTCGCCTTTAACCTCCAAGCCACGAACGACTCCAGCAACAAAACCGGCCGGCAACAAAATCTGGACAGCGGCGACGGCAACACGGCGGCGGCGTCTTCGCACGACGGCGGCGGCAGCCCTTCCTACACAAACCAAGCAGCGACAGCCCGCTTTAACCTCCACAGCAACGACATCCCTCCTCCAAGCAGCGGCAGCGGTAGCCCCTCATGCACTGCAGCGACGTTGGCTAAGATCCGCACAGGCAAGGCGGCGGTGGCGCCTTCACACAACGGCGGCGATAGCCCCTCCTTCACACAGCAACGGCGGCGGTTTCACAAGGTGCAGCAAACGTGGAGAGACTAGAGAGAGAGAAAAAAACATATCCCCTCCTTTTTGCAATCTTAGTCTGCCGTGCAGGGGAAGACTCAAAAAAAGGAATATTTATTTATTTCCCTTTTTAATGAGCAGTTACAGGAGAATAAAATAATGCCAAAAATAAATTTCAGTCAGATCAGAAAAACTGAATGGCAAGGCAGAACTCGCGAGGTTGCAATCTATTTTTCCGAGGTTGCAACTTTTCTGCCAGATTTTAATAATCGCATAAATTCTCCCTTTTAATTTCCTTGCGCGCCCGGAGGTAGAATTACGAGCCGCACCTAGCGCGCCCGGTGGTTTTTACCGACTCGGATGAGAACCACTCCCAATAAATCTCCCCCTTCACATCGAGGCGAAAGAAACCGTCATCCCGGCGATTCTAATGCAATGCTCGAACTTCCCCCTTGGCACGACCTTGGTCAGCATGTCTGCCCCGTTATCATCAGTGTGCACCTTCTGAAGATCAAGCTCCTTCAGCTCCAGGACATCTCGTATCAATTGATACCGAGTGTCGATGTGCTTCTACCTCGAGTGAAATGTGGGGTTCTTCCCCAATTGAATAGCGCTCTGACTATCACACAGGAGGATGTATCGGTCCTGAGTGAAACCAAGCTCTTTGATGAACCTCTTCATCCAAAGCAACTCCTTCCCAGCCTCAGTAACCGCAATGAATTCAGCCTCCGTGGTAGACAGCGCAACACACTTCTGCAATCTCGACGCCCACGAGACGGCTCCCCCTGCAAACAGAATCATGTATCCGGACGTCGACCTCCTGGAATCCACATCTCCAGCCATGTCAGCATCAGTGTAGCCCAGCAGTTCTGGCTCACTGTCTCCAAATCTCAACGTCAAATCTGACGTCCCCTGCAAGTATCTCAGTATCCACTTCACTGCGCTCCAATGCTCTCTCCCAGGATTGGAGAGGAATCTACTAACTGTCCCAACAGCATGCGCAATATCCGAACGTGTACACACCATCGCATACATGAGGCTCCCAACTGCAGATGCATACGGAACCTTCTGCATCGCCTCGATCTCCTCGGATGTGCTGGGGCACTGATCAGCGGTAAGCCTGAAGTGAGCTGCAAGCGGCACGCTCACCTTCTTCGCCTGATCCATATCAAATCTCTGCAACACCTTGCGGATGTACCACTCCTGTAATAACCAAAGTAATCTGGCTCCCCTATCTCGGCGAATGTGCATACCCAGAATTTTCCTCGCAGCGCCCAGATCCTTCATCTCAAAGGTGGAACTCAACTGGCGCTTCAACTAAGCAATGCGAGCAGTGTTCCTCCCGACGATCAGCATATCGTCCACATACAACAGCAGAATGATGAAATCACCTGGAGCATACTCCTTGAAGAACACGCAGTGGTCAAGGGTGGTCCTCTTGAAGCCGATCTCCCCCATGAAAGAGTCAAACTTCCTATACCATTTGTCGCGGGGCCTGCTTCAGGCCATATAAACTCTTCTGCAAATGGCACACCAGAACTTCCTTCCCTTTGACACTGAAATCCTCAGGCTGCTCCATGTATAGCTCCTCCTCAAGATCGTCATGCAGAAAGACGGTCTTGACATCCATCTGCTCTATCTCCAAGCCTTGTCTTGCAGCAAGGCCAAGAACAACACGGATAGATGACATCTTCACCACAGGAGAGAAGATCTCATCAAAGTCAACACCCTGTCGCTGTCCAAAACCCTTCACCACCAGCCTGACCTTGTATCTGGGAGGTGTGGAGGAATCTCCCTGCTTCACCCTAAAGATCCATCGATTCTTCAAGGCCTTCTTGCCCTTAGGCAATCTCACCAGGTCATAAGTATGGTTCTGCTGCAGTGACTGCATCTCCTCCTGCATAGCAACCATCCACTGACTCTTCTCGGTGCTCTCCACAGCCTCATCATAACTCTCAGGCTCCCCCGCATCAGTCAGCAATATGAACTCTGATGTAGAATATCTAGCGGGTGGGTGCCTGACCCGATCTGACCTCCGTAAGGCCGACTCAGGTGCCGGTGCAAGCACATCCTCAGCAATGTCCTCAGCAACTCCTGGTTCACCATCAGTGGTGATATCATGATCCGGAAGTATATCAACGCCCTGTGCAGGCTCGGGCTCGGCAGTCTCCTCAGCATCGTCAGCTCCAACCATAGGTGACTCTACAGCAGTGCGAGAGTCCACCTCCAACTCAACAGTCCCCTCAGGATCACCAATAGTCTGATCCTCACAGAACACAGCATCACGGCTACATACAAGCTTCTTCTCAACTGGATCAAAGAACATGTACCCAAACTCTCCACTGTAGCCGTACCCCAAGAAAATACAATGCCGGGTCTTCGAATCTAACTTCGATCTCTCGTCCCTAGGGACGTGCACAAAAGCTTTGCAGCCAAATACCCGCAAGTGACTGTAGGAGGGGTCTTTCCCATACTAGACCCTCTCAGGAACATCCTCCTGCAAAGCTGAACTCGGAGAGAGATTGATGACATGCGCTGCAGTAAGAAGAGCCTCGCCCCAGAACATCCCTTGCAGCTTCGACTCAGATAGCATGCATCGAATCCTCTCCATTAGTGTCCGATTCATCCTCTCAGCTACGCCATTCAGCTGCGGCGTCTTGGGCGGGGTCTTCTCATGACGGATGTCATGGTCCCTGCAGTACTCGTCAAAGGGACCAATGTACTCTCCCCCGTTGTCGGACCTAATGCACTTCAGTCTCTTCCAAGACTGTCTCTCCACCTCAGCGTGAAATCTCCTGAAAGTATCGAGTACCTGATCTTTGGTCTTGATGGCATAGACCCAAAGCTTCCTCGAATGGTCGTCAATGAAAGTGACGAAGTATGATGCTCCTCCTTTAGTCTGGACCTTCAGTGGTCCGCACACATTAGTGTGAACAAGCTCCAAAGGCTCCGATCTCCTGGTGGATGTGTGGCTGTGGAATGAAACCCTGTTTTGTTTCCCAGCCATACGGTTGTCGCACCTCTCCAAGTGAATATCAGACATATCACAAATCAGCTTCTTCTTCGCCAGGCATCCCAGCCCCTTTTGGCTAATGTGTGCCAGCCTCCTGTGTTATAAGGAGGTGGATGCCTCATCCTTGACGGAGTTGGCCTGAGAAGCTTCAGGTCTCCCCTCCATGTAGTATAAACCAGAATCTCTGTAACCTCTGGCCATAACAAGTGATCCCCTGATCAGCTTCCAGAAGTCTCCTCCAAAGACACTCAAGTGTCCTTCATCTTCAAGTCTGCCAACAGATATCAGATTGAAGCTGATGTCTGGCATATATCACACATCCCTCAGAACTAGTAGGGCTCCAGTGCTCGTCTTCAAGTGCATGTCTCCACGCCCAAGTACCTTGGACGTATCTCCATTGCCCATCCTCAACACCCCACAGTCATGAGTGGTGTAAGTGGCAAATAACTCCCTATTGTGGGAGACATGTGCAGAAGCTCCAGAATCAACGATCTAGCATCGGTCGTGACACGAAAGTGCAGTTGTGACATCGTCGCCAACAATAATGACGTCGTCCTCCTCAATCGAGACAGTGGCTGCCGTGTATCCTCATCCTTGCCCTCAGTAGCAATCCCTTTCTTCTTCTGATCGTTCTTCAATGTATAACAAAACTTCTTGATGTGGCCTTTCTTGTGGCAGTAGTGGAATTCCACGTTCTGATAACGTGTCTTCGACTTGCCCCTACTCTGACTCCTGTCCTCCTTCCTTCCTCGGCTTTTACTCCTTCCTCTCCCCCTGGACTCAGTAAAGAGAACGTCGACTCGTGAAGAAGAGCCCGAAGTCCCTTGAGACTTTCGTCTCACCTCCTCATTCAAGATCCCACTCTTGGCGATCTCCATGGAAAAAATCCCCTGGGGGGAAGAATTGATCAGAGAAACTCTGATCATCTCCCACGAGTCTGGAAGTGACTTGAGTAGCCACAATGCATTCACCTCATCTTCAAATGTCACCTTCATGGCAGTCAAACGATCAATGATCCCCTGGAACTCGTTGACATGATCCAAAATGGGTGAGCCCTCCCGGTATCTGAACTCTCCAAGCTTCTTCAGTAAATACAGCTTGTTGATGCCCGTGCTCTTGGCATACAACGTCTCGAGAGTCTTCCACAGATCCTTTGCATCATTGATGCTAGCCACATGGTTGTAGACGTTCGGCTCCACGAACCGTCTGATGAACCCACACAGCTTCCGATGCTCCACCTTCCATTTTGCCGGGTTCGTGTTCTTTGGCATCTCCTCAAAGATAGGAGCGTGCCAACCCTTCACATATATCAAATCCTCCATCAGTAGGTGCCACTGGTGATAGTTGACACCATTCAACTTTACCATCTGCTCTGAACCTGATGTAGACTCCATCCTGCTCTGCCAACTGGCCGGACCGACCACTGATCTTTGAGTCGACTATCTCAAAGTATACAACTGGAGAGGGTAGCAAGCGGGCCAATGGTCGTAAACTACCACTCCCAATTGCACACCCGAGATCCCGATCGACTCGTCCTGAAACCCCAATAGGTCAGCCCGGTAACTGCTCTGTCACTGAAACAGCTCTGTCACTGAACGAACCTCCCTCTGATACCACTTGTTGGGAATGTGAGCGAATAAATCCCGACCAGGACACCTGTTACAATTCGAGCAAGCGCTACACCACAAAATCAATGCAGAAAATAACAAAGCACACAGATAGTTTTTACGTGGAAAACCCAACTTGGGCGAAAAACCACGGGACGATCGGAGTCCAACCCGGAAAGCCTCCACTTAAAATGTGTGAAAAACACACGCACGGATTACAGGCTTTCCCTCCACTGATTCACACAGGATCTCCACTCCTCCACCACAAACACGATCCACAAAGGATCTATACCACTTCTGTTCCAAACACACAATCACTAGTTTGACAAAAGAGAAATACAAGAACAAAGTTGAGGAGTCGTTACCCGGATGGATTGAACAATCCGTCCCAACGTCAAGAATGACGTTCACCAAAATACGAAGGAGGACGGCTAAACAAAGCCCCTTCTAACTTCGCCTTCAACCTTCAAGCCATGAACGACTCCGGCAACAAAACCGGCCGACAACAAAATCTGGACAGCGGCGACGGCAACACGGCGGTGGCGTCTTCGCACGACGGCGGCGGCAGCCCTTCCTCCACAAACCAAGCGGCGACATCCCGCTTTAACCTCCACAGCAGCGACAGCCCTCCTCCAAGCAGCGGCAACGGTAGCCCCTCACGCACAGCAGCGACGTTGGCTAAGATCCGCACAGGCAAGGCGGCGGTGGCGCCTTCACACAACGGCGGCGACAGCCCCTCCTTCACACAGCAGCGGCGGCGGTTTCACAAGGTGCAGCAAATGTGGAGAGAGAGAAAAAAAAACCTATCCCCTCCTTTTTGCAATCTTAGTCTGCCGTGCAGGGGAAGACTAAAAAAAAGGAATATTTATTTATTTCCCCTTTTAATGAGCAGTTACAGGAGAATAAAATAATGCCAAAAATAAATTTCATTCAGATCAGAAAAACTGAATGGCAAGGCAGAACTCGCGAGGTTGCAACCTATTTTTCCGAGGTTGTAACTTTTCTGCCAGATTTTAATAATCGCATAAATTCTCCCTTTTAATTTCCTTGCGCGCCCGGAGGTAGAATTACGAGCCGCACCTAGCGCGCCCGGTGGTTTTTACCGACTCGGATGGGAACCACTCCCAATACGCGCGCCACACGCACATCGTGCTAAGCTTGGTTCTCCCCCTTGGGGGTGGAATTGCTCCCTTCGAGCGGGCGCACCCCATGTGCATGGCTCGCTCGGCTGAATCAAACCGCTTGGACATTTTGTTCGGAGACCTACTGATCTACTGATTTGACTTGAAAAATTCACCGAGAATGATATCAAAATGAATTACTTTGAAACTAAAACAAATGCAAAGGGACCTATTTTATGTAATTTGACTTTAAATTTTCATTAAAGTTGAATTAACTGATTAAAAGGTGTGGGGGTGAGGGTAATAAACATGATGGTTAAATTGCCATTGGTTATTGCCCATCTAAGAAAATTCATCCACTTTTATGTCAAAGGAAAGACGTTTGTTAAGTGATTCTTAACGAACGACTTTTAACTGATGCGTTTATGACCGCCACCACCGTGCCAAACGGAACCTAACGATAGTTTTTTGGGACCGGGCTGTGTAGAAGAATAAATACTCGACCACCGTGTCTAGTCACAGCTGCAGCTGGAATTAATCCGGTGCGCATTGAATTAACTAACTAACTAATTACACAAATTAAAAACATAATAATTGTGTCAGTGAGTTGTCAGATCAGGGATGCAAGAGATAGGCTGCAAGGCGCCGGCGAAGATCCACCGTATGCGATCTACTTGTTGTACCGATGGGCAGAGTGAGACAAGTAGAGAGAGAGAGCTTGTCTTTTACTTCGTCCCGTTTGCCTCCTCCTCTTCCTCCTCCTGCTGCTCTTCTTTATCTTCTCTCTCTCTCTTCTTTACGTGGTCTTTAGCTTGTTTTTCTCCTTAAAACGATTTCTCGGGAGCTGGGCTTTGACTCGTTGCATTTATGAAATCTGGCTGCCCTCCATCACATTATACTACTGATTTTAGATGGCTAGATTTATAAAATAATAATATATAAGTATAGGATTTTTAATTCATTGGGAGTAATTTGTAAATGCCAGCGATTTCTAGCTAGCTTTTAATCAACCTGGAAGCAGCTGTCGTCTTATCGCCGATATAGCTGCAGATCCTAATATAAACAGCCTGCTCAGAGCCTCAGACTCTCAGTAGGGGGTTATTAGGTTATAGGGTTTGGGTTTATACGTGGATCCTTATTTCCTTCGCCATCTCGAAAGTTTCTTTTTTTGGTAATACCATAACCGAAGATCTTCGACGTTGGAAAAGGGCCCGCCGTTATAACCACTGTTCTTAATTTTGCCCTTTTTAATGCCCATCAAAAAATAAAATTTTGGGCACCGGACTTAATTTTTATCTGGGTTGAGTTTATATTAGATAGGTGCAGGATTCGGCTGGAAATTTGGACCTCTGTTAAAATCTGACCAATTTTTTAAAAATGTCTTTTTGGTTGGTTGTCCCACCTGTTGATCGAACGGTTGAAATCTTATACGCACATATCTAATATATACGCTCAATCTACCTAAAAACGGGTCCCCTTTGAGAATCTAAATTATGTTGGCCACAAAGGAACCGAGATCAAAACTAGAAAAATAAGAGCTAACCGCAATCGCAACGAGCACACAAAGATCTAAGATCCTTCGTCGTCAAATTGACGCACAACCATCACCATCACAAAAGAAGAAATCCAACAGGTGACTTGGTCGATCTTGCCGTCCACGCAGCCTGCCTTCATCCCGCGCGAGCCGCTGCAGTCCGCCTTGCCGCTCCACGCCCGTGCACAATGTTGGAGTTTTCGGCGTTGACCGTTGACCGGGCCCACTTGCATGGGGAGTTTCAAGTTTTGTTTTAATTACATTAAGGGGGAGTGAATGTAATTAATTTGGGGAGATGGATAGTTGGTAGATGAGGGGGTAAGAGTTAATAGTTTTTATTAGCTTTTAATTGCTTTGCCATTTGGCGCGTTGTCATTGGTCTTGTTTGCCTATATAAAGGCATGTATGTATTCTTTTGAAGATTGATGCAATAGAGAAGAAAATTCCCAAGTCTTGTTTGAGCTTTAGAGAGAGGAGAGAGCGCCGCAGCGCCAAGGATCTGTAGTGAGAGAAAGTTGCCGGCGGCGAGTTCGCCGTGCGAGAGGAAGGTGGCATCCAGGCGAGAGAAGGAGTGTACTCGCGAGTTCGGGCGGTTAGAAAGTGAGGCCGGGCGGTTGGTGATCTCGCTGCGCGAGTTGGAACTCGCCGAGACTGCGGTCTCGCAGGAGTGGTGTACTCGCGTGGGCGGGTTCGCAAGTTGGTGTTCTCGCCTAGTTGTGTCTGGCGGTTAGCAGTTGTAGCCGTGCGAGTTGTTTTGTCTCGCTGCCGAGACAGACCTCGCGTATTGAGGGAAGGCGAGTAGGTGTTGGCGAGTAGAGCTTGCGAGTGACGGTCTCGCGTTGGTCATCTCGCAGGAGGGAGCTCGCGCGGTTAGGCGGTT
This sequence comes from Platanthera zijinensis, assembly GCA_039513925.1. Classification (NCBI taxonomy): domain Eukaryota; kingdom Viridiplantae; phylum Streptophyta; class Magnoliopsida; order Asparagales; family Orchidaceae; genus Platanthera; species Platanthera zijinensis. The sequence continues at coordinate 19,415,963 of CM077078.1, forward strand.
AGAGTTGGCGAACTCGGCGGTTTGTGAATTGTGCTAAGTTTTTTGGAGGTGTAGTCCGAAGCGGGGACCCATTCACGTTTCCAACAAGTGGTATCAGAGGCAGGTTCCGACCCCTGGAAGTGTGCTCGGAAGTTTGTGACGAGAAGAGATGGAGATGGGAAGCGGGATGCCGGGGCAAGTCCCCAAGTTGAGCAAAACGAACTATGGGAACTGGAGCATCCAAATGAAAGTACTACTAGCCTCCAAGGAGTTGTGGGAGGTAGTAGAGGATGGAGTTGAGGAACTGACTGCCGAAGCAGAAGCTGCGTTGACGAACGCTCAGAGGGTGGCGTGGAGAGAATCCAAGAAGAAGGATGTTGAAACCGGGAAACCGGTCTCTGTGGAGTTCGTCCCTTGGGGAAGGGGTGGCCGTGCACCTACTTCACTCCTGCAAGAAAACGACAAAGAAAAGAAGAAACAAGGACTAGACCAAGGGCCCGGCGTGGAGGTCCCACCACAAACCCGGAAGATCTCAGAGCGCTTCCCCTCCTTAGCCAAATGCCGGGCTAAGGTACCTCAGAAAGCGCTAGTAGGCCGGAGAATTCGTAAAAACGTGCCTTCTGAGGTACCCCTTGGGTCCTATTTATAGGAAAAGATGGCCTGCCAATATACAACCTTCACTGTTTTCGAGGACTACAGGCAAACCAAAGGGGGCCACACAGTAAAAGTGTGCCATGGCCAAGATGCGAGCTGGACCTGAGGGGGCACTCGCTCGGCAAGGGGCCCGACTCGCCTCGCCCTGGGCGGACTGTGCTCGGCTAGTGCTGGGCTCGGCTGGACTATTGTCGAGCTCGGGCTCGGCGTGACGATCGCCGAGCTCGGACTCGACACGGAGATCGTCGAGCTTGGCTCGACCATCGTCGAGCCCTGTTTCCGCACCCGAGCTCGGTCTCGGCATGCCGGACTTCGTTCGGCCATCGCCGAGCTTAGCTCGACTATTGCCGAGCTCGGGCTCGGCAAGCTGGGTCCAAGGTGATCTGAGCCGGCCGGTTCAATCCCTGTCGACCACTCGCGGGATACGGGGTTGTACATAATCCCCGCTCTTTGCGAGGTTGGGACAAGCTCGGAAAGAAACATCCAACCCCATGGGATCCGGCGAGTGCGACAGGGGCAAAAAGGAATCTTCTGGTAGGCCCCACGGATAGCTATATATAAGTACCCCTGCGCATCTGGCTGACCTTTGCCCTTCCCCAAATTCTGACAAGATGCCGCTCCCCAAGGAAGTCTTAGAGCGACTCGCACGCTCCCGCGGGGAGATCGCTGCCCAGGCCGCGGGGCTAACCAACCTTGAAACCCCTGCTCGCCGTTTTGCCGATCTCAGCTCGGCCAAGCGGGCGAAGCCCCTTCCCCCGGGGGCCGAACCCATCCTGGCCGACTTTACTGCCGCCTTGGGGAACGGGGCTGGTTCCTCCAACCAGCCAATTCTTGGCTCCTCCACTAAAAATCTCGTGGAATTGTCTTCTGACCGGGAGAACAGCGGCGAAGCGTCCACCCCCCGGGCCAAAAGTGCTCCTGTCAACTCGCCACGGCAGGATCCCGAGGTTAAGGAGCCGGGCTCGCGAGAACCGGCGTCGCCGAGTCGCCTCCCTTCCCGGCAACCCTCCCCTGGATCCCTGGTCGTGGGGAGGGGCGCCGGGATTATCCCCGTTCCCGGCTACCAACTCGCTCCTCAAGAACTGCTGGGGCGTGGCAAGGACCTGCGCCACTTCTCTCCTCGCGCCCACCCGGAGGAGCCAGGCTCGCGCGGTAAGTTTCCGGCATTGCTCTTCTGTTCCGTGGATTTTTGCTTTTCTGACCGTCTTTCAATTCTTCACCCAGAATTTCCCGGGCGGACGGAGGACGGCGAGTCCGTGGATCGACCTCCCTACTCGCCCTCCCTTCTCCAAGCGCCCTGGACGCCTTCCTGGACTCCGAGGTGGGCAGCCCTGAACGCGCAAGACGGGAGCGGAAGGTTCTCAAGAAGCTGGTGCGCGAGCTCCACGACCTGCGGAAGGACAACAACAGGCTGCAGTGGGAGTGCTCGCGTCTCGCGGACGGTGCTGGAGTCAGCCTGGCGTTCGAGGAGGCGTCTTCCCTGGTGCTGATGGACGAAATCGACTAGAACCTGCGGGTGATAAACAGGAACATGGGGCGGCTTCGCGAACTTCATGCGCGGCGGCCTGCGACGGCGGGCCGGCGAGACCGGGGAGAATGAGACGGCTCTTCTGTCAGTCGGCCGGTACTCGCCCCCGCCCTCGCATGGTCCTCGCGCCCCTATTTGTATTTTTCCTTTTATTTACTCTGAATGGTCTGCATGTAATAATCTTGGAACAATTTTTTAACTACTTTGTATATGTAGACGTTTTTTCAATATTTTGGCGGGTCTTTTCGAATTCCCCCTTCGGGGGCCTGGCCGGCTCGCAAGACTTGCGAGGAGAGGGTGGCGAGGTGGCGCGGCGAGACCGGACCGATCGGCCGACTCGCCCTCCCTCTCACCCTTCTTTACCTTCTTCTATAAATAGGCCTTCTCACCTACCCCCGAAGCACGCCTTTATTGCTTTCGAATTTTTGCTTCGCTTCTGTCTTCCCGAGCTCGCGCTTTCCCTTTTCTCTGTGACCATGGTGAAGACCAACCCTGATGCGGACGGTCGGTCTAAGTGCGCCCAGCACTTCGTGGACCATTGCTTTTTCGAGGGGCACATCACAGAGGAGGAGCTCGTCGAGTTCACGGCGGCGTTCGTTCCCCCCGGCTTCCAGGCTCGCCGGCCCGCCGAGCATGAAGCCATCAACTCCTTCCCGGAGGGCGAGCTCGCCTTTCCCATCTCGCACTTCGAGGTGGGACTGCGCCTCCCCCTCTGGCCAGAAATCCGCCAGATCCTGAAGTACTACGGCGCGGTGCCCGCGCAGCTGAACTCCAACGCCATTGCTATGATGGCGGCGTTCGCCTGCTTCCTCCGCCGGGAGCGAATTGAGTTCAACCTCGCGGTGTTCCGCAAGTTGTTCTCTTACAAGGCTACCCCCGACGGGGTCGCCTACTTCGGCGGGTCCTTCATCAAGGTTCGCGAGCTGGCGAACAAGAATCACAACTGGATGACCCGGCTCGTCTTCATCAAAGGCGAGCTCGGCAACATCCCTTTTCGCCCCCTGCAGAAGAGCGAGGACATATACCGTCCTCCCTCCCTGTCCGGTAGCGACGCCGACCTCCACAAGTTCTTTCTCCACAAGGACTTCGAGGTCGCCTTCCTCCGCCGCGGCCTCGACTTGCTTCAGCCCGTTCTCCCCGGCGAAGGTATATCTCGCTCAGCCCTCTCGCGAACTTTATCAAGGTGGATCTCAAATGATTTTTCCCTCTCTCTTTTTTTGACTAAGTCTTTCTCTGCAGGGGAACGGGTTCTCCCGGAGCATCCGCCGTTCGCCGACCCGGGGATATTCTCGGACCCTCTGGAGCTGGCCCGGGCGGCGGCGCTGGCTTGTCGCGAGGAGCAACCGCGAGTCCAACCCTCCGGCAAGAAGCGCTCAGAGTCCGGGGGGTCGAGCTCGCGCCCCGATTCTTCGCTCCCCAAGAAGAAGAGGGCGAAGGTGGTCTCGCGCAGACGGCTGCACCTTCCCTCGTCTCCCGCCAAGTTCATGAGCTCGCCGGAGGCTCTGTCCGACGAGCCGCCCTTGAGCCCGCTGAAAGAAGCCTCCTCTCCCCGAAAGGGGAAGAAGAAGAGCGGGCCGTCCTCCGATTCTACCGGGGAGGACACCGTCCGCGAGCCCAGTCTGCCGAAGGATCACCCCAACTTCGGCAAGGGGTGCAAGAGCAAAGATGCGGCTGGCGAGCCCATCTTGAAGTGGGACGAGGGGGCTCACCGAGTTTCCGTCTCCACTCGCGCCCCCTCCTGGGGAGCTCGCCGGCCGCCCACCGCCCATGCCTTCGCTTTCGGCTTCGGCCTCTACAGCCGCGACAGCGCCGAGTCGTACAAGAAGCTGACCCCTAGTCAGCTCGGCTACGAGGGGATGCAGGCCCACCTGCGGGCCTTCGAGCTCCATCACATGATGGTCCGCCGCGGCTTCCAGCTCAGCAACGCCCTGCTGACTGCCGAGCAGGAGCGCGACCTGGCGAAGGAGAGCGCGGTCGACGCGGAAAGGCGGTTCGGCCTCGCGGACGCTCTACTCGCGAAGTCTGTCGGCGGCCTGGTAATCGCTGGATACCTCTATTTACCTTGCTTAAGATTATTCCTGCGCGTGTTCTGAACTTCTAGTCTTGCAGGACGCCGAAGCCGCTAACGCGATGCGAGACGAGATGGCTCAGTTGCGGGCTCAGCTCGCTGAGCGGGAAGCCCAGCTCGCCGATCAGAAGACATATTCCCAGGAGCAGGAGGCTGTTGCCGCCCGGCTGGGGGCGGAGGTGGAGGAATTGAAAGAGAAGAATAAGGGGCTCCTGGGAGAGGTCCTTCGCCAAGCCGACGCTCTCCTTCCCCCGGACGCCAGCGAGCCGGCCTTCCCCTTCAAGAGGCCCCGGGTGTTTGGCGAGGCTGACGTCGCGGAGCGGCTGCGAGTCAACTCCGTCGAGGCTGCCGAGTGTCTCCTTCAGGCCATGAGGGGGACGGGGATCTTGGCGGAAGGCTGCGAGGAGGTCACCGTCCGGGAGCTCCTGCCAACCCTGTTCCCGCCCAGCCCGCTCAGCGAGAAGGAAGATAGCTTTGACTCGCTTTTTGCTGGGGTGAGGGAGAAGGACGCTCGGCTTGGTGACGAGGAGGACCGCCACTCGAGGGGGGAGGGCGAGAGTTAATTTTTGTTTTCTTTTCTCCGTTCTTTTTGTACCCTGCCGAGGTGGGCCTTGTAAACCTATAATGATAACTCAAAGATATTTTTGCACAATTTTGCTATCTTCTTTTCGAGCTTACTTGCGATGTTATACCCGCGCGCTAGGTAGAGCGATCTCGCCTGTAGAATGTTTTTGAGTTAGGACCAGCATCCGCGGTGCTCGCGGCGAATCCCTAGGACGCGTGCTCGCGCCATATCCTACTCGCGCCTCACCTTCCCCTGCCATGTCTCGCCTTAGTTTTTCGATAATTCAGACAAGTGAAAACACGCTTGGGTCGAGATATTGCCGGCATCCGCCTTAGACATCAGGGCATGTCTTTCGCCGAGCTAGCTGGAGCGAGGCTGGGCTCGCTGGAGAGAGTCGCTCTCCTTCCCCTGAGTCTGGGACAGAACCAAGGTTTCTTTAGTAGCGAGCTGGAGAGAAAGGGGAGGGGGGGGTAGGATATTCCGAGCTCGCCGTCTTAACTGGCGAGCTCGCCCCCCCCCCCTGGTATTTTCCTCGGGCCAACTCCCAGTCTCAACTTCAGGGTCGTAGCGACGTCCATCGAGACTCGGCCGTGCCAGCTAGGTGGGAGCCTGGCAGGGGAGTGACGGGACCTAACCCCAGAGCGAGAAGACTTAGAAACTTTTGCCTCTCCCGGGTGCTACCACCGGGCCAGTCAGCTAGGTGAGAGCCTGAGGGCGGGTGTTGAACATCCTCCGGGCTCAGCCCCAGGGTCATAACGATGTCCATCGAGACTCGGCCGTACCAGCTAGGTGGGAGCCTGACAGGGGAGTGACGAGACCTAACCCCAGAGCGAGAAGACTTAGAAACTTTTGCCTCTCCCGGGTGCTACCACCGGGCCAGTCAGCTAGGTGAGAGCCTGAGGGCGGGTGTTGAACATCCTCCGGGCTCAGCCCCAGGGTCATAACGATGTCCATCGAGACTCGGCCGTACCAGCTAGGTGGGAGCCTGGCAGGGGAGTGACGAGACCTAACCCCAGAGCGAGAAGACTTAGAAACTTTTGCCTCTCCCGGGTGCTACCACCGGGCCAGTCAGCTAGGTGAGAGCCTGAGGGCGGGTGTTGAACATCCTCCGGGCTCAGCCCCAGGGTCATAACGATGTCCATCGAGACTCGGCCGTACCAGCTAGGTGGGAGCCTGGCAGGGGAGTGACGAGACCTAACCCCAGAGCGAGAAGACTTAGAAACTTTTGCCTCTCCCGGGTGCTACCACCGGGCCAGTCAGCTAGGTGAGAGCCTGAGGGCGGGTGTTGAACATCCTCCGGGCTCAGCCCCAGGGTCATAACGATGTCCATCGAGACTCGGCCGTACCAGCTAGGTGGGAGCCTGGCAGGGGAGTGACGAGACCTAACCCCAGAGCGAGAAGACTTAGAAACTTTTGCCTCTCCCGGGTGCTACCACCGGGCCAGTCAGCTAGGTGAGAGCCTGAGGGCGGGTGTTGAACATCCTCCGGGCTCAGCCCCAGGGTCATAACGATGTCCATCGAGACTCGGCCGTACCAGCTAGGTGGGAGCCTGGCAGGGGAGTGACGAGACCTAACCCCAGAGCGAGAAGACTTAGAAACTTTTGCCTCTCCCGGGTGCTACCACCGGGCCAGTCAGCTGGGTGAGAGCCTGAGGGCGGGTGTTGAACATCCTCCGGGCTCAGCCCCAGGGTCATAACGATGTCCATCGAGACTCGGCCGTACCAGCTAGGTGGGAGCCTGGCAGGGGAGTGACGAGACCTAACCCCAGAGCGAGAAGACTTAGAAACTTTTGCCTCTCCCGGGTGCTACCACCGGGCCAGTCAGCTAGGTGAGAGCCTGAGGGCGGGTGTTGAACATCCTCCGGGCTCAGCCTCAGGGTCATAACGATGTCCATCGAGACTCGGCCGTACCAGCTAGGTGGGAGCCTGGCAGGGGAGTGACGAGACCTAACCCCAGAGCGAGAAGACTTAGAAACTTTTGCCTCTCCCGGGTGCTACCACCGGGCCAGTCAGCTAGGTGAGAGCCTGAGGGCGGGTGTTGAACATCCTCCGGGCTCAGCCCCAGGGTCATAACGATGTCCATCGAGACTCGGCCGTACCAGCTAGGTGGGAGCCTGGCAGGGGAGTGACGAGACCTAACCCCAGAGCGAGAAGACTTAGAAACTTTTGCCTCTTGGGGGTTTAAGCTGCGAATCCCTTTACCTTCACTACTTTGACAGAGCGTGAAATACGGCAACGAGATTCTCTTTCATTCTTAAAGCCAAGTCATTTACAATATTTTCAAGGGTAAAAACGTTTCAGATCGTCGCCACTCCAAGTGTGGCTGAGGGTGTCCCCTCTTACATCTTGGAGGCGATACCCCCCCGACTTCAAGGCCTCCTGCACAATGTAGGGGCCCTCCCAATTGGGGTGGAGTTTTCCCACAGCGGCTGATCTCCCTGCCGCATCCACTTTTTTCAAGACAAGGTCTCCCTCCACGAACTGCTTGACACGGACGTGCTTGTCGAAATACTTGGCCATCCTTCGCTTGGCCTCTTCCTGCCTGATGACGGACAAGTCGCGTAGTTCCTCCACCATATCAAGGGAGAGTCGGAGCTCCTCCTCATTCTCTGACCTCCATTCTTCCCTTCCGGCTCCTGCCTCGACGACCCGAGGCGTCTGGACCTCGAATTCGATAGGAAGAACGGCCTCGCAGCCGTGAGAGAGCTTGAAAGGAGTCTCCCCCGTGGCCGTATTGGGGGTGGTCCTTAATGCCCAAAGGACCGATGGAAGCTGCTCCACCCAGCTCCCCTTCAAGTTTTCCACTTTCTTCTTTAAGAGGTTCACGATGATTTTGTTGGCCGCTTCCACCTGCCCGTTGCTCCTGGGATGATGGACAGAAGCAAACCGAAGGTCAATCCCTAGCTGCTCGCAGAAACGAATGAACTCCGTGCTGGCGAACTGAGGTCCGTTGTCCGTGACAATAGCTTGTGGCAGCCCATGCCTGCAGATGATCTCTCCCCAGATGAAGTTCCTGACTACCTGAGAGGTTACCTTGGCTAGAGCCTTCACCTCCATCCACTTAGAAAAATAATCGATCATGACCAACAAAAACCTCCTCTGCCCGCTGGCCTGAGGGAAAGGTCCTACAAGGTCCAGCCCCCATATGGCGAAGGGCCATGGTGCCATGATACTTCTTAACCTCTGAGCCGGCTGGAGCTGGAGCGGGGCATATAGTTGGCACTTATGACACTTTTTCGCGAATTCGACTGCATCCTGACCGAGGGTAGGCCAGAAGTACCCTTGCCTGACGACCCTCCCTTCCAGAGTCCGACTCCCCGAGTGACTCCCACATTCACCGGAGTGGACTTCCTCCAGAATTTTGTGCACCTCTCTTTCGGCCACGCAACGGGCCAACATTCCTGAGAGGGTCTTGCGGTATAACTGTCCCTCGCGTAGGAGGTAGTATGCCGCCTTGTGCTTGAGCCCTCTTCGGTCCATCCCCTCCGGGTATTCCCCGGTGGACAAGAAGATGACGAAGGGATCCATCCATGAGGGGTGTTGTTCTACTCCCATTAGCTCCCCCTCCTCGATGGAAGGTCGGAAGAGATCCGTAATGGTGCCTCCCATCCGGGGACCGTGCTTTGCTAGCTGGTCGACTGGCTCGTTTTCCCCTCTTGGCACGTGCTTGATTGAGAAGGTCTGGAAGGTCCCAATGACTCCCCTTACCTTCATCAAATAGAGCTGCAGGGTGGGCTCCCTTGCCTCAAACTCCCCCTTGATCTGGGAAGCCACCACCATGGAGTCAGTGAGGACCTCCACGTCATGCACCCCCAAGTCTCTTGCCAGGCGCAGACCTGCGATTACAGCCTCGTATTCGGCTTGGTTGTTGGTGATAGGAAAGTGCACTACCACGGTCTGCTCGATCTTTATCCCTTGGGGGCTTTCTAAGATGACCCCAACCCCTAAAGAATGCTTCCCCGAGGCACCGTCCACCCTGACTTTCCAGGGGAGGGGGCGAGTGAGTCTCTCCTCCGCCACCTCGACCACATACTCTGCCAGGAAGTCAACCATAGCTTGGGCCTTGGTTGAGAGTCGAGGGACGAAGGAGATGTCGAACTCGCTTAGTTCCACCGACCATTTGGCCAACCTACCTGAATGCTCTACCCCCTTGAAGATGTTGCGCAGGGGGTGGTCGGTCACTACTCGAATTGAGTGTGCCTGGAAATAAGGCCGAAGCCTTCGGGCTGAGATGATTAGGGCGAAGGCCAGTTTTTCTAGGATGGGGTAGCGGAGCTCGGCCTTCTTTAGTATCCGACTCACATAGTAGACGGGGAGTTGCCTCTTCCCCTCTTCCCGAACCAAAACCGAACTCAAGGCTTCAGCCCCGACCCCTAGATATAGGAATAAGTCCTCCCCCTCCTTGGGCCCTTGGAGCAGGGGGGCCTGAGTCAGCTGTTTCTTTAAAGCCTGGAATGCCTCCTCGCACTCCGAGGTCCATTCAAACCTTCGACCCCCTCTCAAGGTTTTAAAGAATGAGGAACACCTCTCCCCGGCCCGGGAGAGGAATCTACTCAACCCTGCCAACTTCCCTGTCAGCTGCTGTACTTCCTTGGTATTTTGCGGCGACCTTAGTTCCAGGATTGCCCTCACCTTGTCTGGGTTAGGTTCTACCCCAGAGGGGGTGAGAAGGTGCCCTAGGAACTTTCCCCGGCTTGCCCCGAAGACACACTTCAAGGGGTTCAGCCTCATCTTAAATTTGCGGAGAGTGGCGAAAGTCTCTTCCAAGTCCTGGATGTGGGAGTCGACATCCAAGCTCTTGACCATGAGATCATCCACATACACTTCGAGGTTCCTCCCCTTCTGCTCTCGGAAGACCCTATCCATCATTTTTTGGTAGGTAGCCCCTGCATTCTTTAGCCCGAAGGGCATCATCTTGTAACAATAACACCCATCTCCCGTGATGAACGAGACGTCTTTGACGTCAGGGGGGTGCATCCTGATTTGGTGATAACCTGAAAAAGCATCTAAAAAACTCATTACAGGGAAACCGACGGCTGAGTCAACCAGCGCGTCGATCCGAGGCAAAGGATAACAATCTTTCGGGCATGATTTATTAAGAAGAGAAAAGTCGATACACATCCTCCACCGGCCGTCTCCTTTTTTAACCATTACAACATTGGAGACCCAGCCGGGGTATTGGATTTCAGATATGAAGCCGGCCTCGAGGAGCTTGGCGACTTCCTCTCTGATTGGCTCGGCGAGTTTGTCCGTGATGGACCTCTTTTTCTGCTGGATGGGGGGAGCCTCCGGGTCCAGGTTAAGGCGGTGGCAGGCCACGTCGGGGTCGATCCCTGGCATCTCCGCGGCGCTCCAGGCGAAGATGTCCACGTTCCTCTGGATGCACTCCAGCATCCTGCCTTGAGCTTCCGGGGTCAGACCTCCGCTGACGCGGACCTTCTCCACCCTTCCTCCAATGGTGTGGACCTCCATCTCCTCCACCTCTTCCGCCGCCTCCAGGCGGGACTGCTCCTCCCATTCCCTGGTACCTCCCCCTCCGGGGGCGAGGGCCTCTTCCTCAGCCTCTTCGACGGCCATGGCCTCGGCCGATCCCCGAGTCTCTTCCGCTACCTCCTCCCGAGCGCGGCACTCCACCCCCATCTCTTCGTCAGCTTCCTGCTCCTCCTCCAGCCTCCGCCCCATCTCCTCGGCCCCCTCCAACCAAGAGATGGAGTTTACCGCCGAGACGTAGCACTCCCTTGCCTCCTTAGGGTCTCCTCGAACTCGGACCTGGACCCCCTCGACGTTGAGCTTTAGACACTGGTGGAAGGACGAGGGGACGCAGCGGAAGGCGCTGATGAGGGGTCTCCCGAAGATGGCGCTATAACTGCTAGGGGCGTCCACGATAACAAACTTGCAGTTGCGCGACTGCCCCCCTAGAGTGACATGGAGTCCCACTCCTCCCTCGACTTCTTTCCTCTCCCCTGAAAAGCCGAACAGAGGCCCGTCCGAGGCCAACACCCTCCTGGCCTCCACCTTCATCGCATCAAACGCCTTCTTAAAGATGACGTTGACCGAACTCCCATTGTCTACGAGGATCCGGGAGACAGTGAAATCCTCGATGGCTGTCTGGATAACCAGCGCATCGCAGAAGGGGTCCTCGTGACCCGGCAAATCCTCTCTGGAGAAGGTGATCTTCTCCTCCGGGGGAGGGGATTGGGATGTGGAGCCAACGCTCCTCCGGTACATGGTGTGGAGGCTTGACTTGCGGGAAGCCTCGATCCCGGCCCCCCCGTGGATCGCTCCGATCCTTCCTCGGGTGCCCACATCAACCCGATCTTCGCACCGATCCCCCTCCTCCCGGGGCCGGATCTCCTCTATCCGAACTTCCTGCTGCTGTTGCTGCTCTCTTCTCCCTCTCATCTCGAGGAACTCCGGACACGTGGACGTGAGGTGCCCCTCTTCCTGATGAAAGTCGCAATAGGGCAGGTCCACCCTGACCTCCCTCCTTCTCCTCGGCTGTCCTCTCCTCCTTCCCCTCATGGCAATCGCCATTGCCTCCTCCTGGTCGGGGAGAGGGGGTCTCTGACCCTGCCGACCCCCCTGAGGGTTGTACTGCCCTCGGCCACCCTGGCGGTTATCTCCTCCCTGATAGCCCCTTCGTGGTGCCTGGTCTTGCCATTCGGGCCTCCACCCCAAACGGTGGGTCTGCTCCGGACGCACCCACCTGGGTTGCGGCTGCTGCTGCGGCTGCTCCCTCTGCCGAGGTTCAGCCCTCCTCTCCTCCTGAATTCGGCCACCCCTTGGCCTTTCCTCTTCCACGGCCCACTTGGCCAACCTTCGCGCGAACTCTGGATGCGCTGCTTCCATTTCGGCCTCCCTGGCCGCCCTCTCTAGAAGTGCCTCAAAAGACACTGGAGGTGACCTCTTCAGCTCCATGGCGAAGAACCCGGACTGGAGACCCAGGGTGAAGGCCACCATCATGGTGTGCCCTGGCATCTCCTGAACTTGGGACAGTTCCTCTTGGAACCTGTCCAGGTAGCTCCCCAGGGTCTCTCCTACCCTCTGCTTGATGCGGAACAAAGACTCCGCCTCCCTCTTCCTCTTCTTTGAAGTGGTGAACCTCAGCATGAAACCCCGTCGCAGATCCTCAAAGCAGTAAATGGACCCGGTCGGGAGTTGGTGGAACCACTCTCTCGCCTTTTCTCTGAGGGTGATGGCGAAGAGCCGGCACTTGAAGCCGTCTGACATCTGTCGAATGGAGACCATGTCCTCGAACCACTGGATGTGGTGGACCGGGTCTCCTCTCCCGGAGTAGTAAGTCATCTCCGGCTCGCGAAACCCCTCGGGAACGGGGGCTGAAGAAACGAACTCGCTGAAAGGGCTCCCCCCCTCAGCCGGGCGAGTCGGGAACTCCCTCCCTGCCGTCTCGCCGAAGTGGTACTCGGCGGCCGAGCCGGGGAATAGAACTCGCCCCTGGAACTCGCGCTCGCCCCTCTCGGCGGGCTCCTTCCCTGGTCGCCTAAGCGGCGCGTCGTCGCCGAGTGCGGGAACGGCGACCACCGGGACAGCCGGCGTCGCACTCTCAGCTCGCATGCCGAGAGCGGTCCTTACGAGCCCGAGGATCTCCTCCCTAAGCTCCGCCGGCATGCTCGCCGCTGGGGGTGGGGGAGGGGGTGGCGAGTTGCCCCTGCCTGATCCTTGTCCTTCTTCCCCGGTCATCGAACCTGCAGAAGATTTTCTCTGCTGACCACTGTCCACGCTCACCGCACCAAAATGTTGAAACCGGGAAACCGGTCTCTGTGGAGTTCGTCCCTTGGGGAAGGGGTGGCCGTGCACCTACTTCACTCCTGCAAGAAAACGACAAAGAAAAGAAGAAACAAGGACTAGACCAAGGGCCCGGCGTGGAGGTCCCACCACAAACCCGGAAGATCTCAGAGCGCTTCCCCTCCTTAGCCAAATGCCGGGCTAAGGTACCTCAGAAAGCGCTAGTAGGCCGGAGAATTCGTAAAAACGTGCCTTCTGAGGTACCCCTTGGGTCCTATTTATAGGAAAAGATGGCCTGCCAATATACAACCTTCACTGTTTTCGAGGACTACAGGCAAACCAAAGGGGGCCACACAGTAAAAGTGTGCCATGGCCAAGATGCGAGCTGGACCTGAGGGGGCACTCGCTCGGCAAGGGGCCCGACTCGCCTCGCCCTGGGCGGACTGTGCTCGGCTAGTGCTGGGCTCGGCTGGACTATTGCCGAGCTCGGGCTCGGCGTGACGATCGCCGAGCTCGGACTCGGCACGGAGATCGTCGAGCTTGGCTCGACCATCGTCGAGCCCTGTTTCCGCACCCGAGCTCGGTCTCGGCATGCCGGACTTCGTTCGGCCATCGCCGAGCTTAGCTCGACTATTGCCGAGCTCGGGCTCGGCAAGCTGGGTCCAAGGTGATCTGAGCCGGCCGGTTCAATCCCTGTCGACCACTCGCGGGATACGGGGTTGTACAAAGGACAAGAAGGCGTTGTTCATCTTGTACCAAGGAGTGGATGAAGCGACCTTTGAGAAGATCTCGGACGCCGAGACTTCAAAGGAAGCATGGGAGATACTGCAGCGCTCCATGCAAGGAGTGGACAAGGCGAAGAAAGTGAACTTACAATCACTTCGGGCTCAATACGAGGTGATGAGGATGCAGAGCTCGGAGAAGGTGGGAGACTTCGTGACACGTCTACGGACGCTCACGAATGAGATGAAGAGAAATGGGGAGACGATAGACGAGGTCAGCTTTATGGAGAAGCTCCTGCGTTCTATGTCTAAGAAGTTCCGACACGTGGTGGTGGCCATCGAAGAATCGAAGGACCTCACGGTGATGACGGCGGATGAACTGATAGGCTCGCTACAAGCACATGAGTATCGGATGGTACAAGATGAGGAGGAGTCGAGTGGCTTGGGGAAAGCACTCCAGACTCAGCTTAACTTTGGAGAGAGCTCGGGAAGAGGAGGAGGCCAGCGCGGCCGAGGCTACCAAGGCAGAGGTAGAGGAGGAAGAGGTGGAAGAGACTTTGGAAGGAATCAGTACAACCAGCGTGAGGTGGAGCAACCTCAGGGTTGGAGACACGACGCAGGAGGCAGAGGAAGAGGCCAAGGAAGGGGCCAAGGTAGAGGTCAGGGAAGAGACCAAGGCAGAGGTCAAGGCAGAGGAGGAAGAGGAGACATGTCCCAGACTCAATGCTACAACTGTGGCAAGTTCGGGCACATGAGCTACGATTGTTGGTCTCCTAGGAAGGGAGGAGATGCCAATCATTATGCGGAGACTAGCAACACGGGAGGCGACCCGATGATGTTCCTTACCGTCCAAGGGGCTGGAGGCGGAAGGAATGGAACATGGTACTTGGACACCGGAGCCAGTAATCACATGTGCGGAGAGAAGGAGCTGTTTACGAGCCTTGAACCAAATGGTGGTGAGGTGAGTTTCGGCGACGCTTCTAAGATTTCAGTTGAAGGAAGAGGAGTAGTGGCAGTTGTGTTGAATGGGAAGGAGGTGCTCATCAACGACGTTTTCTACGTGCCAGGCTTGAGAAGTAATATCCTAAGTCTCGGGCAACTGGTGGAGAAGGGCTACCGGGTCTTATTAAGGGATGGCACCCTAGCCATGAAAGATGGTCAAGGGAAAGAAGTGGTGAGGGTGAAGATGACGACGAATCGTCTCTTCACTTTGAGCATGGATGTGAAGGAGACGTCATGTCTCGCAAGGACTGAAGAGGAGGAAGAAGCTTGGTTGTGGCACCACCGGATGGGGCATCTGGGGTTCACAGGCCTGAAGCTGTTGTCTGGATCCAAGATGGTGGAAGGGCTGCCTATGATCACACCTCCTCAAAGGGTCTGTGAGGCATGCACGAAGGGGAAGCAAAGAAGGGAGACATTTGAGGGTGGTAAGTCTCGGAGAGCAACAAGGCCGTTGGAGTTGGTTCACTCGGACATCGCTGGTCCGTTTGAGACCACTTCAATAGGTGGAAGCAGATACTACATCACATTCACCGACGACTTCAGCAGGAAGTGTTGGGTGTACTTTCTAAGGGAGAAGGCTGAGGCACTGGAGAAGTTCAAGGAGTTCCGGGCGATGGCTGAGAAGGAGAGCGGTCAACCGCTGAAGGTGCTCAGAACGGATAGGGGTGGGGAGTACACCTCTAGGCTGTTTGACGAGTACTGTAAGCAATAGGGGATCTCTCATCAGCTGACGGTGGCATACTCGCCTCAGCAGAATGGCGTGGCGGAGAGAAAGAACCTTACCATCATGAACATGGCAAGGAGTATGGTGAAGGGCAAGGGGTTGCCAAAGAAGTATTGGGCGGAAGCAGTGCAGGTGGCAGTGTACGTGCTGAACCGTTGTCCAACAAAGAGTGTGAAGTTCAAGACACCTTTTGAAGCTTGGAGTGGGTGGAAGCCCAATGTGAAGCATTTGAGGGTCTTCGGGTGTGTTGCTTATGCTCACATCCCGGACCAGAGGAGGAGGAAGTTAGATGACCGGAGTGAGAGATGCATCTTTGTAGGCTACGCTCCTGCGAGCAAGGCTTACAAGTTATATAACCCGGAGACAGGGAAAGCTATCATCTCTAGAGATGTGGTGTTTGAAGAAGGAAGCAGTTGGAGCTGGGATGAAGCGACGAGAGGCATCAAGGGGATGTTCTACGAGGAAGGTGAAGAAGAAGGTGGAGAAGAGGCTGAAGCCGAGATGGGTGGAGCGGAGCCACCATCACCACCTAGCGGAGGTTCGGGGGGAGCTCTCACCCCTTACTCTAGTGGTGCAAGTACAAGTGGAGGCGGCTCTGGTGGAGCAAGCACCAGTGGGAGCAAGGACAACCGTCCTCAGCCCAGGATGAGGAGGCTGGATGAAATTTATGAGGACACGGCTCCGGCCCTTAACAATTTTTCTCTATATTGTCTTTTGGCAGATGTTGAGCCGTGCTCCTATGATGAGGCCGCAAAGGAGAAAAGCTGGAGGAAGGCGATGGATGTGGAGATCGCCTCCATCAAGAAAAATGAGACCTGGAAGCTGGTCGACCCTCCTGCTGGCCACAAACCCCTCGGGGTGAAGTGGGTGTACAAGGTGAAGAAAAATAAAGATGGAGGCGTGGAGAAGCACAAGGCGAGGCTAGTCGTGAAGGGCTACCGCCAAGTTCAAGGGGTCAACTATGATGAGGTGTTCGCCCCTGTAGCACGGATTGACACCATCCGCTTGATCATCGCCCTAGCTGCGCACCATGGGTGGAAGATCATGCAGATGGATGTTGTCTCTGCCTACCTGAACGGGTACCTGGAGGAGGAGGTATACATCGAGCAGCCTCCAGGGTACGTGGTGAAGGGACAGGAGAGGAAGGTCTGCAAGTTGGTGAAAGCACTCTACGGCTTGAAGCAAGGGGCTAGAGCTTGGAATGGAAGGATAGATGCTTTCTTGCAGAAGCATGACTATCAGAAGAGCCCACATGAGTACGCCCTCTACACCAAGGTGGACCAGGAGGGCAACATGATGATAGTCTGTCTCTACGTAGACGACATGATTTTCACGGGGAACAATGCTACCATGTATGATGAGTTCCGGGAGATGATGAAGAAGGAGTTTAAGATGACTGACTTAGGAGAGCTAAGTTATTTCTTGGGGGTGGAAGTGAAACAGGGAGAAGACGGGATTTTCATATCCCAGAAGAAGTATGCGGAGGAGATTCTGAAGAAATTCAGGATGGAGGATAGCAAGCCTATCTCCACTCCTGCCGACCCGGGAATGAAGCTGAGCAAGGAGTCGAAGGAAGGAGCGGTGGACTCCACCTTATTCAAGAGCTTGGTGGGTAGTTTGCGCTACCTGACCTTCACCCGACCAGATATCATGTATGCGGTCGGGGTGGTGAGTAGGCACATGGAGGAGCCAAAGGAAGATCACTTCACTGCAGCGAAGAGGATCCTGAGGTACATCAATGGGACGAGAGGTCATGGACTAAAGTATGGTACTGGAGAGGAGCTGACGCTGGTAGGTTACTCGGACAGTGACTACGGCGGGGATGTGAATGACCGGAAGAGCACTTCCGGATATGCTTTCAACCTGGGAACATGAGTGTTCTCTTGGAGTTCGAAGAAGCAGGCCACGATAGCTCTATCGTCCTGCGAGGCGGAGTACATAGCGGCAGCAGCTGACACCTGCCAAGCCATCTGGCTAAGGAATTTGTTGGAGAGCTTGCAGCATGGAGTGGATGGGCCAACGACCATGTTGGTGGACAACATGTCGGCCATCCAGCTCGCGAAGAACCCGGTTCTACACGGGAGGAGCAAACACATCGATACAAGGTATCACTTCCTGAGAGAGCAGGTGGAGCTGAAGACCGTGGAGGTCAAGTATTGCCCGACCGGAGAGCAAGTGGCGGACATCTTTACCAAGGCGTTGAAGGTGGACACGTTCTTGAAGCTCAAAGGCAAACTCGGCATGCTATGCCAAGTTTGAGGGGGAGTTTGTTGGAGTTTTCGGCGTTGACCGTTGACCGGGCCCACTTGCATGGGGAGTTTCAAGTTTTGTTTTAATTACATTAAGGGGGAGTGAATGTAATTAATTTGGGGAGATGGATAGTTGGTAGATGAGGGGGTAAGAGTTAATAGTTTTTATTAGCTTTTAATTGCTTTGCCATTTGGCGCGTTGTCATTGGTCTTGTTTGCCTATATAAAGGCATGTATGTATTCTTTTGAAGATTGATGCAATAGAGAAGAAAATTCCCAAGTCTTGTTTGAGCTTTAGAGAGGAGAGAGCGCCGCAGCGCCAAGGATCTGTAGTGAGAGAAAGTTGCCGGCGGCGAGTTCGCCGTGCGAGAGGAAGGTGGCATCCAGGCGAGAGAAGGAGTGTACTCGCGAGTTCGGGCGGTTAGAAAGTGAGGCCGGGCGGTTGGTGATCTCGCTGCGCGAGTTGGAACTCGCCGAGACTGCGGTCTCGCAGGAGTGGTGTACTCGCGTGGGCGGGTTCGCAAGTTGGTGTTCTCGCCTAGTTGTGTCTGGCGGTTAGCAGTTGTAGCCGTGCGAGTTGTTTTGTCTCGCTGCCGAGACAGACCTCGCGTATTGAGGGAAGGCGAGTAGGTGTTGGCGAGTAGAGCTTGCGAGTGACGGTCTCGCGTTGGTCATCTCGCAGGAGGGAGCTCGCGCGGTTAGGCGGTTAGAGTTGGCGAACTCGGCGGTTTGTGAATTGTGCTAAGTTTTTTGGAGGTGTAGTCCGAAGCGGGGACCCATTCACGTTTCCAACACACAAAACTCCATGCACCAAGAAAGACAATGAGACTCCTTGGCACCAATTCTTCTTCCACATACTGTTTACTGCTCACCGTCGTTTTCTAACTGCTCAGCTAAATATGCAAGAGTAATCACTTATGATCCAAAATGCATGGTTAAGGCTCTATTTGTTTGGGCGTTTTGATACTCCATTTTGGGCAAACGCCGCCGGAAAGAGGGTAAACAAATGAACCTCCGACGGCGTTTGCTCCGTTTCCACCCGCCCGCCATGAGAAACGCCCCCAAAAGCTCCGTTTGGAGCAGCCACCTCCCCCCTCCGATTCGAACACTCCGTTTCCACCCGCCGGATCGATCCGCCACCGCCGAACCAAATGAAGCCTAAGTCAATGAAATTTTCAATAGTAATTTGTCAAAAAAAGAATTGACTTTATTGATTCTTTTGCCAAAAAAAATCCCTGTATTTGTTTTTTCTTGGGTCATGAGCACACAACATCAACGTTCGGCTACTTCAACCCTTGTTCTATTTTTAGTAAAGATATATTTTTCTGATCAATCAACCAGTTCTATTTATTAACGTATATTTGGGTACGTAACGGTTCAGATGTTTAACGGGTATGATTCGGATATCGGGATATCCGATAACCGTATTAAACATAGGATTTTCCTATAAAATTCAAGCTGGGGGCAGAAGTCCTCTTCAGCAATCCAATGTGCTTCATCGTCAGTCCCCATAATGTTCTAGCTTGTGAGTGAGTCGAGCGCGCAAACAGTCACAGACAAATGTCGATGGTTAGCAATTGAAGATTTTTACATAGAAAATCCCGGAAAGGAGAAAAAAACCATGGGACTGAATTTGTGTCTGACAAATTTTACAATCTTCTTCGCGAGTTAGGCGGAATGCTCAAGGTCAAGGGTGATAGGACACCGCTTGTTATAAGTAATATAATGCTCAAGGGTGACAAACCATCGCTCGTTGCAATTTGCTCTCCCAGTCTACTGAAGTCAGTAAGTAATACAATGGTGGAGGTGCTCGGAAGCTATCTGAACTGGTGGAATCATCAACTGGTGCTCTGGTTCCGTGCAGCAGAGTCGGGGGCAATGTGCTCGGAGCAATCTGGAAGCAGGAACTAGAGTTCTAGTCTTGAGTAGCAAAGTAGAGAGCAATGTGCTCGGAGCAATCTTAAAGTCCCAAGCAGCGAAGTCGGGAGTAATGTGCTCCGAGTAATCTGGAATTCCGAGCATCCGAATCTGGAGCAATGTGCTCGGAGCAATCTGGAAATCCGAGCAGTGGAGTCAAAAGTGGAAGGAGATTTTCAAGTGCTAATGTGAAATCTTTGAGCAGTCTTCGAAGGCCTTCGAAAATCTTTAAGGAAACCTTCAAGCACACGAGGTGATCTTCGAGGGAATACTCTTAAGCTCTCTTGGGCGTAGAAAACAATGTGAGATGAAATGAGGATTTAGGGCCCCTTAATTTTTTAAATTATCCATGATGGATTTCATCACTACGCGCACATCCTTGATGGATTATATGATTATATATGCACAAACCATAACCATATAATTTACTGCACACACACCTGTCATGCGAACTTCTGCTATACGCACACCGTCATGCAAATTTTTGTTATACGTACACCCGTCATCATATATTTTACTATGCCCACACCCGCATTAATGTAATCGGCTATGCGCACACACATTATGACGATTCGGCTCTACGCCACCAAGGAGGCCTGTCGGGTGGCCGGCCGTGTGGCCAAGAAGGCCGGCCAGGTAGCCGGCCGGGGTGCGGCGGTTGTGAGCTGCTGTGCGGCTGCGTGCACGATCGGGCGGCCGTGCGGCCAAGGGGCCGCTGCATGCAAGATAAGTCCAAGCTCTCATTTGAACGTACGCATGCATCTAACAGACACCAGAACTGAAGAACGCATGCATGTCATCAACTGATCAATATAAAATAAAGGCCGGCCACTTTAATCATCACATCGGATTCTCCACAGACAGAAGCTGTGCAAGAGCAAAACGACATTATTCGACTATGCGAGAGCGAGCCAAAATTAAAGATCTTTCAGTATTGAAGATTATCTTCGCAGTGTTCCCCATTCTTGGTGACAAGAGAGACTTATCAAGTACTTAAATTACTCAGTCAGTTCAGCTGTCACCGCTCTCCTGTTAGATCTCTCTCCCTCTCTACCTGCTTAATTATATATTCCATGCATGACAGCCTTATTTCAGGTTTAATTATATGTGAATTTTAATCTGAAATTATGTGTCTATATGCAGAGCCCATGCAATGTGAAGACGAGTATTGCACCATGTGAAATCATGATCGATCATATGCATTGTTTCATAGTTGTACATAGAATACGCGCGCAAGGGGCAGGCGCTGCTCCGCGGGCTCCCTACATGAGCACACGATAGTGTGCGTGTGGCCGCACACGCCCCTAGCCTTGTGCAAGCTCCCCCTTAATTGCATGTGTGCCCCTTGCGCACGCGCAAGGCAACGCACACCCCTTGCATCTGCACGCGCAAGGCTGCAGACTAGCTAAGAGTACTGTTCACGAATCGAAATGAATTGAATGATTCTTCAATCGAATTGAAATTTGACATAGAATGTAGAGATGTCCACCACCTCAACGGAGGTGGCGGTGGCCGGCCGGGGAGGTGGCCGGGTGGCCGGAAAATCATGTTTGAAGGGGCTCCAGGTCTGGTTAATCTAGACCGTTGGCTGGAGGTAGGGGATGAACATATCCCGTTCAAATTACTTTAAGATTCATACTGTATAGAATTAAATATAAACCATAGTATATGTTATTTAATATGTATTTTCTGTCACACTTTATTAGTCATTTTCAAATAGAAAATTAAAGTCTTTAGAGGTCAAATTAGAAAAAATTGCTCGAGGCAATTTTTGTAGACCTTTCTATCTAATTTCTATATGAATTAAAATGATCACAATTGGATACTTACAGCTCCCTGTAGGGCAGTTTTACTGAGACAGGTCCTTTGTTGAATTTTCTCAAATTGACCAACAAGGTAGTCCAAACACCAAATTAATATCTTCGAAGCTACCCAGTTCACAACTTGAACTTGCGGAAGACAGGAAACAACTCAAATAACCAAAGGCATAGACAGAAGCAAGCAGATCAAATTTTTATTAATCTTCCTTACAGGGCGAGACATACATGACAAGACATGATTTCGCCAGTATAAGAAAAAATAAAAACAAAACAGCTCGGGCGGACAGACTCCAGAAACCGTCGAGACCGCCGAGGCCGCACAGGTCGCTGAGACCGCCCGAACTGAACTGGAACCAATCTGAACACTGAGTCCGCTTGAGACCGCGAGGTCGCGCGGACTCGCCGTTATTCGCCGAACTGCTGCTGAACAGAGGAACACGCCGCCTACCCGCCGAAACCGCGAGGTCGCGCGGACAGAATAGAACTTGAGATAAACCTGATGCTGGAAACCGCCGAATGCAGCTCGCAAACTCCACAGAGGTTAGAACCAAACTCCTGGTTCAACACTGCTAGCCGCGCCACCTGCACACAGAAACCGGTTAAGCAAACAGCCCGCGCGGATAAGCAAACACAGTCCGCAGCCTATGCTCAAGCTCACTTACTGTTCAATCTGTTATCAAAATAACGTGTCGGGGGGGGGGGGGGAGGGGTCCTATTTATAGGTCGAGTGAGGAGTGTAGTCACCATCCTATGAGATAGAGTCACCTCCCCAAGGTCGCAGGTAGCAATGCTATCTCGCCGAGTCCGCCCGCATGGGACGAAACAAAACCGCCAAGTCCGGGCGAGATAGCAGACTGCCCAAGGCAGTCCGCCCAGACCGCAAAGAGATGAAACCGCAACCATCAGTCCACGATCACAGGCAACCGCCCGGTCACGGCGGACTCTGCGGATATACTTCCATCTCGCACTGTCCGTGACCACAGGCACCCGCCCGGTCACAGCGGACTCTGCGGAAACCTGGACTACACAAGGCAAATCAAGAACAGCGCGAGCTCGGCGGATACCAAGCCAGTCCGCCAGCTCCACGACCAGACCGCAGCTTACCGCAACATCAAGGAAAATGTGCGGATTCCAAGCCCAATCCGCACAGGTCGCGCGCATCACCTGCCGAACACAGAACATTGCCGGACTCAACCAGTCCGCGCAGTCCACAAAACCAGCCTGCAATAGCTACTCAGGTCGCCGACCACCAAACCGCCGGACTCGAACCAGTCCGCGCGGTCAGTCCGCGCGGTCAGACCGCCCAGGTCGCCCGGACTACCGACCACCCACTTTCACTTCAACAATTTCAACACTCCCCCTTGAAGTGAGAAGTGGTGATCAAACCAAGTAGACCTCGAAACCGCTGGAAAGGCCCCTTCGACAACGGCTTGGTGAAGATGTCAGCAAGATTATCTTCACTCCGAACATGACCGACCATAAGAGATCCTTCCAACACTTTCTCCCTTATGAAGTGGTGATCGATCTCAATATGATTGATCCTGGCATGACAAACTGGATTGTTTACCAGCTTGAGAGCACTTTCATTATCCCCTCGGAGTGAAGTTGGTCCTTGCGCTTCCTCATGGACGTCCTCTACTAGCCTCCTTAGCCAAATGGCTTCCCGAGCTGCCAAGGCCAAAGCCTTATACTCTGCTTCCGTAGTAGAGACGGATACCGAGTCCTGCTTCTTGCTACACCACGAAATGCCCGCTGATCCACAAGTGAACACATAACCAGAAGTTGACCTTTTGTCATCCGAGTCACCACCATAATCAGCATCCGTGTATCCTAGCAAAGAAAAACTCGCATCCCTTCTATAAAAAAGACCCATGTCAGAAGTAGCCTTGACATACTTCAGAATATTCTTAGCCGCCATAAGATGAGACTTCCTTGGCTCTGCCATATACCGACTTACTCGACCAACAACATAAGCTATATCAGGTCTAGTAATCGTCAGGTAGATCAAACTCCCAACAAGAGCTCTGAACACCAAGGGATCAGGAAGAATCCTTCCTTCATCTCGTCGAAGCTTTAATCCTTGATCCAGAGGAGTAGAGCAGGTCTTCCCTTCAATCAAACCAAACCGGTTCACAATGCGATCAACATATCCCTTCTGGCAGATGAGTAACCCACTCTCCTTCCTCTTCACTTCGAGACCAAGAAAGTGATGAAGCTCTCCCAGGTCTTTCATCTCGAAGCGAATAGCTAGTTCAGCTCTGAGCCTAGCTACCTCCTCCTCAGAATTCCCGGTGATGATCATATCATCAACATACAGTAGGACCAAGACCCGAAGCTCCCCCTTCTTCTTGATAAACAAGCTAGAGTCCGAGTTAGAAGCCAGATATCCGCAGAATTGGAGATATTTTGCTATCTTCCCATACCAAGCTCGTGGAGCTTGCTTCAACCCGAAGAGACCCTTTCTGAGCTTGCAGACGTAGTCAGGATGAACTTCAGAAATGAATCCAAGTGGCTGATCCATGAAGATGTCTTTGTCAATCTCTCCGTAAAGAAAAGCATTATTTACATCAAGCTGCCACATCCTCCATCCTTGGCAAGCAGCCAATGCAATCACCATCCACACTGAAGTCATCTTTGCAACAGGACTAAACGTCTCCTCATAGTCTTCTCCATACTGCTGAGAGAATCCCCGAGCAACCAGGCGAGCTTTGAATCTCTTAATGCTCCCATCAGCCTTCTTCTTCAACTTAAATACCCACTTGCAAGTCACCGGAGTAATGCCATCAACTCTGGGCACAAGATCCCAAGTTTCATTCTTCTTGAGAGCATTCATCTCCTCTCTCATGGCATCTTCCCACTCCTTGACTCTAGTGACCTCATTGAAGCTAGCAGGCTCTCGCTCATCAAGAGGACCTGCAAAGAAATATGAGACGTAGCTCACGGTGTTTCCTTCACAGTAACGAGCTGGAGGCTTGATAACCCTCTTTGATCTCCGAAGAGGTTGCTCCTTGCTCACCACCTCCGCTGCTTCTTCTAGTTCACCTCTGCTCTCCGGCAAGCTTGGAGCAATGCTCCCCCTGCTTCCTGACCCAGAAGCTTCTCCCACAGAACTTGAAGCAACTGGAGCTGCTGGAGACACAACCAGCTCTACTTCATCAGCAACCTCAGCCACCTCCTGACCTTCATCAACCTTGCTCTCCGGTAGCTCAACTGAGCTTCCTCCATATGACGTCAGTTCGTCAAAGACAACGTCTCTTGACACCACGAACTTCTTCGTCACTGGATCCATGCATGTCCATCCTTTCTTCCGCTCATTATAGCCAACAAAGACAAGCTTCCTTGCCTTTGTATCAAGCTTAGTCCTCAGAGCATCAGGAATATGCACATAGCAAGTAGATCCAAACACCCGAAGGTGTTCAACGCTTGGCTTCTCCTTCAGCAACATCTCGAAGGGAGATTTCATGTTGATCAGACTTAGAGGCATCCGATTGATGACATATGCTGCACAAGACATCCCCTCCGCCCAAAAGGACCTTGGGATACTCTTGGCATGAAGCCAACATTTGCAGGTCTTCGTCAATGACGGATCTTCCGCTCTGCTACTCCGTTTTGTTGTGGAGTATGAGCACAAGTGAGCTCCCTCTGGATTCCATGCTTCCTGCAAAAGTTAGAAAACTCGGAGGAGATAAACTCTCCGCCGTTGTCAGTTCTAAGCTTTTTAATCCTCAGGTTAAGCCGACCCTCCACCAGCTTCTTGAACTCCACAAACAACCGAAAGGCTTCAGACTTCTCCTTCAAAAAATACACCCAGGTGTATCTTGAGTAGTCATCAATCAAGACTAGCATGTACCTGCTCCCACCAAGGCTAGCAGTAGCGGTTGGTCCCATCAGATCACCATGGATAACCTCCAATGGTGCTTTGCTTCTTGTTTGTGACTTATCAAATGGAAGACGATGAGACTTCCCATACTGACATCCAGCACAAACATGACCATCACCGAAGGATGATAGCTTAGGCAAGCCTCTCACCAGGCTCCTATTTGCCAAAGCCTTCAGCTTATCCATCCCAACATGCCCCAGCCTCTCATGCCACATAGCAGCGCTATCATTGGCCCGCATGCGATCAACATAGGAGCTTGTTGATAAAACAAACAAGTCCTTCACTCTCCTTCCAATGTGAGCAACATCAGCCTTAACCGCTGATACGTTGCGAAGGAACTTCACTTCTACTGGCCCAAACAGAACGTGATAGCCAGCATCAACCGCATTGGTCACATAGAAGAGGTTCTTCTTCATGCCCGGTACGTGATAAACACTCCTTAACGTGAGTGGCCCCTTATCACTACCCACTGTTACTATACCCTCCTTCTCTACTGTATGAATAGTATTATCAGCAGTTATAATAGCTTCGTTACCTGAGTATGCCTGCAGCGAAGAAAACTTTGACATATCTCCGGTGAGGTGATGACCACACCCGGAGTCAACGATCCAGTCATCCTCCATGTCAACGGTGGACAAAGCACAGACACAAGTTCCCGTCATGAATGCTTCACCCCAGCCAGCTTCCTCCTTGCTTGAGGAGGCTTCCTCCTTGCCTGCAACATGCCGAGGCTGCAGCTTGACCTTGCAGTCTCGCTTGAAGTGGCCTGGTTGATGACACTTGTAACATTTCAGGTTCTTCTTCCAGTCCTTCTTAGGAGCAAAGCTCCCCTCATGCTGTTTAGAAGATGAAGATTCATCTCCAGCCACAGTTTGCTTCTTCTTCGCTTCCCATCTCTTCTTCTTCTTCTTCTCAGTGAAGAGAGCATCACTAGCTCCTTCAGAGACCGTCACCCCAGCCATCTGCCTTGCCAAGCTCTCCTGCGAGGCAATCAGATTTTCCAGCTCCAGAAGAGAGGGCTGAGTAGCCCAGCCTTGAACAGAAGTAACGAAGGCCACATACTCCTTCCGCAGTCCGCGGATTATGTGCCTCTTCAGCTTGGCCTCGGAGATCGGCTCATCAGGATTAAGAGCTGAAAGTTCAGCACACAAGCTCTTCATCTTCAAGAAGAACTTTGAAACAGAAAGATCTCCTTGAGTTGCCTTAGCCAACTCATTTTCCAAGAATTGTAGCCTTGCTACATTCTTCATATTGAACAACCCATCAAGGGAAGTCCAAATCTCAGCAGCAGACTCACATCCTAAGATGTGATCAAAGAGCTCAGGAGACACCGCCCGCTTGAGAGCAAACTCAGCTTTGGCATTTGTCTTCCTCCATACTCTCACTTGTTCAGCTGTTCTAAACTCAGTAGTTATTTCTACTTGATCATCCCCACCGACGACCTCTCATAACTCCTCGCCCAGAAGATAGCTCTTCATGCACGACTTCCACTTCTTGAAGTTAGTCGGCGTCAGAAGCTCAATACCAAGACCTCTTGCAAACCCACCGTCCATGACACTAACTTGGTTATCCTTCAGAAGCACACAGAGCAACAACAAACTTGTTGACCACCGCTCAAGCAACTGAACCTCCCTCTGATACCATGTTGAATTTTCTCAAATTGATCAACAAGGTAGTCCAAACACCAAATTAATATCTTCGAAGCTACCTAGATCACAACTTGAACTTGCGGAAGATAGGAAGCAACTCAAATAACCAAAGGCATAGATAGAAGCAAGCAGATTAAATTCTTATTAATCTTCCTTACAGGGCGAGGCATACATGACGAGACATGATTTCGCCAGTACAAGAAAAAATAGAAACAAAACAGCTCGGGCGGACAGACTCCAGAAACCGCCGAGACTGCCGAGGCCGCACAGGTCGCTGAGACCGCCCGAACTGAACTGGAACCAATCTGAACACTGAGTCCGCTTGAGACCGCGAGGTCGCGCGGACTCGCCGTTATTCGTCGAACTGCTGCTGAACAGAGGAACACGCAGCCTACCCGCCGAAACCGCGAGGTCGCGCGGACAGAATAGAACTTGAGATAAAGCTGATGCTGGAAACCGCCGAATGCAGCTGCAAACTCCACAGAGGTTAGAACCAAACTCCTGGTTCAACACTGGTAGCCGCGCCACCTGCACACAGAAACCGGTTAAGCAAACAGCTCACGTGGATAAGCAAACACAGTCCGCAGCCTATGCTCAAGCTCACTTACTGTTCACTCTGTTATCAAAATAACGTGTCGGGGGGGGGGGTCCTATTTATAGACCGAGTGAGGAGTGTAGTCACCACCCTATGAGATAGAGTCACCTCCCCAAGGTCGCAGCTAGCAATGTTATCCCGCCGAGTCCGCCCGCATGGGACGAAACAAAACCGCCAAGTCCGGGCGAGATAGCGGACTGCCCAAGGCAGTCCACCCAGACCGCAAAGAGATGAAACCGCAACCATCAGTCCACGACCACAGGCAACCGCCCGGTCACGGCGGACTCTGCGGATATACTTCCATCTCGCACTGTCCGCGACCACAGGCACCCGCCCGGTCACAGCGGACTCTGCGGAAACCTGGACTACACAAGGCAAATCCAGAACAGCGCGAGCTCGGCGGATACCAAGCCAGTCCGCCAGCTCCACGGCCAGACCGCAGCTTACCGCAACATCAAGGAAAATGTGCGGACTCCAAGCCCAGTCCGCACAGGCCGCGCATCACCTGCCGAACACAGAACACTGTCGGACTCAACCAGTCCGCGCAGTCCGCAACACCAGCCTGCAACAGTACTCAGGTCGCCGACCACCAAACCGCCGGACTCGAACCAGTCCGCGCGGTCAGTCCGCGCGGTCAGACCGCCCAGGTCGCCCGGACTACCGACCACTCACTTTCACTTCAACAATTTCAACATCCTTGAGAAAAACAGAAATTCAAATGTAAATAATCTTCACATGGTAGAGATTGCATGATGCTAAAATTTGAACCATACATGTATGTATTGTAGATACACAATGTGCCAAAATCGAAATTTTTGCGGCACATTTTTCTATAGTTTTGTTCAACATATGATTTGTTAAATTATTGAAATTTCAGTGATTTCACAACTCATATTGACCCAAATTTTGGGTGAGATGATGTTTAGAGTGTAATAAATAACTGAACAAAATCCTAAGTCATTTGGAGGTCTGAATGTCGGTATATTTTAATACAAGAGGCTATGGCTTAAGGAGTGTGATGTGCATTTAGCCAAAAATAATAATTTGTGATTTTATCTAGATTCCCATGATCAATTTATATAAAAATTTTGACATGCACAAATTTAGTTAAAACACACTTTCTTAGAGAGTTTTAGAATATTTGGAGTTGAATATTGCTTGGTAATTGAATTATTTTTACATTGTCACACTTATGTATTAATGAAACTAATGTGACATGAATAGTTGAAAAAATCATGAAATTTTGTCAGTAGCATTGTTTTAGCAATGTACATCCTTGATAAATTATTTGAAATTTTTGGATGTCATAATCTTAGGGTTGCTGCTATAATTATCATTTTGTCCCCTTTCATATTATGAAAATATTTGAGGTCAAAGTGAGTTTGAAAATTATGAATCTCTGAAATAGTTAATTAATTAATATTTGTGACCTCTAGTAATTTTTCTTAAATTATTGGATGAGTATTTAAATTATTTTCTGTGTAATATGACCTAGTGGATCATATATTGATAATTAGAATTAAACAATAAATATTACTGGAAAATCATGAAATCTGGTTCAGATCCTTTTTGTACCATTGTGATCTTATAAAAAGTAATTTGTACTGTTTGGACCCATGAAAGTGACACTTCATGTACAAACCCTCTAGAGATAAGTATTTTAGGAAAATTCAATTATAGTCAAATAAGTTAGAATATTTGTGAAACTCTGGATTCATTCCAAAAATGAGTATTTAGACTCATGGAATTAATTGTACGACATTTGGATAAAAATATTTGTTGGTTACGAACCTTGGGCTTATATTGCACTTTTGGTCTGCATATTGCAAAGTCAAGAGACGATGGTTAGTAGCGATATAAAAATAGGATATAAACAAGTTTGGGGTATGGTTAAGATCATGATATGATGCTATTTTGAGTTATAACGTATTTACCAAGAGGTGATGTGAGTAAGTGTACATGGACCCTAAGGAGAGTAGTTAAGCTCGGACATCGATGAAAGATCGTCGTTCCCCTATAAGAGGTACAACCCACCCTAGGATAGATCAAGTGTAATTTGAGAGAAGAGTAACATAAAAAGGGTAAACACCAATAACAATAAATATCTTAGAAAGGGAGATTTGAGATTCTACCTATCATATTTCATAGTATCGCTGCGAGACCATCACTGGGTAGATCTCGGAAAATTCAAGATTCATCTTAAACTTCTAAGTATAATTAACCAATAGATAAGAGTAGTCTAAGTAGGTGAGAAAAGATAACAATGAACCTCGTCACATTTTATGGGATGGATTGGGGCCAGGATTCATTAGTCTTGAGAGACGGAGGCTCAGCATGGTTGTGATACAAGAACTTGTTAGTTCTGCGATCTCGGGGCTCGGTGTGATAATGATTAGAGGACTTGTTAGTCGTGCAAGCTGGAGGCTCGGATGGGTGAGATGATACTTTGTATGTGCATATGATGTGGTAGGTCCTCGGTATAGTACTAGCCTAGTCGTCACACCGACGATAGTATGTGGACTTGGTAAGTCGATAAGGTCTAGAGGGCCAGCTTAGTCTGGAGTGTGAAACTTTCCTAGAGACTTATCACTTGGCCGTTAAGACTGGATATTCCAGCAAAGGGTACGTAGAGACTCTGGAGTACATCAAAGATGGGTACAGATGTGTGCAACGGTCTTAGGCCTGGTAGTGTGTATATCCGCCTAGAAGTGGGGAGGTGCCCGATCCCCAGCCACAATATGACCACGATAGGGGTGCCTGAGAGGTTAGCTGTCTCCAAAGAGTGGGAACAAAAAGTCTGTGTGCACAGAGTCGACTAGTGTTGGTGAGTTGCACTTGCATGAAACATAAGCATTGCATTGCATATCTAAACATTCATTTCTAGTAGATCCTCATCATATAAATTAGTATGAGCTCTTTTATATGATGAGTTACTTTAATTGAAAATCTTAACTTATAAATTTGTATGTGCATTCATATAAGTTAAGGTACGCTTCTGTGATGGTAGTGTAATTGTTCTCACTTAATTTACTTATTGTTTATTGTTTACTTACATACTGCTTCCACTGTTATTACTTCTGTTGTTTACTGCTTATTATATAAACTGTTAGATAGTGACATATCACATGTTTTCCATTCTACTATGTTGTCCTCCACTTCCTTCCCCCCGCGCGGTGCCTAAGAGTCGCGGGGATGAAGCGAGAATGATAATTGCTTAGTCTTTTGACTAACGGTCGGTGTACCATATCATTTTTGGAGTGTATGGTGACGCAGCCGCAACACGACCTGGAGGACCAGCAACATGAGGAGGCAGAACTTGAGGAGTCGTTGCAGCGCACTACTACTACTACTACTACTACTACTATAAGACAACAGGTTGATGAGTGATCTTTGATTAGCTTTCGCTAGATGTATTAGAGAGAGTGAGAGTTTGAGCTTTTACTATTAGACATGTACCAGACTTAATATCTCATTACTCTTTCTTCTGTTTTCTCATTGTGTACCATTATCTATCTTTTGATATATATAAATGTTGTGATTGTGGACTTGATTGTCTTTTACTTTTTTTTTCATTGGCAATGTGATATGATCGTACTAACCGACAGAATTGGCTTCATGTGGTGGTGACTAATCCGGGTGTTGGTGTCACCGCAAGGCGACGATTCTGGGCATAAAATCTTTTCTCGGCTAAGCTCAATTATCGAAATGACGGATTTTACATACACTTTCTCTTGTTGAGCAACAGTGTGGAGTTGAGCCTTAGCACCACATTTATAAGATGGCACGGCAAGGTAAGATGAGGGTTCATCCCATAGGACTTTTAGACGAGTGAAATAAGTTGCAAATGAGTCGGTACATTGTTGAATGGTGACAAAAGATCTCTTTAGATGAAAAATACGAGGTGTGTTGGTTCTTGAGAAACGTTCCTCAAGATCTTTCCAAACAGAAGCAGCAGACTCAACATAGATATCGCTTTTAGTTGTTGTACGGTGAAGAACATTAAGTAGCCAAGATAACACCATGAAGTTACATCGATCCCAAAGAGCAGCACAAGAAGAAGTTCCTTCAGGACGGGATACAAAAACATCGACAAATTGCATTTTATTTTTGGCATGTAGGCCATGTGGGGTAATTATCGCTTTCAAGAGGAGTGGAGTCTAGCACCATCCCTGGGTTATCTGAGGGATGAAGATAGTAAGGAAAAGATCCATCGATTTGAGGAACTGCTATGAGGGGCGCAACAAACCGCAGGAGAGATCACGAATCAATCCAAAAGGGTGCCAAAGAGAAACAAGCAGAGGCGCTGCAGATCTCGTGAAGAAGACATGATTGGGGAAGCAGAAGTCGCAAAACCGACGAGATCTATGATGACGGGCGTCTTAAAAGGGACAAGTAAAACCCGCGAACCCCAGTAACTGTGGAGAAACCTCTGAGCAGAGGACTGGGCGAGCACAACTGTGAATATCTTGCAGGAAAAATTATAGCTATGATTGTATATTGAAAATTGATTTTTAAATTAATTGATGTGGTGTTAAAAACACACCTAAAAGCACTATATGTCACAGTACAACTTCACTGACTCCTACTTCTTTAGCAGCTTCCGTCGCAATAATGTACTCTACCTCCGTTGTGGACAGAGCGATAATGTGCTGAAGAGTGACTTTTCAACTGATAGGACCTTAACCTAGAAGAAATATGTACTCTGAGGTAGATCTCCTCCTATCGAGGTCACCTACATAGTCAGAATCAATGAAGCTCTCTAGAGATCCAACATCTTCTCTCTTCTTGAAAAGCAAAGCAATGTTCGGTGTTCCTTTCAAATACCGCAGAATCCACTTGACTGCTTTCCAGTGTTGTTGCCCTGGATTTGCCATGTATTTGCTAACTACACTCACTAGCTGAGCAATATCTGGTCTCGTGCATATCATCGTATACATCAAACATCCTACCGTACTGGCGTACGACACTCTGAGCATCTTCTAGCATTCTTCCTCTGTGTCTGGACACTATTGTGATGGCACTCTAAACTGTTATCCCCACGGGGTCGTAACAGCTTTAGATTCCATCATATTGAACTTTTTAAGCACCTTTTGAATGTAGCCAATCCGAGAAAGCCATAACATGCCATGATTTATGCCTCACTTGATTTCCATCCCAAGGATCTTTTGAGCATGACCAAGAACTTTTATCTAAAATTCAGCGTGGAGTTTTTGCTTCAATGTCTGAATCTCTCTGGCTGACTTGCAAGCGATCAACATGTTGTTAACGTAGAGCATCAGAATCAGAATATTACCATCTGCAAGGAATCTGTAGTAGACACAATTATTGTACTGGATTTTGATGTAGTTGTGTGATGTCATGAAGATGTCGAACCTCTTGTACCACATCCTTAGAGCCTACTTCAGACCATAAAGAGATCTCTTCAGCTTGCACACATTTTTATTATCATCGAGTTGAATGAACCCCTCGGGCTGTAGTATGTAGATCTCCTCCTCTGGATTGTCGTGAAGAAAAGTAGTCTTCACGTCCATCTGCTCTAGCTCTATATACCACACAGCAACCATGATGAGTAACACCCGAATAGAACATTACTTCACTATAGATGAGAAGATTTCATCAAAATCAATTCCCTTCTTCTGCTCGAATCCCTTGGTTATTAATCTGGCCTTATATCTCCACTAATACTTTCCTAATGCCTGAAGATGTGGAACCATCACAAGTCAACTATAACAGTTTTCAAATGAGTGTTCAGGAAAAAAAGTGTTCACATTATATGTTCGGGCACATATGATAAGAGCATTCAAATGAGTGTTCAGTATCTCAGGAAAGGCTAGGAGATAGGTTAGACTACCTTTCAGGCTACAAGACAATATAACAAATTTTTTTCATATTATCTTCTCAGATCCTAGTTCTTATCAAGAATCTATAGAGAGCAGAGACAGTTCTAAGTAGAAAACTGTTATGGTTGAAGAGAGTGAATCCCTTAGAAGAATAAGATTTGGGACACTCCCACCATCACAATGCCTGAAGATGTGGAACCATTCTATGTTCGGGCACATGTGATAAGAGCATTCAGTATTCATGATCCAGACATCTGTAGTATTGAGACTGGGTGAGACATGAAGAACATCAACATCGCTCTCATTGTCGGATTCTACCGCAGCCTGTTGTGGCTCTTGTGCCCTCTCCTTGAGCTTCTTTTTTGGGCAGTTATTTTTCTAATGTCCCTCTTCCTTGCAGTAATGACACCTGTTGTTTCTGCCTATGGACTTAGACCTGAGTCGGTTTCCATTCTTGTCTATGTATCTAGATCTATCTTTGACCGAGTCGTAGCTCTTCACAAGTGATAGAACCTGACTTGCTTCTCGTTTTATTGGACAGCAGCATAGTCATCATCTCTTCCATTTTCAGGGTATCCTTTCCGTAGAGGATTGTGGTGGCCAAATGATCAAATGACTTTGACAATGAGGACAACAGAAGAAGAGCCTGGTCTTCTTCTTCAACCTTTACATCCATACTGCGCAACTGAGAGATGAGCTTATTGAACATGTCCATATGCTCTAACAACTGAGTACTCTCAGACATCCTCAAGCTGTATAACCGTTTCTTATCATTTATTCGTGAGTGACTTGAACATGTAGAGCTCCTCTAATATCTTCCACAAATCTGTTGTATTCTCAACGTCGATTACATTGTACATCACTTTGTCTGCTAGACATAGCTATCTTTCCCGGACTTCTCCATGTCAAGAAGTGCCTTATGGAGATTTTGCTAAACGAGCACTTCCTTGATCCGTTTCTGCCACAGACCGAAGTCGATCTTTTCGTCGTACTTAGAGATCTCGAATTTTGCCATCATCGCGTTTCTTAGGATTTTCTGAGGACCAGAATCTAGCTCTGATACCAATTGTTATGAAATCCGCACTGATTTTTTACCACTGCGGAACGTGCAACGCAATAGCAATAGCCACAAGATTAATAAAAATTAATACATAAACAAAAACAAGCACACAAATGACACATGATATGCGTGGTTCGAAGAGAAGTTCCTACATACACAGGGAGATCGTCGAAGAAGATTCACTATAATCAGAATGTTTAAAATACAGAGAATGAAATTGGAGCAATAGAACCTGGAGCGTGAGAATTCCAACGATCAATCCGAGTACCCCCGACGTCCAAGACACCACCGATCTCACAATCCAAAATAACCACGAACCGAGCCGAAGGGCGAAGGGTAAACTGCCCATTCTTGGCTGAAACAAAGCTATGATCAAACTTGATGGGGGCTGTTAGGATTGTTGGGCCGAAGGTCTTTCAAACCGAAGATCTTCCTCCGCTGAGTAGCAATCGAAGTCCTCCCTTGAGTAGCCGCCCCGTCTGGCCGAAGGTTCCTCCCGCGCTGGAATCGCGCCTGACTTAAGGCAGCCGTTGTTACTGTCGCGAAGAGGATTTCGACGCTAGTTTTTCTTCTTCCTACACTAGAAAATAACTTGATGAGAAATATATATGTATTTATATATGGGGGGTGGTTATTGAACCGCCTGGTTCAACCTACCAAGGAAGGGTAGCATAAACCCAACAGTCAGGTCCGTCAACCCAAATAGGCCCTTTGTTTGTGTAGTAGTTTCACAACAGTGGGTTGATGGCAATGCAGGGGTTCATCTCTTCTTTCTCCATACGACAAGGGTGGGAGCGGGTGAGATCCAAACAGCCCAACTTTAAATCCAACGTCAGCCATCAACAAAAATAAAAAAAATAAATAAAAAAAAGCAAGCACAACACTTTTTAAAGGCCCATCGAACGGCTCATGCGCAACCCACGCTCTTTCCTCCGGGAGCGAGTAAAGATCCTGCTTATGTGTTTCTGGTTGTTATCAATAAAGATTCTTGTTGCTGCATGTGTTTCTGGTTGTAATTAACTTTAGTTGAGATAAATCCTGCTCATTCCAAGATCCGGAAAAGTCAACATAGTATCAGAGGAAGGTTGGAGTGGATAAGCAGTGATCAACTGAAGTGGTTGTTGCTCTTGTGAAGAGGGAACCAGTGGTAGAACCATGGCAGCGAGAGATGCAAGTGATCTTTGGATTGATCTCCTAACAGAGACTAACTTTGATAAGTGGAAGTCTTGTATGGAGAGCTATCTTCTTGGCGAGGACCTTTTGGAGGTTGTGTGCGGAGCAGGAAGATAAGAGGTTACTGTTGATAGTGTTGAAGCGATGAGAGCTTGGAAGGAGACAAATGAGAGAGCGGAGTCTATTCTCAAGCAGGCAATCTCATCAAAGCTCTTGGACCACATCAGTGAATGTTGGTCAGCTGCGGAGATTTGGACTTCCCTTGATGGGTTGTTCTACAAGGAGATGAAGGAGGCTGCGGAGGATAGTCTTTCTACTTCATATCAACAAGAGAGGAGTGATTCTCCTAGGCGTGATGGGAAGAGGAAGGAAGGACCAAGGTGCTATAGATGCAAGTAGCATGATCATCTCAAGAAGGAGTGTAAGTTTGTCTTGCGCTCGGTGAACGTAGCTCATGTTGAGAATAAGGAGAGGAACTTGGTTGTATCATCAACAAGTTTTGGTGATGATCGGATAAAGTCCAGTGATAGTGCAGCTATCTGGCATGAAAGAATGTGGCACGTGGGGATGGACAAGCTGAAAGCAATGACGGTGAGAAGCCTTATGAGAGGCTTGCTTAGGATGTCATCCTTCGGCGACAGTCAGGCTTGCACGGGATGTAAACACGGTGAAGTTTATCGCTTTACGTTTGATATGATGTAGTCAAGGTGTAAGGCACAATTGGAGGTTATCCATGGTGATCTGGTGGGACCGACCGTTACCGCCAGTCTTGGAGGCAGCAGGTACATGCTGATATTGGTTGATGACTATACGAGGTATACTTGGATATACTTCATGAAGGAGAAGTCGAACATGTTTCGCTTGTTTGTGGAGTTTAAGAAGCTTGTGGAGGGTCAGCTTGGCTTGCGGATAAAAAAGTTGAGAGCGGGTATCGGTGGTGAGTTCGGCTCAACCGAGTTCTCAAACTTTTGCAGGAAACATGGGATCCGAAGTGAGCTTTCTCGTGGATATACTTCACAACAAGGTGGTGTTGTATCTCGGATGATCCGTTGGTTGACAGAGACCTACAATTGTTGGCTTCAGTGCAAAGGCATTCCTAAGGCTTTTTGAGCAGAAGGGATGGCCTGTGCGGCACATGTCATCAATCAGATGCCTCTTAGTCCGATCAATGTGAAGACTCCATATGAGCTGATGTTCGTGGTGAAGCCCAGTGTGAAGTACCTTTGGGTGTTTGGATCAACCTGCTACATACACACACCGGATGCTCTCAAGACGAAGCTAGTCTTTGTTGGGTATGATGAGCAGAAGAGAAGATGGAGGTGTATGGATCCTGCGATGAAGAGGTTCATCGTGTCGAGAGATGTTGTCTTCGATGAGCTGACGTCGTATTGGGGCAACTCGTGTATGGAGCTGGAGGAGAGTAGGTCAGATGGTGGGCTGAAGGAGGCTGCTGCTAAGGGTCAGTTGGAGTTACCCGTGTCACCAGGAGCTCCAGTTTGTTATAGCTTCGGGGCAAAGGTGTCTGGGATGGGAAGTAGGGGGAGCGATGCTCCAGGTGTTTCTGGCTCGAAGAAGGAGGCTTCTGGTTCAAGAAGCAGGGGGAGCGATGTTCTAAATAGTTCTTGTTCAAGAGCGGAGGCTTCTGGTTCAGGTAGCAGGGGGAGCATTGCTCCAGGTGCTCCTGGTTCCAGTGTGGTGGCATCTTGTTCAGGAAGGAAGGGGAGCATTATTTCAGGATTTCCCGAGAATGGAGCTGGTTCAGGAGAAGCAGCGGAGGTGGCTAGCCGTGATCAGGCTCTTCGGAGGTCGAAGAGGATCAGCAACCCACCAGCTCGATATAGCGAAGGAAATGCGGTGAGCTTGGTCTCATGTTTACTTGCAGGCCCTCAAGTCGAGCGAGTATCTTCTAGATGTGATGACACAACTGGAGTCAAGGAGGTGAATGACGCCATGACGAAGGAGGGGACTACTCTCAGTGGTGACAAGGCTTGGGGCCTTGTGCCTAAGATCGTTGGTGATACTCCTGTGACGCACGAGTGGAGGTCAAAGCTGAAGAAGAAGGCAGAGGGAAGCATGACTCCTTTTGGGAGATGCTGGAGGGCTCCCTCATGGTCCAGGATATGCAGGGCGGGTACTAGGTCTTGAACATCTCCTCGAAGGCGCTATCGAAGAGACCAGGTGAAAAGTTATGGGAGCTACTGGGGTTGTTCACCACTTCTCACTTCAAGGGAGAGTGTTGAAAATGGTGAAGTGAAAGTGGGTGATTGGACGACTTGGGCGATCTATCCGCACGAACTACGCAGACAGGAGTGGCGGGCAGCCAGGTCGGCAGAGCTATTGCAGACAATTTGCTTTTTGGCGGCCTGGGCAGTCTGTTCGCGCGGATTATGCAAACAGAAGCGGCGACCTGCCAGGCCGGCTTTTGCTCAGCAGGCAGTTGGATCCTAGAAGGTAACCGGGCGGATAGCGACTCTATCCGCGGAGTCTAGCAAGCAGCGGACTGGACTGGAGCTCGACAGACTTGCTTTGCAGAAGCCTTATTCTAGCTCTGGAGGAGCGGATAGCGGAAGCCGCGGAGGTCGCCAGTCAGAGCGGACAGTTGCTGGAGTTCGCCGGGGCAGGCAGACTGGATCCATTGTCTGCCAGTAAGTGCAGACTGGCCCTTGTGGCTAGTGGTGTGGACTTGGTTGGTTCTGAACCAAGTACAGGTTTGGATCAATCCGTAGAGATCGCGTAGTTAAGCGCGGACAGCTACTCAGTCCGCCGAGCTTGACAACATTGCATTGTGCCTTAGTTGCTTGGAGAATGCGGACTGGAGTTGCGTATGCAAGGCGTGCGGACTAGAGCTGTGTCCGCCGAGTCCGGCAGATTGCCTTGGTGGCTTGGCTGCGGGCTCGGGGTATGCGGACTGGTGCTGTGTCCGCGGATTAGTGGACAGTGTTGCTACAGAGTCCGGCTGTGGAGGCGTCCTGGCTTGGCCTTGGGGAGACAAGGCGGACTGGCTTGTTGTCTGGCCTTGGTGAAGCAAGGAGGACTGGCTTGATGTCCGGCCTTGGTGAAGCATAGGCGGTCTGGCAATCTCGCAGAAGTCACGGCGGACTGGGAGTGTATCCGCGGCTTGCGGATACACTTGTTCCTGCTGCGGGATGAGGCGGTGATTCTATGGGCTAGGACGGTGACCACACTCCTCATCGTGCCTATAAATAGGACCCCTGTCATCAGGAATATAGAGCGAATGGACAGTAAGTGAGCCCGCGAATAGTTGCTGCGGACTGGATTTTTGTATCCGCCTGGGTTAATGGAGTTGACCGGTTTGTACTGTGCAGGTTGTGCGGATAACGCTAGAAATCCAGGACTTTGCTCTGATTGCGGTCAGGGACAATGCGGACTCTGCGGTTAAGCAATAGGCAGTAAAGAGTAGGTCGCAGACACTGATCAGGCAGTTTTCTATTTGGCAACTTGTTTCGTGGTTCATTAAGTCGTCTGCTTCAGGCGGCCTATTTAGTTCGGCATCAGCAGCCCGTGCGGTCTTTCAGCTAGGCAACCTCGCGGTTAGACGGCTTGCAGATCGGCGGCTAGAGCTTAGCTTTGGAATAAGGGGTAGTCCGCGCAGCTTGGTTTACGGTCTGGCGACCTGGCAGACTTGGCGGTTAGTGCGGACTCTATAGTGCAACAGTAGATCCGACAGCTACTTGTTCAGTCCATGCGGTTTGTCTTGTCTTATAATTGTAATTGTAATTGTCTCTTCTCTCCCTGTGGTGATTTTGGCGAATCATGTCTCGTCATGTATGTCTCGCCTTGTAAAGAAAATTGTTGTTATCAATAAAGATTCTTATTGATGCATGTGTTTCTGGTTGTAACTAACTTTAGTTGAGATAACTCCTGCTCATTCCAAAATCCGAAAAAGTAAACACGCGGTCTCCATCAAACCACTCCACTAGAGAACAAGACCAAAGGCATAAGACAATATCGATCTCACGATCTTTAGAAGAGTTCGTGACAAACCAGACTCGATGAACTCCATATGAGTCCGCAACTCCACGCAAATAACAAACCTATCCGCCCGGTTACTCCTGGGAACAAGCTGACTACAGAAACACTATCCGAATTGACTAGCTGCCATTTCAGATCGTGTGGTCTTAACAATCAGACCGCCACCATCTATTCGCGCGGTCTGCCCAATAGGACCACCACTTTCACTTCAAAAATTCAACATGAAATATCCGGTCTAGTAATCATTAAGTATATCAAGCTCTCAACCAGAGTCTGAAAGATTAAGGGATCTGGAAGTACAATTCCTTCATCTCGTCGAACCTTTATCCGGAGTTCAAGTGGAGTAGAGCTGCTCTTTCCCTCCCTCATGCTGAACCGCTTCACGATCCTCTCTACATATCCTTTTTGGGAGACGGGCACACCACTCATCTTGCTCTCCACTTTCAAACCAATGAAATGGTGAAGCTCACCAAGATTCTTCTGTAACACCCCTATCCGTCGCATGGTATATAGCAGTAGGTCCGGCCGGGGCCCGACGCTATATACTACAGACAGACCAAAGGGTTACAGAATGAAACAATTCTCCCAAACACAAACGTCCTACACAGAGCAACTAGCAGAAGCTTTTAAGTAGTTGAAAGAACTCAATAACATAGAGCATTTATCATGAATGTCCACCAACCACAATATGAATGAAATACCAAAATACACAAAAGTACTTGGCCTTATGGACTTACAAATGTTCACTTAACAACATAGTGTTTTACAGACATCGGCTCGCAGAACGGCCACACATGACAGAAATAAAACAATAGTTCACTTTGGCCTTCGAGGGCCAGCACAGCAGCTTCGGCTTCAGCCCGCTATTTGGTACTTGGTTCCTCCGCACCTGCAAGCAACATTCCACTGTACGGTGGCAAACAAAGCAACGGTCAGCTAAAGATGACCAAATTATAATGACCCTGCCCCTTATTCGGGATGACAGTGCTCCTTCCCTGCATTTCATTAGCCCAGCTAAACAATTAAGTGCATAAGTATATTTCGCCACAGGTGTAGGCTCGCTCGGCCCAACACTCCGTGCACTCAGGGCACATTCTTAGTGAATCCGGTCAAACCTGTGGCTTCACTACCATCAGAAAATCCTAGTGTAAGTACAACCTATCACAGTTCACCACAGGTGGTGGCTCACACGGCCGCCCACCCCGTGCACTCAGGGCACATTGACGGTGTACCGGACTCCCCGGATACCACCTCCGTTCAGAGGTCCTTGACCTTACGGATTACTTTGAGCATTTCAGTCTTTACGACCCCTGGCCTTAGACTCTCATTATGCCACCGACGAGAGCCAATTTCCGCTACTCTCATGTCATAGTCCACATAACGTAGGTACAACTCCACCATTTCCCGTTGCTCAAGTCGCCCTACCGTCTCCGAATACCGTAGTACTCATGGCCAAACCTGCAGGGCGCGGGTTAGTTTTGCCTTTCCTGTTCGACTCCCTGGCCTAATAATTCTGAACCCCATGGGCTCACCGTTTTCCAAAGAAAGACCCTACATGTCTCCTGGAGACAGGCCTCGTGTAACGCCCCAAAAATGTTGTAGGAGCGACGAGGATCGCTTTTGGCCAAAACAGTTTTTTTACTTTTTTGAGCATGTGACACGGGTCCCGACACGGCCGTGTCAGAGGCCGTGTCGGCCGTGTCGAGCTGGCCGTGTGGTCGACCATGTTAAGGCCGACGATCGTCGAGTATGGAACACGGCCAGGCACACGGCCGTGTCCCAGGCCGTGTAGCCTCGGGTCGTTTCGAAATTTCCTGAGGTTTGGCACACGGGGTATGACACGGGTCCGGACACGGCCGTGTCCCAGGTGACACGGGCGTGTCAGGGGCCGTGTCAGAGGCCGTGTACTTATCTGACTGAAAATGTTGAAAACGGGTGCCGTGACACGGGTCACGACACGGCCGTGTCGAAGGCCGTGTCGAAGGCCGTGTCAGGAGCCGTGTGCTGGTTTTCGAATCGATCGAGACGGCGAATGGCTAACACGGCCATGCACACGGCCGTGTTGCAACCCGTGTTCGGCCCAGATTTTCTAATTTGAGTTCCGATCACGGCCGTTCGTTCTTTTCTTTGGAAGATCCAACGGTGGGGAGCCTCCCTGGGTGGTTTAAAGCCGGGAATAGGGTTCCAAACCCTCATTCCCCACTTCCTTTTATCTCTCTAAGTTCTAGAGAGAAGGGAGAGCAAGGAGGCCAAGTTCCGGCCGCCGGCGAAGCTTCGGAGGTCCGTTTCGCGAGCGGAGTTCAGATCCGCGAAGGTGGGAGCGTTGCGGTGGTGTTCATCCGAGCAAATCTTCTCCATGGCTAGGAAGAGGGACGGAAGGTAACGACACTTCTCCTCTCGGTTTTTAGGATTTAGGATGCATGAATAGCATCCCTTCCTTTCGTATTTTGAGCACCGGATCTCTCAAATGAGAGGGATCCGTGTAGCCTAGGTTCAAGAGGACCTCCGGGTTGAGTATGCTCATCCCGACATGCTTTGCATTAGAGATCCGCTCCGTTAGCGGATTAGGCATTGTGGGTGAAGCTGTGGTCGCGACCGATAGTCCGACCCGGTGATGTTGCATAGCGAACTTCGGTCGAAAATCCGTTGCGGCAATACGCCGTTGTGTGTATGCGTTTTCCCCATTGTTTTTGAGTGAGTACTCGTAGTCGGAACCGGACGAGGTTAGCTCCGCTTTGTGCGGTAGATGGTTTCCTTGGAGCACGGGAAAGACGCGGTGCGAGTGGCAATTGGGGTGGGGAAACCTTTGTTTGTGCTGTGCTAAGGCGCGGCTATGTCTCCGTGGTCGGCTGGCTATCCCGTGACGTGCAAGTCATGTGGGGAAAGTGTCCCGGCGAGACTAGCCCTTGTGTGAGACTGACGAGAATGCCGAGCAGAGGGCAAGCCCGGGCAGTGTGGCCATGAGCGGGTGGGGTCCAGCGAGGCTTCTTAGAATCGGTCAGTGTGAGACGGAACCCTGACGTGCGACGTCAGATTATGCGGGCAAGCCTGGGGTTTAAGACCCATGTGCGGGTGGGGCCATTGCAAGGTTCCGTGTGACGGCCTATGTGCCGTTGGGGACATGGTGTCTCCCTTTTGTTTGCGGCTTTAAGCCAATGGGGAAACGGAAGTACCCAATGTTTGATGTTGTGCTAGATGCATACGAGCTAGGGTGCCTTGGGCAAAACCCGGGTTGCATTCATGTTGCATAGTAGGCCCCTTTTACTTTGTTCAAAACATAGAGAACGTGTATGCTGTATGAGACATCCAAGCCTGTTTTACCGCTTTAATATATATGCTCTTTTGGTATACGAAGTGTTAACTTGCAGGTGGAGTGGTACCCCGGGGTCCGTTAGGGACGGCCGGGAGGAGATGTGTTTGTTACACAGTAGAGGTCAGCCTTTGCTGACCCACGTTACTTCAAATCCTTTCAGGGCAAGGATCGCATGCAGGAGCTAGCGCGCCGGGCAAAAAGCCCTAGGCCTCATGAAGTGTTGCTGTGCTTGGCTAGTTTCTTTTCCTTGTTTTGTTGATGTTGTTTGATCATGTCCGGCTTGCATGCCGAGGTAGCCTAGGGGTGCTTGGCACTTTTATATGTTTGGACTTATATTGTGTAAGACCTTAAGGCCATTTTTGATACTCTATTGTTAGTAGATAACTTCTGTCTTTTAGTTTTATGTTTTCGCTGTGTATGTCTGGAGTTTTGAGTTTGGGTAGTTTCATATCATCTTTAATACTAAAGCTGTGGTGTCCGTATGTTGTGGGGCCCCGGCCGGACGCATATTATATGGTCTTTACAGGGGAGGTGTTACAATTTGGTATCAGAGGGAGGTTAGCGTTCCAAGGAGAAGTTTCGCGGTCGAAATTATAAGTCGAGTCGCGTATTAGAAGTTATCCACATAGGAGTATCGTAGGACCATGAGTGTCCTGGTGTTCGAGTCTTGCGATTAGAGGCTGATTTGTGTTTTCTTGCTTGTGTTTAGAGTGCAAGCAACGAGGCTGGGACCTCGAGGCCAAGAGAAGAGCTCTCGGCAAGTAGTGCAACTGCGCACGGTCCGCTAGGAATGGGTGTCACCCCGGCCGACTTTTGTCGTATGCTTGCAGAAGCGATGGTGGCGGCTCAAGTTGCAGCGACAGCACAGGTAGCAACTCCTGCTACCCCGGATACGGCAGCGACCGTGCAGGTTGAGGAAGCCAGGCGGGCAGAGCCGCAGGCCGAGAGAGTGGGTGTCGGGCATGGGGACCGGCAAATGAAGTACTTTCTGAGTTTCCACCCTCCAACCTTCAAGGGAACCGGCACACCCACCGATGCAGAGGATTGGTGGGCTAGAAGTCAGGAGCTTCTGAGGGCGGCGGAGGTGCCAGATGAGAAAAAGGCAGAGTTCGCAGCCTTTATGTTGGAGGGAGATGCCAAGTTATGGTGGGTGAGCCACAGTGGTCGGCAGTTCCCAGGACGCACACCGTCCATCGAGGAATTTGGGGATGCCTTCCTGAAGAAGTACATACCCGCCTCAACGAGGTTAGCCCTCCAGAGGCAGTTTCTACATCTTGTGCAGCGAGACAAGACAGTGGATGAGTATGTTCAGGAATTTACTCGATTGGGTCGTTATGCGGGGACGACCATGGCGGACGATGAAGAGAGGGACAATCTCTTCTACCATGGATTGAGGGAGAATCTAAGACAACCCCTCATATCGATGAAGCGTGCGGGCTTCAACGAATTGGTGGAGGCGGCCCGAATTTTGGAGAGCGATATGGAGCGATCCCAACGCCGAAAGGGTTTCACACCCAAGCAGGGGGAAGAGAAGAAGTCGGCTCAGTCCCATGGAAAGGCGGAAGGGAGCCGATGGAAGAAGAAGCCTTCCCCGTTTAAGTCGGGCGAGAAAAGTAATTGGACGTCCGGAGGGTC
This sequence comes from Platanthera zijinensis, assembly GCA_039513925.1. Classification (NCBI taxonomy): domain Eukaryota; kingdom Viridiplantae; phylum Streptophyta; class Magnoliopsida; order Asparagales; family Orchidaceae; genus Platanthera; species Platanthera zijinensis. The sequence goes on from CM077078.1 coordinate 19,460,074, forward strand.
ACGCTCTAAGGGACCGCAGACGTGTTACAGTTGTGGCAAGCCAGGCCACATAGCAAGATTTTGTACCCAAGGGGGCGCTGAGCAAGAGCCAAGGCAGGAGCAGACTGTGCGCTCCGGCCCCAGTGCCGCAGAGAAAGGGAAGATGGCGGAGTCGAGTGCTTCCCGGTTTCAACCAGTGCAGCCAAGGGCCTACAACCTGGGGCAGCAGGAAGCAATCCGTCAACCCGATGTGGTGACAGGTACGAGAATTCAACCTGCACCTTAGATTTCTTCCTTTCAAGCCTTTTTTATGTTTGTTGCATGTGTGTAGGCTTTGTAGTGGTATCAGGGTACCCCGCTAGGGTACTTTTCGATACGGGAGCGTCGCACTCCTTCCTTGCGGAAAGTTTCATCCGGAGGATTGGAGTTGAGTCCTTCTCAACGGACTCAGAGTTGAAGGTGCGCATGCCCAATGGGTCATCTATGACTACCAGGGCTAGAGGCCGGATTTGTTGGAGTCTTGAGGGGGTCGACTTCGTGTTGGTAGCGGCGATCTTGCCATTGTCCGAGTTCGATGTGATCTTGGGGATGGATTGGCTAGCGGAGCAGCGTGCCAGTATTGACTGTTTGTCCAAGGTGGTAACCCTGAGGAGCGTGGGGCAAGCAGAAGTCAAGTTTGAGGGCCTGCTTGGAGTGGCCTGTTCCCTAGTTTCGGCACTTCAACTAGTGCGAGCTGTTAACCAGGGAGATGTAGCTCTAGTAGCGTTGTTGGAGGTTAGCCTTTCCAAGCTGTCTCTTGGGGAAGTGCCCGTGGTGGCGGAGTTTGGAGATGTTTTTCCCGAGGAGCTACCGGGAGCATCTCCTCGGCGGGAGATTGATTTCTCCATCGAGTTAGTGCCCGAGGCTAGACCGGTGTCGCGTCCACCATTTAGGATGGCACCAAAGGAGTTGGCCGAGCTCAAGGTTCAGTTGTAGGAGCTTTTGGAGCAAGGGTATATCAGACCCAGCTCTTCACCGTGGAGTGCGCCGGTGTTATTCGTAAAGAAAAAGGATGGTAGTATGCGTTTGTGCATAGACTACCGAGAGTTGAACAAATTGACAATCAAGAATAAGTATCCGATTCCCCGGATAGACGATCTCTTCGACCAGTTGGTGGGGTCGGTGGTGTACTCCAAGTTGGACCTGAAGTCCGGATATTATCAGTTGCGGATTCGTGACGAAGACATACCCAAGACAGCGTTTGGTACGAGGTATGGTCATTTTGAGTTCTCGGTGATGCCGTTCGGGTTGACGAACGCGCCGTCCGTGTTCATGGACTTGATGAACCGAGTGTTTGGCGAATACTTGGACAGGTTCGTCGTCGTTTTTATTGATGACATTTTGGTGTATTCCAAGTCGGAAGCGGAGCACGAGGTGCACTTGAGGACAGTGTTGCGAGTATTGAGAGAGAACCAGCTCTATGCGAAGTTCTCCAAGTGCGAGTTTTGGTTGGAGAAGGTGGCATTTTTAGGCCATGTGATTAGTGGGGATGGGGTGGCGGTAGATCCAACGAAAGTGGAAGCCATCAGAGATTGGCCTGTTTTGAGGACTGTGGCGGAAGTCCGGAGCTTTCTTGGACTAGCCGGGTACTACCGAAGGTTTGTGGAAAACTTTTCGCGGATAGCTCTACCCCTCACTTCGCTAACTCGCAAGGATCAGAAGTTCGTGTGGACTCAAGAGTGCAGTCAGGCGTTTGAAACCCTGAAGGAGAGGCTGATGATGGCACCGATCCTAAGTCTACCAAAGGGGACCGAAGGATTTCAGATTTTCAGCGACGCATCCGGATGCGGTTTAGGGTGCGTGTTGGTGCAGCATGGTAGTGTGATAGCTTTTGGGTCAAGGCAGCTGAAGCCTCATGAGAGAAATTACCCCGTCCATGATCTGGAATTGGCGGCGGTAATTTTTGCTTTGAAGTTGTGGAGGCACTACGTTTATGGTGCGAAGGTGGAGATCTTCACGGACCACAAGAGCCTGAAATATCTCCTGGATCAGAAGGACCTAAATATGCGGCAGCGCAGGTGGGTCGAGTTTCTTGGGGACTACGAAGTGGCGATTCAGTACACGCCAAGAAAAGCCAATGTGGTGGCGGATGCTTTGAGTAGGAAATACTCGGGGCAAGGAAGTTGGATTGAAGCTCACGATGAGCGGTTAAGGCGGGACTGGGAGACCCTTGGTTCGGAATGTGTGGCAAGAGGCGAGTCTAGCGTGGCTCGGCTAAACTGGATTGAGATGCAGAATGACTTATGCGATCGTATTCGGGAAGCGACCCGTGTGGATGAGGAGTTCCAACCCTTCGTGGAGGAAGCTCTTAAGGGTGAGGGTAGCGCCTGGGAGATGGTTGATGGGGTTCTGAGGAAGGGCGGAAGGATTTGTGTACCGCAGTTCGGCAAGCTCCGCGAGGAGTTGATGTTTGAGGCCCACTTCACCAAGTACTCCATTCACCCGGGTAGTACAAAGATGTACTTGGACTTGAAGAAGTCCTATTGGTGGCCTGGGATGAAGCGGGACGTAGCTTTGTGTGTGAGTCGGTGCCAAACTTGTGCCTTGGTGAAGGCCGAGTGTCAGAAGCCGGGCGGGTTCTTGAAGCCTCTTCCAATCCCCGAATGGAAATTTGATGACATCTCCATGGATTTCGTGCATGGGTTGCCTAGATCGCAGCAGGGTAATGATGCCATTTGGGTGATTGTGGACCGCTTGACCAAAGTGGCACACTTCATCCCAAACCGGAAGGAGGACGGTGTGGAAAAGTTGGTGGAGTTGTACGTCCGCAATATTGTACGACTCCATGGGATTCCGAAGAGTATAGTCAGCGACCGGGATGGACGTTTCACGTCTAAGGATTGGCGGTTGGTGCAGAAGAGCTTGGGCACAAAACTCAAGTTCAGTACGGCTTTTCATCCTCAAACCGATGGGCAAACTGAGAGAACGAACCGTACTTTGGAAGACATGCTAAGGATGTGTACTCTCGACTTCGGCAAGAAGTGGGAGGATCACCTCTTCATGGTGGAGTTTGCGTATAACAATAGCTACCAAGCTAGTATCAAGATGGCGCCATATGAAGCTCTTTATGGGAGGCGGTGTCGAACACCGATGTCTTGGACAGAGGCGGGAGACACAAAGCTTTTGGGGAAAGAAGTGGTAGCCGATGCTAGTGAGCTAGTGCGGACCATCCAAGAACGCATGAAGGTGGCTCAAGATCGGCAGTCGAAGTATTTCAATGCTCGCCACAGACATGTGGAATTTGCGGTGGGCGACTGGGTGTATCTTAAGATCAAGCCGTTCAAAGGCGTTTCACGAATTCGCCGACTCAAGAAGCTGAGTCCGAGATTTTTGGGACCATTCAAGGTCATCGAGCGAGTGGGAGAGGCAGCGTACCGGTTGGCGTTGTCCACGGAGCTAACTGGATTGCATGACGTTTTTCACGTCTCCGTCCTGAGGAAAGCCTTGTTAGAGGCCAGCGTGGTGATTGAACCGGCGGCGGTGCCGGTAGAGGAAGACTTGAGGACGCGAGTACGTCCCATCGGGATAGAAGATTCGGAGGTTCGGCAACTGCGGAACAAGGAGGTCCGACTCGTAAAGGTCCGTTGGGAAACCTGTGGCTGCGAGGAGCTCTCATGGGAGCGAGAGCAGGCCATGCTGGAGGAGTACCCCGAGCTTTTCTCCTCAGGTATCGTTTAGAATTTGTGTTCTTTCCATGTTTTAAATTTCGGGACGAAATTCTTTTAAGGGGGGGGGGGAGAATTGTAACGCCCCAAAAATGTTGTAGGAGCGACGGGGATCGCTTTTGGCCAAAACAGTTTTTTTACTTTTTTGAGCAGGTGACACGGGTCCCGACACGGCCGTGTCAGAGGCCGTGTCGGCCGTGTCGAGCTGGCCGTGTGGTCGACCATGTTAAGGCCGACGATCGTCAAGTATGGAACAAGGCCAGGCACACGGCCGTGTACCAGGCCGTGTAGCCTCGGGTCGTTTCGAAATTTCCTGAGGTTTGGCACACGGGGTATGACACGGGTCCGCACACGGCCGTGTCCCAGGTGACACGGGCGTGTCAGGGGCCGTGTCAGAGGCCGTGTACTTATCTGACTGAAAATATTGAAAACGGGTGCCGTGACACGGGTCACGACACGGCCGTGTCGAAGGCCGTGTCGAAGGCCGTGTCAGGAGCCGTGTGCTGGTTTTCGAATCGATCGAGACGGCGAATGGCTAACATGGCCATGCACACGGCCGTGTTGCAACCCGTGTTCGGCCCAGATTTTCTGATTTGAGTTCCAATCACGGCCGTTCGTTCTTTTCTTTGGAAGATCCAACGGTGGGGAGCCTCCCTGGGTGGTTTAAGGCCGGGAATAGGGTTCCAAACTCTCATTCCCCACTTCCTTTTATCTCTCTAAGTTCTAGAGAGAAGGGAGAGCAAGGAGGCCAAGTTCCGGCCGCCGGCGAAGCTTCGGAGGTCCGTTTCGCGAGCGGAGTTCAGATCCGCGAAGGTGGGAGCGTTGCGGTGGTGTTCATCCGAGCAAATCTTCTCCATGGCTAGGCAGAGGGGACGGAAGGTAACGACGCTTCTCCTCTCGGTTTTTAGGATTTAGGATGCATGAATAGCATCCCCTTCCTTTCGTATTTTGAGCACCGGATCTCTCAAATGAGAGGGATCCGTGTAGCCTAGGTTCAAGAGGACCTCCGGGTTGAGTATGCTCATCCCGGCATGCTTTGCATTAGAGATCCGCTCCGTTAGCGGATTAGGCATTATGAGTGAAGCCGTGGTCGCGACCGATAGTCCGACCCGGTGATGTTGCATAGCAAACTTCGGTCGAAAATCCGTTGCGGCAATACGCCGTTGTGTGTATGCGTTTTCCCCATTGTTTTTGAGTGAGTACTCGTAGTCGGAACCGGACGAGGTTAGCTCCGCTTTGTGCGGTAGATGGTTTCCATGGAGCACGGGAAAGACGCGGTGCGAGTGGCAATTGGGGTGGGGAAACCTTTGTTTGTGCTGTGCTAAGGCGCGACTATATCTCCGTGGTCGGCTGGCTATCCCGTGACGCGCAAGTCATGTGGGGAAAGTGTCCCGGCGAGACTAGCCCTTATGTGAGACTGACGAGAATGCCGAGCAGAGGGCAAGCCCGGGCAGTGTGGCCATGAGCGGGTGGGGTCCAGCGAGGCTTCTTAGAATCGGTCAGTGTGAGACGGAACCCTGACGTGCGACGTCAGATTATGCGGGCAAGCCTGGGGTTTAAGACCCATGTGCGGGTGGGGCCATTGCAAGGTTCCGTGTGACGGCCTGTGTGCCGTTGGGGACATGGTATCTCCCTTTTGTTTGCGGCTTTAAGCCAATGGGGAAACGGAAGTACCCAATGTTTGATGTTGTGCTAGATGCATACGAGCTAGGGTGCCTTGGGCGAAACTCGGGTTGCATTCATGTTGCATAGTAGGCCCCTTTTACTTTGTTCAAAACATAGAGAACGTGTATGCTGTATGAGACATCCAAGCCTGTTTTACCGCTTTAATATATATGCTCTTTTGGTATACGAAGTGTTAACTTGCAGGTGGAGTGGTACCCCCGGGGTCCGTTAGGGACGGCCGGAGGAGATGTGTTTGTTACACAGTAGAGGTCAGCCTTTGCTGACCCACGTTACTTCAAATCCTTTCAGGGCAAGGATCGCATGCAGGAGCTAGCGCGCCGGGCGAAAAGCCCTAGGCCTCATGAAGTGTTGCTGTGCTTGGCTAGTTTCTTTTCCTTGTTTTGTTGATGTTGTTTGATCATGTCCTGCTTGCATGCCGAGGTAGCCTAGGGGTGCTTGACACTTTTATATGTTTGGACTTATATTGTGTAAGGCCTTAAGGCCATTTTTGATACTCTATTGTTAGTGGATAACTTCTGTCTTTTAGTTTTATGTTTCCGCTGTGTATGTCTGGAGTTTTGAGTTTGGGTAGTTTCATATCATCTTTAATACTAAAGCTGTGGTGTCCGTATGTTGTGGGGCCCCGGCCGGACCCATATTATATGGTCTTTACAGGGGAGGTGTTACACCTCCCACATACAATCTCAATTATACAAGGTTGGCCCCAGGCCACCTAGTTGGTAGGAATGCGTTTCCGCCCAGTTTTCCGGGTGCACCTTAGAGTTAATCCCCAAGGCTCCCTTTTGCAATCTACTGTGTAGAAAACCCGAAGAACAACACAATACGGAGTCTTCTCTGATAATCAATGCCCAATGCAACATCACCGATCCAGACAAACACGTCCGGGTAGGCTTCACACATAATACTTATGCCCGTACTTCTATTCCGGACTCTAAACAAGGGGGACTTCACATATCTATCCCAAGAAACACCGCGCACTCACCGCACACTCGCGGGAGCGGGTTTCCCATGCTGAAAGGAAGAGGACTTCACATGTCCAAGTTGAGAATCGTTACCCTTGAAGTTCATTTTGGCGCCATGAGAAACTAGCCGGATGGAAAGCTTCGTAACGAGAATGCCTCCGCGGATCCGATCTCGGTTTTTGATTCGGTGCTCCGATGCTCCGCCGACGGCTGGGATCCTCCTCCTCCTTCTTCCTTGCTTTCTCCTCTCTCTAAGACTTAAGAAAGATAAATGCCAAAAGAAAATGAGGAGTTTAACCCCCCCACTCCTGGCCTTAAGGAAGGAGGATTAATCCTAAGTCGCCAGATCTGATTTAAAGAAAACGAATGGCTCGGATCCAGCCAAAAAGTCACTAAAATAAGCCGAACACGGCTTTGCACACGGCCGTGTGCCCTGCTTGCACTCGAATTCGTCGATCTAAAGCAGGATACGGGTCGAGACACGCCCGTGTCTCAACCTAACACGCCAGTGTCGGGTCTCGACACGCCCGTGACCTAGGGGCGTGTCACAAATAACCGCCACGCCAACCGCCACGTCCCTTGGTGGACACGGGTAAGGACAAGCCCGTGCAAAACGGAACACGCCCGTGTCGACTAGTACACGCTCGTGTAACCCGGCCGTGCACTCATGACAAAACACCCAGGGTTTCAACCCGAGAAGAACACGAGTAGTGACACGGGTGAGGACACGCCCGTGTCACCCCTGACACGCCCGTGTCACCCCTGACACGCCCGTGTCACTACTGTTCAAACCGTGTTTCCTGCCGTGTACTTTTCTGGACACAGCCCAGCCAACACAGAAGGACACGACCATAGACACACCCGTGTCCCTGGCCGTGTAGCCCTACAAAGGCACCAGAAATTCCTTAGGACGCGACCGACTCGTTTACAATTTTCGGGGCGTTACACCTTCATCTCAAACCGAATAAATAGCCCGGCCCTAAGTTTTGCTACCTCTTCGTCAGAGTGCTCTATCACAATCATTTCGTCGACATATAACAACACAAAGACTCGAAGCTCTCCCCACTTCTTGATGAACAGACTTGAGTTTGAGTCAATGCAAAATACCTGCAAAACTGAAGATACTCTACAATTTTCTCATACAATGCCTAAGACGTCTGCTTCAAGCCATATATGACCTTCTTGAGTTTTCAGATATGTTCTAGATGATCTTCAGAAACATAACCGAGTGACTGCACCATGAAGATATCTTTGTCAATCTTCCTGTAAAGAAAAATATTTTTCACTAGGGCTGAGGAACGAAAACCGAAAACTGATTTAACCGACCGAACCGCACCGACTTTGAAACCGAACCGCCCGGTCCAGTGTCGGTTCAGTTTGGAGCTTTTGAAAACCGAAGGCTTATCGGTTCGGGTCGGTTTTCAAGTTGTGAAAACCGACTAAATCGAATCGAACCGAGCACTTTACCACTGTTTTGGGGTGTATTTGATCGAGCAACTTTCAGATCACCTTTGGGTCTACAACAAAGTTCACTTTCCCCATCTTCGTGCTTGGTGAGATTTTTCTGACCCTTCTCCTTAGGTTTAGAGAGTTCTTCAGATCCTAAGTAATTCTGTTGGAAAAAAGTTTTATCAAGAGTTTAATTATTTGAGATGTTATGTACAATAAATTGATTTAATAACGACAATGATTATCTATCGTGATACTCTAATTGCTCTGATTGCTTATTGTTGGATCTATTAATATTAAATTTGTCCAAATTATTATAGAGAATTGTGAGATGTCATAATGAAGGTTTGCCCCAATATACCCAAACACTGCATGTCTAAAAATGCATGAATATAATAGTTGTTTGTGTGTGATGTGGATTTAATAAATCTTCTCTCTGACTTGTACTCCAAAAAATTGTATGTTATTTATTTAATATAAACCTTCAGGTGATAAAGATTATGAAATTAGTAAAAGGATGATGACCAATAAAATAGCACTTGATTATGTTTTTTCGCAGAAAAACGACACCGAACCGCAAAAAACCGACTAAAAACCGAATCGACTTTGAACCGAACCGACTGGGTTCGGTTCGGGTCGGTTTGGACAAACCAAAAACCGAGACATGTTGGTTCGGTTTCAGTTTGGGTCCAAACCGAACCGCTCGCACCCCTATTCTTCACACTGAGCTGTCAAATCTTTAATTCTCGGCAAGCCGGCAAAGCAATCACCATCCGAACTAAAGTCATCTTGGTTGCATGACTAAATGATGAACTAAATTCATCCACGCACATAACAATATGAAATGCAACTTCAATGTATTGCTAAAAATATGTAGAGAAATAAAAAATATAAACTTAAACGCACGCCCATTAGAGAAGGAGAAGAGCATTAATTTGAATGATCGGGAATGATGTTTTAAAAAGAGAGAGAGATGGAGTTTTGAGTGGATGCATCTCCTCAGAATGGACACCTTCTTCCTAATGGATGCATGTCTTTAGTCGTGCGCAAAAGGCCCGAACCCGAAAAGCACGGCCAGGCCCGACCCGGCAAAACCTCGGCTGGGTCGGGCCCGGTAAAAACCCGCCCCGGTCAAGGGCCGGCTTGGGGCCTTTACCGGGCCCCCATTTTGGCCGGTTGCCCGGCCCTGGCCGGGCAAAGCACGGGTGCCGGGCTAGCCTGAGCCCGGCCCCGGGCTAAGGAAAGCCCGACGAGATTTTAATCCGGCCAGGCGTTAATCCCGACAGGCGGGATTAATTCCAGGCGGGATTAATCCCGCCTGATCAGGCGCCAGGCAGGATTATGATGGGATAGCCAATAATTGTAGGAGAAATCACGAACACAGACAATGCCAATTTATAATATAATTTATAAATCAATTATAATGAAGAAACAAATGAAGAAATAACTGTTCGGTGAAACGCACGCGGATGCGCCGGACACGCACGATTCGCAGGAAATGGAAGATCTGGGACTGCAATCCGACTAACGGACGCACAAGGTTCACCGAACCTTCAACGTCAACTTCCAACGTTCAACCGCAACCACCGCCACCACCGGAGAGAAACTTCAAGTTCGGACCCGGACCTTGCCACTAACGTGTAGCCTGTCCTCAATGCAAACTTTTCCTCTCCACAGCCTCCACAAACAGCCGGGTAAAAACAGCCCCGTCTCCGCCTTCCTTCCACGGCAACGGCCGACTGGACTCGGACGGCGACGGCGACGGCGGGCTGCCCTCCTCTTCACGTCAACGATGACAAACACCGGCGGCTGCCTTCCTCCAGCGGCGACTCCGGCAAGAGATCCCAAGGCAGTAGCCACCTGCACCAACCCGAGAGAGAGAGAGCGGTTGCGGGTGGAGAGCGGGTGGTGGGCTGCGATTTTTAATGCAGGGAGGGGGTTGCGGTTACCATTCATGGGAGAGAGAGAGAAAGGAATATAATAATGAGTATATTATATTCCCATTACCAACTCCCAATTAAAACCACCGGGCCACATTCCAAATTAAAAACTGTTTAATTTGGACAGATTTCAAGACTGTTTAATTTGAACAGATTTCAAGACAGTTTTTAATTTGGACAGATTTCAAAATAGCAAAAAAATAGTTGCAACCTCAAATACTGGGTTGCAACCTGTTTTCTGCTCCTAATGCGCCCGGTCCATATGAACCGGGTATGAGCCAACCCAACAAACACCACCTTGGCTCATATCCTGGTTTCGCCACCACCTGCACAAAGCATCATCTGCACTGGGCACCAACTGCGCGAAGCAACCGTTCTGCACGAAGCACCAGTCTGCATGAAGCACCACCTCAAGAACTTGAGGCGTCAGCCGACCTGCTCCAGTCGACTCATCCCTACTCGGGCTCAACCCCTGAATGTCAACGCAAATGGATCGCTGAATCTGACTCGCCTAGTCAGACTACCATAAGGGCGATCACCTGCACCACCTCGACCATCCACACCGTCGGCCGTAGAAATCATGGGCGCACCACCTCGCATCGTGGTCCCCATCAGCCGGTACAGACTACCGCGCTGCATAGCTCGCATGAGCACGGTGCGCCCTTGCCTCACCGTCAGAACTCCACCTCTCGATGCAAACCTGCACCCACCAGTGTCCAATCTTCCCAACGAAATCAGATTCCTGCATAACTTCGGTAGCAGGTGTACCTGCTCAAGTCTACGCACAGCTCCATCATGCATCCGCAAGTTCACCGTCCTAATCCCTGTGACCTCATATGTTGAGCTGTCACCCGGAAAGACCGACCTAGACGTCACCTCCAGTGAACTGAACATCGCCGCATTTGAGCAAATGTGCTGCGAGGCACCAGAATCCAAAATCCAGCTATCAGAGTCACTCTGACTCTCAGTGACGCAATAAAATCCGTCATCTCCTTCCAGGTCGAGTGTCACCATTCCCGCATCTTGGACATCCTCCGAAATTCCAGAACTTCCTGCACGCTGCAGACAATTTCTCCTAATGTGACCAATCTGTCTGCAGTGGTAATACGTCACTGCCTTCTTCGACGCCGACCGAGCTCGTGAACTGCTCGATCCTCTGTTAAAACTCCTCCCACGTTCATGCGCTACCAAGATCTGGTCACCCCTAGGAGTGGGGTCCTTTAACATCTGACTGGATAACAGCGCCGACGTGACTTCTTCCAGCCCCACCGTATCCTTCCATATAGGAGTGTAGTCACCATGTGCTTGTATGACGCTGAGAGCGAGGTAAGAAGCAAGAGGGCTTTGTCTTCTTCCTCTACCTTCGAGCCAACCACATGCAATTGGCTCATGAGAACGTTGAACACATTGAAGTGTTCCTACAGGTTGCCACCTTCCTGCATCTTCAGCGCATAGAGACGCTGCTTCAGCAACAATCTTGTCGTCACGGATTTTGCCAAGTACAGTCGCTCAAGCTTTTCCCAAAGCCCGACTGCCGTCTCTTCAGTCCCGATGTTGAAGAGCACTTGGTCAGCAACACACATCCTGATTGTGCTCGTGGTCTTTTCATCAAGATCCTTCCATTTCTCATCTTTCACCGCCGTGGATAATTTGTCGCGCTCCCGCAAGACTTGAATCAAACCTTGTTGAACCAACATATCCTTGACTCGAATCTGCCATAGGCTAAAATTCCCACTACCATCGAACTTCTCCACTGAAAATCTGTCCAAAACTGCGTTCTTCCCTGCCATGACTGTCCCCGACAAACTAGAAGACCTGATTTGTTTAAAGGTCGGATCTGAAAGAGTGGGAAGAAAACCTAGTCGTTCACCACCACAGTAAAACCCTTCCTAGAACGTTCAATCACGTTCGTCTACCGAACCTCCCTCTGATACCACTTGATGGGATAACCAATAATTGCAGGAGAAATCACGAACACATACAATGCCAATTTATAATATAATTTATAAATCAATTACAATGAAGAAACAAGTGAAAAAATAACCGTCCGGTGAAACGCACGCGGATGCGCCGGACACGCATGATCCGCAGGAAATGGAAGATCTGGGACTGCAATCCGACTAACGGACGCACAAGGTTCACCGAACTTTCAACGTCAACTTCCGAAGTTCAACCGCAACCACCGCCACCATCGGAGAGAAACTCCAAGTTCGGACCCGGACCTTGCCACGAACGTGTAGCCCGTACTCAACGCAAACTTTTCCTCTCCACAGCCTCCACAAATAGCCGGGTTAAAACAGCCCCGTCTCCGCCTTCCTTCCACGGCAACGGCCGACTGGACTCGGACGGCGACGGCGACGGCGGGCTGCCCTCCTCTTCACGTCAGTGACGGCAAACACCAGCGGCTGCCTTCCTCCAGCGGCGACTCCGGCAAGAGATCCCAAGGCAGCAGCCTCCTGCACCAAGCCGAGAGAGAGAGCGGTTGCGGGTGGAGAGCGGGTGGCGGGCTGCGATTTTTAATGCAGGGAGGGGGGTTGCGGTTACCATTCATGGGAGAGAGAGAGAAAGGAATATAATAATGGGTATATTATATTTTCATTACCACCTCCCAATTAAAACCACCGAGTCACATTCCAAATTAAAAACTGTTTAATTTGGACAGATTTCAAGACTGTTTAATTTGAACAGATTTCAGAACAGTTTTTAATTTGGACAGATTTCAAGACAACAAAAAAACAATTGAAACCTCAAATACTGAGTTGCAACCTGTTTTCTGCTCCTAATGCGCCTGGTCCATATGAACCGGGTATGAGCCAACCCAACAGATTAATCCCGCCTGATCAGGCGGGATTAATCTCGCCTGGCGCCTGATCAGGCGGGATTAATCCCGCTAATCATAGGCGGGATTAATCCCGCCTATGACTAGGCGGGCGCCTAATTAGAATTGGCGGGATTTTATCCCGCCTTTTTTAATTCAGGTCGGCCAGGGCCCGGCCCGGCCCGGCCAGGCCCGGCGTGGCCTGAAGGGCCTAATCAGGCTCCCTCTTTTGGAGGGAGCCCGAGCCCGGCCCGGCTCAAATTGAGCCCGGGGTGAGCCCGGTTTGAGAAAAGTCCGAGCCCGATCGGACTCGGCCCGATCGGACTTTTTGAACACGACTACATCTCTGCCGAACAAACCAAAGGATCCGGTCTTGCGAAAAGGTGCTCAATTCTTTTTTGAAACGGTGTGGTGCTTCACCAGCAGATGAGAAAACTCAAGAATATAAAAACATAAAAAATTGAAATAAAATGGATTCCATCCAGAAAGTCTAATCCCAAATAATAGTATTGTTGATTAAAGCAAAAGCGGAAGGGAACGGAAAATTAAGGCGTGGCATTAAATTTTTTTTTTTTTATCAGATTTAAAAGAGCTTTTATGTCAAATCTGTCCCTCTTTCTATGCGCCTACTTACCCAGAAGATATGCTCAAACAAAGCATTCACCGCCAAAAATGGAACTTAAATGTTTTAAATATAAATAAATTGTTATATTAATCATATATATATATAATTATATATACATAAGCAAATTCATATTGTTTTGTCAAATTTGTATGGCTGTGGGGCGACCCAATAAGGCCAGGCAAATGGCATGATAAAGTTACTCTCATCGAAAACCCATCACCCACCGCTCAAATGGAATAATTATTTGCTGTCTCGACCCCCATGGATCACACTTGGAAAGACAAAATGTGTAGCAAAAATGAGAGATTAAAGATAAAACAAACAAAAAATCGCAACACAAAAGATACAGATTCACACAGTTCACCTCAAAATGAGCTACGACACGAGCAACAAGATCGCCCAACCATGTTTTCCCGCTTAAATATCTTTAACAAAGGAAACAACCCATTAGACTCCGTTTGACACGGTGGTGACGGTCATGAATATGAGGGTTAAATTGTCGTTAACGATCACCTAAGAAACCTCATCCACTTTTATGGTCAAAAGGATGATATTTGTTAGGTGATCCTTAAGGAATGACAGTTTAACCCAAACATTTACAACTATAACCATCGTGTCAGACGGAGCATAAATTCTAAGGCTTCTTTAAAACTACCCTGTATCCAGGGGGAAAATTTTTAGGTACAAGCTTGCACCATCCTCTATGTACAAGTGAAATTTTATAAGCTTAAATCGTATTTTTCCGTAACAAAAAATTAATTGTAACAAAAATAAATTATGGAATATTAATTATGACATTTTTACAATTAATTTAAGTACTTATTTGTCCATATTTTATACAGTTCTAAAAAAATTCCAGTTGTAATTTTCGGGATTGTAGCAAAAATTTCAACTGGAAAATATGTCAACATTCCAGTTGGAATTTTCCAATCAAAGCCAAAAAATACAACTGGAATTTTTTTAGAACTGTATAGAATATGGACAAATAAGTACTTAAATTGATTGTAAAAATGTCATAATTAATATTCCGTAATTTATTTATTTTACAATTAATTTTTTGTTACGAAAAAATACGATTTAAGCTTATAAAATTTCAGTTGTACATAGAGGATGGTGCAAGCTTGTACCTAATTATTTATCCAGGGTAGGTTAAAACTACCCTGTATCAAGGCTTCATTAAAATATAGCATAAATTATAAGACAAACGTTATAATATTCCTAGGGAACTAGGGGGCGTTAAACACGTGCTCTAATATCAGCGGTGGCGATCCCAACTTAAGAATGCCAATATTTCACCAAATTCTCCTTAAAATGGTGCGAAATACTTCAAAATGGTCTTCTGTGGATAAAGAAATGTGTTCTTAAAAGCAATCGCACATGCGATCAAAAAGTGAGCAGAACAGTAATAATGCTTGATGATAAAAGAATAAGAGTAAGACTTGCTTGTGCGATCAACCAAATACAAATTTAGGTCAAAGCCTGGAATCCAATAGTTGTATAATGCGGAAGTATTGCCTGGACTCTGGAGGGGGGCCAATAAAGAACATTATTGCCGGGTGCAGAGGGAAGCCATAATTTAGTGATAAAGTGATGGCGTGGTGTTTTAGTCATCCTTCTCATGTCCATCCATCATGGCCATAATCAGAAAAAGAGACGCAGAATATGGCAGCCATTCTTTCACACCGGTTCAAATTCTTTTGTAGCAAAATTACCATTCCCCAGGAATTTCTGTCTCTCTACAAAGTCCATTCAAGTGATATATATGTTATTGCGGTCAACTCGACGCTCGATTGGGCTAAACTTGATCATTTTTGTCCGCTGAGCAGTCAGGTGCGCACACAGTCACAGAACAAGAAAGATGACACACACAACATTTTTTACGTGGAAAAATCTCTCAATTGGGTAAAAAATCATGTGACCGGGTCTGTGGCGGTCAAAACTTCACTATAAGATTCAGGTTACAAATTTATTGTAGAATCTAGAACAACACACCGCTCCTCTTTACAATTGAGGGATGAGAGAGTACACTTGTGCTCGGTGGACGGCTGGCCGTCTCACGCGAAGCTTTAAACTAGTTTCCTTTGACGATGACGAATGCTCTGAGCGACGGGATGTTGCGCGCAAGGAGGCTTCTTTGCTTGGCTCGCGAGGCTGACTCTTGGTGGTGGACTTAGTCGAATTTTTGTTGGAGAGACGGCGACTTCTAGGAGAAATCTGGCAGAGCTCTAGACTGAGGAGGAAGAAAACAAGGAGGTGAAATATGAGAAAAGAGGAGGCATAAGGCTCCTTTTATAGCCTCCAGGAGGTGGTTACGGTAGTTATGCGGCTATCCGCACACCGTAACTATCAATATCATTATTCTAAGCATGGTTTAGAGCGTATATTTTGCTCATTATGCTTGCTATTTGCGGGCCAATAATATAATTATAACTATTCCCAGACTGACCATGATGGACGTTAGTGGGTGGTTACCCATGAAATGATGTCGACGATTGTGGCGGAACGATCAGACGACAGGGAAAGACTGCCATGCATGGGCGGCCACCTTGACGGAAGACGACTGTCGGCGAAGGAGGAGCGCGGCTGCGGGAGCTAGACGGCCGCGGGGAAGGGTGGTCAGGGTGCGGCCTCCCCTTGCGGGCAGCGCCCCGCAACCTGGAGGCGAACGCGGGAAGGGGCGGCCGAGGTGCACCTGCCCTTTGCAGGCGGCGCCCCGTGGTCGGGAGGCAGTCGTGGGGAGGCGCGGCCGGGGTGCAGCCCCCACTTGCGGGCGGCTCCCGGCGTCCGGGAGGCGGCCAAGAGGAGAGACGGTCGGGATCTGGCCGCCCTTTACGGGCGATGGTTTGCGGCCGGGCTCTGGTCGCTCATCCATAGCATTTTCCCACTCCTTAATGCTAGTGACATTCTCAAAGCTCGACGACACTCGTTCATCTAAGGGACCTGTGAAGAAACATGAGACGAAACTCTCCATGTTCCTGTCCCTATACCGAGCTGGTGGGATAATAGTCCTCTTGGACCTCCGCAGGGCTTGACCCTGATCCACCACTCCCACTTCTTTTGTACTTGCTCTGATCTCGTGCACACCAGGACCATCTCTCTCTGCTTCCAGATACAGAAGCCTCCTCCCCAGATCTAGACAAAATCGGAGCACCTGGTGACACAAGAAACTCCACCAGAAGATCCAGAGCAACTTCAATTGCCTTCCGTCAAACCTTCTCTCCTACAACTCCACAAATGAGCTGCTCTGGTATGACGTCAACTCGTCAAACACCACAGCCCGGGAGACAACAAACTTCTATGTCTGTAGATCCATGAATTTCCAGCCCTTCTTCCTCCCATCATATCCAACGAAGACTAGCTTCCTTACATTTGCATCTAGCTTCGTCCTGAGAGTGTTTGGAATATGCACGTAGCAGGTCGACCTGAATACCAAAAGATGTTCCACACTTGGTTTCTCCTTGAACATCAGATCATGTGGAGAATTCATGTTGTTCGGACTGAGGGGCATTCAGTTGATGACATACACCGCACATGTCATTCCTTTTGCCTAGAAAGCCTGGAAATGTTTTTGGCATGAAGTCAACACTTGCAGGTCTCCGTCAAATGACAGATCTTCCGCTCTGCAACTTCGTTCTGTTGTGGAGTATGCGCATACGTGATCTCCCTTCAGATTCCGAACTTTCTGTAGAAGTTAGAGAACTCGCTTGAGTTAAACTCTCCTCCATTGTCAGTTCTCAAATTTTTAATCCGCAGACTAAGCCGGCCCTCCATGATCTCCTTGAACTCCAAAAACTTTTCGAATGCATTTGATTTCTCCCTAATGAAGTATACCCAAGTATACCTGGCTAGAAAAGTCATCAACCAGAACAAACATATACCTGCTTCCGCCGAGACTAGGGGTAACTGTTGGTCCAGTCAGATCACCGTGGATGCACTCCAACAATGCTTTGCATCTGGTCTGTGACGTATCAAATGGAAGGCAATTAGCATTTCCATACTGACATCCCACACAGACTCGACCGTCTCCGAAGGATGAAAGACTAAGCAAGTCATGCAATATGTCTCTTACTGCCATAGCCTTCAGCTTATCCATCCCAACATGCCCCAGTCTTTCATGACAGATAGCAACGTTGTCATTCTCCATCATCTTAACAACATAGGAGCTTGTTGTCAACACGAACAAGTCCTTACTCTTCTTCTGACATGAGTGACGTAAGCTTTTATAGCCGATACGTTGTAGAGAAACTTCACTTCTATTGGGTCAAACAGAACGTGATACCCAACATCAACAGCGTTAGTCACAGAGAAGAGGTTTTTCTTCATTCCCGACACGTGATACACACTCCTCAAGGTGAGTGGCCCCCGATCACTACATAAAGGAACCGTCCCCTCATTCTATACTGCATGTACAATATCATCAGCAGTAATAATGACATCGTTACCTTTATAGTCCTGCAAAGAAGAGAATTTAGACTCGTCCCAGGTGAGGTGATGACCACACCCCAAGTCCACAATCCAGTCCTCCTGATAATTGATGGAGGAAAGTGCACGAACGCAAGTGCCCATCATGAAGGCACTCCCCCATCCTCTTTCTTCTATTTTGGACTCAGCCTCCTCCTTCCCTGTAGCATGCCCTCACTGAAGATTCACTCTACAGTTCTTGTGAATGTGACCAAGCTCATTACACATGAACACCGAGGTCCGCCCCACTTCTTCCCGTCATCATGCTTAGAAGTCTTGCTCCTTTCCTTCTGTGATGAAGAAGATGAACCATCGCTAGTAAGTGACTTCTTCTTCCTGTCCTATCTCTTCTTTTTGCCAGAGAAGAGAGCCTCGTCATCTCCCCATGAGATCGACACTCTAGCCACCTGTTTTGCCAAGCTCTCCTACAAAGCCAACTGATTTTTCAGCTCGAGCAAAGAATGCTAATTAGCCCAGCCTTGCACAGAAGTAACAAATGCCATATACTCCTTCTGTAAACCGCGGATGATGTGCCTCTTTAGCTTTGCCTCTAAAATAGGCTCCTTCGAGTCCAATGCTGAAATCTCAGAACAAAAGTTCTTCATCTTCAAGAAAAATGATGACACCGACATGTCTCCCTGAGTGGTCTTTACCAACTCATTCTCCAAGAACTGTAGTCGATCTACGTTCTTCTTGTTGAACAGGTCTTCTAAGGCCATACAGATTTTAGTCGCTGATCGACACTCGGTGATGTAATCGAACAACTCTGGTGAGATTGCTCACTTGAGAGTGAACTCTGCCTTAACATTCACCTTCCTCCAAGCTCCCACCGCCTCAACATTCCCGGTGGTAACAACCACTTCTTGCCTATCGTCTCCACCGATGACTTCCCAAAGGTCCTCACCAATCAGATAACTCTACAAGCAAGACCTTCACTTCTTAAAGTTGTTCTGCGTCAAGAGTTCGATTCCAAGAACTCTTGCATAACCATCCTCCATTGTTCTCTCCTGATTAACTTGAACTTCAACGAGGAAGGCACACCTACAAGGTTGAATCACTGCTTGCTCCTCAACACTCCTGTGATACCATGTAAAAATTTATGGAGGAAGATGAGAAAGAGGTCACGGGAACACTCAATCACACTAGAAGCCAAGTAGTAACCAACACAACAGAAGCACATGAGTCATAAACAGGAATTCAATCTGATTTATAAAGCGAGGCATACATTACGAGACATGATTTAGTCAATATACCCAAGGAAAACAGAAAACATTAGTAGGCAAAGAAGAAACTGTTCGGACAAATAATTGTAACCGCATAAACTGCTCAAGCCGCAAGTCCTATCCACCGAAATCTACAATCGCTTACCCGCAATTAGCAGTGCAGACTGCCTATTTTTGAATGCTGATGATCAAGAAATAAAACCCGCTGATGAGTCAGGCGAACTTTAAACTTTATCTGCAACACCAAGCAAAGTGACTTCAAGCCGTGAACTACGACCTGTTGTAAATCGTTGACAATAAACCGCGAACTGTTCCACACCAAGCTTCCACTAGTTGCCTAGTCGCCTGATGCTAGCCGCATTGCTTGCACATCCAACTTCACTTAGTCGCGCCGATTAAAAAAACGTAATCGCAAGATCTAAATGCAAGTTGAGTTTTCACTGTTCTCGATATTTATGACGAGAAGAAGACTCTTATTTATAGGCGTGAGGAGGAGTGCCATCACCGCCCATAACGATAGGATAACCGCCCGTGAATCATGCAGCTAGCACTATGTATCCGCGCAAGTGCAGATACAAGCATCAGTTCGCCACTGATAAGGAACTGCCCACAAAGAAGTGCGGACACACCACTCTATCCGCGTGCGAAAAACCAACTTAATTGCTTACGCAGAAAGCACCACCAGACCGCACAACGAGCGGACATCAACTCATTCCGCGTGGAATTGTGACAATCAATCATACGTTCTGAGCCAAGTCCGCACCAACGAAGGACTGTCGGATACTGTCACCAGACCGCGCCAATCTGCGAACTCCGCATCCAGATCACGCAAATACTGCGGACTACGCAAACACCAGAGCAGATCTCACAAGCAAGCGGATACCTTGAACTTGACAATAACCTTGGACTTGTCATAATGCCATGACCAAGTCCACAACCAATGAACTCTGGCAAACATCCCGCCCGAGAAGGCTTCAACAAGCTGTGTGGTTAGCCGTTTCAGACCGCGCTAACCACCTGTCTTATTGCAAGCCAGAGTACCTGAAGTTTTAGCGGAGTGTGCGGTCTCACAATCCAGACCGCAACAGCCGCGATTAGACAAGGCTAACTGCCCGATTTCTTCTCCAGGGTGCTTGTTGAACCAAACCGTAAGAGAGAAGAAGTTAACCCAGCTAACCACCGACTTCAACCCGCCAGGCCGCGGCTGTGCGGTCTACCCAAATCAGACCACCCACCTCCACTACACTCCCAATTCAACAATTTTAACAGTCTTGTCCATCACCCCCTCAAACAAACACTTGGGCTCCGTTTGTCGCGGACATCGTTTTTGCTCTAGTGAGTTTGGACAAAAAATCTCACCATCATAGAATGTATGTTTGACATGACAACGGTTATGATTATCACTAAGAAAAAAACTAGTTTTAAACATAAAAGTGGATGAAGTTCCTTGAGTGATGTAGGACATTCACGAACGACAGTTCATAATCACTGTATTCAAGACCATCACGCCAAACAAAGTGTAAAGCATTGTGGCATTACTCCCCAAAATCATGCAATTAGGGGAGGAGTGACCGCCCCACTTATAAACCCAAGACCAACGAGCACGCTAGGCGGTGTGGGACTAAACTCCCCCTTTTAGCGAGCTGCAACACACGCTCGGACATCACCGTCCATTCCACGTGGCGCACTCAACACCCCCCTCACCACGTGTCCCCCTGCTTTGATACCATGTAAAACATTGTGGAATCACTTCCCAAAACTACGCGGTTAGGGGAATAGTGGCCACCCTGCTTATACACCCAGAACCAACGAGCACACTAAGCGGTGTGAGACTAAACTGTCCATTTTAGCAAGTCACAACACACGCTCGGACATCACCGTTCATTCCACATGACGCACTCAACAAAAACCTTAATATCTGTTCGTTCCTTCATAAAAAATTAGAATGTTAAGACCCAAGGCTTCGAACGCAGCTGACCTCCTCCAATGACAAAAAAAGCTCGCTATTCCCATTCAGATGGAGAAACGCTGTTTGCAGCCGCCCTACTCATAACATGTAGTCAAAAAAGCCTTAGTCAAATATCAATAGATGGAGGAAGAGTTGATAAGAAAAAGAGGAAAAGATAAAGTTTCTTGTATTTATGCCCAAGTCAAGCATGTTCTAAGGCACATCCACACTGGCCTGTAATTTTTGAAAAGCAAATTACTTTGCTTTAATTCGAAACAGCTCCTTCATTTATTTTCTTATTTTGGAGTAACTTCCGTTGCCTATTTAAAGGTTACATGTGATGTGACACTGAAAAAACAATTAATTTAAATTAATTTATTAAAA
The DNA here is from genome assembly GCA_039513925.1 of Platanthera zijinensis. NCBI lineage: Eukaryota > Viridiplantae > Streptophyta > Magnoliopsida > Asparagales > Orchidaceae > Platanthera > Platanthera zijinensis. The sequence goes on from CM077078.1 coordinate 19,481,253, forward strand.
AATTAAATAATTTAAAATTTTTCTTTCAAATATAATAATTGTATTGCATATTTTAACTAAAAATATGTTTTTTTCATTATCATTTTATTAAGAAAAACATTTGAATTACAATTCAACAAGGACACGGCGACACCAGATGATCGTCTCATCTAAATTCTGTCTGTAGTGTTATTAATATGTATAGTGCAACTTGCTCTGTATTGCTTGATATTAGTGATAATGGAGAGACATCTGCACAACGAGGAGATGCTGAAGCGGCTTTTAAAAATATAAGTGCATTTGAATTTATATTTATCTTGCATTTGATGAAAGAAATATTAGGAATCAGTGACGTTCAATGCAAAACATTACAACATCAAAATAAAGATATATTAAATGTTATAAGTTTAGTTTCAACAACGAATACTCTCATTCAAAAATTACGCGCATCTGGCTGAGAAAAATACTTACAGATTGTGAAAGTATTTTGTGGAAAAAATGAAGTCGAAATTTCGGAAATAAATGCTAGATACAGTGATCGTCGGTTTCGAACTCCTCGTGATATCATTACAGTGGAACATCATTTTAGAGTTGACATATTTAACGCCACAATAGACTGTGTGTTGTAGGAGCTGAACTCTAGATTCAATGAAAATTTTATAGAATTGTTTCGTCTAAGTATGACTTTAGATCCAAGTGCTGATTATAAATATTTTAATATTGAAGATATATGCGCTCTTGCAAGAATTTTTTACCCTCAAGATTTCAGTGAATAAGATATTTATGTGTTGAATACTCAGCTGCATCATTATCAGTTGACATTCTTTCTCATTTAGATTTAAAAAACTTGCCAACAATTTTTAAACTTTGTGAGAAATTGGCCGAAACAAAAAAATCAAATACATATTATCTTGTTGACAAGCTAATTCGGCTAATTTTGACACTTGCGGCTACAACAGCGACTACAGAACGGTCATTTTCTGCTATGAACCTTATTAAAGCAAGACTGCGCAACAAAATGGAGGATGAATTTCTGGCAAAATGTATGACTCTCTACATAGAACGAGAAATAGCAGAGAAGATCGAGAAAGATGTGATCATTGATGAATTATGAGTTGAAAAAACGGCGTGCACAACTAAAATAAGGTAACATCCATATTGTATTTTTTCTTTTATTGTTAATGCTAAAATTTCAAATTAGAAAATTTTTTGCTTATTATATTTTGAATCATAATTTTTTGGCCCCCCTTACTTCGAATCCTGGATCCGCCCCTGACAACAAATACATGAAACTCATTGAAAGCTGTATAATGTTAGATATGTACTTCACCTGAAGAGAAACTTAATCCCCATGCGTCAACTAGACAACAGAGAAACATAACAGTACTCTGAGGGGGTTAGTGAAAGATCTCAATGGGTGCAATAGTGATAGCAAAAGGCATAAAGATGAGTACATTAAACATGACTACACATAGTCATGACACAATAACATAATAAATTGTGATGGTGATTCTAAATTATGGCATCAGATGCTTAGACACATGAGTAAGAAAGACATGAAGTTGCTTGCATCGAAGGGACAATTCTCTAACTTGAAAACTTTTTATGTCGGTCTGTGTGAGGATTGTTGAAATTGTGAAGTGAAAGTGAGGGTTGATCAGACAGACCGCACGGCCTGGGAGGATAGTCCTGCGGACTGATGGTGCGGCCTGGGCGGTCTGATGTTGCGGCCTGGTGATGGCGGCCAGCCAGTTCGGCTAGTTGTTCTGCTGTTGGCTAGTTTCCTGGAGTAACCGTGTGGATAGGTGGTGTATCCGCGGGAGGGGCGGACTCATTCTGAGTTCGTGGAGTTCGCTTGATGCGTACATCTTTTGGAGATTTGGAGATCAGCTTTTGCCCGTGCCCTTGCTCTAGTGGTTCGGTTAGGAGGTAACCACAGAGTTCGCGGTTAGGCGAGCTGTATTTGAGCTGGTGGACTGGGTGGTCAGTTGTTCTTGCTTGCAGAGCTCGCGCCAGAGGTTCTCCGGTTTGGAACTTGGTCATGTGACAAATTCGGTTTTTGATCGTAGAGTCCGCAATGTCCGCTGGTTGACCGGGCGGCTTGTGCCTTTGGTCATGGACATTGTTCATTGCGGGCTGGTGCGGTGTCTGCTGGCATGCGGACTGGCTTCCTATCCGGCCTCCTTTGATAGTAGGCGGATAGGCTGGTGTCCGGCCTTGTCCATGTGGACTGGGCGGACTGCTCTGTGCTAGCTGCGGGCTGGGGAGATGTTTCCATCTACTAGGGCGGTGATCACACTCCTTCCCGCGCCTATAAATAGAACCCCCCCTGTGACATCATAACTAACTGAATGAACAGTAAGTTGAGCGTGGGTTAATTGCTGCGATCTCTGTTTTTAAGTCCGCGCGGTTTGAGAAGGTTAACCCGTTTGCTGTTTGCAGGTTGTGCCGCTAGCACTGAGAATCTGAGATTTTGGTGTTGACTGCGGTCAGGGATCGGTGAAGCTTGCAGTTAACAATCAGCGGTTTTGCAGCAGGTCGCATTTGCGGCTAGTCGGTCTTCTCTCCAGCTTTCCAGTTCAATAACTTATCCGCCGGTTTTGGCGGTCTGTTCTTTAGTTCGGCAGCGGCTCTTGTTCGCGGACTCTGGCAGCTAGGCAACCTCTGCGGTTAGGCGGCTTGGAGAGGGCGGACAAGGTGTTCAGCAGAATAACTGGTAATCCGCGCGACCTCGCGGTCTCAGCGAACTTCGCTGTTCAGTTCCGCAAGGGCGGCGGTCTCAGCTTCTGGCCGCCCGGCTTGTTTTTTGTTGTTTCTTGCTTTCTTGTTTTACTTGGCGAAATCATGTCTCGCCATGTATACTTTTTGTTGTAATGAAGATTTTTAATACTTGACATGTTTGTTTCTTTCCTTGCATCTGCTTTATTGAGCTCGATTTATGATTGAAGTGTTCCTACGCTTGGTTCCCGCTTTCTGCTTGATCTAGTTGCCATTTTGATAGCTCTGAAAATTTTACTTGATATCAGAGCTATCTCCTGGTCATCCTGAGAAATTTTTGACAATGATTGTATCTTTGGCAAGGAAACAAGAGTCAATCTTTTGAAAATTTTACTTCTCGTTGATGTGGAGCCTTGTTGGGAGCGCTCTCACGGAGGTGATTGACGTGACTTGGAGCGCGCTGAACCCTTAGCGAAAAAAAAGAGCGGAGAGAATTCGTGAGCAGAGAATCAATCTAAGTTCACGATCTCACCGAAAAACCTCAGAGCTATTTCTTGTCTCTATAGTTGTTTGTCCTCAAATGTAGGCTTGAATGCCAATTTATAGTTTTTTGGAGAGTCATGGTGGTAATTACGACGGGGAGTGATTTGTGTAGGTGAATGACGTCGCATCATTTCAATCACCTGTATCACCATTTTTACCGAAATGACATGAATGCCCTCCTTGCAATACGTTCGGGGGGAGGTATAGACACGGAAGTTCGTGAATTTATCTCATCTTATAGTTTTGGTTGTGTTTATACGACACATTATTTCTGACAATAAAAATAAGCTTGATCCTAAATCCAACAAAAAAGTTATATTATTAGTGTTGCGGTCTAACTCGACGTCTCGGTCGGATCGGAATACCTGGGCCGCCTTAGCTCTCGGAACGGTCGCGCACGCACACAGTCAATGAACTAGATCGATCGTACACACAAAGTTTTAAAGTGGAAAAACCCCTCAACCGGGTAAAAAAAATCACTCGACTGGATCTGTGCTGGTCAAAATCCATTATTTCCTTGTTGTTACAACTTGTTTGTCGAATCGAGGGTGACATGCCGCCTCTCGTTATAATTTTGGGGTGAGAGAACACTTAGCACACGACGAACGACAGACTGTCGCACTTGAAATTTGTTACAAATTGCACTTTGCGACGGTGGGCTTCACTGGACGTTCTGCTAGCACTGAACACAGGAGCGGAACACTTGAGTTTACAGTTTCGAATGTCACTTGGAAACTGAGCATTTGGACTTCGTCAGGTGAAGTGAATGTGGCTCGTATGTGGCTCAGGTGAGGCTTGATGGCGACTCAAATGCTGCTCGTAGGAGAAATTTGGCAGAGCTTCGACCCAAGGAAGAAGAAAACTGAGAGAAAAAAGGTGAGAAATGAGGAGGCATGAGACTCCTTTTAGAGCCACCAGGAGATGGTTATGATGGTTACGCGACTATCCGAACATCATAACCACCCTCATGAATATTTTTGAAATAGTTTAGGGGTGTGCATTACGATAATTAATCCCGCTATTATTAATAATAAAATTCCTCCACTAACCGGCGGTTAGTGGGCGGTTACACGCAAATCGGACGGCGGGGAACGACCCCAAACGATCAGACGGCAGGGACGGGCTCCCACGGGCGGTCGGCGAACTTGCCACCGGTCCCGCCGGCGAGGGGGTGACCGTCGGCGACGGTCGAGGAGGGGAGGCCGGCTTGGCCGCCCCGTGGCCGCGCGTCAACGATCGAGGAGGAACGACCGGCTCTGCCGCCCCTTGGCTGCGCGCCGGCGGGAGTCGCTCGCGTGGCCGCTCCCTTGGTCGCGCGTCGGCGGCCGGGGAGGAGCGGTCGGTTTGGCCACTCTCTCGGCCGCGGCCGGCTCGACCGCTCTTTTGGCCGCGGCCGACGACCGAGGAGGAGCGGCCGGCGCGGTCGCGCGTCGGTAGCCAAGGATGAGTGGCCGGCTCGGCCGGCCTCTCGGCCGCGGCCGGCGATCGAGGAGCGGCCGGTCTCGGTCGAGGAGGAGAGACCGGTGCGGCTTCTCCCTCGTCCGCATGTCGGCGGCCGAGGAGGGGCGGCCGGCTCGGCCGTTCCCTTGGCTGTGCGCCGACGGCCGAGGGGACTGGCGACAGCAGGAAGAGGAGGGGGGCGGGCCGCCGTTCGGGGTTGACGTTGGCCACCCGACGCCGGCGAAGTGACGTCCGCGGCGGTTCTGTTGTTGCGCGTGATGGGATCGACGCGTGGGGGATCGGGTGCAGTGATCGCGCATGCGATCAAACTCATGATCTTACTCTTTTTGGGTGGAGATCATGGAGGGTGTGGTTATGTGCACTCTAATACTTTTAAATATGGATCTTATCCCTAACAATTTCCCCTCAGATCCTTGTTGCAAGAGACTGATGTGGGCGAAGAAAAACAAGGATCTTCCCTATGCTTATTCTTCATAGTAAGGATGATGACGAATGGCAAAAGACTTGAGACAACGGATGGCGGTGTCCTGCAAACTCAGGTAAAATGTTAGAATATTCCAGGGAGGAGAAGGAGAGGCGACGAATGTGCCGGGGAAGGAAGCTGGCGCACCTGCGCCTGGGGGCGTGTGCGTGCGCCTGATCGGGCGTGGGCCTAAGCGCCAGGTCGCGCGCGCGGGCGCGCAGGCTCCTGGACATGCCTCGCGCGGGGGAGCGCGCGGGGGGGGCGCGCTCCTGACCCCACACGCGCGCGATTGCGCTCCCCGGTGTGCACGCGTCAGGACGTGCGCTCGTGCACGCTTGATGTTGCGCGTGCGCGCTCCAGGTTGTGTGCAATCTTGCTTGCACGTGCGCACACACATGATTTCTTGTGCCTGCGTACTTGGGCGCGTCATATGGTTTTGGTTTCACTGCGCGACGTTCCTTCACGCGCATGCCGTGGGCGAAAAAATTTTCGAATTGTAGATTTTTTTATCTTAGACTAAACTTAACTTTTTATGCTAGGATTCGAAGCGTATTGCGATATCGATGATCAAATCGTGATTTGGAGGGGAAGGTTTGGTCTGCCTGTCGACCTTGAAGTGAAAATACCGCGTGTCGAAGAGAGGGTTCAAAATCCTCGTCGCGGTTGGTTGACGATTTGTGAGATTACTTTGAGATCGGGTTTCTAATTCCTCTCATGCGAAAAAGTGATCGAGATTCTGAAATTTTACGGTGTGCCGATTTCCTAGTTTACTCCACTGGGAGTAGTACGCCTCATGAGATTGGTTGTCTTCTTTCGTTAACATGGCGGGAAACTTTCTTTGGACTGCTTCCGAGATTGGTGCGACATTCACTCTGATGGTGGTGAGCGTGTGGAAATTCATAGCAACAAGAGCTGACTTAATTTTGAGACTCGGACGGACCGCCGTCACAGGAATATTATATTTGACGATGTCAAGAACTCTTGAGGCTTATCGGAGCCGTGGAATGCCTTGCTTGATCGTTGTCGCTGCCAAAACGGGAAGGAGCGGGAGTTTTCCCCAGTGTTAGGATTTTCAGAGCTCCGCGAGTTGGTGAACCGGCTGTTTAGTATTTCCTCATTTGTGGAAGAGAAACGCTTGTTGTGGTGCGGTATTTCTTCAGATTCTGGGCGTGTTACCGAGACAATTTCGGATCGCGGTCGAAAGAGGGAAGCTATTACAGCCTCTTGTGGTGATATTGGTACGGTGCCTTGCCCGGTTTCTTGAGGTAAGATTGCTCCTTCTGATGGTCGAAGCGGGTCTACTCCCGAGGTACAAGTGCTCGGGTGTTCTGCCCCCCCCCCCACCCCGCCCGCGGATGCGGCTGCTCCAAGGATGTCTTCTTCTTTGAAGGCAATGAATGAAGTGGTGAGCGAGTTTGCTTCTGTGAAATTTTTTCTTGTCATCATTATTGTTTTTATCGTGTTGAACCTTTTCCTTTCTTTTGTACAGATTGAGGCTTGGGCCCATATTATTGTTACTTGGAATGATCACTATGTGAGCTTGAAGGATGAGTATTTGGCCTTTCAGGAGGAATTTTGGACGACAACGAGCTCGCTTGCTACTTTAAGGGATGATCCTGATCGGGACATTTCTCGATTTCGCCGGATCGGGTCCGAGCTGAAGACAGAATTGGAAGAGACTTGAGCGTCTTTGGAGGTGGAAAAATCTCTGGTGGAAAGAACTGCACAAATGCTGAAGCGTGTCCAAGAGGATACTTCCCGTTTAGAGACAGAGCTCTGTGCGGCGAAAGGCCCAAGTGTAGTTGTTATCTTCTGATAACCGTGTGTCCGAATTGAATGTGTTGAAATTTTTGAAGTGGAAGTGGACGGCTTGGGCGGCCTGTCCGAGCGGCCTGTGTGGACAGAGGGCGGCGACCTGTCAGATCAGCTTGAAGTGGCTGGCGGTCTATTCCCTGGAGTAGTCGGGCGGATAAGATGGTTATCTGCTCAGTTTGCTAGTATGTGCGACTGGTTCTTATGTCTGCCAGCTTTGTGCGGACTGATCTGTGTATCCGCTGGTGCTGTATTCGCACCAGGTATGTTCGGTGGTATGGACTTGGTCTGGATCTGCACCAAGTCCAGGATTACTCAGTTCAGAAGGTCACGCGGTTTACGCGGTCTAGTTCTTTGTCCGCCGAGCTCAATAGTAGTCTGTTGTGCTTTGGTTGTGAGCTTGGGGAGTGCGATCTGGAGTGGTGTCCGCGGGAGTGCGGACTGGGGTTGTATCCACAGTGTTTGTCTATATGGCGACCTTGTATTGCTTTGGTGACAAGGCAGATTGGCTGGGTATCCTGCTGTGGTGGTGCGACCTCTGCGGACTGGCTGTCTGTCCTAGTCGCGGCGGTCTGGTTCGTATCCGCGGCTATGCGGATATACTTGGTGCTCACCGCGAGATAGGACCGTGATCCTATCGGCTAGGGAGGTGATCACACTCATCTCCACGCCTATAAATAAGACTCCCCTGTAACATCAAGAACACACCAAGTGAACAGTAAGAGAGCTTGGACATTTGCTGCGGACTGGATTTTCAATCCGCTCGGTTTGAAGTGTTTGACCGGTTTGTGCTGTGCAGGTTGTGCGGATGGCACTGAGAAGCCCAGAACTTGGTTCTGACTTCGGTCAGGGACAGTGCGGACTCTGCGGTTTGCAACCAACAGTTAGCAGCAGGTCACGACTTGCAACCAGACGGTCTTCTCTTCTATAACTTATTTCCCAGTTCAATAAGTTGTCCGGTCTGACAGCTTGTTCAGTTCGACAACAGCATTTCACTTGATTCTGGCGGCTAGGCGACCTTACGGTTAGGAGGCTTGCAGATCAGCGAATAGAGTTTGTTACCCTTTGGAATAACGGGCAGTTCGCGCAGCTTGGTTGCTATTTGGCGACTAGGGAGCTTCAGCGAACTCCATAGCGGTTAGCAGCAGAGCCGACGGCTTCTCTTTGAGACCGCGGAGATAGGTTATTGCCTTATATTTTTTTCTGCTTCCATCGGGTACATCAGAGAATCTTGTCTCGTCATGTATGTCTCGCATTGTAAAGATTCTTTTGATAATACAAGTTTCTTGCTCTTCTGTTTGCATTTGATTACTTAGGCTCAGAGAGGTTGAGTGTTTCTGCGTCTGGTTTCCCGTTTTCAGCGTATCACAAATTTTTATAGAAGGGTGTCAGACTAGCGGAGTACATTGAGTCTTTAAAATATATGCGAGATCGTTGCTTGATTAGTGAGGAGGTTCGTGATGAGATCTAGAGCAAGGAGGTGGAGCCTCAGATGGAGGATGTTTGGGAGCGGGCGTTTCGAAGGCTTTTCGTCATGTTGGCAGGAGCTTGGGATGCGACATATCCGACTTTAGTTTTGATGATATCTCAGGCGATGAGGGTTCTGGTGTTAACACGACTGATATGTAGTGGCATTATATTCCTTTTATCAGTGTGTTTGCATTTTTTTCTTTTCCTAGTCTGATATCTTGTGCGTTGCCTTTATTGTTTTACGGTTCTGATTAGCGCGTTTACGCATATACTTGTATGTTGTTGTGATGATAGCGTTCTCTTTCTTCTTTTTGCTCGAATACTGTTTGACTTGCGGTGTTGCTTTGTGCGGGCTGTGATTGTGGCTTAGTTGGTCTGTGGCTGGTTTGTGACCTAATTTGCACGAGGATCGTTTGCGGCTTAGTTTGCACGAGGATCGCTTGTGGTTTAGTTTGCACGAGGATCGCTCACGGCTTAGTTTGCACGAGGACCGCTCGTGGCTTGGTTTGCACGAGAATCACTCACGGCTTAGTTGTGAGGGGGGCAGGCCCTGACGATGTCGTGACGTAGAAAGGCAGGTTCGGTGAATAGCTTTTGTATTCAAACCGCATGCGCAGCTTTATTGATTTTACATGAGGATCACTCACGACTTAGTTTGCACGAGAATCGCTCATGGCTTAGTCATGAGGGGAGCAGACCCTGACGATGTTGTGGCGTAGAAAGACAGGTTCGATGAATAGCTTTTGTATTCAAACCGCATGTGCAGTCTTACCGATTTTGCATGAGAATTGCTCGCGACTTAATTTTTTTGAAACTGATCGGGCTCCACTGAAAAGAAAAGACGATATTTGAATAACAGAAAATAGTTCACAAAAGTCCAGGCTTGTGGTTTCTACAATAGTTAGTCGGGGAACAACAAATGAGCGAAAAACTGTGAGTAAAAGATTATGTATTTAGGGAAAAAAATGGCGGGAGCAGGTTTGGAAGACGTCCAAGAGTGATTGTTGGAGTATTGCGGTGTGATCAGAGTCAGCATGGATGACAAGGAACTGCACATCATAGGTTGTTTGCTCGGTCTCTTTTCCAATAGTGATGGAAAGGATGATGGTGCCTATGACTGGTACTGAAGTGCCCCCCCGGGATGCGCGCGCTAGCTGATCCTAGCTTGAGTATGTCAATGGTTTGTTTGAGCTGAAGTAGTGTTGATTGAAATAGTACGTTTACTGTAATTCCTTCGTCCACCCGCACTTGGTTTGGCTTGGTTGATGGCTCGCTGATGTCGATGGTTATGCTTCTCGTGTTCATAGGAGGGGGCTGCTTCTCTTTTGATAGGAATTGGTCGACTGCTCCCAGGCTGGCAAGCCGCTGAATTTTTTCCTTTAGTTGATTGCATTTGTCTGTGATGTGCCCAGGCCCCTGGTGGTATTTGCAATATTTAGATGGATTTCTTCGACTTCGAGCTAGCAGCCTGGGCTTATGCAATGTTGGATGATTGCGAATTGCTTGGAAAATCTTATCTCGAGGGGAATTGAGTGGTGTGAGTTCTTGATGTCGGCGCGACTTCTTTATTTGGCATGTATTTGTGTGTCGGTTTCAATTCCTTTTAGGCTCCTGGTGCGGTTTTCTCTCTTGTTTCCTCTTCTGAGGTCTGAACTTCATCGCGTCTCTGATATCCCCATCGTATTGTGGATCGAGGTAGCGATCATGCTTATCTCGGGTTAGTGTTGCTGGAGTAGGGGAGCTATTGGTGTTTGAGAACTCTTTTTCTATGTAGTATTCCTTGTACAGGGGCGACTTTGTTGTGACGAAGAGTTCTCCTAGTGGCGATGAGTCAGCTTGCACGAATGGCAGTGTGGAAGACGACTTTGCTTCTTGACAAATTGCGAACATCATAGCTTGGAGTTCGTTTATTTGTGTGGCGTGTTTGGCGAATATGCCCTCGAGCTTGCCTACGGTTGCTACTTGATCAATTTTATCCATGCGAGAGGGGGCCGACTCGATGCGCCCCTCAGGGACTAGTCCTTCGATGGTTTGGGCGTTTCTTCTTGACATTGTCTTTAATCTTGAGTATCGCTGTGCCATAGATACAATTTTCTGAGGATGTTGGGAACTCGCTTCCCACATACAACGTCCAACTGTTGTGATCTAACTCGACATCCCCGTCGGACCGGAATACCTGAACCTCCTTAGCTCTCGAAACGGTCGAGCGCGCACACAGTCAATGAAGTAGATCGATCGTACACACAAAGTTTTAACGTGGAAAAACCCCTCAACCGGGTAAAAAACCACGTGACCGGATCTGTGTCGGTCAAAATCTATTATTTCCTTGTTATTACAACTTGTTCGTCGAATCGAGGGCGATAGGCCGCCTCTAGTTACAATTTTAGGGTGAGAGAATACTTAGCACATGACGGACGACAAGTCGTCGTGTCTGGAATTTGTTACAAATTGCACTTTGCGATGATGGACTCACTGGGCATTCTACTGGTACTGAACGCGGGAGCGAAACACTTGAGTTTGCGGTTGTGAAGGTCACTTAGAAACTGAGCGATTGGGGTTCGTCAGGTGGCTTGAACGTGGCTCGTACGTGGCTCGGGTGCGACATGAGGGTGGCTCGAATACTGCTCGTAGGAGAAATTTGGCAGAGCTTCGACGTAAGGAAGAAGAAGGCTGAGAGAAAAAAAGGTGAGAAATGAGGAGGTTTGAGGCACCTTTTATAGCTTCCAGGAGGTAGTTATGGTGGTTATGTGACTATCCGCACACCATAAGTTGCCTCATGAATATTTTTGCAGTTGTTTAAGAGTGTGCGTTATGATAATTAATCCCGCTATTTGCACCATAATTAAATTAATAATAAAATTCCCCCACTAACCCGGCGGTTAGTGGACGGTTACACGCGAATTGGACGGCGAGAAACGGCCCCAAACAATCGGACGGCGGGGACGGGCTCCCTCGTCCGGCCGACAAACTTGTCACAGGTCTCGTCGGCGAGGGGTGACCGTCAGCGACGGTCGAGGAGGGGCGGCCGACGAACTTGTCGCCGGTCTCGCCGGCGAGGGGGTGACTGTCGGCGACGGTCGAGGTGTGGCGGTCGGCTTGGCCGCCCCATAGCCGTGCGCCGGTGGCCGAGGAGGAGCGGCCGACTCGACCGCCCCTTGGCCGCGTGCCGGCGGCCGAGGAGGAGCGGATCGTGTGGCCGCTCCCTGGGCCGCGGCCTGCAGCTGAGGAGGGGCGGCCATCCGAGGAGGGGAGGATGGCCGGCAGCTGAAAGGGGGCGGCCGGCTTGGCCGCTCTCGACCGCGGCTGGCGGCCGAGGAGGAGCGTCCGGTGCGGCCGCGCGCCGACAGCCGAGGAGCGGCCATCTAGGCCGGCCTCTTGGTCGCGACCGGCGACCGAGGAGCGGCCGGTTCGGCCGCTCTCTCGGCCGCGGCCGACGGCCGAGGAGGAGCGGCCGACGCGACTGCTCCCTCGACCGCGTGTCGACGGACGAGGAGGGCGGCCGGCTCGACCGCTCCCTAAGCCGCCGCCAGCGGCCAAGGGGATGGCCTGCGGCGGCGAGAGGAGGGGGCGGCCGGCGTTCGGGGTGACACCGGCCACCCGACGCCGGTGAGGCGACATCCGCGGCGGTTCTGTTGTTGCGCGTGATGGGAACGGCACGCGGGGGGATCGGGCATGATGATCGCGCGTGCGGTCAAACTCATGATCCCACTATTTTTGGGTGAAGATCATAGGGTGTGTGGTTATGTGCACTCTAATCCTTTTAAATGTGAATCTTATCCCTAACAATTAGTAATGATTGTGATTATTTTAAAATAAAAAAGTGTTTTTTTGTCGTGTTTCATTAATCAGGAAACGTCTATTGAAAGATCCTAGAGAAGTTCAGCATGAGGAACTACAATCTTAAGTCTACATCGACAAACACCGACACCAAATTGTTTATGAGAAACAAGAGCGGGCCAGTTTCAGAAGTGGTATATAAAAAAGTCTAGTTGGGTCAATAATTTATCTTACTAATGTTAAGGCGTTGGTTCAGATCCAGATACGAATCGAATCCAGATCCGTTTTGTTTTCATTTAGGCTATGTTTGGGGGGTTTATTTTCACCGGTTCGGTTCATGCGATTGTAACCGCTTGACCGGTGAAAATAAACCCCCCCCCCCCAAACAGAGCCTTAGTTCTCTCGTGATCTAGCAGTTATGATCAATACACAATAGAGCAGTCTATGATTCTCATAGGATCATGACCTCTGAGCGAGACCCAGGAGTTTTCTCATGATTCGCCGTCTCCGCTGGAGGAATCTCTGGTGGAGGACTCGTTCCAATCTTGTTGGAGCAAGAGGGCGACCTCCTTCCTCGTCAACACACAATTGAATTGCATGTAGGAGGTGCTGAAGATGAGGAATGGGACGTGGCTCAAATGGGCTACTGTTTCAAAATGATTTCCTCTTCTTCTCCCTCTCCCCTATTGGCAGTAGTGGCGGTGGAGTGGCGGCATAGTGGTGTGCTGATGTCAGCAGGGGCGGATCCAGGAAAATTGATTAGGGGGGGCCCAATCAAAAGGCGAAGAATTTTTTTATGATCAACGTCTATACCAAAATTTGCACATGTAGAGATATCACAATTGGGTCATAAAATAAATTATTTCTTATTGTAACTTATCTATTTAGAGACATCTGAGCTCAGTCTTTTATCAGTTATTAGATAATTGGAATATTGTGTGATGTTGGTCTGATCTTTGTTGCAGTATACATAAAATAACTTTTCAATAATTTAAGATGTGGTAATTTAAAAGTATTAACAATTCCAATTTGAATTGTTTGTTTAGGTGTTCGGGTTAAATATTTATGTGATGAAGTAATCCAAAAAAAAATATGTTGATTACAATGAAAATGTTTAAGATGACTTCATTGGTATAAAGTATGAGTTGCCAATAAAAGTGTAAAGTGTTATTATTATTATTTAACCATTACGACTGGCCGCATTGTCGTCATCATTCGTCAACACTCCAAAGAACTTATGAAAGTTCCTCTTTAAAGTAAGAAAAGTTCATATTAAAACGATCTCAAAGTAAAAGTGTGGATGCATGCTCCTGCAGAGAATGCGAATTTTGACACGGGGGGGGGGGGGGGGGGGGGGGGGCAAACTATTCAAAAAGTTAAAGAAACACGTAGTCAAAATTCATTGGCTTTGAACTCGTGTATTCTTAGGGTGTAATAAAGGAGACACTGAGAAATAAAATAAGATTACAGGAGTTAAGTAAAGAAGACGTCGTGTTATATCGTGCTGAAGATGACGGTAGTATTTCTTCAGAGATTTCAAAGAAGTTATGAGTAAAGAAAAAGGTGGACTTCGCGGGGTAAAAATTATTTGTAGCTATCTTAACTAAATTTATATATGTTATCTCCATAAAAATTATTTTAACTAGTTACATCTCATGTCAACTTTCTCATCTTTCAACAAAAAAAAAAAATTTAAATGTCTTCACCTTTCTGGGCTCTTTTTTCCCTTATTCGGACACCGTTTTTGACGTATAAGTAGTCAAAATCCATTAGCTCGACGAGAGGAACACAAATTCATCATCTATTTTACCAAAATCCTTGGGGGGGCCCGGGCCCCCTTCGGCCCCCCCTTAGATCCGCCCCTACGTCGACAGATACAATTCACGGGTGAGACATGTATAGTGACGGGCTTGAGAAATGCCACACTGAGCCATAAGGTATGCCGCGAAACCCGGCGCTAATTAAATAGATTAAGGCTCCATTTAACACGGCCGAAGCGGTCTTAAACGCATTGGTTATGAACCATGGTTCGTGAACGCCCGACCTCGCCTAAATAACTTCGTTAATTTTTATGTTTGAAACTAATTTTTTTCTCTCCGTAGGGGTCATAATCACTCTCATGTCAAACATACATTCTATAATTATGTCTTTTTTTTGTCTAAACTCGTTAGAGCAAAAACGCCTTGCAAAACAGAGTCTAGTTTTGCTAAGAGTTGATGTTGCCTGAATTTTTAATTAAGATTTAGTTTATTATTATGCATACCATATCTAATATAGGATATTTTCCGGCATAAAGCTTTGTTATTTATAGCAATCCAAGGGATGGAGATGGAGGGGACCATTTTTTTTTAAGATGGGGGAGAAGAAGAGTCTATAGTTGGTCGGTTTTAAACAGTGACCAATTTTGGCAAGGCAAGGGAGGAAGATGAAAAGTCAAGCTGTGACTTAATAATAATAATAATATTAATGGTACAAGTGCAAATAGTATTTGTTTTGCCAAATAAATGATGGCAGAGGTTAAATATATTATATGGAGGGGAATGTATATTTCTGGGTTTATGAAGCTGAAATATCAATTGATATTAAAGAGGGGGGATTCTACATAAGTTGGATAGGTAGTATTTTCAGAGCTAAAATATAATATAAACTCAAGTAAAAAAAAGGAAAGAAACATAATATGAGGACCGTGTGAGTATGTGACCCAATGGTAATCATAAATTTAAAAAAATTAGATTTTTTTAAAAAAAAATATTTAGCATAATTATCATATAATTAAAATTATTCTACATAGCTCTCAAGAACTCAAATGGAAAAGCCAGGAGGAAACAAGAATGTTGGGAAAGTTATAGTAGAAAGATCAAAATTATGAAAAATATTTAGCTATAAGAAGACACAAATTTATGCAATTCACCTTAAAATGGGCTTTAATTTTAGAATAATCTAAACCCTAGAACGACAATAAATGTATATATCACTATGTTCTTAAACAAAATACCAAAAATATTGTTGATGAGCGTCAATCATCGTCTTCGAGTTTTATTAAAGATCATTTCGTAAGAGTTTTCTCGTAGTTTGCTAAATTGCATGCCAAAATTTTCTATCTTTTGAAATTATTAAAAATTGTGTATGTTTATATTACATAACCGATGAGGTTCCCTCTAAAAATTTTCGAGTCAAACCGAACCAAAGCGCTCGACAAAATCAACCGGCCGAGTGAGCCACGTGCACGCTCGAAGGAGCTTGAAATTGCCCCAAAGTGGACAAGTGAAACAACGCATGTATACGCCCTGTCGCCCCGAAGGGACCAAACTAACTCGTCCTCGGGCACAGGCACCGCACGCACGCAACAAAACTCGCCACGCGCATGCGCGCCCGCTGTTGAAATTGTTGAAGTGGAAGTAGGCGGTCTGATTGGGCAGACCACACAGACCCCAGAATCTGCCGCCAGTTAGGCAGCTTGGTGTTGGCGGATAGCCGGGTTCTGGCTTTTGTTCTATATTCTGTTGTCTGATTCAGCAAACACCCTGAGAGGAAACTGGACGGTTAGCGATGGCTAACCGTAGGTGTCCCGGTCTGGGTTTAGAGACCACAGAGTCCGCTTGGAGCTGACAAGTTCTCTAGCTTGCGTAGAGGCATACGATTAGCGCAGATAGCGGAGGCTAATTGCACTGTTCGCTGTGTTCTGCTCGTGCGGTCTGGTACCAGAGTTCGCTGGTGTGTGTGGACTTGGTCACGGTGATGTGTCAAGTCCATGGTGTTGCTTAGTAGCAGAGATCGCTGGTTGCGCGATCTGCTTTTGGAGTTCGTGGAGACCGCTTATGCTGTGCGGTCTGGATATGAAGTCCATCGTTCGTCATGGCACGGATTAGCTCAAGACGCATGGCTGACGCTTGATTGCCTAAGTCCACGCGGACTGTGGATGTTGTCCGCATAACTATGCGGACTGGTGAATATTACCACGTGAGCAGATATGTGTTTATCACTCGCGATATGACTATGGTATCCGCACTCTTGTGCGGATAGGTAGTGCTAGTTGCAAGATGACGTACAGTTATCCTATCACTATGGGTGGTGACCACACTCCCCTTGTCGCCTATAAATATGAGTCACTTGCTCGTCATATATAACGAGAACCGTGAGAATTCAGCTCGCGCTTTGAACTTGCGGTTCGATTTTTCTAACCGGGAAGCTAAGTAAAGTTGACTTGTATTGTGTAGGCTAGCACCAGACGACTAGACAACAAGTTGGGAAGCTCAGTATGGAACAGTTCGCGGATAGCAATCTGTGGTATACAGCAGGTCACGGTTAGTGCGGCAAGCAGTCTTCTTCCTCGAGGTTGCAGATAGTTCAATAAGTTGTTCGCCCGGTCTCAGCGGGTAGACTGTTTCCTCGTTCAACAGTTCTGTTCGTGGTTAGCTTTGCGGCCATGCGACATCGCGGTCAGGCGATCTGAAGTGGCTGACAAAGTTGTTTTCTCAGCATTTCAATAACAAGCAGTCCGCGCGGTTTGAGTTGCAGTTTGACGACTTAGTGGATTCGGAGGACAGCTTGACGGGTTGCGGCTTGGGCGATTTCTGTTGTCAGCCCGCCGGTTTCTCTTGCCTGTAATATTTTGCTTCCATCGGGTGTATTATGAATTATGTCTCAGAATTTATACCTCGTACTGTAAAAAAAAAAAAATTAATTGCATAGTGGCTCTTGTGCCTTTGTTGATATTGGTTTTTATTCTTCTCAGTTTCCGAGAAATTTTCACACTCGTTGCCGAGCTCAAGCGTGAGCACGAAGCGTGCACGCACTCCCCCCCCCCACACATGCACTCCTCACCCGAACACATGCCCACACTACGAGCACACTCGCCACACGGGTGCACGCGCCCCCAGCGCGCGTGCGTCCCTCAAGGGCGCTCGAGTACCACACTGGCGCTCGAGGCCTGAACGGGCGCGCGCACGTCCCACATCGGCGCATGGCGGCGGCCTTCGCCGCAGCAAATGTCGGGCAACCTGCCCAGGCCGCCCGGACTGCCCAGGGGCATGTTCGTCATTTTGGGAAAATTAGTGATCCGGGTGACCGGAACAGAGAGACAACATTTGCCAACTTAGGATTCAGCCGGGCGTAATTACCAACACGTCTCTTAAAGAAGACTATAAAATTGCCCTTGGGCCTCATTTGAAGACAAGCTGTTTGAGAGACTATAGAGAGCTTTGAGATTTTCCGACGCGCACGTGAGACTTAGATTGTTCCATCGCTCGGATTTCGCTATGCTCCCTCTCTAGTTCGCTCACGCTCAACGCGCACGCGGACGCCACAACAAGCGAAGAAAAGAGCTCTGGGGAGCGCTCTCGTGGAAGCTCCTGCGGATGTTCTCTTCAAGTTTTTTTGGACTTAGCCATTTTCGCATTTTTTTGTACTTAAGGCTTGTAACGGAGAGGTAACTTGTCAACCTCTGAGAAACTCAAATACTTGTAAACAAAGGGAAATAGTTAATTTTGACCCGACACGGAATTAATAATGTGATTTTAACATTTTCTGGATTTTCCACGTTAGAAACATCTCATGTCATTGCTACTTGATTTTCATTTGACTGTTTGCCCGCCCAATCCGACTTGAAGCTAAGACGGCTCGATTCATGAGCAGAAATACTCAACGTAGGCTGGGTATTTTGGTGCACGGGAGTAATGGAATATAAACGTATATTGGATAACTTTTGTAATTTCAAAATATAGAAGGGTTCACTTTATAATTATGCCAACTCTCGGGAGAGGTTTGGGCAATTAATAGTTTGAATTGAATTTAAAGAATTATTTCGAACAAAGAACACATTTTGAAATAATTTTGGTGTTACATCTACATTGGTCTCTTTCATTATTAAGGAATACGTGAAGGCCATCCTTAGATGCTCTCATTCTACTTTTGTCTGGAGATAGATTTTGACTACAACCGAACACTAATAATGTAAATTTATAGCCATGCAGGCCTCTTCTAATGCTTTCATCATTTGTTTCCATCTTCTTTTTTGTATTTCCATGATGAAACATCCTTCTCTTGGTAAAATAATAGAGAGCTAGCTCTCTCCTTCTCCTCCTCCTTGTAAAAATTTCAAGGAAGTCGAGAAAGAGGACACAGGAATACTCAATCACACTCAATGTCAAGTAGAATTCAGCACAGCAGAAGCACAAGAGTCTTAATTTGGAATTCACAAATCAGATTTACAGAGCGAAACATATATTGCGAGACATGATTTCGCAATGTACCCGATGAAAGCAGAAAAAATACAAACAAGAGTAACTGCGCGGTCTGCAAACTTTATCCGCCCAGGCCGCACAAGTGTTTGTTGAATTTTCTCAAGAAGCTCAGCAAGATAGTCTAAACACCAAATTAATATCTTCAGAACTATCCATATCACAACTTGACCAAGCGGAAATCAGGAAGTAACTTAATCAACCAGATGCAAAGACAGAGACGAGCAGATCATGTATATATCAAACTTCTTTACAGAGTGAGGTATACATGACGAGACATGATTTCGCCAGTACACTAGGGAAAACAGAAAAAATACAAGTATTAATTCGGGCGGACAGAACACTGAAGACCGCCTGTCTGCAGAAGTCGCAGAGACCGCCCGAACTGCTGCTGAAGCCGAACTGAACAACGGAGTCCGCCGAGACTGCGAGGTCGCGCGGACATGCCGTTATTCGCTGAACCACTGCTGCTTCCGAACTGGAGAACAGACCGCCTAACCGCCGAGTCCGGTGGACAGGTTATTGAACTTGGAAAATTGAAGAAGAGAGAAAACTGGTAAATCGCTGAACGCAGTCCATAAACTTCACTGAGTCTGACCGAAGTCAAAACCAAACTCCTGGCTCCACAGTGCTAGCCGCGCCACCTGCAAAAAGCAACAAGTTAAGTCTGCTCAAACCGCGCTGATAGGAAAACCGAGTCCACAGCACTTAATCCGAGTTCAACTTACTGTTCACTCTATTACAAATGAAGTGTCGGGTGGGGGGGGTCCTATTTATAAGCGGATGGAGGAGTGTGGTCACCGCCCTATGAGATAGGCTAACCTCCCCTTGATCCCAGCTAGCACCGCCAGTCCGCCGAGTCCGCATTGTCTGTATTACCGATGCCGAACTCGCGAACAGTCCGCTAACCGCCAAGCGCAAGACCGCCTCCATAGCAGACCTGCTAGCCGCAGGCCAGTCCGCATAAGGCAGTCCACCCAATCCGCAAGGACAAGGCCGGACAACAACCGAAACCGTCAAGAACCAAGGCGAGATGACAATCCACACAGAGTAGCAGACACTGAATCAGTCCGCAAACACAAGTCCACGACCAACAGGCAAACCGTCCGGTCACAGCGGACTTAGCGGACTCTGCGAACACCGAAGCAGCCCGCAACCTGTCCACGACCAACAGGCAAACCGTCCGGTCACAGCGGACTTAGCGGACTCTGCGAACACCGAAGCAGCCCGCAACCTGTCCACGACCAAAAGGCAGACCGATTGATCACAACGGACAAAGCGGACACAGCGAATACAGCAACAGCCCGCAACACAAGTCCACGACCAACAGGCAGATCGTCCGGTCAACAACGGACTATGCGGACACCCTGGACTTGTCATTGTGAGTGACCAAGTCCAACAACCTGCCAACATAAGGCGCGAGCACAGCGGAAAAGGCTTCAATCCACCAACTCTCAACCCAAACCGCTAGCAAGCTGCTCCACCAGAGGATAAGAGCAAAATTCGTCGACTCAGAGAAAGAGTCTGCCACCTCCCGCGGATAAATCTCCTATAAGCCCGGTTACATCAGGGAATAACCAACACCAAGACCGCAATCTCAGACTGCCTAGGCCGCAACACCAGTCCGCCACTGTCCGCCCAGACCGCGACATCAGTCCGCCAGACAGTATGCTCAGGTCGCGTGGTCTGCTTGATCAACATCCACTTTCACTTCACAATTTTCAACACTGCTAACCTCCAAAAATAAACCGCCAAAACCGCCAAGCCGCAAACCGCTGAAAAAATTTGTAATAGCGGAAAACGGGACACCAAACGCAGGAACACTCAACCACACTGAGTCCAAGCAAACAAAATAGCAAACAAAAGAACAAAAAACTTGTACTTATCAAAAAATCTTTACACAGCGAGATATACATGACGAGACATGATTGTCAATGTATCCGAAGGAAGCAGGAAAAATACAAGCCGAAAACAAACCGTGCGGACACAAGGAGTAACCGCCGGTTCTGCTGCAAACCGCTAAAGAGTCCGCTGAAGCCGCATGGTCGCAAGACCACAACAAGTCGCGCAGACTGCCCGTTATTCTAGTGCTGAAGGAAACCTGTCCGCTGAACTACAAGCCGCCTAACTGCGAGGTTGCCTAGCTGCCAGAATATGCGGACTGCTGCCACCGAACTGAACAAGCCGCCCAGAGGCAGACAACTTATTAAACTAGGAAACAAGTTGTAGAAGAGAAACTGCCTAGTCGCAAGTCGCGACTTGCTGCTACCCGCTGGTTGCTACACTGATAACTTCCCAAAATAAGTTATCTAGACATGTTTTTTGACATATTACTCGGCATATCCGACACGAATAAACACAAAAAGCTCTAGAAATGAAAGTAATTATTTGATTATCCAATTCAAGGCTAATTTGGTCTCTTTTCATTGTATGTTTACTAGTGGTGCAAGATGAATAGGCTCATGGACGGAAATATGCCAAAATATCAAAAATCTGGAAAAGGTTGCAACACCCCAAAAATGAAGGTTGCAACGTCTCCTGAGCGGTTTTTAGAGTTTGAAATTCGAATTTTGCTATCTTTTTAAATATGGAAGGAGACATCCCTTGGCATATCTGGAGGCATTTTTAAAGGACAAAAGGAAGGAAAAAAAGAGGGAGTTCGGGACATAGAGAGGAGAGCTTTTGGAGGAGAAGAACGATCTTGGGCGAAAAACCCTAGGCAAGAAGAAGAAGACTACTCCGGATCGTCAAGAGCAACGGATCTTGCACATCCGTGTGAATTATTTCCTGAAACTTTTGAATTTTCTAAAGCATGTATAGTAAGATCCATCTAATTTGCTTTCATCTCCCCGCCATGAACTAATTTCTTAGATCTTGTGTGTTGTGAGTACCTTACTTGTTGTGATGACTTGATTCAAAGTTTTGACTTAATGATTGTTTGATTATCTTTAAAAAAAAGAGGAGAGTTTTTTTGGAGGAGAAGAACCATCTTGGGCGACAAACCCTAGGCAAGAAGAAGAAAACTACTCCGGATCGTCAAGAGCAACGAATTTTGCACATCCGAGTGAATTATTTCCGGAAACTTTTGAATTTTCTAAAGCATGTCTAGTAAGATCCATCTAATTTGGTTTCATCTCTCCGCCATGAACTAATTTCTTAGATCTTGTGTGTTGTGAGTACCTTACTTGTTGTGATGACTTGATTCAAAGTTTTGACTTAATGATTGTTTGATTTTCTATCTTTATTGGAATTGTGTTCTTTATTTGTGGATGTTTTGAGTAAGTATTCATCTTCTAGTTAGCATGATGAGATTCGAGAGAGGAGTTATGCTAGTCTAGGGTTGAATCCTTTATATTACGTGGCGAGATTCGAGAGAGGAGTCACGTATTTCTTTAGTCAAAATTTCATCTTTTTACTGCACTGCGAGAATCGAGAGAGGAGCGGTGTAAGTGTAACCTAATTTCCAATATAACTTCGAGAGAGAAAGAGATTTCCTCTTGAGTTAGCGTAGTGGATTTGTGCGCTTTTCGTTACTTTCTTTCCACCCAAGTTAGAGATAACTGGGGTAATTTGGGGTGACCGGATCTCGGAAATCGAGGGATAAAGAGATCCGCTTTTAAATCCTTGCAAGATAGAAGTCAAACAACTCATGAAAGCTTTTTCTATAAAAAATCATTGCAATAGGTAAGGGAAACCAACATGCAAGATTGCTTCCCTAAAACTTGGATAACAATATTTTCTTGTCCGCGCATTTTAGTTCTTGTCTAAAGAGTACTTCTTTAAATAAATCTAGAAATTAACCTTAATTATCGTCTTGAATTTAGAGAACGGGAAGAGCTAGTAATTGTGATCATACACGCAGAGTCCGCATTGCCCCAGACCGTAGTCAGAACCAAGTCTCTGGCTTTTCAGTGCTATTCGCACAACCTGCACAGCACAAACCAGTCAAACTCTTCAAACCGCACGGATAGAAAACCCTAACCACATCAACTTTCCGCGAGTTTACTTAATGTTCACTCGGTACCTTCTGATGTGACAAGGGGACCTATTTATAGGCGCAGAGAGGAGTGTGATCACCGCCCTAGACGATAAGATAACCGCACTATCTAGTGTGAACGCCAAGTATATCCGCAAAAGGTGCGGATACACTCTAAAACGCTAAGGTAGAACATCCAAGGCCGGAAACAAGCCACTAAAAAGCCGCCAAGCCTAGCTAGACAAGACCACCAAACAGGCAGACTCAGCGAGTACTACCCCAGTCCGCCCACATGCGTACACAGCTCCAGACCGCAGAAAACGAGCTCGCAGCCAATTCACACAAGACAGACAGCTGTCGAGCTCGGCGGATAGAGAAAACAGCTCGTGCAGGTCGGCGACCTCCTTGAAAAAGCCAACCTGGAATTGGTCCAAATCCAAACCAAGTCCACACCACCAGATATCCCTGGTGCGAGCACAACACCAGCGGATACAAAAATAGTCTGCATAAAACCGGTGAACTTCAGAGACAACTGCACAAACCGACAATTGAGTGGATAACCATCCTATCCGCCTGAGAGCAACCTGGGGAACAACCCACAGAATACTGGCCGACCTAGCTAGTCGCCAACTCTGTCCACTCAGACTGCATGGTCTGACCACCGAGACCGCCAAAACAGACCGCATAGCCCGCCCGAACAGACCGCCTAGGCTGCGACTTTTACTTCAACAATTTCAACACTCCCCCTTGAAGTGAGAAGTGGAGACCAGCCCTAGCAATCCCCGTAACCGAATAAATGGTCCCTTCGATACCGGCTTCGTGAAGATTTTCGCGATGTTGTCCTTGCTCCGCATATGTCCAATCACAAGAGACCCCTCCAACACCTTCTCCCAAATGAAATGGTGTCCAATCTCAATATGCTTGGTCCGCGCGTGACAAACTGGATTATTAACCAATTTCAAGGAACTCTCATTGTCACCGCGTAGCAGAGTAGGACCACGCACTTCTTCATGGACTTCATCTACTAGCCTCCTAAGCCAGATGACTTCTCGAGTTGCCAAGGTCGAAGCCTTGTACTCTGCTTCTGTAGTAGAGACGGACATCAAATCCTGCTTCTTGCTGCACCAAGAAGTCCCCGCTGATCTACATGTGAAGACATAACTTGATGTTGACTTCCGGTCGTCTGAATCTCCCCCATAATCAACATCTATATACCTGTACAGTTTGAAGCTCGTGTCTCTCCCATAAAGGAGACCCATATCAGAAGTGGATTTCACATACTTCAGAATGCTCCTTGTCGCCATCAGAAGAGGCTTCTGAGGTTCCGCCATATACCGACTTACTCGGCCTACAACATATGCAATATCTGGCATCGTAATCGTCAAATAGATAAGGCTCCCCACCAGAGCACGGAATACTAGAGGATCTGAAAGAATCCTCCCCTAATCTCGCTGAAGCTTAATGCGAACATCAAGAGGAGTAGAGCTACTCTTCCATTCCCGTATGTCGAATCGCTTAACGATCCGATCTGCATAGCCCTTATGGGAAACGAGTATTTCACTCTCTTTCCTCTCCACCTCGAGTCTAGGGAAGTGGTGGACCTCACCCAAGTCCTTCATCTAGAACTGAACGGCTAGCTCTGCCCTGAGCCTAGCCACCTCCTCCTCAGAGTTTCCCGTGACAATCATATCGTCCACGCACAACAGCACCAAGACCTGAAGCTTCCCCTTCTTCTTGATGAACATGCTCGAATCTGAGTCCGAGGCAAAATAACTGTAGAATTGGAGGTACTCTGCGATCTTCCCATACCATGCCCTCAGCGCCTACTTCAAACCATAAAGGGCCTTCCGGAGTTTTCACTGTTCTTGTTGTTTATGACAAGCCAGAGACTCCTATTTATAGGCGCGAGAAGGAGTGTTGACACCACACATAATGATATGATAACCGCACGTCAATCCGCGTCTAGCACCACCTATCCGTATAAACAAGTACACTAACATCAGTCCGTCACAAAGAACCATCTATCGTTATTGGCGGAAAGAAGGACCAATCAGCCAAGCCGAGCGGATAATAATACAAGTCAGCATGGACTTGATCAATCCAGCCATGCATCCTTAACCACCAATATGCCAATGTCGAATTGTCGGTCTCCACAACCAGACCGCACAGATCATCAAACACTGATACCAGACCATACAGTTCAGTGGTCTCTGCTCCACACCGCTCAACACAACAACCCAGCCACCCATGCTGATCCTATCACGTCAGCGGTAGACTGCCAGACTTAACCTCCAGATCGCACTGAGCAGCAGTCTCCGCATCCAGTCCACGCAAATTACAACCAACGACTAGAACAAAATTCATGCCTAGTCGACCTGCCGAACTCGACAAACTCCAAAAACAGACTGCTCAACACAAACAGTCTTATCGAACTAGGCAACAACCCAGACTTGTCACAAACCCATAACCAAGTCCACTTCACTAGCGAACTCTAGCTATTAACCCGACCGAGAAGGCTCCAGCGAACTGTGCGGTTAGCTTCCACAAACCGCACTAACCGTCTGCCTTCTTGCGAGCCAGAGATCCTGAAAACTTAAGCGGACTGTGAGGGTCTCACAATCCAGACCGCCACAACCACAGTTATACAATGCTAACCGCACGATCACATTCCAGGATGCTTGTGTTGAATTTTCTCAAGATGATCAACGAGATAGTCTGACGCCAAATCAATATTCTTAGAGCTATCAAGATCACACCTGGATCAAGCGAAAACTGGGAAAGCAAGCTCAAACACCAGAAGCAACCATAAGAGACAAGCAGATCAAATTTCTATTAACTTCTTTACAGGGCGAGGTATACGTGGCGAGACATGATTTCGCCAGTACACAATGGAAAACAGAAAAGATTACAAGAACAATCCGAGCGGACAAAAACTGGAGACCGCTGAGACCGCCCAGTACGCCGAAGTCGCCGAGACTGCCCGAACTATTGTAAGAGACGAATAGAACACGGAGTACGCCGAGACCGCGAGGTCGCGCGGACACACCATTATTCGCTGACTGCTGCAAGTTGTCGCCGAACTGAAGAACAAAAAGCCTAACCGCCGAGTCCGGCGGATAGGTTATTGAACTTGGAAAAGTTGAAGCAGAGAGAAATTGTCACGCAGCAGAAGCGACCTACTGATACCTCCAATTGCAAACCGCAAGCTTCACTGAACCTGACCGAAGTCAAAACCAAACTCCTAGTTCCACAGTGCTAGCCGTGCCACCTGCAAACAACAACCAGTTAAACCTGCTCAAACCGCTCGGATAGGAAAACCGAGTCCGCAGCAATTAATCCGAGCTCAACTTACTATTCACTCAGTTACAAATGAAGTGCTGGGGGGGGGGTCCTATTTATAAGCGAGGTGAGGAGTGTGGTCACCGCCCTAGAGGATAGAGTCACCACCCTAGCTCACACAACTCGTGAAACACCGCACCAGTCTACCACATAAGTCCACGACCAACAGGCATAGATCGCCCGGTCAACAAGCGGACTCTGTGGACTCAACGAACACCGCATCCGCCCGCAACATGTCCACGACCAACAGGCACTCCGCCCGGTCAACTAACGGACACTGCGAACTAGCGAACACCCTGGACTTGCCACAGATTGTGACAAGTCCCCAACAAAAACAAGAGCTCGGCGCGAGCTCGGCGGACAAGACCCTAGTCCGCCAGCTCCCAAGATAGATCGCCAACGCTCCACCAGAGCAAGACAAAACTCGCAAGCTCCAATCCGCACAACAACCAAGCCAGCAGCCAACTGCCGGACTCGCAACCAGTCCGCGAATAAACTCCAAACTCACAAACACTATCGACAAGCCAGGTCGCAGAAGTAGGCGGACTCCAATCCAAGTCCACCAAGCATGACGAACTCCACACCTATCCGCACGACAACCTCCAGAACACCTCAACAGGCCGCCATAACCAGACTGACAGGCTGCTCCAACAGTCCGCATGGTCAGTCCGCCTAGGCCGCACCACCAGTCGCCCAGGCTGCCCGGAATGCCTGATCACCCACTTTCACTTCACAAATTTCAACACTCTCCCTTGAAGTGAGAAGTGGTGATCAAGCCCAGTAGTCCTCGTAGCCGCTGAAATGGCCCCTTTGACAGCGGTTTCGTGAAGATGTCAGCAAGATTGTCTTCACTCTGAACACGCCCGACCATAAGAGATCCCTCCAATACCTTCTCTCTTATGAAGTGGTGCTCGATCTCTATATATTTTGTCCTTGCATGACAAACTGGATTGTTCACCAGTTTGAGAGCACTCTCATTGTCACTTCGGAGTAGAGTAGGACCTTGGACTTCCTCATGGACGTACTCTACTAGCCTCCTTAGCCAAATGGCTTTTCTAGCAGCCAAGGCTGAAGCCTTATACTCTATTTCTGTAGTAGAGGCGTACACTGAGTCTTGCTTCTTGCTACACCACGAGATGCTAGCTGATCCACAAGTGAACACATAACCTGAAGTTGATCTTCGATCATTCGAGTCACCACCATAATCAGCATCCGTGTATCCTAGCAAAGAAAAACTCGAGTCCCTCCTATAAAGGAGTCCCATATCAGAAGTAGCCTTGACATACTTCAAAATATTCTTTGCCGCCACCAGATAAGACTTCCTTGGCTCTGTCATTAACCGACTTACTCGGCCAACAGCGTAAGCAATGTATGGCTTTGTAATCGTTAAGTAGATCTAGCTCCCTACTAGAGCTCTGAACACCAAGGGATCAGGAAGAATCCTTCCTTCATCTCGTCGAAGCTTCAGCCCATAGTCAAGAGGAGTAGAGCAACTCTTCCTTTCCCTCATACCAAATCAATTTACAATGCGATCCGTATATCCTTTCTGGGAAACAAGTATCCCGCTTTCCTTCCTCTCCACATCGAGACTGAAAAAGTGATGAAGCTCTCCCAAGTCTTTCATCTCGAAGCGAATAACTAGCTCAGCTCTGAGCCTAGCTACCTCCTCCTCAGAATTCCCTGTGATGATCATGTCATCAACATACATCAAGACCAAAACCTGAAGCTCCACCTTCTTCTTGATGAACAAGCTTGAATGCGAGTTAGAAGCAAGATTTTGTATTTCATCTTCTATAGAGAATCAGTTAACTCTGCTACTTGAATTTTATCATAAAACTTTATGTGCATATACTCATCTGATTTACTTAACTCTTCTAAGTTTAGTTCATTGTCTTTTGTTTTATTATAGAGTTCATAAAAGTATCTTTTTCATCACTCATTAATAGTCACATTATCCGTCAAAACTGTATTTATTTCTTCATTTATGCATTTAACTTGGCATAAATATCTCTTCTTCCCCTCTCTCTAGATCAAGCAATTTTATACATGTCGCGCTCCTCATCTTTGGTATTCAGTCACTTATAAAAAACTTAAACACGGGCATGCACAACCGAATGCGACAATTAGCGTCGACATCTGATTGCAGGCGGCATCGACAACGTACAGCGAAAGTGTGCGGGTAGCGGAAAAGCGTCAGATTTGCGGGAAACAACAAGGTGTGCGATGATAAATGGTTGCATGCTCATAGGCGGTGGTGGTTGTGCACAAGTGGTGTCATTGGCGGGATACGGGCATTCACGACCGAATGCATCTTCCCACTCCTTGACTCCTTGAGAGCAGCCATCTCCTCTTCGATCTCCTCTTCCATTGCATCTTCTCACTTCTTGACTCCAGTGGCCTCATTGAAGCTTGAAGGCTCTCGCTCATCAAGAGGGCCTGCAAAGAAACAGAAGACAAAACTCATTGTATTCCCTTCGTAGTAGCGAGCTGGAGGCTTGATGATCCTCTTCGATCTCCGAAGTGTCTTCTCCTTACTCACCACCTATGTTTCTTCTTAAGGTTCATCTCCATCTCCGGGAAAACTTTGAGCAATGCTCCCCCTACTTCCTGAACCAGAAGCCTCTGCCCTAAAGCTTGAAGCAACATGAGCTGCTGGTGATACAACAAGCTCCTCTTGAACAACTTCAGCAGCCACCTCCCGCTCTTCATCAACCTTGCTCTCTGGTAACTCAACTGAGCTTCCTCCATACGACGTCAGCTCATCAAAGATCACGTCTCTTGATACAATAGACTTTTTCGTCCCAGGATCCATGCACTTCCATCCCTTCTTCCGCTCATTGTAGCCTACAAAGACAAGTTTCCTTGCATTTGCATCAAGCTTCATCCTTGAAGCATCTAGAACATGCATATAGCAAGTTGATCCAAACACCCGAAGGTGTTTCACGCTTGGCTTCTCCTTGAACACCATCTCATGAGGATACTTCATGTTGATCGGACTCAGAGGCATCCGATTGATGACATAAGAAGCACAAGACATCTCCTCTGCCCAATAAGACATAGGAATGCCTTTAACATGAAGCCAACACTTGAAAGCATCCGTCAGATGACGGATCTTCCGCTCTGCTACTCCGTTTTGTTGTGGAGTATGAGCACAAGTAAGCTCCCTCTGGATGTCTTGCTTCCTGCAGAAGTTAAAGAACTCGAAAGAGATAAACTCACCACCGTTGTCTGATCTAAACTTCTTGATATGCTGACCAAGCCGGCCCTCCACCAGCTCCTTGAACTCCACAAATAACTGGAAGGCTTCTGACTTCTCCTTCATGAAATACACCCGAGTGTATCTTGAGTAGTCATCAATCAGAACCAACATGTATCGGTTGCCCCCAAGACTAGCAGTAGCAGTTGGCCCCATCAAATCACCATGGATGCACTCCAATGGTGCCTTGCTCCTTATTTGAGTCTTGTCAAATGGAAGGCAATGAGCCTTGCCGAACTGACAAATAGTACAAATGTGGTCATATCCGTAGGATGACAACTTTCGCAAGCATTTCAGAAGGCTCCTCAATGCCATAGATTTCAGCTTGTCCATCCATACATGTCATAGTCTCTCATGTCAAATAGCAACGCTATCATTGGCCCTCATCCGATCAACGCAAGAGCTTGTTGTAAGAACAAACAAGTCCTTTACTCTCCTCCAAACGTGAGTAATATTAGTCTTTACCGCTGATATATTGCGAAGAAACTTAACTTCTGTTGGCCCAAATAGAATGTGATAACCCGCGTCTACCGCATTGGACACAGAGAAGAGGTTTTTCTTCATGCCCGGTACATGATACACACTCCTTAGCATGAGTGGCCCCTTATCACTACCCAAGGACACAACCCCCTCATTCTCTACTGCATGAACAATATTATCAGCAGTAATAATAGCTTTGTTACCTGAGTAAGTTTGCAGTGAGGAGAACTTCAACTTGTCTCCGGTGAGGTGATGACCACACCTAGAGTCCACGATCCAGTCGTCTTCGAAGTCGATGGCGGACAAGGCACAGACATAAGTGCCCGTCATGAAAGCTCCACCCCATCCAGCTTCCTCAATACTAGAGCAAGCTTCCTCCTTGCCTACAGCATGCCCAGGCTGCAGCTTGATCTTGCAGTCACACTTGAAGTGACCCAGCTGATGACACCTGTAGCACTTCAAACTCTTCTTCCAGTCCTTCTTAGGAGCAACGCTCCTCTCTTGCTGATAAGAGGTTGAAGGCTCATCTTCAACAACGGTCTTCTTCTTCTTCTTCCCTTCCCATCTCTTCTTCTTCTTGCTTGTGAAGAGCGCTTCACTACCTCCTTCAGAGATAGTGACACCAGCCATCTGTCTGGCCAAACTTTCCTGCGAAGCAAGCATGTTTTCATGTTCCAGCAGAGATGGCTGAGTTGCCCAGCCTTGAACAGAAATTACAAAGGCCACATACTCCTTCCATAAGCCGCGGATTATGTGACTTTTCAACTTAGCCGCAGAGATAGGCTCATCAGGATCAAACGCTGATAATTCATCACACAGACTCTTCATCTTCAGAAAGTACTTAGAGAAGGTCAGGTCTCCTTGAGTTGTCCTAGCCAACTCAATCTCTAGGAACTGTAGCCTAGCTACGTTCTTTCTGTTGAACAACCCATCAAGATAAGTCCAAATTTCTGCAGCAGACTCACATCCAATGATGTGATCAAACAACTCAGGTGAGACAGCCCGCTTGAGAGTAAACTCAGCCTTTATGTTTGTTTTCCTCTAGACTCTCACCTGTTCAGCAGTTCTAAAAGCAGCAGTAACTTCCTGTCTGTCGTCACCACCGACGACCTCCTATAACTCCTCACCCATAAGATAACTCTTCAGGCACGACTTCCACTTCTTAAAGTTAGTCGGCGTTAAGAGTTCAATGCCCAGACCTCTTGCATAACCCCCTTCCATTGCAGCAAACCTGGTCTAAGCTTTCAGAAGCACAGAGCATAACACAAGTTGATGTCTACCCAAGCAACCAAACCTCCCTCTGATACCATGTTGAATTTTCTCAAGATGATCAACAAGATAGTCTGACGCCAAATCAATATTCTCAGAGCTATCAAGATCACACATTGATCAAGAGGAAACTGGGAAAGCAAGCTCAAATACTAGAAGCAATCAAAAGAGACAAGCATATCAAATTTTTATTAACTTCTTTACAAGACGAGGTATACGTGGCGAAACATGATTTTGCCAATACACAATGGAAAACAGAAAAGATTACAAGAATAATTTGAGCAGACAAAAACTGGAGACCGCTGAGACCGCCCAGTCCGCCGAATTCGCCGAGACCGCCCGAACTGCTGCAAGAGACGAATAGAACACGAAGTCTGCCGAGACCACGAGGTCGCGCGGACACACCGTTATTCGCTGAGTGCTGCAAGCTGCCGCCGAACTAAAGAACAGACCGCCTAACCGCCGAGTCTGGCGGACAGTTTATTGAACTTGAAAAAGTTGAAACAAAGAGAACTGGTCACGCCGCAGAAGCGACCTACTGATACCGCCGATTGCAAACCGCAAGCTTCATTGAACCTGACCGAAGTCAAAACCAAACTCCTGGTTCCATAGTGCTAGCCGCGCCACC
Organism: Platanthera zijinensis; assembly: GCA_039513925.1. NCBI lineage: Eukaryota > Viridiplantae > Streptophyta > Magnoliopsida > Asparagales > Orchidaceae > Platanthera > Platanthera zijinensis. The sequence continues at coordinate 19,512,663 of CM077078.1, forward strand.
TACAAATAGCAACCATTTAAACCTGCTCAAACCGTGCGGATAGGAAAACTGAGTCCGCAACAATTAATCCGAGCTCAACTTACTGTTCACTCAGTTACAAATGAAGTGTCGGAGGGTCCTATTTATAGGCGAGGTGAGGAGTGTGGTCACCGCCCTAGAGGATAGAGTCACCACCCCAGCTCGTGAAACACCGCACCAGCCTGCCACATAAGTCCACAACCAACATGTATAGATCGCCCGGTCAACAAGCGAACTCTGTGGACTCAACGAACACCGCATCGGCCCGCAACATGTCCACGACCAACAGACACTCCGCCCGGTCAACTAGCGGACACTGCGGACTAGCAAACACCCTTGACTTATCACAGATTCTGACAAGTCTCCAACCAAAACAAGAGCTCGGCGGACAAGACCCCAGTCCGCCAGCTCCCTAGACAGATCGCCAACGCCCCACCAGAGCAAGGCAAAACTCACAAGCTCCAATCCGCACAACAGCCAAGCCAGCAGCCAACTGCCGGACTCGCAACCAGCCCGCGCAGTCCGCGGATAAACTCCAAACTCGCAAAATACTGGTGACAAGCCAGGTCACAGAAGCATGCAGACTCCAATCTAAGTCCGCCCAGCATGGCGAACTCCACACTTATCCGCATGGCAACCTCCAGAACACCTCAACATGCCGCCATCACCAGACTGCCAGACTGCTCCATCAGTCTGCATGGTCAGTCCGCCCAAGCCGCACCACCAGGCCGCCCGGACTTCCTGATCACCCACTTTCACTTCACAAATTTCAACAGCTTGGTGATCCAGACCGCAAGAGAGAACATCCTAGTCGAAATTCAGCTATCCGCCAAAGGCTGACCGCTAGACCGGCGGCGGTCTTTGCGGTCTGCCCAATCAGACCGCCCCTATTCCACTTGACTCACACTTCAACAATTTCAACACTTTCCCCTCCTCTATTTTCATGTTTTCATGAAGTAAATCCGACTTTTCTAATAATGAGGATGAGATGGTTTTGGAGCGATCATAGGGTTGGTGAAAATCTTCTCAATAATATATCAAGCTGAATTTATTAATCCTCAGGAAATTTCAGTATCATTTCGGTTAAATATTTTAATGAAAAGCATAAAAAGGGCTATAGAAGACTTGGATTTACGATTCAAATTCTAATCTTTCTATTTGAATGACTGTATTGTGATCAGACTGCACAACTGTAACTTTGTCCTGATCCTGTAGCACGGCCATTAGGGGGTTTATAGCAGGGTTTAAGAGGCTCTTAATAAAAGGCAAGAAGGGATGAGGAGGGAAGGGGAAAAGCCCGAGAGAGAGAGAGAGAGAGAGTCATGGTGTCTTTCTTTCTCCAAACACGGATCCCTAAGGATTTCAGGAGCGGAATAGCAGAGTAGTATCAAATATCTATGTATCAATCCTCTATTGCTTTATAGACATAGCTCATTCTTTTTGCACTGTTTAAGGGTCCCTGCTTGTTCTCTCTCCCCAAGTCTTTTGCTTGCGGTTCCTTCTGGCTCCTGAAACAGTGAGAGGGGTTTAAGGCGTTTGTGTTTCTTCAGCTTGAGGAGGAATTATTAGAACACAGAAACCCAGGTTTCAATTAGAAATTTCTTGAGAGGCGAGGCGAGGAGAGGAGAGGAGAGTGTGAAGGTATGATGAGGTTTAGTACTCCCCAATGATTGAGAAAGCTCCCTTGGGTTAAGTTTGGGAGTGAAGAAGAGGGATCATGAAGTCGATGAACAGCAGTAACTGGTTGGGCTTCTCGCTTTCCCCTCAGTTGGGCATGGAAGTCGCTTCAGTTCCACTAAAGCACGCGAATCTTCAAGCCCCTCACCACTCTTCCCCTGCTTCAGCTTCCCCTTTAACTCCCAGCGGCTTCATTCTTCCTTATCCCCATTTCAGCGGCTCCGGCATTTGCTATGGAGCCGACGGGGAGAATGGAGGCTTTTACTCCGAGCTCTCCGTCATGCCGGTCAAGTCCGATGGCTCTCTCTGCATCATGGAAGCTTTCAGCAGATCACAACAAGAAGGTCTGCCCCTCTCTCTCTAACATCTTTACATTCTTCCATTTCTCTTCATTTCTAAATTTGCCTTCTTCTTTTTATTCATTTCGGTGAAGGAATTGTTCCATCTCCTTCTCCAAAGCTGGAAGATTTCCTGGGCTGTGGTCCAAACATGGGGACCCATCAGTACACCAACAGTGACAGGGGAGCAATGGCATTAAGCTTGGACAGCATGTATTACGACCAGCAGCACATTGAGCACGAGAGCAATGTCAACCATTCCTCCCTCGAGCTCTTTCAACAGCCATTCCGGCAACACAACTACTTCCAGCCATTGCATGAGATGTATCAGGGGACGTTGGTTGCAGAGCAAATGTCCGACTGCAGATTTCAAAGCAGCCAAGGCGTTGGCGACGAAAGAGATGTGGGATTTAGCTCTCTGGGATTACTGATGCACGGAGATCTCAAGCCCCTGAGCCTCTCCATGAGCCCTGGATCTCAATCTAGCTGCGTCACCGCGCCCCAGCAGCAGCAGCAGCAGCAGCAGCAGATCGCTGAACACTTGACTCTGGACTCTTCAAAGAAGAGAGCGAATGGGAAAGCGAGCGAGAAGCTGCCGGTTCACCGGAAATCCATTGACACATTCGGACAGAGAACTTCTCAGTACAGAGGTGTTACAAGGTATTAATTATTTCCTCTTCTCTTCTCGGCGCAGAAATGAGAACATGATCTCTTTAATGCGAGTTTCAGGCATAGATGGACAGGTAGATATGAAGCTCATCTTTGGGATAATAGCTGCAAAAAGGAAGGGCAAACAAGGAAGGGAAGGCAAGGTTGGTCAAAAAAAAAATTAAAAAAGAAATCTTTGTTTGAAGATTGCTTCGTGTTCTTTACATTATCTTCCTCATGCATGTTTGGTAGCACTTTATCTAACTCTGTCATGTTGTCATGTTCTTCTTCACCGGTGTTGTGCATTCATGGAAACAAAATCTTCAACAATAGTTTATTTGGGTACTTCTTCTCTCTTTCTTTTACCCCCAAAAATTGTCTCTCTTTTTTTTTCTTACTATTTATGGCTCTTCGAGATCAAACTCACAACGTATTTGAATATTGTGAACGGTGGTCAGGGGGTTATGATATGGAAGAGAAAGCTGCGAGGGCTTACGACTTGGCTGCATTGAAATATTGGGGGCCTACCACTCACATCAACTTCTCCGTAATATTATTTATTTTCAATTGATTTGGAATCATTAGCTTTGAATATTTAACTGCAAATATATTTATACGTGGGATTTGCTTCATGCAGTTGGAGGACTATGGGGAGGAGCTTCTCCAGATGAAGAACATGAGCAGGCAGGAATATGTTGCGCACCTCAGAAGGTGATTCCCTCCCATTTTTCTTCACACTATGAGCTTTTTTTTTTCTCCTCTCATGATCACAATAATGCCTCTAATTTCTCATGTCATTCTATCTTTCAGAAAGAGCAGCGGGTTTTCTAGAGGCGCTTCGATGTATCGAGGGGTCACGAGGTTTATATATATGCATGTCTCCTTTGATAATATTAATAGAACATCGCCCGTTCCGCCATTTATATAATAATAATGCTTCGAGGGGTCGCTCCTCATTCGTTTGTTGTCCATATATCAGGCATCACCAACATGGAAGATGGCAAGCTCGCATCGGAAGAGTCTCCGGAAACAAAGATCTTTACCTTGGAACCTTTGGTAATTAAGCTTCTTAGATTCTTACTAGCTAATGTCCAAAACCTATTATAACTTCACAAATTCATGCCCTTGTGAGAATGCCAACTATTAGTATTTCCACACCAAAGTGTTCTTGCTTGTCCAATGTGGGACTTGTTGTAATCTTAGTCATACTCATAGCATGGCTTATTCATTATCCTTGCTATAGCCCAAATCATATTCCTAGTTGTTGTCATATTTGTAGCAGTGTGCTCAGTCTTTGTTCATGCAAAAATGATAAATAAAACGATACAAAAAATATTAGATTTATGTGGTTCAACCAAGACGTAGTTCTAGCCGTAATCTTAGTTGTAATCTTATTTTGCGGTCTTAGTCATAGTCCTAGCAAGTGATCATATTTCTAGTGCTAGTTGTAGTTGTAATCATAATCATTTTGCTAGTCATTGCGGGCCATATTAGCTAGTGATCATAGTTGTATTCTTTATCATACTCATCTCTATATTCATCATCATATGGTGAAAGTCTGGCCATGCCAGTATTCTTGAGTACGGTAAGCCCACACAGGCGCCACACATGAGCAAGAACTTTGTTAATAATAGTCCCACATTGTGAATCCATTCTGCTCTGATCTGTTTATATGGCAAGGCAACCCTCACTTGTTGAGCCGGTTTTTTCAGGTTGAGTTAGGCCAAACCTAACATGGTATCAGAGGCAGGTTCCACCCAATTTCTGTCCAGTTCCATCCGGTCCGCCCATGAGCTGTTTATATCCCGGTTCCGGCCGGTCAATCCATGCTATGGGTGAGGGGGGATGTTAATAATAGTCCCACATTGTCAATCCACTCTGCTCTGATCTGTTTATATGGCAAGACAACCCTCTCATGTTGAGCCGGTTTTTCAGGTTGAGTTAGGCCAAACCTAATAAACCTCATCAACTACACCCTTAGTTATTAAAGGCGCAAAGTGAACCATGACGCAAAGGGGTCTTGGAGGTTAGGCGCAAGGCGCACGTGTGTTTCTGATGAAGATAATGCGCAATCACGTCCATTTTAAATAATCAGCATCAAACATCAATTCATCTTCTCGATCATATTATTCATGTAGTCTACTAATTAATCATTCATTCTTATCATTTGTATCTCTTAAAAAATAGAATCAATTTGATCACCTGCTTCATATTTAAGGCTTAACGCACAATTATTTTTCACAACACTAAATCAATAATTAAGTTCTTACATTATTTTTTCTTAATTTTTGAATAAAAACATTACAACAAAAATCTCACTCAGATGCGCCTTTTATATTCCAAAGGTGCAAATAAGGCGCACAAAGACGCAAACCTTTGAGCCTGGTGAGCCTTGAGCCTTAAACGTGTTAGGAGAAAACGACGTCAAAGGAATCACAAGAAAAATGCAGAGAAGCAACCAGGAACACACAAATATAATTTGGAAAAAACCCCAAATCCGCGGAAAAAACCGCAACCACCCACGCAGAAATCCACTAAGAAGAACGATCAAAAGAGTACACCCTAGGCCGAAATCAGGCCTTTATACCCAAATTATAAAGGAGAAATTACATAAATACCGGTGAAAACATGGCGAGTGCCAATTACTCCCAAACGCAGTCAGACTCCACAAACTAACAAGGCGCGCCTTTAATAGCATAGGCTGCACCATAGTTGGGTATGAGGAGTGGCATTAACACCTTCATAAATGAGGTCGTGGGTTCAAGTCTCCGCCCAAACAGTTATCTCCCAATATTTGGGGAGTAGAAAAGGTTGGGATGCGCGGACTGCAGTCTGGCTATCGGGTTGCTTATTTGGCTCTTGCTCATGAGTGGCGTTTGAGTGGGCTTACCGTACTCAATAAGGGTGGCTTGGCCCAACTTTCAACATCATAGTCATCAATGTAACCCTATCCCTATTCTTAGTCGTAGTCCTAATCACATTCGTAGTCGTAGTTTTCCTCGTTTTGTAGTCATATTGATAATCTTTGACGCACTCTTTGTTACAGTCTTTGTCGTAATCATGGTATATTCCTTGTCTATGACTATTAAAGCTAAAACCGCTGCGACATTATTGCAATGAAACCATTGGCTAATTTCGAGCCCATAATAACCTCAGGCACTCAGGAAGAAGCAGCCGAAGCTTACGATATTGCTGCCATTAAGTTCCGTGGGACTAATGCCGTTACAAACTTCAATATGTCAAGATATGATGTTGATAAGATTATGGCGAGCAGCACTCTATTGTCTGGCGAACACGCGAGGAGGTGCGCAGCCATCGAAATTTTTGACAATGTGCCTTTGGGAGAAAACAGCTGCAGAGAGCCGGATTCAGCCGAAGAGATTAACGCCAATGGTTCTGACTGGAGAATGAAGCTCTACCCGTCGCCCCAACAAACTCCGGTGAACTCGGAGCAGATCGATCACCAATCTATATCTACTGAAGACAATCATCATCAGAATAGCTCTTTCTTGGCCAATTTTCAAGGTTTCTTTGGAATGGAAGGCTGGAATTCAGAAGTGCAGGGAATGGAGAATAGCAACCGAGTTACAAATGCTGCGTCTTTGATGGCCGGCGATTCGAGCAACTTGAAGGAGCGAGGCCCGATTTATGGTGTTCTTCCGTTGGCCTCGGCGGCGCCCACGACGCAGTTGATTTCTTGGGGGCCGGCGTCGAACCAGCTGAGGAATTCAATTCCTGCTGCTCAGACTCCTGTGTATGCTGCATGGAATGATTCTTGAAGCTTTTTTCATATGATTAGAGCATGCTGAAGATGCCATTGACTAAAGGCTGAGATGAAAAAGAGAAAGCAGGCGATATATGTCTGCGCATTGTGGGGAAAAAGATGGGAGGTATCAGGCCTTGCACACTTTTTCCAGTGTTTTCAAATTTTGGTTACTCATGCTTTTGGGCCATGTGGCGGGCCTCTGGGTTGGAGGCCATGGTGTGCTGTGTTTGGATTTTGTCTGATTTTAATTAAACTTACTTTCTGTTCTGTTTCTTATCTTGATGCTCACTAACTGTTAGTTTGATTTGATGTTTGATGTAATTTGTTGTATGTTGAAAAGCAACCACTCTTTGTTACCTTCGTCTGCGGTTCTGCAGAAATTTATGAACGTTTTAGGGGAAGCAAAGTTGTGATAGGCCCGTGAGTGGGATCAGATTACTTGGTGGGAGAGGATGGGGGTTGTTTTGAATGGTGATTCCCCTTCGACACTGGTGAGCCAGGGCTAATGTTGCGAGTTCTTGTTGGGATTCCGCTCATATTGTGGAGGTTGTGGGTCTCATTGACCCACTACAACTGCAGGTGACGATCACATATTCGAGCTTACAACCTGCTTATGACAATGATGAGATTTGGAGGGCCTTCAAACTCAACATTCAGGTGTAGTTGCTCTTGAAGCCTGACAATAAAGATGAAGACATGCTGCTTAGGCTATATGTTTGACACGGGTCGATCGTGCCCAATATTTCTTTCCCTAGGGTTTTTTTTTTTTGCATTCGTGGGACTAAGTGCATGTGATAATATTGTTTGAAGTCATCCCATGTCATATCTCCACGTTAATACGTTCGAACCAAATCTCGGCTGCCTTGATCAAGTGTTAGACGAGCAATTAAAGTTTGTTCCATGGTTGTTGGTTGGAGAAAAGCTGTTTGCATCAGATCAACCATCAGAACATGTCATCCTTGTCATAATAAACAGGGATCTCCAATTCGACATATCTGGTATTGTCCTCGTTACGAGGCAATGCGTTGTTCTCATAACACCTTATGTTGAAGCCATCCATGTGGCTGTAGGAAGGGGTCCCAACATGAAAATTAATGTTGGAGTGCTCGAAACATCTTGTATGGTCGTCAAGTTTGAAACAACATACACGTTGCCCCAGCAAGGTATTTATAAGCGTAACCCAAAATTCTCGATGAGTTATTGGATTCCTACCGGATTCTAACCAAACTCAATAATGATCCGTTACCAATTATATAAATAAACATCAACAATCTCCTTCTATATTGTATATTAATGATATTACATAATATGTCACTTAAAACAAGAGTTAATAACGACAAAATTGAGTTTTTCAGAAACGTTAGTATGAGTTTTAGAGCACGTGATAAATCTAAACTCAAATAATAGTTCCAAACAAAACAAGTAAAATTGAAAACTCAAACAGATAACTGATCACTGGTTTAAGAAAACAGCAGATCATCGTCATCCAAGTCGAAATTAATTTTCTCTACTTCATTCTTCATTTGATCTGCAATTAGTTATAATAAGAATATCATGAGATCAATCTCCTTGAATTTAAATATTTGCTATCAATGATAAAATGATCAGTTTTAACAATAAAAGAACGTAATACTTTAACCAGAGAAAAAATCACAAATCAACATCTCTATCTAATTTACAAAAAAATTTGAATATTTGATTTTATAAAATCAAAACATGTTTTTTCGATTATTAAGATTATTATTAACCATTTCATAGCTATGTTATACCATCAAGTTTGGAATGATGCAACAAATTGTGACCATTATATCATAAAATTTAGTATGATACAATAAACTGTGACCATTATATCATAAAATTTGGAATGATATAATTAATAATCATAATATTAGGACATATATCAACAACTTTAGTATTTCTTTTCGGAATGATACTCAAATCAGGCTTTGAATATAAATAATTGCGTAAGTCATCAAGTTTGAAATGATTGCTAACTATTCATCTCAGGCTTTCATCAGATAGCATCTAAAATACTTCAGTGTACCCACTACAGATGCATGAATGTAAGCAGATTTTGGTTTTAAAATTTAAAACATAAGCAGAGAATTAATTCATACAAAATGGTCTTTAATCTCATCTCCCCCGATATTTTAGATTGTAAGAATCTTACATAAGTCCTTAGTAATGACATATGCTACATTATTTTTGATCTCACATCCAATAAGGAGATTATCTCCTAACTTGTGAGATTGGTCAATCAGACGTGTTTCATCCTTAGTTGCATTTGCTTTCCATTGAACAAGGTATTCGTTGCAATTGTCTTTGTAGTTTCATTGTTAGAATAGATCGAAATAGATTACATTTTCAGACTTGTTATTAGAATGTCCAATATCAAATCTCTAATCCACTCAGCTTCTTCTCCTGCTGAAGCTAGAGCATAAAGTTCTGATTCTATAGAGGACCGTGCAATGCACGTCTGCCTTTTTGACTTCCAAGCTACGACAGCTCCTCCTAGTATAATCACAAAACCACTAGTGGATCTACTATCACAAATTTCTTAGCACTAGGAGGCGTCAAAATACCTTCAAGCACTAGAGGATGTCCACTGTAACATAAAACATACTTCTTAGTGTATTTTAAGTATCTTATTAGTCTTTCTAAGGCATCCTAGTGATCCTTTCCAGGGTTACTAATAAATCTACTTAACATGTCAACCGTAAAGACTATATCAGGTCTAGTGCATGTTGTAGCATACATGCGACTTTCTATGAGTTTGGAGTAATTCAACTGTCTCATAGGTAAGCTTTCATTTGGTTTCACTCTATTGTTGTAGTCATATGAAGTCTCAATCTTTTTGCTATTATCGTAACTTCATTTTCTAGTAGATTTATAATGTAGTGACTCTGACTCAGGGTAATACATTTTTTTAGTGAAGTTCACTTTCATTCATAGGATGATTTTTATCACACCTAAGTCTGTCATGCTAAATTGTCTATTCAGAGTAACTTTCACGTCTTCTATCTCAGCCTGATCAGTACCCAGAATTAACTTATCATCAACATATAAACATATAATTGTCACTTTATTTGAACTTGTTCTTACGTACAAATATTTATCTAATAAGTTGGATTTGAAACTCATTGTTATAATACAAATGTCAAATTTCTTGTATCATAATTTTGGTGTTTGCTTCAATCCGTATGATGACTTAATCAAATTACAGATTTTATTTTCTAGACCTTCTATGACAAATCCTTCAGGTTAGTGCATATAGATCTCTTCTATCAGATCTAGATTAAGAAATGCAGTCTTGACACCGATCTGATGAACAGTAAAATGTTCATTAGACCCGACCTAGTGAATTTGCCGTCCGACTCTTATAAGAGCCGTTGGCTGCTAACAACTCTTTTAAGAGTCATTAGTAGGTGTATTGTTGTATAGCAGTTCAGCAGCTAGGCCCTAGACTCTAATAAAATTTTTTTTATAAACCCCCACCCTCTCTCTCATTCTCTCACCCGCCGCCCCCTCTCTCTCACACACACTCTCTCTCTCTCTCACTCACTCTCTCCTGCCCACTCTCTCTCTCCTGCCCACTCTCTCTCTCCCACTCACTCACTCTCTCTCCCTCTCACTCACTCAACGCTAGCATGACATCGTCCTCCTCAACGACATGGTCGTCTACTCAAAAGTACGACTGTAGTGGTGGAACATAATCGTAAGACGGTAGTTAGGGAACATTTCGATAAGGTTCAAGTTGGCGTCAAATTCAAGGCGCAATGCAAATTAATGCTCGAAGCTGCTGACTTTTACAGGCAACTCGACACTATCAAGACACCTTAAGTCTTGTGTTTCGAAACAAGCTCCCGAGTCCAGTCAGACTCAAATTTCAGGAGCAGGACAAATTTGGACATACAATCAACTTCGCCAACGAGACATACAGATGAAACATGTCATCAAACGTGGGTTGTCATTCAGTCACTATGATAATGAGGATGCAACGGAATACATACATTGAGGGATTTCGTTCAAATATCAACAGGTAAGTAGAGCTTCTCTTAGGCGCGACGCCATTAAAATCTATTTAGAATCAAAACAATCGTTAATAAATTTTTTTGAAACTTTCGAGGGTCGTGTAAGTTTAACGAGTGACGTTTGAAGCAGTAGCATAAAAGTAGAATTATCGTATATATGTATCATGTGTCATTGGATCGATTCCGTTTCATGAGAGCTAAATAAACGCGTAATATATTTTGAAGGTTTCGAATATCTGCACACATGTAAAACTATATATAATGTAATTATGAAATGTGTGTGAGAATTTAAATTAAAATATAAATAATGAGTATATCTTTCGATAACGCCTCTAACAATAACGTAGCTATTGATTGGTTAAAATGCGATTTAAAACTAATGTTAAACGATGCGTTTTTTCACACTCGGTGTGTTTATCACGTTTTAAATTTAGTGGTACAAGATAGTTTAGCCGCTATGAAATCTTATATTGAAAAAATTCGACTAATGTTTAAAGTCATTTATAATTTTAGGCAACGATCTCAGGATTTTAAAAATTTTGTATACGCATAGGGTAAAAAATATTTGAAACCTCAATTTGATATACCTATTAGATGGAAATCAACATATAAAATGTTAAAAAGTGCGTTTTAATTAAAATCACTTCTTATGGAATATTATAACAAGGTAAATACTCATGAATTGACCGATACCGATTGAGACGTATTAGTAAATTATATGGATTTATTAAAATATTTTTATAAGGGGACTGTTTTTTATCTGACGTGTACTACCCGATTAGTTTACTAATAATTGAAAATTTTGTAAATATCACACAAAAATTTAATTATTATAAGCAACATGTTAGATGAGTTCCATTAATTGAGATAATGGAAGAAAAATTTCTAAAATATTATAGAAAAATGCCTGTGAAGTTTTCATGCGTCGCCGCTTTAAATCTGTTATTCGACGTAGAAAATTTGATAGATGAAATCAATACAAATTTAAATATAAATTTAAATTTCGATGATTATGATGGCGTTAGTGCTCCAAAATTTACTTCTCTATTTACTGAGTGTTATAATTATTATGATAATTTATATGGTTCGCGGTCTCGGGAAGAAATATTGCAACAAAAAATGAATACTTTTAAAAATAAAATTTTAGAATTAGCTGCCAGAAAAAACACGCGCACATCTAGTAGTTTAAATGAATTAAGATTATACACTAAAACACAATTTCGGGGTTTAATGAGCACGGATGAGATTGAAAACTTCGATCTCTTAAAATGGTGGAAAGGTAAAGTTAATACATATCCTATTTTGATATATATGAACTTTGATTTACTAACAATACAAGCTAGTATGGTAACTTCAGAGTCCGCTTTTTCTATTAGTGGCAGAGTTTTGAACGAGCGGAGGAGCCGACTCAATGAAGAATCTCTAGAAATGTGCATCTGCTACAAAGACTATTTGGATGCTATGAAAAGGAAACAACACATTACAACATTAGAGGATAGCTCGGAGAAGATAGAAGACGAGATAGACACAATAAATTTAAGAGACGATTAAGCGCGTCCCACATTCCTCACATGACCGATTAAAACTGTATTTTGTGTTTTATTAATTTAATGAATATTGTAATTTTCTTTATCTAAAATTAATAATGATAATAAATTTCATTTTTTTTCAATTAATGTAAATTGTAAATATTATTTAATATTAATAAATTTCATTTTTCTTGTCCATGTGAGAGAATTTTTTTATTATCATAATAAAATAATAATTGTAAATTTTAAATATAATAATTTTTTTAAAATAATTCAATAATTATAATTTTTAAAATCAATTTTTTTTTAAAAAAAAGCCCGTCCCGGCCCGACCCAAAGGGCCGGATCAGACCCCTTCCCGGGGCGGGGGCCAGAGCCTCGTTTAAGGAAAGCCCAGGCTCGACCCGGTTGACTAAAGCTCGGGCCCGTTGGGCCCGCTATCGGGTTGGCCCGATCGGGCTTTATGCCCATGACTAATATATATATAATTGTTTGATCTATGAGCTAATTAATCATCCTGTAGCCAAAAATTTTTCCCTCTCGTGAAGATTCAGAGATCGTCGCAATTGTTACTGTGAAGGTTTCTAGAGAGAGAAACTTCTCTCTTTGATTCGCCTCCGCGTGACTGCCGTTTCTTGATATCGTTGATTCCACGACGTAGCCCTCGTCAAAGACTTCATCGTGGTGTGTTTTTGAAGCGGCGTTTTGCTCGCATGAGGCCGTAGAAGGCGAAGAAGATTCAAGAGGTTTATTTGCTTTGTTATTCTTCAGACTCTCAGTTTTTATTTTTTATGGATTTTAGACGAAAACATACAACCGTGTGTCTTGGTGTATGTCCGGTTATTTGTTTGTGTGGCTGTAACAACTTGTCTGTTTTTGATTTCAAGTATTTTCTGCATTATTTCTGGTGATTTTTCTGCTGATGGTTGTGCATATCTTGGGCACTATATTTTTCACAGTTTGGCCATGATATTTGACTTTGACCTGCTATCTTAGACTGCTCAAATGGGCAAACCCTCGTCGAATACGGGTAGTACAGACGAAACATCGAGGTGAAGAAGCCGAGCATTGATGGTGGGAAAACTTTGAGTGCCAAGAAGTCAATAGAGTCGGGAGACGAATACAAGAGCAGATGCATCAAGATGGAGTGGAGCGTCAAATTGGTCTGAAAAGGCGCATGCGTTGACAAGGGAAAATTTTTCGGTACGCCGTTTGGAGCGTAAAAACGGTCCGCCGATAAATACCGCTTAATTTGCGGGACCCACCTCATTCTCTCCTTTTCGAAATTCAAACTCCAGCAAACCGTCGTCCCCGAAATTCCTTGCCCTAAAGCGGAGAAAATTCCATCGTCGGAGCAGGATTTCTCCTTTCGGCCGCTTTATTCGTCGCCGGCAAGGATGTTTGGTGCCAGTGGTTTAGGGCGAATGTATCGCTCACGAAGTAACGCATCGCCGGAGACTTGGATTCTCCTATCGCCCACTTTTCCAGTCGCCGTTTGGATTATAGGTTTGTTGGAGTATACTCGCGCCTTCCCGACAAACCCTAAAGCATCAGGTATGATGAAAGTGAACGAATTCGAAATTTGCAATCGCCGTTTGGATTATAGGTCTGTCGTTTGGATATGTTTTTTGTGTTGTTTGGAATGTGCTCACAGAAAATCTTAAATGACTTGTGATTTCGGAATTTTTGTATTGTTTGTTCGTAATTTCACAATGTTTTTAATGTTTGCAACCTCATGTCTTCCTGTTTCTGTACTGTTTGGAATGTGCTCACATATGTTTAAGTTTAATTTTTTTACCATAAAATCTTGATGATCCGGTCGGATGTAGGCCGTATGGTTAGCACTGTATTTTTTTTATATATGATGTATTTGAAATCCGACCGGATCACTCCCGGATCACATTTTTGAATATTTTTTACGTTTAGATGGAAGGTCATCCAGCCGGCACATTTCTTAATAGTAGATGCACAATATCGACCTTCAAGAAACAAGCAGAGTCATTGCTTGATGTAATTTTTGATGACTCAAGGCAAATGCTGACCAATGCGTCACTGATGCATTTTTTCAATTTGCCCGATCTACCCCAGAACATTCCCCTACTGTACCGACTCATTCTGTTGTACAGGCCGGATAAATCTGTCTTTTTGCTAGGGCAATATTATGTTAAACTGACAGTGAAAGAGGTGGCTGTTATACTTGGTCTACCCAATAGGGGTCAAGATTTCAATTTCAGAAGATTACCACTATCTAATGTCACACAGTCCGTGCTTGTGAACCATATTAATGAACTAGCCAACCTTGAGGATGATTCAGATGTAGTTGAAAAGCAAAGGGTTGATGCTTTAGTTAAATACATACTATGCCGTTTTTTATTTCCGTTAAAATCTCTTAGAATTCTCATGTGCATAGAAAATTTTGGTGGATTAAAACAATTTAGGAGATATAACTGGCCCAAGGCCATCCACGCATTTCTGCACCAACAATTTGATTTCAATCTCTTACTATAATGTTTGTTTGTAGAGATGCCCTGTTAAGAAATTAAATTGATGCAGTACTTCAAGAGTTGCGGTGTCGGGTACGAGAGCTTACTAAACCATATTACTCCTACAAGTGTCCATGCCGCGGATATCATTTTGATGCCAGTGCACTACCCAAGCCATTGGGCATTGTTAACTTGCAATCTTAAAGAGGAGATGTGGTACTGTTATGACTCCATGCCCAAAAAGATGCCTCAATCGACATTGCAATCAATGATATGTTGTGTGCAATTATTTTTGTGTGTTGCTAATATTTTTACTAATGTTTTTTTCCACAGATTTCAAGCTTGCAGCAGGATACCGGCAGCTCATTACCATCAGAGGTACATAATTGGGAGATTAAAATTTTGCTATGACCATCCATCTAGCAAAAACTAGTCAAACGTCCTAACTCGTCCGTTTGGACATCGTACGAGAACATGATATCTTCCATTTGCCTTTCCTTAAATATTTTCAGCAAACTCGTGGCATCACCGCTTTCTATAAGAGCTCTCCGTTCCCGTTGAACATAATTGTAAGCATTTGTTTTACAAAAACCTACATTTTTGTTTCCCCCCACCTCATCAGACATGAAGTTGTATGCTTGAATTGTTTTGATCCCAACACCGGTCATGCTCTTGAGAAGACTTCCCTGAACTTCGGATATATCCCGATGAGATCTCAACAAATGACTGTCATTCTCTTGAGCGAGGGGGTGATTGTGCTTCTCTATGAATTTTACCACCTCCCAATTCCTGCCCTCTTTATCAGCAGCAAAATGCAAGCAAGCCAAGCACCCTGTACGAGTATCAAGTTTGCGGAATTTTTTTTGGGCATCCTTCTCGTCATTCACTCGTTTATAACCTGCTTTTGCGCATACAAACTGCCTCCCTTTAACAATCCGAGTATGTGTCCAGTGTACAATATGTTCTTTGCGTACACTAAATCTAATTTTTCGGACGTACTCCTTGTACATATTGTAGGCTTCCGCATCAGAATGCACGATCGGGAAGACAACAACGTCAATCTCCTCCTGTGAAACAAAATCAGATGTGTCCAGTGACCGTTACACCTTAAAACTATGCAACATAACAATTCACATGATATCCGTCTGGAGAAATAACAATTCACATGAAATCCGGTTGGAGAAATAACGATTCACATGAAATCTGACCGGAGAAACATCCAATTTGCTTACAGATTAATAAATTCCGGCCGGATGAATCCCAACAAAAAAAAACAATACAATAAGGATTGAAAAATTAAATTATGAGACCTACAACCGAATCACAAATACAACAATAAAAACCAGACGATGAAAGGTTTTTTCTTTATTACCTTAACTGGAATGTTGTCCAAAATTTCTCCAGCTTCCTCCATGGTAGCGGGATTGTGTGAACTATTTTGAGATAAAAGGGGACGAAGATGACGGGATCTCCAAGGATGACAGGAGTTATTATGCAGTACTTGTGGAGGCAGACAACTGTTCCGCACTAACTGGAACGTTGGCCGAATTATCCTCGCTGGGGGAACACTGCGAGGATGGCTACCGGGGCTTTGGAGCTTCTCGGCGAAGGGAAATGTCTTCAGGCAAGCCTCGCACAATGAAGAAGAAACCCACCGAAAACCTTAGGTGCGTGGAAAAAGGAGCTTCAGCCAAAAAAATGGCGCCTGGGCTGAAATTTTGCGATGAACACTTTTCAGGAAAGGAGGGAAGGAGGAGGGACCCACGTTATTTATCGGCGGACCGTTTTCACTGCCCAAACTGCGGACTGAAAATTTTTTCGTTACAAGAGGGTGATGCACCATACGCTGACAAAGAGGGTAATGCACCGTACGTCGAGAAAGATACTCTTTTTGTCGATAGGTGAGAACCAAATAAAAACTACCACAGATTATATTTACACGCAATTTCAATTCCCTTAAAAACTTCAACACTCACTTAAAGTGAAATCGGGATATGAGTAGAGCTGTCACGGTTCCGTTTCTACTAAAATCATGAATCAAACCGTTAAGGTAACGGTTCTTTAAATTAGAATCAAAACCTTATTTGGTTTTATCGGTTTCAGTTTCAGTTCCGGTTCCAAAAAAAATTTAGAACCGTAGATCCTGCGGTTCCAGTTCTGATTCACTAAGAACCAAAACCAAATTATTTACTGGCGGTTCGGTCCGATTCTTTGCAGTTCTGGTTCAGTCATATTTATTTATTAATGTTTATTTATTTTTCCATGATAATTTTATATTATTATTATTATTATGAATATTAATATTTGACACACATGTACATCATAGGATTACTAGCTCTAATTTCAATATTGTATGTTAACAATCAACACACATGTATAAGTTAGGATTGTTAGCCCCCATCTTTATATTGTAGGTATTATTATTAATATAAATAGAATTTTTTAAATATTGTTGCAATCAATTGCACATAGTGAATTTAAATAAAACTATAGTCATGATGTACTTACGCATTAATGAGATATATTATGACAAAAGATAGGGCACAATGGCGATAAAGGATCCATACAGCCAACCCCACTATAGTGGGATTAAGGCTTGAGTATTGTTGTTGTTGTTGTTGTAATCACATAGTGATTTTAAATAAAATTTTAAAGTGTACTGTCTTTTTGAATAAAAATGTAAAAGTGTGCTGTCTTTTTGAATAAAACTGTAAAAGTGTGCGGTCCTTTTTGTTGGAACCGAAGTTTCACATTCCCTGTGTTTGAGAATATCAACTTCCAAGTTGTATTTGATCACGTCTTGTGTTGATAGAGTGTGTAGGTTGACAGGTGCAAGCAAAAAAGAAGATTCCTCTGGACACTAACGCCGAGCGGTAGAAGTTACCGCCGGGCGGTAGCCGTGAATTAATTGGACAAAGTTCTCGGGAACTCACCGCTCCGCGCTAGTCCTACCACCCACGCTAACGTAAGGGATTATTTTGGTCAGGCTCTCTGGAAATTACCGCCAAGCAGTAGTGCTTACCGCACCACGCTAGGCTCTCGACGAATGCAGGATTTCTCGAGTAACCGATCTACCGTCAGGCGATAGGTGTTACCGCGCCACACTAGTCTCTCGACGAATGACGAGAAGGATTTCTCGAGTAACCGACCTACCGCCAGGCGAGCGTGGTTACCGCGCCGTGCTAGTCATTTCACGAGAAGGATTCGTCGACTACTGACCTACCGCGTGGCGCTACCTTCTAACGCGGGGCACTAGCTCTTTGAAAAGGAAAAATATTTGTTTTGAAATATTATTTCAAATTTGGATGACAGCTGGCACAACAAGCACGCGGACTTACCGCCGGGCGCTATTCTTACCGCCGGCGGTAGCCTATTTTCATGAAGACGTATAAAAGGCCGCCTCGGTTTCTATGCCTCAGCATCAAAGACTGAAAAGCGACGGGAGTTCGTGAATTCTAGGGTTCGGCCGCTCTTTCTTGCGCTCCGTTCCAAAAGTCTCCGTCGAAGAAGAAGAAAGTCGTC
This sequence comes from Platanthera zijinensis, assembly GCA_039513925.1. Lineage (NCBI taxonomy): Eukaryota > Viridiplantae > Streptophyta > Magnoliopsida > Asparagales > Orchidaceae > Platanthera > Platanthera zijinensis. The sequence goes on from CM077078.1 coordinate 19,530,675, forward strand.
TCCCTCCCGTTCGTGAACGAAGAACTCCGGCGATCCAAGATCTACATCAAATAAGAAGAGCCGATCGGTTACTAGCAAATGAAGATCTCAAGCACCAGGCGCGGATCACTCCAGGGAGAAGTTGTCAAGAGAGAGAAGTTCAACTTTTAGATTATTTACATCTTTTATTCTTGTAATCTTTTATTTTTCTAAAGCTTGTGTGAGGGAAATCGACCGGAGGGTCGTCGAAATCTGGGAAGGGTTTCGTGAGAAATCGACCGGGGAAGGTCGTCGAAATCCGGGTAGGATTCCGTGGTAGATCATCCTGGGGATAGGGACGTCTAGATCGGAGGATCTAGCGGGGCTCTAAGACACCTCCTTGTGTGAGGGTGAAGAGCCGAATCGAAGACTTTTCCTAGAGGGAAAAGGAGAGAGCCAACCGGTCCGTTGAGCGGGTCGGTATAAAAAATAAAAGAGTTTCATTTTCATCGCCTTCGATCCCCGACATCACGGGGATCACAATTTTGTAATTACAAAACCATTTGCTGTTAATTCTTGCAATGAAATATATTTTCCGTTTTATTGTTTCTACGATTATGCTATGAATGTTAGTTTAATTTCTTGTGTGTGGTGTACAAGCAAATTTGCACAGGAAATGAGTTCATAGACTTACCGTAGCGTGTTAGCTACCTGACGCCCCGCGGTAGCTTCCAGAACTTGATTTCCTGGGGCAAAATATTTTAAATTCAATTTAATGCATAAAACCTTATTCACCTCTATCTAAGGTTGGCTACAATATCCAACAAGTGGTATCAGAGGAAAGTTACTTGTAAAGGCTTAAAATCCTGAAGTAAGATGACTAACTCTGTTCACGCGTTTTCTGAGGGACAAGGTGTGAGTAGAACTCCTCTCTTTATGGGGAGTGACTATAGTCACTGGAGAACACGCATGAGAATCTTTCTGATGACTCAAAGCATGGACGTATGAGCCATGGTAGAGACGAAATACACTGCACCCACTATCATTGTAGGGGACACCATCCTAATCAAACCAAACGATAAGTGGGATGACGCAGATAAGCTTAGATGCACGAACAATGCTATGGTAATGAACTCTCTATTCTACGCATTAGATAAAACTGAATTCAATCGAATTTATAACTGTGAAACTGCGTATGATATATGACGGTTACTTGAACTTACGAAGGTACTTCGCATGTGAAAGAGTCGAAGCTGTTCCGACTCGAGTCTGAATATGAGTAGTTTAGGATGGAGATCGATGAGGAGGTTGACAACATGTATACATGATTCACCAAGATTGTCAATGCCTCAAGATCCCTCGGGAAGAGCTTTTCAAATGGTGATCTGGTGAGGAAGATCCTGCGATCTTTGCCTCCTCGCTTCAACCTGAAGGTGACTGCGATCGCCGAATCTCATGATATCAGCTCCCTAGAGATAAAAAGTTTCATCGAAAATCTGAAGACACACGAACTTGAACTAATGATTCAAGCGGAGGAATATCCCAGGGAAGTAAAGAAGAAGGGACTAGCGCTGAAGGCCGCAAGGGAGAGAAAAGCTACTGATGATTCTGAGGAAGATGAGGAGGAGAGCCTCTACGTTCGGGAGTTCAAAAAATTCATGATGAATCCCAAGAAGCAGGGACGGTTCAAGAAATTCCTAAAGAAAGGAGATGGAGAAGGCAAAAGGCAAAAAGCCATCAAAAGAAATGAAAAGTGATGATGAGAAGTTCAAGCCAGAGTGCTATCACTGGCACAAGCCCGGGCACCTAAAGAGAGAATGCACAAGACTGCAAAATGAAGAAAAAGAAAAGCAAAGTCGGCACAAAGGGAAGAAGAAGGTGTTGAAGGCACTCACCTGGGATGAGGATGGATTGAAGAATCAAGCACCACAGACACTGATAGCAAAGACGAGTCAAATCTATGCCTCATGGGAAAGAATCAACAAGAATCTGACGATGAGTCCAGTGTCCAGAGCGACACTGAGGTAACCCCACCTACTTATACTGAACTTCTAGAAATTTATGAACACTTAGTTGATAAATTAAAAAGTGTTATTTCTGAGAAAAAGTCCATGAGAGCCGAGAATAAGAAAATAAAAAAGGACATAGAAAAATTAAAAAGTGAAGTAATTAGAAGTGGCAAAGAAAAGATCGAGTGTCTAGAGTGCTCTCACTTGATGACAATGATCGAAGAACAAAAGGCAAGTCTCTCCAAGTCATCGGTGAGAATGAATAGTCTCATAAATGAAAAGAATGTCTTAGAGAAGAGACTTCATTTGTCGCTTGCCAAGGTAGAGGAAGGATTTTTTTTTTTGCCAAACGGTGTGTGATGCTTGTGACTGAAAAGACCGCCCTAAAGGCGAAGATCCATGATATAAACTGTGTCATCCAAAAGTTTGGAATAGGCCAAAAGTCTTTAAATATGTTATTGGGTGCACAGTGCCATGGATCTGGAAAGTTTGAACTAGGATACGTGAGTCCAACATCACCGCCGAGCGGGAATCACTATCACTCCAAGCCTAAGTCCAACTTTAATAAATCTAAAGATAAGGTTAAGAGTTCTGGAGGGATATCCCCATCCTCAAGCAAGAGCTCAGGAAACTCGATAAATGCAACATCCACTGCTTACACTTTGTGCGCAAACTATCATAAGTTTGGTCACATGTCTGGCTCGTGTTTGAGGAAAGGTGTCAAGAAAAATTTGCAAGTCTGGCTACCAAAGTCTTCTACCTATCATATGGGTGGGACAACTTGGGTAACAAGAACTTTACCCTCATCTTCTTTTTAGGTCTGTTGGTAGGCTAAGGACACGAATAACGTGTGGTACTTGGACTCTGGTTGCTCCAAGCACATGACGAGAGATAAAGACAAGTTCCTTAGCCTGGAGAAGAAGAAGGGTGACATGGTGACCTTTGGGGACAACATCAAAGTACGGATACTTGGAAGCGACACTATAGGTAACAAGGCATTTTCTATTTTTAATGTTCTGTTTGTAGGTGGACTTAAGCATAATCTCATCTCTATTAGTCAATTGTGTGATAAAGGTCTAAATATCATATTTGAGTCATCTACAAACACTTGCAAAATTATTGATGTCAAAACTACTAGTATATTACTTGTAGCTCACAAAAATCATAATGTTTATACTGTTAGTTTTGACGATATATCTGCATCTGATTTGAAATGCCTAATTACTAAGAATGAGGAATTAGATCTTTGACATAGGAGACTAGGACATTCTGTAAGTAAGCTTATTGTAAAACTATCAACAAATAAACTTGTTCGGGGACTTCCCAACTTAAGCGTTAGTTTAAATGACTTATGCGCTCCTTATCAAAAAGACAAATTTGTCAAAACCTCTTTCAAGAGCAAAACTGAAGTTTCCATGTCTAGACCACTCGAACTCATTCACATGGATTTGTTTGGACCCCTCAGTACGCGTAGTCTAGGTGAAAAATGATACCCCTTCGTTATCATAGATGATTATTCACTCTATTGCTAGACGATCTTTCTTGCGAATAAATCTGACACCTTTAGCGAATTCTCAAATCTTTGCATAGCGAATTCTCAAATCTTTGCATGCGACTTCAAAATGAGGAGCTAAAAATTAAATGTATTAGATCAGATCATGGAGGAGAGTTTGAGAATGAGGATTTCTCAAACCTGCGTGACACCTTAGGAATTAAGCACGAATTATCTGTCCCTCGCACTCCACAACAGAACGGGGTTGTAGAAAGAAAGAACCGTACTCTTCAAGAATTAGCCCGCACAATGCTCGCCGAGTTCGGCTTACCATGATCTTTCTGGGCTGAAGAGGTTAACACGACAAGCTATGTGATGAACCGAGTCATGCTTCACCCACTTTTAAAGCGAACTCCATACGAGTTGTATTTCGAAAAGAAACCATCTATATCGTACTTAGGGTCTTTGGTTGCCCGTGCTACATTCTAAACATTAAGGATCATCTAGGAAAATTTGACGAAAAATCTGATCTAGGCACCTTTTTAGGATACTCGAGTAAAAGTCGGGCCTATAGGATTTACAATAAGAGGACCTTAGTGGTTGAGGAATCAGCGCATGTGCATTTCAATGAAAATTCCCCAACTAACGAGCCCAAGCCGAATGAAGAGGAGGTTGATGAGAGTGTTCCAATAAGGGATAAGGGTGAGGAGAGAGTTGTGGCGAGTGAAACTCCAACTCTTGTACAAGGATATAGGCCTCCTAGTAACTTAAATTTTTTCGAAGCAACATCCATGCGAACTAGTCATAGGAGAGTCATCTCATGGAGTTAGAACTCGGTCTGTTCTGCATGAATCATTTTCAAACTTGTGTTTCCTATCTGATATTGAACCCAAGAACGTCTCAGAAGCCTTAAAAGATGAATCATGGTTCTTGGCTATGAATGAAGAGCTAAGCCAATTCGAGCGAAGTAAGGTATGGGTTTTAGTGGAGCGTCCAGATAACCATCCAGTCATAGGCTTAAAATGGGTTTTCAAAAATAAACTTGATGGTGAGTCTAGGATAACAAGAAACAAAGCTAGGTTGGTTGCTTAAGGATATTCTCAGATAGAGGGTGTGGATTTTGAGGAGACATTTGCCCCGGTTGCTCGTCTAAAGTCCATCCGTAATTTTTTGGCGTTTTCAAGTTATAAGCTAATTAGGTTGTTCAAAATGGACGTTAAGAGCGCTTTCTTAAACGGATATATTAAGGAAGAGATATATGTCGAGCAACCACCCGGTTTCATGAATGCCGCCTACCCAAACCACGTATACAAGTTGGTGAAGGCCTTGTATGGACTGAAGCAGGCACCCCGTACTTGGTATGATAGACTCACCACCTTTCTCTTAGATCACGACTTTAGGATGGGTAGTGCGGACACCACTTTATTCGTAAAGAACGAGCACTCAGATCTCATTATACTACAAATCTATGTGGATGATATCATTTTTGGGGCCACGAATGGAAATTTGTGTGAAGAAATTGTAACCCTAATGAAATCCGAATTCGAAATAAGCCTAGTAGGAGAACTTATCTATTTCCTAGGATTTCAAATTTCTCAACGCAAAGACGGAATTTTTATAAGTCAATCAAAATATATCAAAGATATGTTTGTGCGTTTTGAGTATGAGAATCTAAAACAAGTCAAAACTCCTATGAGTGCCTCTCTTAAATTAGGAAAAGATGAAAGTGGAATTTCCGTCGACCAGACTATGTTCAGAGGTATGATAGGATTATTATTATATTTGAGTGCCTCTAGTCCTGATATCACATTTACGGTAGGTATGTGTGCTAGGTACCAAGCCGACCCTAGAGAGTCACATTTGAAAGCAGTAAAGCATATTTTTAGGTACCTTATAGGAACACAAAACCTTGGACTCTGGTACCCACACACCACCGATTTCACACTTCACGGGTACTCTGACTCTGATTATGCGGGGTGTTCACTTGATCGCAAGAGCACAAGTGGTACATGTCATTTCCTAGGCCCTGCACTAGTCTCTTGGGACCTGGTCAAGCCTCAAACAAAACCCGATCGCACTATCCACCACTGAAGTCGAGTATATCGCCTTAGGGAGCTGTTGCACTCAAGCACTGTGGATGTCTCAAATGTTAGAAGACTTTGTCCTAGCTTGTAGGAATGTTACACTTTGGTGCGACAACAAGAGTGTCATAGACTTGACATATAATCCAGTGCATCATTTAAGATCAAAACATATTAACGTGCGTCACCATTTCATTCGAGATCATATCAAAAAGGAGAACGTGAGTGTAAGCTTCATTGGCACTGATGACCAACTAGCGGATGATACGCCCAAAATAGATTTACGTAATACGTAAGTGTATGTGCCGAATCAAGTAATAAAATGATGAGTTAAAATCGTTCTCTCGAGAAAGTGAATAATCTAGTGCTCGCAAATACTAGCTCTACCCTTTCTTTAAATTCAAGCGATTTAACCAGAATATATTTCGTTGATGAAATAAAAAGAAACAAAAGAAGAACACTCATAAACTAAAGAAATTACTTAAAATTGATTTTTACTAAATTAGAGAAATAGGCTCGTATGTGATTTCCCTTGTTTGTTGAGATGAGTCTTTAGAACAAACCATCATGATCGTTTAATTGCTATCCTGCGACGATTTGAAAATAGATTTTTTTATCTTTCGATCTCAGAAACCTGTTTACCCTAGTTCCACTAGTTATCTCTAACTTAGGAGAAATGAGAATAACATACACACACAAATCAAAGTCGCTAGCGAAGAATGAAATCTCTTTTTTTCCAACACTATCTCAAAATCTATATTACACTTTCGCCACTCGTCTCTCGAATCTCGCGGCGGAGTATGATGGTGAAATTTTGGCTAAAGATTTGTACGACTCCTCTCTCGAATCTCGCCGCACAAAATAGAGAATTCAACCCTAAACAACGTAACTCCGATCTCGAATCTCGTTACGCAATCTAGAAGAAGAACACTTACTCTAAACATTCCATGAAATAAATATAGATCTAAGAAAAATAGTTTCCAAACATTCATAAAGGGAAGTTTACATCAAAACATCACAACACTACAAAGTACTCTCACATACAAGACTTATGAAATTAGTTCATAGTGGAAGGGGAGAACACCACAAAAATAGAAAAGATCTTACAACACATGATGATAAGAATGCAAAATAGTGCAGAAAAATGCTCTTCAATTCGCGTACAAGCAACCCTTCTCCAAGATCTGATTTTGCCCTATTTCTTCTTCTTCAAAGCGATCTCCTCCCCTTTTTTCTTCTACAAGAATGAATAATCATCTCCTTTTTAAAGTCAATTTCGTCCTTTAATTTCGTGCATCCATTTGAAAGAATGTCTCCTTTCATTTTGTAACTATTGCAGTTTTTTCAAAAATTTGAAATTTGAAATTTCACGAGTTGTTATAACAACTAAAATAAGTTGTTATAACAACTTTCCCAGGCCAGAAAAACTGCTCAGCATTTCTTCTTCGAATTGAATTTGTTCGATGATTCTGACAAGAAAATATTTGAAAATGGTCAAATTAATCTAGCAAAAGGTAAATATAAATTTTATAAATTTTTTATACACATTAAAGCATTTTTTTTTCACAATTTATGCCAAAGAAAATGAACGTAGATAACTTCTTTTAAGAAGTTATCATACCCCCACACTTGAGTCTTACTAGTCCCGAGCAAAGATAATTCAAAAGATTGAATTGGGTGACTGGATATATACTATTAAGATGAAAGTTCAATGATCCTTTTTCTTAACCCAACTCAGTCCAGGCATACTCAAGGATTTCGCATTACTCAACTGGTAGACTTGTCAATCATTAAAAGTTTAACCATCACAAATCCATTAATTTGATAAAAGATAAAGCCCAATTAAGAATTCTGGTGTAGTGTGTGTGTTCTTCAAAATTATTTACTCCCACGCAATTTCTTTCATTGATCCTCCGCCTTAATTGGAAAGGATGAGAATATACTAAATTTTTTATTTAACCTCGACAGGAGTTAGTAGTTCACATGAGCATGGGTTTGGCTTGGGCTTGGTCAGCAATTTATAAGTAGGCTTTGATGGTGGAGTGTAAATTCCCTAGTCAATAGTCTTAATCATTCACCATATTATGGGACTCAATTCTTAAGCATTACATATATAAATATTATGCTCATAGTTGAGATCATTCCAATTATGTATTCGCCTACCTAGGTCACATATCACTATGACAAAATTGATTTTTATTATTATTTATATGGTCACAGTTGGGATCATTCCAAGTAGGCACCTACATACTTAGGCCACATATCACTATGACATTTAACCTCTTTTTTTATGCTGAATTGAAACACCCATAAATGACTAGTGTATTAAGATACAACTAGTGGAAATCTAAGGAATTTAATCATTTGGTAATGTATAGCAAAATGATAAGGAATAAGCTCAAAGAATCTCAGGAATGATCCAAATAGTTTAGCTACATAATCTCTTGTCTTGGCTTACATCATTAACTCAGTTCTTGCTCACCCCTCCCTATTATTTTTTAAGAAGTCAATATCAAAAGATTGTAGGGGAGTAAAAATAAATTAAAGAAAGTTGTGCATAAGATAAATACTTAAGTGTGCTTTACCCGTAAAAATCTTACTAACTTCAAATTCAAAATCTGAACTCTTAAGATTGTCTAGCCGTACTAGTAATTAAGTTAAGAATTTGGATCATTAAACTCATACTCAATCAAAATATTAAGCACCCAAATAGTGGAGGATAACCCCCCCCCCCCCCCCCCACACTTAAATCATTGTTAGACCCTAACAAAACTACATGCAGTATATAAGTTGTAATGGTGATATAACAAACGATACTAGTAATGAAACATATAAGGATATAAATAAATGAATTTAAATAACTCCCCTGAATTCAGAAGTGTGGACAGTTGTCCAACTTTCTTCATTCATTAAGTATCCATTAATAATAATCATAGTTAATTGAATAATATACTTGTTCTGCATCTTGAGTATATACCAATGTTTAGAAAATTCTTATGCCAAAATAAAAGGGAGCTTAATCACACAAAATTCAACATAAGAAAACAAATAAATCCTTCGAACAATAAAGATGTCTTCTTTTCCTGAAAAAATTAGCTCCAAAATAAACAAAAACTTACCGCACATTCATAACATTGCTCGAAATAATCATCAATAAATATCATTCTAGAGCATAGAGCATTTAAAGCATTATAAAGCTTGAAACTAACCAAAAATAGAATGTATGTCAGCGTATAATATAGTCCAAAAGAAAGCATAAAGTATCAAACATCCAAATAGTTCCAAGAAAATTAATAAACTAGCAGATAACTGGAGGTGATTTTCAGCTGCTAGGGAGATTCATCAGCTTCGTTCACCTCGTCCTCCTCCTCTTTGTCCTCTTCATCTCCTGCGTCCTCGTCATCATCCTCATCCTCATCATCTTCTTCATCCTCCTCTTCTGCAACCGTCGCGGGATCCACTCTAGACTGGTCCGATGTCAAAAGGTAGCCAGCTTTGTCGAATTGACCCAAAATCTTAAAATTTGGCTCCGACATCGAAACCTTTGCCTTTTCCATGACCTTCCGCATGTTGGAATGCAGATCTTCAAACTGCTCTTTTGCATACAACTGTTGACACCTCTGATTAGCCTTGATGTATTCGACATTCTCCATCAAACGATCGGGATCGGTGCCATGATCGACCGATAGAATTGTAATACGTATAAGCTTTGCTTTATGCCTAGGCGTGGCTTTAGCATCTCCATGCCCCAAACCACCTGTTACCTTGCCTGCACCCGAAGCGACCATGATGTTGACCTCAATGACCGTCTGGGTGATATGCCGCTTGACTTGTGTAATAATATCAGACGCCTCCTTTGGCACCCCTGTATCTCTACAGAGCTCAGTGATGAGTGACGGAAACCACAACTGCCGAGGTTTCTCCTCTCGAATCTTCTGCCGCAGCTGCAATGTTATAACTTTTGCAACATCAAATTTTACTCCTGTGATGATTCCGTAGATCAACGCTAACTTATCCAAAGTCACAGTATTAGGATGTTTGGTAGGCATCACGCCGGCATTGACAAATAAGAGCCATTCTTTGGTTTGTCGAGTTAAGCAAGAGGTTTTTAAAGTCATAGTCCTCTTACTCATCCATTCGGGCGCCGACGTAGCACACACTACTTTCACTATGTCATCAACTGGGACTTTGTTCGCAATTTCTGTAGGATCATCAAATTCTTGATCTTCTAGATTGAACATGTCACTAATCTTTGTCGCGGAGAAATTGACCTCCCGTCCCCGAACTAACACTGTCACACCATCAACATACTTCACATTCGCGTAAAATTAATAGACCCACGCCGACAGAATCTCAGTTCGTGGGTGACAAAAGGACTCCCATTGGATCGCCTTAATTTGTTCAGTGTATGGAAGACTCCACTTTCTCTTTTCCATCATAAACCCTCGCTCCACAATGAAAGGAATGGACTTCACCTGATCAAAACGCAGCCTTACTCCCTCTCCAACGAAATTTTCTGTACTCCTAACAACTTCCTTTCCTTTCCTCCTCTAATCCCCCTTCTTATATGACATAATGCTAGCTAAGCAAATACAAAACAACAAATACAATCAAAAAATAAAATTTTCAACCAAGCCCTACACCATCATATGCGCAAAAAGGAAGTGGTGGAACTTATACCTCAGGACTCTTCCCAAATTTGCGAGCACCGAATACCTCAGGACTCTTCCCAAATTTGCGAGCACCGAAAACCAAGGACCCGACTGCTCTCAGGGTGGAAGACCCGCGTGCGGCCCGTCCTCAGGATCCGTCTCCAGCAAACACCAGTCGCCGCCGCGAGAGAACGACTCACGCTGCTCCAAAAACCAATTGCTCTGCTGGAGAAGGTCGCGCCAACGTCGATGCCGCTGTCGCCGGTCATTGATGTCGCCGTCGCCGGTCTCCGAACGCCGCTCGACACTTTGGCCCTAACCCTAGCCAGCGAATCGCGACATAAAGAGAAGGGGAAATTGGAATTTATACCGGGAGGTTTTAATTAGTTGATTAAACCCGGCTTAAGTTAGGATAATACCTGATTAAAAAGTTAATAACGTTGTAACCGCCAAATTAAGCGAACCGGCGCATTGGTTTAGTTGAACCGTTTGTGAACCTCCTGTCGTGCGACACAAGAAGGCTATGGCCGAGAATTCAATCTTATTACGCATGTAATTGCAATGTTACAACAGACGCTCAGGAATCAAACCCGCCCGCCGGTTCAGCTGAACCGGCTTGAACCACCAGTGCGTGACACATCAAGGAGCAGGCAGCGAGATAAATCCTATTACGCCTGTAATGGGGTTGTTGCAACACAAAGCAGGTTATTGAACTTATGTCATTTTCACTGGTTCTCAACCCGTCATAATCCAATTTAGTCTCATTCTAAACTCCCTAACACACTCCTAGAGATTCTCAAACAAAATCTAATAAGGGTTACAGGCATACTCCTTTCAAAATGAAAATTTTGTAGTTAAAAACAAAATAAGTGATGTAAATATTAATATAAATTATTATAGATATAATCGATGGGTTGCCTCCCACCAAGCGTCTCGTTTAGAATGTCCCGGCTGAATGTTTTGCTGCAGATTAGTTTTATTTCAGCGTAATGGTCATCGTCTCACGATGATCATTGTCATTAAAATATTCCTTCAGTCGCTGTCCGTTAACCTTGAACTTGGATCCGTCCTTATCATTGCATATCGTAATTACTCCAAATGGGTGTACCTCCTCTACCCGAAAAGGTCCAGACCATCGGGACTTCAATTTCCCGGGGAATAATCATAATCTTTAGTTATACATGAGCACGAGTTGTCCTGCTTTGAACTCCTTTCTTTGCAGCCTCGAATCATGCCATTTTTTGTCTGTTCTTTATACAGCCTTGCGTTCTCATACGCATCAGACCTAATCTCCTCCAGTTCGTTCAAATGAAAAAGTCTATTCTTACCCGCTATGTGGAGATCAAAGTTTAACCTTTTGATTGCCCAGTATGCTTTATGCTCTAATTCAACGGGAAGATGACATGATTTTACATAGATTATCTTATATGGAGTTAGGCCTATTGAGGTTTTGAATGTCGTCCTATATGCCCAGAGTGCATCGTTTAGTTTTTATGACCAATCCTTACGTGTTGCACTTACCGTTTTTTTAGGATTGATTTTACTTCCCTGTTGGACACTTCAGCTAAACCATTTGTTTGAGGATGATAATCAAGGACAACTTTGTGTGTTACTCCATATTTTCTTAAGAGTGATTTAAACTGCGTATTACAAAAGTGTGCCCCGCCGTAGCTTATTATGTCTCTAGGCATACCAAATTTAGAAAAATATTTATTTTAAGAAATTTCAGTATAACTTTCGCATCATTCTTAGGTGTGGCTATAGCTTCCACCCACTTCGAGACGTAATCCACAGCTAGAAGTATGTAAAGATTTCCATTTGAGTTTACAAACTGACCCATGAAGTCAATTCCCCATACATCGAAAACCTCCACTTCTAAGATATTAGTCATTGGCATGCTAGCCCCTCGCTTGATGTTCCCCATTCTTTGATATCTATCACAACTCTTTGTGAATCTGTGAGCGTCCTTAAACAATGTTGGCCAATAGAAAATGACTTCTAACACCTTTAATGCAGTTCACTCTCCCATAAAGTGTCCACCATAAGTGGATGTGTGACATTTCTCTAGGATACCCTGCACTTCAACTTTCGGGATGCATCTGCAGATCACTTGATCAGCACAAATCTTAAACAAATACGGGTCATCCCAAAGATAAGATTTCACCAGGTGGAGAAATCTTTTTCTTCGCTGATAATCCATATCTGGGGGAAATACATTGCTCATTATGTAGTTTACAATGTTCGCATACCATGGAATACTACCCTCAGTGATAGCTAAAATCCTCTCATCAGGAAAATTCTCTCTAATCTCCACTAGCATATTTCTTTCATCACTCTGTTCCAAACGTGATAGGTGATCAGCAACTGGGTTTTCAGTCCCCTTTCGGTCTCTGATTTCAAAAAAAATTCTTGAATAAGGATCACCCAATGAATGAGTCTAGGTTTCACATCCTTTTTCTCCACTAAATAGCGAATTGTCGAGTGGTCAGTGTAAACTACAACCTTGGTATTTATCAAATATGCACGAAACTTATCAAAAGCAAAAACCACAGCTAATAGTTCTTTTTCGGTGGTTGTATAATTAACTTGAGCATCTACAAGTATTTTACTGGCATAATAAATGGTGTGAAATATTTTGTTATGCATCTACCCGAACACTGCCCCTTACTGCATAATTACTGGCATCACACATTAACACAAAAGGTAGAGACCAATCGGGTGCCTTAACGACATGAGATGTCACTAGATTTTGTTTTAATGTCTGGAATGCCATTAAACAATGATCATTAAATATATATGGCTTGTCTTTTTCAAGGAGGTTACATAGAGGCTTAGATATTTTTGAAAAGTCCTTGATGAATTTTCTATAGAAGCCTGTATGACCTAAAAAACTACGAATGCCCTTGATATTCGTAGGTGGGGAGAGTTTTTCAATAACCTCTATTTTTGCTCGATCGACCTCTAAACCCTTGTTAGATACTTTGTGACCCAACACAATTCCCTCCCGTACCATGAAGTGGCACTTTTCCTAATTTAGGACCAAGTTGGTCTGCACACATCTTTCTAATACCTTCTTTAAGACTTCCAAAAAAGCATCAAATGATTGTCCAAACACCGAAAAATCATCCATAAATATTTTTATTCCTTCATCCATCAAATCAGTAAAGATAACAATCATGCATCACTGAAAGGTCATAGGTGCGTTACATAATCCGAACGACATCTTGTGAAATGCAAACGTTCCATAGGGACACGTAAACGTAGTTTTTTCCTGATCTTCAAATCTCCTCTTCTTGGATAAAATGTCCTTCATGAACTTGACATAACTAGGCATTTACTCGAGTGTCTCAGCGAATGGAATATTTATAGTTAGTTTCTTAAAAACATCCATAAATTTTTGGAATTGTTTATCGAGCTTTGTTTTCGCAAGCCTAGATGAAAAAGGCGGTGGAGGATATACAATTTCTTTCTTCTTTTTATCTGGTAGTTCCATGTTAACTGTCTCTGGATCTATGTTCTCTACCGGCTTTTCCTGTTGCGGTTCACTTATTTTATTACTTTTCTCTCTTTTCTCATCTTCTCTAGTTTCTTCTAACAACCCACCCCCACTTGGAATTTCTACCCCCTCCTTAAAGCGATAGCTTTGCAATGGTTATGTTGTTCATCTCTTGTAGGATTAGGTATAGTGTCAGAAGGTAATGATCCCATTGGTCTTTGACTTAATGAAGTTGTTAATTGTCCCAAGGTAGTTTCTAATGATCTTAAGGAAGATTCAATGCCTACCATTCTAGATTCATTCTTTTGAAAAGCTCCTAATATGAATTTCATCAGTCAATTTCCTATGATTTACTTGGTTATACGGTGGGTTACTCTGATTTGGGTTTGTATTTAGATTAAATCCGGGTGGTTGAATCATTCCTTGATTATTTTTCCAAGCAAAATTGGGATGATTTTTCCACTCAAGATGATAGTGATTTGCAAAACTAGGTGGTAATTGCCTTTGTTGCCCTCCCACGTAATTTTCTTCCTCAGTGATTTGATTGAGTTGTTCTACAGTGAGTGGGGTACTTGATGTAGGGATAGATAAAGAATCTAACATCTTATTAATCAAGCTAAATTGAGAGGTCATTTGAGCGGCTAAATATGTAATTTGGTCCACCTGATGGACTCCCACCAGATTACTAATCCCTTGTCTTTCATAAGCTTGATAGTTATTTGAGGTTAGATTTTCTAATATAGCATACACGCCTTCAGGATATTTCTTCATTAAGGAACCCCCTGCGGCTCCGTCTACTAAAATCATGGTTACAGTTTGTAATCCATTATAAAAAGTAGATACTTGTTGGTGTTGGTGTAACCCGTAGTGCGGACACTTCCTTAATAACTCATTAAATCTCTCCCAAGCCTCATAAAGGCTCTCTCCATGATTTTGCATAAAAGTTGTTATATCCCTAATCAGTTTAGCTGTCTTAGAAGGTGGGAAATACTTATTCAAGAATTTCTCCACTAATTGTTCCCAGGTAGTGATGGAGTCATTAGGTAAAGATTCTAGCCGGTCTTTAGCTCTTTCCTCTAAGGAAAATGGAAATAGCCTTAACAAAATTCGTCCTCAGATGCTCCATTAAACTTAAACATGTCACAGATCGCTAAGAAAGTCCGCAAGTGAGAATTCGCATCCTCATGAGAAAAAACCCCCAAACTTATTATGTTGTACTTGTTGCATAATCAGCGAGTCCATTTTAAAGTTATTAGCCGCAATTGCGGGTCGCGCTATGCTAAAGTGCAAACCTCCTCTCAAGGGTGTATTATAGTCATGACACGTCATTTGTGGCACAACATGTTGATTATTCTGCTCTTCTTGACCATTGTGCTCCACTTGACCCTCATGATTATTCATGTTTTTGTGATTGTTGTTATTCATCTCCGGATGAATAATACTAAGCGTTCTCAAAACTTTTCTGTTATGCCTACAAGTGCGTTCTATTTCTGAATTCAAAGGGAGTAATTCAGTATTCCTATATCTGGATATGCACCAAACAGAATCACAGGTAAACTAACAAAACAAAAATAAAACTTGAGCTCTATTTACTCAGGGCTTACTAATATTGCAAGAATTAAACACTAAATTAGTTGTCTTCCCCGACAACAGCGCCAAAAACTTGATACACCCAAAATAGATTTACGTAATACGCAAGTGCACATGCCGAATCAAGTAATAAAATGATGAGTTAAAATCGATCCCTCGAGGAAGTGAATAATCTAGTGCTCGTAAATATTAGCTCTACCCTTTCTTTAAATTCAAGCGATTTAACCAGAATATGTTTTGTTGATGAAATAAAAAGAAACAAAAGAAGAACACTCATAAACTAAAGCAATTACTTAAAATTGACTTTTATTAAATTGGAGAAATAGCCTTGTATGTGATTTCCCTTGTTTGTTGAGATGAGTCTTTAGAACAAACCCTCGTGATCATTTAATTGCTATCCTGCAACGATTTGAAAATAGATTTCTTTATCTCTCGATCTCAGAAACCTGTTTACCATAGTTTTTCTTCTTCAAAGCAATCTTCTCCCCTTTTTTCTTCTCCAAAAATGAATAATAATCTCCTTTTCCAGCCAATTTCGTCCTTTAATTTCGTGCATCCATTTGAAGGGATGTCTTCTTTCATTTTGTAACTACTACAATTTTTTTAAAATTTGAAATTCCGCGAGTTGTTATAATAACTAAAATAAATTGTTATAACAACTTTCCCAGGCCAGAAAAACTGCTCAACATTACTTCTTCGGATTGAATTTGTTCGATGATTCTGACAAGAAAACATTGAAAAATGGTCAAATTAATCTAGCAAAGGGTAAATATAAATTTTATAATCTTTTTATACACATTAAAGCATCTTTTTCACAATTTATGCCAAAGAAAATGAACGTAGATAACTTCTTTTAAGAAGTAATCAGCGGACATATTCACTAAACCACTCCCTGATGCACGTTTCTCACTACTTTGACTCGAACTTGGTGTTCTAGACCTCTCATCCTAGTCATCGTTGTTTTCGTTTGACTGTTTTTGTTTGTAGTAATTTTGTGTGTGTCTATGTTTCATTTTCTTTGTGTATTTGCTTATGAGTTGTTCACTTGAGTTTCTTTGATTTTTTTTCTTTTAAAAAAACACAATAAATAAATATATATAAAAATAACAAAAAAACTGTGAAGTGATCATATCTTATTGGCTCACATGACTGTGACTTAGACCATAACACATACGTATAATGTTTGAGTTCAGACTCTTAATCTATATAAACATTGTCCTCCAGGCATAGTGAGTTGAATCTATAGGTGCTTAGCTATTGAGTGTGACAAGACGAGGTCGTGTTTGTTGACTATGCCTCTAGGTATGTGTGAGGACTTAGATAGGGGAATGACTTCACATGATACACACATCCCTAGTCGGTGCACTCAAGAAGAAAAAATGCTACGCGTACATGTTATAAATCGTGACACTATATTCTAACACGGTAGAAATATGTTTAATAATTAATGTCACGATAAACTTGTGATTATACTAGGTGTGAAACTTCGGGCCAAATCTCTAGCACAAAAGTCATATGTATCCAAGTTAAAGTGTATCTATCTAGGTGGATAGATTTCGATTGACTCGAGACTCCGTGAATTTTAAAAAAATGATCAAAGTGATAGCTCTACGCTGTTGAAGTTGAGATCGGGCGGTCTGTCGGTCTGGCTTGGCGGGTTATTGACCGGGCGGTCTGGCGGTTTGCCTTCAGCGGGTTGGTTGCTGTGTTGAGGTCTGAGGTCCAAGCGGTCTAGCGGTCTGTTACTGGCGACTAGGAGACCGGGCGGTCTAACGATCTCACTTGGCGGCTTGTCTCTCTCTCTGCCAGTGGCCGAGCGGTTAGCCCTTCTGTCTAACTGCGCGGCTTGTTCCGGTCTGATGTTCTAGCCGCCCAGATTCTTTTGTATAGTTTTAGTCCCACATCTCTTATTTGTATTCTCTCTTCTCTCCTCCATTCTATATAAGGGAGGCCATACCTTTGTAATAGTTACCTTTTTCTGATAATAAAATTTTAGTTATACCATTTCCGGCTTGTTTTAGTTCGCTTCTAACATGGTATCAGAGGAATCGATCCTTTCCTCCTGATTCTGTGCTTCTCTCTGTCCGCACGGCTTGCTTCTCCGGCTTGCGCCCTGTCCGCGCGGTCTCCTTGTCGCTGCCCTCTGTGTGCGCGACCTGTTGCCTTGTTCACTGCGACCTGTCGCCTTGTTCGCCGCGACCTATCGCCGTGTGCCTTGCCTCCTCCTGTTTGCTCTTGCTCTGGTCGTCGCGACCTGTTGCCTAGTTCGCCGCGATCTGTTGCCTAGTTCGCCGCGACCTATTGCCGTGTGCCTTGCCCTCTCTCGTGCTTCTGTTCGAGCGGACTGTCTGCTTGCCGCTCGACTTCTTCCCCTTTGCTTGTTACTGCGGCTTGGTCGTGGTCTCTCTGGCCGCTGGTGTCTGACATCCTGACCGCTGCAGTTCTTCTTCTGCCTATCCGCGCGGCTTGTTTTCTAACCGCGCGGCTTCCTGTTGGATTGCTCTTATGGCTCTTTCTGATGCTTCTACTGCCACCACTCCTGCTGCCACCTCTGTAGCCAATCCGGCTCCTCCTACTCCTTCCGGGAACCTTGGCACCGTTTCCAAGCTTGTCGGCTCCAACTACCCGGATTGGAGCGTCTCTTTCACCTTTCTCCTTCGCTCGCAACGCAAACGCCACCATCTCGTTGATGACCCTCCTCCTACCACTTCCCCTCTCTTTGATGACTGGGATGCGAGTGACGCTCTTGTGCGTACTTGGCTCGCCAACAGTCTATCCGATGAATGCCTTCCCGTCATCCGTCATGATGAGACGGTGAAGGCCGCTTGGCTTCATCTTGCTGCTTTGTATTCCAAAGGGGCTCAGACGTCCCGCATCTATACGTTGTATGCGGACCTCTTTGCCCGGCCTACCTTGTCTCCTGCTGCTGCCTACCAACAAGTTCAAGCTCTTGGGGCTGAGATTCTTCAGAATCGCCCCTTTTCTGCGGATCTGGCTCAACAACACAAGCACTTCTAGGAGCTTCTGGTTGTGTGTTATCTGCTTCGTCTTCCTGACACTTATGACATGATCCGCCAACAAATTCTGGGTGAGGCGGAATCCCCTACCTTAGATGCCACCGCTGCTCGCATCGCCGCTGTCACCTCTCTCCTTCAGCGCCCGCTTCTACCCGCTCCTTCTCCTCCGGATAACTATGCTCATCAAACTCAGCGGAGTGGCTCTGGTAGCCGCAGTCATCAGTCTGGCGGATGTCCTTCTTCCCGCTATCTCTGCTCTCACTGCGGCCGCACCGGACACACTCTTGATCGCTGCTGGACAAAACATCCCCATCTTCGCCCCTCGGGTGACTCTTCCGCCTCTTCTTCCAAACCGTCTGCTTCCGTGGTCACATCATCAGGTAGTGCCCATGTAGTCACTCAAGGTAAATGGCTTATCGACTCCGGTGCTACTAATCATATGACGGGCAATCCTCAGTGCTTCTCTCTCCTCGAACAGCATGATCGGTTGCCCCCGGTCCTCATTGCAGACGGTTCTCCCTCCCCGGTTCATGGGTCGGGAGTGGTTCATGTTACTCCGTCCCTTCGGCTAGAGGACACTCTCTATGTGCCCAAGTTTTCGTGCAATCTGTTGTCGGTTACTTCTTTGTGCAAGCAGCTTCAATGTTCTGTAACGTTTACTCCTTCTTCTTGCTCTTTTCAGGATCCGAGCTCCCAGCGGACGATTGCTACTAGGACTGAGAGCGGCGGCCTCTACTTCCTCGATAACGTTTCCGCTTTGTCAGCCTTCTCTTCTTCTTGTACGGATCTTCTCCAGTGGCATCTCCGTCTCGGTCATCCTCCACCACGGCTTCTGCATCAGCTTCTGCCCCACCTCCCTCCCTCCACTACTCCTCTCCACTGCGAATCATGTCAACTTGGCAAGCATCATCGTTCCTCCTTCCCGCCGAAGCAAGGTCGGGGCTCTACCCGTCCGTTTGATCTTGTCCACTCAGATATCTGGGGACCTGCTCCTACCCTTACTATTGGTCGGGGTAGTTCTTATTTTGTAACTTTTATTGATGATTTTTCTAGATGTACTTGGGTGTATCTCTTACGAGATCGCGCTGAACTTTTTACTGTATGGACCTCCTTTTATCATTTAATCAAAAATCAGTTTGGTGTTAGTGTTAAAACTTTTCGCTCTGATAATGCAAAAGAATACTTAAGTCATGCTTTTACCTCTTTCTACGTACAACATGACATTATTCATCAGACAAGTTGTGTCTATACGTCCCAACAAAATGGGGTGGCGGAACGCAAAAACCGTCACCTCCTCGATGTTGCTCGCACGTTAATGACTCAAATGCATGTCCCTCGCTCATATTGGGGCTATGCTGTTCTTCTTGCTTGCTATCTCATCAATCGCATTCCCTCCTCCGTTCTCCAGGGAAAAACCCCTTTTTCCATCCTTTATCCTGGCAAGGAGCCTTTTCCTCTCCCTCTCCGAATCTTTGGGTGCACTGCTTTTGTGCATGTCCCATCTGCCACACGTGATAAACTCTCCCCTCGCTCCACTACCAAATGTGTTTTTCTGGGATACTCGGTCACTCAGAAAGGCTACTGCTGCTTTGATCCTGTTCTTCGTAAACAGTTTGTCTCCGCTGATGTTACCTTCTTCGAGAATGCCTCCTACTTCTCGGATGACTCCTCTTCTCTTCCTCCCACCTCGGATTCTCCTGTTATTCTGTTCGTTCCCTCGTCTCCTACTGCGATATCCGCTCCTCCTCCGTCTCCGCCCACTCCTCTCCCTCCGCCTCTCTCTCCGCCTCCATCTCCCTCATCTCCGCTGCCGTCGCTCTCTCCTCCTGGGCCAGCTCTCTCTGCCACGGATGCTCTGGATGCCGAGGAGCACGCCGACCTGGATCTTCCTGTAGCTCTTCGCAAAGGGGTGCGGACGTGTACCCTACACCCCCTTGCTGCTGTTGTTTCATATGATCGTCTTACCCCTTCTCGCAGGGCCTTTGCACTGGCTATCTCTGCTACTACCACACCTCGTTCCTACCAGGAGGCCCTGGCCATTCCTCACTGGAAGCTGGCCATGGATGAGGAAATGGCGACCCTCACCGAGCGGGGTACCTGGACTCTTGTCCCTCCTCCCCTTGATACAGATGTTGTTGGCTGTCGATGGGTCTTTGTAGTCAAGTTTGGCCCAGATGGCACTGTAAACCGTTACAAAGCTCGTCTGGTGGCTAAGGGCTTTACTCAAACCTATGAGGTTGATTACTTTGACACCTTCTCTCCCGTGGCTCGTCTCAGCACTATACGGGTCCTTCTCTCTGTGGCAGTCAACAAAGACTGGCCCCTTTCCCAGCTGGATATCAAGAATGCCTTCCTTTATAGTGATCTTCAGGAGGCCATCTACATGGAGCAACCTCCAGGGTATGTTGCTCAGGGGGAGACACGAGTCTGCCGGCTACAGAAGGCAATCTATGGCCTCAAGCAGAGCCCTCGAGCTTGGTTTGACAAATTCAGCGGCATCGTGGCGGCCGTTGGTTTTGCTCGCAGCGCTGCTGATCACTCTCTATTTATTCGCAAAACCTCTTCGGGACTGGTGGTTCTTGCAGTATATGTGGATGATATTCTTCTTACTGGTGATGACCAGGAAGGGGTAGCCTTGACAAAGCGGCATCTTCGCCAACATCTTGTCACGAAAGATTTGGGTTCTCCGAAGTACTTTTTGGGGATCGAAATCTCTCGGAAGCCCAACTCTTTAGTCCTCTCTCAGCGTAAGTATGCTCTTGATATTTTAAAAGAAGCAGGATTGACTGGGGCCAAACCTGCCCGATGTCCCATGGCTGTTGGAGAAGACAAAACTTGGACAGATGGTTCGCCTCTTCTTTCAGATGCTTCGCGGTACAGGCGTCTGGTTGGTAAGCTCATATACCTCACCGTGACTAGGCCCGACATCTCCTATGCTGTGGGCAAGGTGAGTCAATTCATGCAAGCTCCCAGGGAGTGCCATCTACAGTCCGCCTTGCGGATCTTGGAGTACGTCAAAGCAGCCCCTGGGAAAGGATTTCTCTTTCAGAAGAATGATCATCTGAGGGTTGAAGCTTACTCAGATGCGAGTTACGCTGATGACAAAGGGGACCGCAAGTCTACCTCCGGTTTCTGTACCTTTGTTGGGGGCAATCTGGTAAGTTGGAAGAGCAAGAAGCAATCTGTTGTCTCCAGGTCCAGTGCTGAAGCTGAGTATCGGAGTATGGCATCGACCACTTGCGAGCTAAAGTGGCTACGGGCTCTCATGTTGGATTTAGGAGAGATCTACAACCATCCTCTACCTATGTTCTGTGACAACAAGGCTGCTATATATATCTCCAAAAATCCAGTCTTCCATGAGAGAACCAAACACATTGAGGTCGACTGTCATTTCATTCGTGAAGAGATTCTGAAGGAACAAATTTGCACTCCCTTCGTCACGTCTGAAAAAGAGCTGTCTGACATCTTCACCAAGCCAGTATCCGCCTCATTTCTTCATATATGTGACAAGCTGGGCATGATCGACATATATGCTCCAGCTTGAGGGGGAGTGTTGAAGTTGAGACCGGGCGGTCTGTCGGTCTGGCTTGGCGGGTTATTGACCGGGCGGTCTGGCGGTTTGCCTTCAGCGGGTTGGTTGCTGTGTTGAGGTCTGAGGTCCAAGCGGTCTAGCGGTCTGTTACTGGCGACTAGGAGACCGGGCGGTCTAACGGTCTCACTTGGCGGCTTATCTCTCTCTCTGCCAGTGGCCGAGCGGTTAGCCCTTCTGTCTAACCGCGCGGCTTGTTCCGGTCTGATGTTCTAGCCGCCCAGATTCTTTTGTATAGTTTTAGTCCCACATCTCTTATTTGTATTCTCTCTTCTCTCCTCCATTCTATATAAGGGAGGCCATACCTTTGTAATAGTTACCTTTTTCTGATAATAAAATTTCAGTTATACCATTTCCGGCTTGTTTTAGTTCGCTTCTAACATACGCTAAAAAAATAAAACTATGCAAGCTATCACATCTCTTGTCATGGTCCCCCCAAGCACTACTCACTCCTCCTGATAAATCTTTATGAGCATTGTGAGGATGCACACCTTGGTTCAAAGAGTCACTTCGATCATGTGCATCAACTCTATCTTTAGCTTAGTGCCCCTAGTTTTGCCTATGTATGACATAGATTTACATATGAGGTGATTATTCACCATATTTCTCTTGTGTTAGGTTCTTAGACGATCGAGATAACCATGTATAATATGCTACTTTTGCCTTCGTGTTATCTCGCTTTCGATGCTACACGAACACATGTCATTGCCTTGTCTAAGACTTCCGCACATAAGAATTGTACTGCAACTACACTATCTCTTTGTAGCACAATACGTACTAGCACATGATTTACATTCATGACGTTTTCAATGTTTGTTTAACTTGATTACTTCCTAACTCTTATAGCATTGTAGACGTACTTGCTGTGTGCTTAGTTTAGTTTGTGCTGTCCAATTCATATTACCTCTGAATATTAAATCTCTTTATATGTGTACCTTGCTCCATTTTGTGACTCATGTGCTTACAATTCTATGATATGTCTTTCGTTTTTGAGTGACCTCTATGATTATCATGTCTAACTTTACTTTATGTGTATACCATCTGCTATTTGTCTAACGCTCATCATATCTACTCTTTTTCATCCCGCATGTCTGGTTGGCCTTGCCTGCTCTATTTGATATTATCAAAGGGGGAGAATAGATTGTTCATGAGTAATAGATAGATTGTTCATGAGTAATATATTGTTCATGAGTATGAGTCACGAGTTAGGAGAGGTCACATGTAGGGGGATCATGTTAACAATGTGTGCACATAACTAGGGGGAGCAAGTCGAACATGTAGATAGGGGGAGCGTGAGTGTAGGGGAGCTATATAGAGAAACTGCAACCTGATGTTAGCTTATAACTCTTATTCTTTATATGCATTCTATCTCATTGTTATTTCTCATGAATGAGATTTGATATTATCAAAAGGGGGAGTTTGTTGGAACCGATATTTCACATTTTCTGTGTTTGAGAATATCAACTCCCAAGTTGTATTTGATCACGTCTTGTGTTGATAGAGTGTGCAGGTTGACAGGTGTAAGTGAAAAAGAAGATTCCTCTAGACACTAATGTCGAGCGGTAGAAGTTGCCGCCGAGCGGTAGCCGTGAATTAATTGGACAGAGTTCTCAGGAACTTACCGCTCCGCGCTAGTCCTACCGCCCGCGCTAATGCAAGGGATTATTTTGGACAAGCTCTCGGGAAATTACCGCCAAGCGGTAGTGCTTACCGCGTCGCGCCAGGCTCTCGACGAATGCAGGATTTCTCGAGTAACCGATCTACCGCCAGACGATAGGTGTTACCGCGCCGCGCTAGTCTCTCGACGAATGATGAGAAGGATTTATCGAGTAACCGACCTACCGACAGGCGACAGTGGTTACCGTGACGCGCTAGTCATTTCACGAGAAGGATCGTCGACTACTTACCTACCGCGTGGCGCTACCTTCTAACGCGAGGCGCTAGCTCTTTGAAAAGGAAAAATATTTGTTTTGAAATATTATTTCAAATTTGGATGACAGCTGGCACAACAAGCGCGCGAACCTACCGCCGGGCGCTAGTCTTACCTCCGGCGGTAGTCTATTTTCACAGAGACTTATAAAAGGATGCCTCGGTTTCTGTGCCTCAACATCGAAGACTGAAAAGCGACGGAAGTTCGTGAATTCTAGGGTTCGGCCGCTCTCTCTTGCGCTCCGTTCCAAAAGTCTCCGTCGAAGAAGAAGAAAGTCGTCTCCCTCCCATTCATGAACGAAGAACTCCTGCGATCCAAGATCTACATCAAATAAGAAGAGCTGGCCGGTTGCTAGCAAACGATGATCTCAAGCACCGAGCGCGGATCGCTCCACGGAGAAGTCGTCAAGAGGGAGAACTTACACTTTTAGATTATTTACATCTTTTATTCTTGCAATATTTTATTTTTCTAAAGGTTGTGTGAGGGAAATCGACCGGAGGGTCGTCGAAATCCGGGAAGGGTTTCGTGAGAAATCGACCGGGAAGGTCGTCGGAACCCGGGTAGGATTCCGCGGTAAATCGTCTTGGGGATAGGGACGTCTGGATCGGGGGATCTAGAGGGGCTCTAAGACACGTCCTTGTGTGAGGGTGAAGAGTCGGTTCGAAGACTTTTCCTGGAGGGAAAAGGAGAGAGCCAACCGGTCCGTGGAGCGGGTCGGTATAGAAAACAAAAGAGTTTTCATTTTCACCGTCTTTAATCCCCGACGTCACTGGGATCACAATTTTGTAATTGTAAAACCATTTGCTTTTAATTCTTGCAATGAAATATATTTTTGTATTATTGTTTCTACGATTCTGCTGTGAATGTTAGTTTAATTTCTTGTGTGTGGTGTACAAGCAAATTCGCATAGGAAACGAGTTCATAGACTTACCGCCGCATGTTAGCTACCTGACGCCCCGCGGTAGATTCCAGAACTCGATTTCCTGGGACGAAATATTTTAAATTTTATTTAACGCATAAAAGCTTATTCATCTCTCCCCTCCTCTAAGGTTGGCTACGAGATCCAACACTTTTGACCACAAGACATTCAAAACATGGCAAAAATTTCATGATTGACTAGCAGGAAACACAAACAAGTTTAGCACTTTAGCAACCTCATTTTCTTTGGTATGTAACAACTAACAAGTGTCCCATAGTGAACCATTTTGATTCGAGAATCGAATACTAAAGTTTGGATTTTGTTGATGGAGGAAGAAACTCAAGATACAGTGGCTATCTATGAGCTATGTAACTAAGGGAAGGGCATGAGGGAAAAAAATTCTCTCACTTCACAATTTTTTGTACCCAAATAATTTATTAAGTAAATGAATTAAGCTTGAGTTTGATAGCTTATTTATTAGATTTGTCCAAAATATTTTTGTTATAGACGTGAAACTGTGAACCATAACAAGTTTTAAAAATAGGTTAATCAAATGTATGTGATCAATTCATAAATGCAGAGATTATGTAGAAATAGATTTGCGTGAATGAATCAGATGAAAACCTTGCATTCAAAATCTCATGCAATA
The DNA here is from genome assembly GCA_039513925.1 of Platanthera zijinensis. Taxonomy (NCBI): domain Eukaryota; kingdom Viridiplantae; phylum Streptophyta; class Magnoliopsida; order Asparagales; family Orchidaceae; genus Platanthera; species Platanthera zijinensis. The sequence goes on from CM077078.1 coordinate 19,556,057, forward strand.
ATGTCGTTTGCGCCATCCAAACCCTAGCCGGCTAGCCTCCGACCAGAAGACAGCCCGACGAGGAGAAGACATCCCTATATTGGGTCCACCACTGGCTGCAGTACCGGAGAATGCCTTCGTCGCTGCAGTACCGGAGAATGCCTTCGCCGCTGCAGTACCGGAGAACGCCTTCACCCCTCCCGGCGGACCAGGCTCCAGTACCCTAGAACACCTTCTTTTTCCCCTTGAGTAAAGCGTAAAGAGAAGCTGCCGTGTCAGTGCGTCCTATGCCTTCTATCGTCCAAACAAGAGCCAAGAAGCAGGAAGCAGGTCATGGCCATCATGCCATTATGTTGATATGCTCGATGACAGGCTGACAGGATGTGAAGAGAAAGGTTTTTGACTTTTTATTCTAATTTTTAAAATATTAAATAAATACAAAATTTTATTTTAGAGATAAATATATATTTTTAGATTAAAATAATAATAATAGACGGGTTGCGGTTCGGCTCTGTGACGGTTCGATCCGGATCTGGTCTAAAAATTTTGAAACCACTCGAGACTTATATGTTGAGGTTCCGGTTCTGATTTCTGTCCGGATAATAAAATGAAGGAACCGCACTCGGAAAATTGTTGTTTTCGGTTCCAAAATTCAAACCGGAGGTCCGAAACCCAAATAATTCGTGAACGGTTCGGTCCGGTTCCGGTTCAGCTTACGGTTTTAAGTGGCAGCTCTAGATATGAGTCCAAGAAACCGGTGAATGCTCTTAAATGGCCCATTAAATAAAGGTTTCGTGAAGATAAAATTGTCTTGGCTTCAAATATACTCCATGACAAGATATCTACCAAGAACTTTCTTTCAAACAAAGAGATCCACGATCTTAATGTGTTTTATCTGCGCATAACAAATTAAATTTATAATAAATTTCAATGCACTTTCATTATTGTCACGGATCAAAGTAGTATTTTTTATTTTATCATAAACTTCCTCTAGCTACCAGCTTGAAACCAAATGCACTACTCATCCGTCAAGACGACGCCTTGTAATATGCCTCGGTGATGAAGATGGACACATGGTCTTACTCCTTGTTACTCCACAAAATCGTCTTTGAATCACACATGAAGACATACCTCGACGTAGACTTCCGATCGTCTGAATCTCCACCATAATCAGTATCTCCACCATAATCAGTATCTGTCACTTTCATATAACAACCCAATGTCTATGGTCGTCTTAACATACTTCAAAATTCTATTCGTTGCCTCTAGATGTGACTTGCTAGGCCTCTGCATGTAACAAATCGCACAACCAAGCATAATTGAGATATTCAGTCTTGCAATCGTCAAATAAATCAAATTTCTCATCAGAGCTCGGAAAGGCTTATATGATAGGATCCTACCTTCAACCCAAAAAAGCTTCAACCAAACTTCAAGTGGATCAGAAGTATTCTTCCGTTCTTTCATGTAGAATTTACTTTCAAGCCAAGGAAATGATGCAATCAAATCCTTCATCTCAAACTGAACAGATAATCCACCATGTAAGCAATAGAACCTTTTCATCGTCATTTTCAATCACAATCGTGTCATCAATATATAAAAGCACAAGAACTTGAATTTCACACTTGTTCTTCACAAACAAGCTTGGTCTGATCCCATGCATAGTATGCACATATGTACAAGTACTCTCCAATCTTCCTACCACAAGCCCCATGTACTTGCTTCAAATCATAATGAACCTTCTTCAATTTGCACACGTGCCATGGATATAACTCAAATACATGCTCTGATGGTTGCTCCATAAAAATATTTTTGTCAATCTCGTTGTAAAGAAAACATTCTTCACGTCAACTTCCACAGTCTCCAACCTTGACAAGCCGACAACACAATAATTACCTGCATAAAAATCATCTTTGCCACATGCCTAAATGTCTCCTTATAATCCTCCTCACTCTGTACTGCTGTGAGAATCCTCAAGCTATAAGACAGGCATTGTATCACTCTACACTACCATTCACCTTTTTCTTGACCTTATACAGCCGCATGTATGTGATCGGGGTTGCTCCATCCACCTTCCAGGATATTCAACGCATACTTCTGAGTGCAAACATGGAGACCTAAAGAAGATTCAAGAGTATAACAATACAAAAGAATTTCTCTGGAAGTGAGCAGAGAAAATGACAAGAACACAACCATGTCGTGAATGCTTTGGATGAAAGAACCTATCCTTGGACCTATTATGAATGAGGCAGTTGATCTTTGGGCACAACTCGAGAGAAATCCCGAGTGAAGAAGACCAATTTAGGGTCTGTTTGGGAGAACTTTTTAGTTTTTTTCTGTTTTCTGGAAAATGCCACTGCACCTAAAAAATTATTTGGATTGTCTACCGACGGGAAAAGCTACCGTAGAAAACTTCATTTTTTCCCTCTTTTTGAAAAGTTACTTGACTCCTACTTGTTAACCTTTTCGAAAAACACTTCCTCATTCAAATACACAGTTGCACATTTTATTCGTTCGGGCGTCAGTTTTGCCACCCCGCGCGCATCTTTTACCTGGACACGCATTTTTCTCCCGGGCGCGCATTTTGCGCCGGGTCGACCAATTTCCGCCCGTGCGCACATTTTCCGCCCGAGCGCGCATTTTCCGCCCGAGCGCGCATTTTCTGCCCTGGTGCGCATTTTTTCACTCGGATGCGCATTTTTTCGCCCGGGCGTGCATTTTCTGCCGGGTCGACCATTTTCCGCCCGGACGCGCATTTTTTGTCTGTGCGTGCATTTTTTCGCTCAGGCGCGCATTTTCCACCCGGGAACCCATTTTCCCCCGGACGCGCATTTTCCTCTGGGCGCGCTTTTTAATATAAAAGTCACCGTAACAGAGATTTACAAAACGGTTTATAAAGTGTTTATCATTTGTGAAAATCTCTGCAAAATAAATTTATCCAAACAGATCTACTTTTCAATATTTTTTTTTCATAAGTTCATTTTCTTACATTCTTTTTGTCACCGCGGCTTATCTTTTCTGAAAAATCCTCCCAAAGAGAACCTTAAATAATCTAAAAGCTGCTTGACCTAGAAGGATCCTCCTGTTTTCAGCTTCACGGAAGAGACCGACAAATAAAGACTTATCTGTGTTGCGGACTAACTCGATGCCCCGGTCGAACCAGATTAACTTGAACCGTCTTAGCTCACAGAGCGGTCGAGCGCGCACACAGTCAATGAAGATGAACAGTAGATATAAGTCTTGAAGACGTGGAAAAACTCCTTAAATGGGTAAAAAACCACGTGACTGGGTTTGTGCCGGTCAAATTCCACTAGCTTTCGGTGATTACAGCACGCTTGGTGAATCGGAGCGACAAGCCGCTCCCATTACAACTTGAGTGGAGAGAGAGAGACTATAGCTTCCTGCGGGCAACAGGCTGCACCGCGGAAGTGACTTAGACGTGTAAATGCGCGGGATGCTTCTGACGCTTGCGCTCGGGGCAGCGCGCGCTTGCTCGCTTCGGATGGCTACTTCCTTCGGCTTCCTCGAGGTCTTGGGCGTCCTTTTGCTGTCAATGCGCTGGTGGGGTGCTTATAGCCACTGATAGCAGCTGGTGATCACTGGTGGCCGCTGGTGGCTGCTGGTGGTTCACGGCGAGCGGTGACCGACTCGGTGGAGGAGGCAGGAGAGCTCTCACCTGAGGAAGAAGAAGACAACCCGGAGAAGGGAAAAAGTGAAGAATGAAGAAGCCCTGGGGTCCCTTTTATAGCCTCCAGGGGAGGATCATGCCGGGCCCCACCACTAAAGTGGTAGGTTAGTGGGTGGTTACCCTCTTGATCGAACGACGAGGAGAGCCTCCCCTTGATCGGACGGTGGGGAGGCTTCCCACGGTGACGGGCTGCCACGACGACAGTGGTGGCCGGTCGGGCGACCGACGGCGGAGGCGGCCGACCTGGCGGCTGATGGCGTCGGCCTGCCGGTGGCCGGCCGCGCCTAGGCTGGCGGCCTGCCGCGGCTCGGCCAGTGTCCTGTCGTGGCCGGTCCGCCGGCGGCTAGGCGGCCAGTCGCGACAAGGCCGGCCAAGGCCTGACCGCGGCTTGGCCGGTCGTGGCCAAACCGCCGCAAGGCAGCCGCGGCTAGGCCGGTCGTGGCTAGGCCGGCTGCGGCCAAGCCAACGGCCTGCCGCGGCAGGGCTTGGCCGGCCATGGCCGGCCATGGCTAGGACGGCCTTGGCCCGCCGCGGCCAAGCTGGCGGCCTGCCGCGGCCTCCCTGACGGCGAGGCTGGTGGTTCGGCCACGACGAAGCCCGGGAGGGCCGGCCGCCAGCGACGGTTCGACCGTCCGACGGTGGTGGTCTTCCCGGCGGCGGCGACCCTCCTCCCCGAAGAGAGGGAGCGGGTCATGCCCCCCCCCCATAATTCTCATCATGAGAGATCATGGGGGGAATGACCCACCCATGATCCTCTTTGGGTGGAGATAATGGGGGGATTTCTCTCCTATAAATGATGGTGAAACTACTCAATTGCCCCCCAAATCTCTGTTGTCCGAGAGCAAAGTGAGCGTGAGAGGGGAGATTTTCCTTACTTCCTGTTGTCATGGCGGTTTCCGGTGAGAAGGCTGAGGCGGCGACGGCGGACAGTGCTTCCAAGGTATCTGGCGGGAGGCTTGACGAACGTCGACGACACATGGAGGTTGGGCGTACTCATTCCGCTCGCGCGCGCTGGTCGTGCGCGAAGGCTACTCGTGTCGACAGGGTGCGCGAACCATGCGCGCGCAGGCCTGTCGGGGGCGCTTTAACCGGCATGCGCGTTGGCCGTGCGCGCGCTGCGCTCGGCCAGGCGCGCGGGCCGTGCGCGCGCTGCGCTCGGCCAGGCGTGCGGGACGTGCAGGTCGTGCGCGCAGGCCGTGCACGCGAGTAGGTCCAGCGCGCAGGCCGTGCGCGCGCGCGAGCACGTCGCGCGTGCAGGCCATGCGCGCGCGCAAGCAAGCCGCGCAAGCAGGCCATGCGCGCGCGCAAGCAAGCCGCGCGCGCAGGCCATGCGCGCGCGAGAGAAGGCCGCGCGCGCAGGCCATGCGCGCGCGTGAGCAGGCCGCGCGCGCAGGCCTTATGCGCTTAGCAGGCCGCGCGCGCAAGCCATGAGCGCGCACAGGCAGGACGCGCGCACGCCATACGCGCGCGCAGGCAGGCCTCGCGCGCGAGCAGGCCGCGCGCGCGAGCAGGCCGCGCGCGCGAGCAGGCCGCGCGCGCGAGCAGGCCGCGCGCGCGAGCAGGCCGCGCGCGCGAGCAGGCCGCGCGCGCAAGCTGTGTGCGCGTGCGAGCAAACTGCGCGGTTACGCAGGTCATGCACGGGTGCGGTCCGTGCTACGCGGTCGCGCATCCCCTGCTATGCGTACGCTTGTGCGAACGTCCTCTTTTGTGTGTCACTTGTGCTCCGGGTATTTGGACATGTGGCTCCTTATTTTTGGGCTGACCTTTTGTTTTTTTGATGTGCACAGGTTTCGAAGCGCTCTTCTGGCCCGATGCGCCTGCGCTCTTCTTTGACTGATGATGGTGTTGATATCTGGAGGACGAAGTACGGGCTTCCTGCTGATTTGGAGGTGAGGATCCCGCGTCCCGTGGAGTGGGTTCAGAATCCTCCTCATGGTTGGTTGACGATCTGCGAAGTCTCCCTGAGGTCCGGCTTCCGCTTTCCGCCCTGCGAGGAGGAGATTGAGATCTTGAAATTTTACGGAGTGCCTATCTCTCAGCTTGTTCCGGCTGGGATTGCCCGAATTATGGGCTTAGTCGTCTTCTTCCGTGAGCATGGGAGCTGGTTTTCTTTAGACCAGTTTCGAGATTGGTGCGATGTACGCTCTGATGGTGACAAGCGAATGGAGGTGCGCAGCAACAAGGTTTGGTTGGAGTTTGAAGTTCGTAAAGATCGTCGTCATGACAACACTTTGTTTGGATATGTCAAGAATTATTGGGGTCTTCCTGAGGTATGGGATACGCTTCCCGACCGCTGCTGCCGTGTGAGAGGGAAGGAGCGGAATTTTTCCCCGGTGCTTGGATTTTCCGAGCCTCGTGAGCTGGCCAACCGTCTCTTCAATATTTATGTCTACGTGGAGGAAAAGCAGCTGCTGCGATGTGGTATCTCAGCGGACACAGTTCGGGCGGCGGAGACTTCTCAAGGAGGGGGTTGTAAGAGGAAAGCGGTGATGACCCCTCCCGGCGACCTTGATGTGGTGGTGGTAGCTTCTGATGATTCGATTCCAGAGGTGCAGATACCTGCTTCCCCAGTTCCTCAGGTGTCTGTTGGTACAGCGGCTCCGTGGATGTCCTCTTCCTTGAGGGCGATGAGCGATGCGGTAAGGGTTTGACTTTTTCTTTTTCTCTTGCTTTTTGATAGAGGCTGATTCTGTCTTTTCCTTTTACAGATAGAGACCCAGGCGTAGATTGCGGTTACCCGGAATGATCATTATGTGAGCCTAAAGGACGGGTATCTTCCTCTTCAGGAGAAGCTTCTGTCGATGATGAGTTCTCTTGCCTCCTTGAAGGAGGAACATGATCGGGACATTGCGTGGTTCCTTCAGATTGGTTTGGAGCTGAAGTCTGAGCTAGAGGATACACATGTGGCCTTGGGCGTGGAGAAGACTCTGGTGGAGAGGACCACCCAGATGTTGAAGCATTCGAAGGAGGAGACTTCTGTCTTAGGGACCCAGCTACAGACGGCGCGAGAGGAGGTATCAGGCCTTGATACTCAGCTTTGGGCGGCGAAGGTGCAGGTGGAGATGCTGTCCTCTGACGACCATGCGTCAGAGCTGAAGGCGGCGGGGCTTGCGGAGTACCTGGAGTTGCTGGACTACATGCGGGACCGCAGCTTGATTACAAAGGAGGTTCGTGATGATATCTGGTCCAAGGAGGTGGAGCCTCAGATGGACGACATACGCGAGTTAGCGCTCTGACGTGGTGTTTCGAAGGCCTTTGACTTTGTTAGCAAGAATCTAGGATAAGAAATATCCTATTTTTGTTTTACAGATGTTTCTAAGGATGAGCATTCTGACTCAGACGCCGAGGGCGAGTAGTGGAAGTGCACACTTATTGTTATATGTTTTGTTGTTCTGTTGGACGTGTTGTGTTTTGCCTCTAGACACTTATTGTACCTGTATTATTTTAGCTTTACTTTGTTATGACATTGTTGCCCTTTCATATTACCTTGGTCATTTGTCTGCGCCGATTTGCGTTGAGTTCGCAGCTCTGATCGGGCGTGGGATGCTTGCGGCTTAGTTTGCGCGAAGGATACTTGCGGCTTTGTTTTGCGCGAAGGATACTCACGCCTTTGTTTTGCGCGCGGGATACTCGTGGCTTAGCTTGCGCGAGAGATGCTCGTGGCTTAGTTTGCGCAGGAGATGCTCGCGGATTAGTTTGCGCAAGGGATGCTCGCGGATTGGTTTGCGCGAGGGATGCTCGCGGCTTCTTCGTGATGGGGGCAGACCCACACGGTGTTCCGCAAGGGTTGCTCGCGGCTTACTTTGCACGAGAGATGCTCGCGGCTTCTCGTGAGGGGGGCAGGCCCACACGGTGTTGTGTGAGGGTTGCTCGCGGCTTACTTTGCACGAGGGATGCTCGCGGCTTCTTTGTGAGGGGGGCAGGCCCACACGGTGTTGCGTGAGTGTTGCTTGCGGCTTACTTTACACGAGGGATGCTCACGGCTTCTTCGTGAGGGGGGAAGACCCACACGGTGTTGCGCGAGGGTTGCTCGCGGCTTGATTAACGCCATGTGTTTGATCTAGTTATGTGACCTAGAAGCCATTTCTTGATTTACATACTGCCAAGGTAAACGATGAAAAGATAGTCTTCACAAGCCTGAGCTTGTGATTTTTACAATATTCAATAAACAAAATGAACGAATAAAGGAAACAGCTTAAGGATGAAGGTGGCGAGAGCAGGATTGGAAGACATCCAAGAGTGATTGTTGGAGTATTGCTGGGTAGTCGGAATCAGCTTGGAGGATGACGAACTGCACGTCATAGGATGCCTGCATGTGTGCTTCTTCGAGAGTGACTGGGAGAGTGATGGTGTTTATGATCAGAACTAGGTTGTTCCCTAAAACGTGTGCGCTAGCAGCCATTAGCTTGAGGTGGCCGGTGGTTAGCTTGAGTTGAAGCAGTGTTGATAAAAATAGTATATTGACGTTAATTTCTTTGTCGACTAGGACTTGGCTCAACTCGGTAGACGATTCTCCCATTTTGACTGTTGTACATCTTATACTCTGACTGGTGGGCGATCTTTTTCTTGATAGGAATTGATCAACCGCTCCTAGGCTGGCAAGTCGTTGGATTTCTTCCTTTAGTCGATTGCATTCGTTGGTGTTATGTCCATGACCCCGGTGATAGTCGCAGTATTTTGATAGATCTCCCCGACCGGGGGCGAGCGGCCTGGGCCTACTTAAGGCCAGATGGTAACGAATTGCTTCGAAGATCCTGCCTGGTGGGGCGTTGAGTGCAGCAGATAGACGTAACTCTTGCCCCTTGTGAGTGCTCGCGCGTTGATCATAGTTTCTCTTGTGCTTAGGACATACACTGTTCTCTATCTTCTTTTTCTGGCTTCTACTTGGTCCTGGATTTTCCAGTGAGGGCTTTCTGACTGGCATGAATCTTCTGATGAAGAGGGCGGCGAGTTCGAGGTAGTTGACAGTCTTTTTTCCTTGTAGGGAATGAAGCCACGCTCGAGCTCTCCCTTTTAATGTTGTTGGAAATGCCTGGACCATGAGTTGATCTGAAGCGTTGCGGGCGTGCGTGATAGTTTCGAAATATTCTAGGTGTGCCAGTGGGTTGCCTGTTCCGCTGAAGCTACGGATTTTGAAGCCGTCCTCCGAGCCTGGGGCTGCCCAGGAGTTTGGTGAGTTGTAGTTGGGCTGATCTTCGTTTAGTCTTTGCTCTGTGACCGAGGCATCAGAGCTTGCCACGTTTCCAGCCTTCTCCTCATAGTGGGGACAGGCAAGGTGATGATCGTATATTTCTCGGAGTGATGCGGCGGGTGCGGGGGAGCTGCTTGTGCTTGAGAATTCCTTCTCTATGTCGTATTCCTTGTGCATGCAATGAGTCGTTGGATGAAAAAGTTCTTCTGGTGGTAACAGATCAGCTTGCTCAAAGGGCTGAGGATTCCTTAGCCGGAGGGATTTTGGGTCACTTCGCATTGCATGCATTGCGTAAGCGCGGATGATACTCAGGGGGAAGTATTCTTGGAGCTGGTGTTGCCCCCCGGTCGTTGAAGGGTTACGCTGGCGGGCACATCTTGACGCGATTCTTCCTGTCCCCTGAGGGTTTGTTCTTCATTCTGCTGAAATTCTTGCGTTGGGACGTGAGTTGACGGAGGCTGGGGAATGACTAGTGCTCCCAAGTTTGGGATCAGGGTGAGAAATTTGGCTTGTTGTTCTTCCATGGTGGTGTCGGGAGCTAATGCGGCTTCAGCAGTCAGTAGCACGTCAACTAGAGAGTGTGAATCTGCGGGCTCGGGGTGTCCGCCAGTCGGAGCCTTCAGTGGTACGGGTGCTTCTCTTTGCTATTAAGGCTGAACTTAGAAAGGGTGATGCTTGCGATCTTGTCCTTCGAAGGATGTTGGGGAAATCGTGTTCCCACAAACGACGCTAAACTGTTGCGGACTAACTCGATGCCCCGGTCGGACCGGATAAACTTGAACCATCTTAGCTCACGGAGCGGTCAAGCGCGCACACAGTCAATGAAGATGAACAGTAGACACAAGTCTTGATGACGTGGAAAAACCCTATAAATGGGTAAAAAACCACGTGACCAGGTCTGTGCCGGTCAAATTCCACTAGCTTTCGGTGATTACAGCACGCTTGGTGAATCGGGGCGACAGGCCGCTCCCGTTACAACTTGAGTGGAGAGAGAGAGAGAGACTATAACTTCCTGCGGGCAACAGGCTGCACCGCGGAAGTGACTTAGACGTGGAAATGTGCGGGATGCTTCTGGCGCTTGCGCTCGGGGCGGCGCGCGCTTGTTGGCTTCGGATGGCTTCTTCCTTCGGCTTCCTCGAGGTCTTGGGCATCCTTTTGCTGTCAACGCGCTGGTGGGGTGCTTATAGCCGCTGGTAGTAGTTGGTGGTCACTGGTGGCCGATGGTGGCTGCTGGTGGTTCACGGCGAGCGGTGGCCGACTCGGTGGAGGAGGCAGAAGAGCTCTTGCCTGAGGAAGAAGAAGACAACCCGGAGAAGGGAAAAGTGAAGAATGAAGAGGCCCTGTGGCCCCTTTTATAGCCTCTAGGGGAGGATCATGGCGGGCCCCACCACTAAAGTGGTGGGTTAGTGGGTGGTTACCCTCTTGATCGAACGGCGAGGAGAGCCTCCCCTTGATCGGACGGTGGGGAGGCATCCTACGGCGACGGGCTGCAACAGCGGCGGTGGTGACCGGTTGGCCGGCCGGTGGTGGGGGCGGCCGGCCTGGTGGTTGACGGTGGCGGCCTACTGGGGGTCGGCCGCGCCTAGGCCGGCGGCTCGCCGTGGCTAGGTCGGCGGCCTGCCGCGGCTCGGCCAGTGGCATGTCGTGGCCGGTCCGCCGGCGGCTAGGCGGCCAGCCGCGGCTAGGCTGGCCGCGGCAAGGCCAGTCGCGGCTTGGCCGGCCGTGGTCGGGCCGCCGCAAGGCGGCTACAGCTAGGCCGGCCTCGGCTAGGCCGGTTGCGGCCAAGCCGACGGTCTGCCGCGGCCGGGCTTGGCCGCGACTTGGCCGGCTGTGGCTAAGCGTGGCCGGCCGCGGCCAAGCTGGCGGCCTGTCGCGGCCTCCCTGACGGCGAGGTCGGTGGTCCGCCCGCGGCAAAGCCCGGGAGGGCCGGCCGGCGGCGGCGGTCAGATCGTCCGACGGTGGTGGTCTTCCCGGCGGTGGCGGCCCTACTCCCCGAGGAGAGGGAGCGGGTCCCCCCCCCCCCATAATTCTCATCATGAGAGATCATGGGGGGAATGTTCCACCCAGGATCCTCTTTGGGTGAAGATCATGGGAGAGCTTTCTCTTCTATAAATGATGGTGGAACCCATCGATCTAATTCCTTATATAGAACCTTCAAGCTCTAGATGTTTGACCTGCAGAACATCGAGAGGAAGCAGCAGAGCATCGATGGTGGAAGAGCTTCAAACATCGAGAAGTCAAGGGACATGAGTGACAAATGTAAGAGAAAATGCGTTGAGATGGAGCAGAGCGTTCAATTAGCGACAAGAGCATGATTGCACGGGAAATTTTTGCGTCTGCCCCGTTATAATCGGGAGTCGCTGGAGATATATTTATTTATATTTGAGATATAATTCCTTTATTCAAGACACAACTCTTTCATCTGAGATATATTTACTACATGAGGCAATTTGATTAAAATAAGGAGTTGTATCTCAAATATAAAGTTGTATAGGAGTTGTATCTGAGAAATTCTCCAGCGACTCCCGGTTATAATCGGGGCCCGGACCCAACCATTTCCCGTGATGCACAGTCCATTGAGAGAGAATTTTGTGCGTCTGACGCACACGAGCTTTTTGTGTCGGACATCATCTAAGCCGTTGATTTTTGCTTATGTTTTTTTTAAACTTTTCTTTAGGGCAGTTTTTTTCTCCACCTATGGATCGTCCATCAGATGGACCAGATGGCATGCAAACATAGCTCTATATGTGTACGCACCCCAAAAAAATATCTCGTTGTTGCGGCTTACTCGAGGTTCTTGGTAGACTGGTTAAGATTGCACCGTCTTAGCCCGGGAGCGATCGGGCGCACTATCAGTCTCACAAAAAAGGCGACGTTAGGTGGGATATTATTGGTGATTGTTATCCGCACTGCAGTTTTCGTTATTCGCAAATATTTTTTTCCTAATTTTTCGCGTCTTTTGGAAATACGTCTTGTACATGCATTTTCAGGAAAAGTGTTCAACACGAAAGTTGTAGATCTCATCGAGATCTACAACTTTCGTGTTGAACACTTTTCCTGAAAATGCATGTACAAGACGTACTTTGGAAATACACCCAGATTTCGCGCCTTTTAGAAATACGTCTTGTACATGCATTTTCAGGAAAAGTGTTTAACACGAAAGTGAGATCTACAACTTTCGTGTTGAACACTTTTCGTAAAAATGCATGTACAAGACGTATTTTTAAAAGGCGCGAAAAATTGGGAAAAAAAAGTGCGGATAACCAAAACTGTAGTGCGGATAACACTCACCATATTATTTTACGTGAAAATCCTCGAAAAGAGGTGCAAACTCACGTGGCAGGATCGGTGTCAACCAAACTTCACTATTTGTTGTTTCTGTACATAGCTTTTTGAGAGAATATGAGGACGACAGACCGCTTCTCGTTACTATTATCGAGAAGAGAGAGAGAGAGAACTAGGCCCAGAGGGTGACAAGCTGTCGCTCACAGAATTAAGTCTTTTTCTTCGCCGCGGAGGGGAGCATCGGGCTCCATAATCTGGACAGTGTTTGGTTGTTGCTTGGAGTCTTGTGCGGTGCCGTGTTTCGGGCATCTAGGTGTTGGCGGCTCGTCTCTTTTTGTGTGCAGAGGAATCCAGCGCGGGGCACTTGCTATTATCCGGGGGGGCCGACTAGAGGGTGCAAAGTGTGTTGATAGCGTGCTGGAGTACGCTTCAGAGATTTTTTGTGTTCTTTGCAGTGAGTCTCGTGGATTGCCGACGACGTTCAAGTGCGAGATGCGGGCTTATGAGCAGTCTTGTGAGCGAGGCGTGCGGAAGTGCGTCTGGGAACATGGCGCGCAGAGGCGAGCTTAGGAGTGGCGTGAGCGGGGGTGCGCACGGGAGCGGAGCGCACGGAGGAGCGCTTGAGAGAGGAGCTTACTGAGGCGCACTTAGGTGCAAAGCTTACAGAGACATGCTTAGGAGCGGTGCACATGAGGGCGCGCTTGGGAGCGGAGTGCACGGAAGCGTGCTTGGGAGCCACGCGCGCAGGGGATCTCTTGGGACCGAAGCGCTTGGAGGCGCGCTTTGGAGCGGAGCACACAGAAGCACGCTTGGGAGCAGAACGCACAAAGGTGCACCTTGGAGAGGCGCGTTAGGGGGCGTGCTAGGAAGCGAAACCCATAGAGGTGTGATTTAGAGCGGCTCGCGCGGGGGCGCGCTTGGGAGCGGAGCGCGTGGAGGCACGCTTATGAGTAGCACGCTGGGGCGTGCTTGGGAGAGGAGGGCATGTAGGCGTGCTTCGGAGTAGAGCGCATGGAGGCGCGCTTAGGAGAGGCATGTGCGGGGGAGAGCTTGGAAGCGGAGCGCATGAAGGCATGCTTAGGAGAGGCACACACGTGAGCGGAGCGAATCAAGGCGTGCTTTGGAGTGGCACGCGCGGGGAAAAGCTGGGTAGTGGAGCGCGCAGGGCGCGCTTGGGAGCAGAACGCATGAAATCATGCTTCAGAGCAGAGCATATTGAGACGTGCTTAGGAGTGACGCGCGTGGGGCGCGCTTGGGAGCGAAGCACATGTAGGCGCGCTTTGGAGCTGTGCACGCGGGGTCGCACTTGGGAGCGGAGCATATAGAGGTGCGCTTATGGGCAGAGCGCACGGAAGCACTCTTATGAGCAGCGCGCGCTTAGGAGCGACGCGTGCTTCAGAGAGGTGCACGCTTTAGAGCCGCACGCGCGGGGGCGTGCTTGGGAACGGAGTGCACATAGGCGCGCTTAGGAGAGGCGCGCGTGGGGAGCGCTTATGTGAGAAGTGCACGAAGTGTTGAAATTGTTGAAGTGAAAGTGACAGCCTAGGCGGGTTGTTTGGGCGGACTGTGCGGATAGTCTCGACGGTTTCGGTGATCAGACCGGGCATTCTGAGCAGACAGAGCTGACGACTTGCTAGGTCGGCCAGTGTTCTGTGGCTTGTTTCCCAGGTTGTTTCAGACGGATAAGATAGTTATCTGCTTAGTTGCCGGGTTGAGCAGCTGGCTCTGGAGTTAGCCGGCTTTGTGCAGACTGGATTTGTATTCGTTGGTGCTGTGTTCGCACCAGGGATGTCTGGTGGTGTGGACTTGGTTTGGATTTCGACTAAGTTTAGGTTGGTTTAGTATAAGAGGTCGCGCGGCCTACGCGGATTGTTTCTCTGTCTGCCAAGCCTAGCCAGAAAAGACCACCAAACAAGCGGACTCAGCGAGTACCACCCCAGTCCGCCCACTTGCGGACACAACTCCAGACCGCAATTTGGCAGACTCGCTCTTGGCCAAGTCGCAGTGGTCTGGTGTGTATCTGCAGCCTTTGCGGATACACTAGATGTTTGCGCTGGATAGGGCGGTTATCCTATTGTGTAGGGAGGTGATCACATTCCTCTTCGCGCCTATAAATAGGACCCCATGTCACATCAAATGGCACCGAGTGAACAGTAAGTCAACTCGCGGAAAGTCGTTGCGGTTAGGGTTTTCTATCCGTGCGGTTTGAAGAGGTTTGACCGGTTTGTGTTGTGCAGGTTGTGCGGATAGCGCTGGAAAGACAGGAACTTGGTTTTGACTGCGGTCAGGGACAGTGCGGACTTTGCGGTAACAACTAGCGATTTACAGCAGGTCACGGTTTGCAACTAAGCGGTTTCTCTTCTGCAAATTCTTCCCTGTTCAAATAAGTTGTCTGCCTCTGCGCGGCTTGTTCAGTTCGGTGGCAGTAGTCAGCGTGTTCTGGCGGCTAGGCGACCTCGCGATCACGCGACTTGCGGTTCAGCGGCTACAGTTATTCAACAACACTGGAATAACGTGTAGTCCGTGCGGCTTGTTGCGGTCTTCCGACCAGGCAGCTTCAGCGAACTCCTTAGCAGTTAGCAACAGAGCCGGCAGTTATTCCTTGAGGCCGCACGGTTTGTTTTCAGCTTGTAATTTTCTTGCTCCATCAGATACAATGTCTCGCCATGTATGCCTCGCTGGTTAAGATATTTTTTATTAGTACAAGACTCTTGCTCTTCTAGTTGTTTTTTTGACTTGCTTGAGCTCAGTGTGATTGAGTGTTCCTGCGTCTGGTGTCCCGTTTTCCGCTATCACAAATTTTTTTCACGAATACGTGCTTGGAGCGGTCTTGCGGAACTTAAGAAATTCTCCGCTGGCGAACCCACTTTTCTCCTTTTTCTTCTGACTAACAAATTAGGGCATTTGAGCCCCTTTTATAAATTTTAGGAGGGGCGATTCAGTAATTTTTCACATGATAATTACCGAACGGACGAATAGAAACGCCCAGATTAAAGCACGCAAATTAGAACAAATTTGGGCATGAATTTGTGTTACGAGTTATCACGAGCATAATTTTGTAAGAGGATTAGATAACACATGTTAGAACTATATATTTAGCACCATAACATCGACCCAGAGGCCACAGAGCAAGTCACGCCACTAGGCCACACGAGCACGTCCCGCCGCCAGTTCCCACGAGCAGGTTCCACTAAAAATGATAATAGCACCACTCAAAATAAATATGTGAGGTCCGGCATTCACAAACAACAGTTTATTACATTCACAACCGCCACCAACGCGCAAAATAGAGTGTAGATGTTAATAATGTGAATCATAGTCGTGCCCGTGAACCGCCAGGTGATGGAGGCAAACCTCAAGAGCGTGTGAGTAGAGCTGTCACGGTTCCGGTTCGGTTCCGGTTCTACTAAAACCATGAACCGAACCATTAAGGTAACGGTTCTTCAAATTAGAACCAAAACTTTATTTGATTTGACCGGTTCCGGTTCTGGTTCCGATTCCAGCTTAATTTTTGGAACCGTCGTGTCAATGGTTTCGGTTACGGTTCAACAAGAACCAAAATCAAACCGGTAACTATCGGTTCGGTCTGGTTCCATGCGGTTTGGTCCGGTTCCAATCGGTTCCAACTAAAACCGAAATCAAGCTTGACGGAATGAAATAAAAGCGAGCTGCAAATAGTAAAACTCAAAACAATATCAAAATAAAAATAATTATGCTGCTCACTTCTCGGCGGTCTTTTTCGCGATTGGTGGGATAGTATCAATTTCCTTCCTACGCGTGTAGACTTGCCACGAATTCTAGTTGGCTTGCGAACGTCTCATCGGCATACTCAATCGTAACAACCGCTTACAATTAGTTGTCTTTCATGATTACTAATAAATAGTAGTTTTATATCTTCTATATTTTTTAAATAAAATATTTTAAAAATATATGTTAGTAAAATTAAAAATATATTATATAACTGTATAAAAATAAAAAATGCACTGCAAAAATTGACTCCAAACCGCACCAATGTCAACTCATACCATACGGTTTTTATGCGGAAAAGTTTTGTTCGGTCCAAAATCGCCCTCTTTAGTGCCATTGCGGTTTGAGTTCAAACTGCACCAAATTCCCTCGTGATAGTAAGTATAAATATTATAGATAAATTATAAAATAATAACAATATAATAATAATAAACAGATTGCGGTTCGGTTCTACCTCGGTCCGATTCGGATCGGGTCTAAAAATCTTGAAACCACTTGAGACTTGTATGTTGCGGTTCCGGTTCCGGTTCCGATTCCGGTCCGAATAATAAAATGTAAGAATCACACCCGGACCAATGTTGCTCACAGTTCCAAAATTCAAACCAAAACCTGAATAATTTGCGAACGGTTCGGTCCGGTTCTTTGCGGTTCCGGTTCGGTTTTCGGTTTTCGGTTTTAAGTGACAGCTCTACTTGTGAGTCTTCTAGACGAAAAATTTTTATGGACGGGTCTCGTTCCCAAACGTAGGAACGAGTTTAAAATACAGTTGTACTTCAGTATTAAAATACAGTTATACTTTAAAAAATACAGTTGAAGTTCAATATTAAAATACGGTTGTACTTTAATATTAAAATACAGTTGAAATTCAATATTAAAATACAGTTGTGCCCTAAAAATACAGTTGGAAGTTCAATATTAAAATACAGTCGTACTTTAATATTGAACTTCAACTGTATTTTTTAAAGTATAACTGTATTTTAATATTAAAGTGCAACTGTATTTTAAACCCGTTCCTACGTTTTGGAACGAGACCCGTTCATAAAAATTTTCCCTTGTGGACAGTGGAGGAGTTTGAGGAGGAATAGTGATTGATGCAGGGCAATTCTGTAATTAAAGTGGCCATAGTTTAATATTGAAAAGTGGAATGATGCACTCCCATTCCATCATCATATTTAATCAATGCCGTCCCAGTACAGACTGATCATATCTTGTTATATTATAAGAGAAAATAAATTTCGGTACATTTTCCAAAATGTTCTTGTACTGTTTTACTTTTATAATATAAGATATACATACGAGTGTCAGATATGGGGCTTCATCTCTATAGGCAAACGCGACAGTATCTCAATTGTGATGGAGCATGAGGTCTCCCGTGCCCCGCGCGGCATTATCCCAATCATGACTCGCAAATCCCCGAGTGTTATACTCTGCTCGTCGCTTATTTTTGCAGTTTTTTAATAAAGATGAGTAAATGGTAAAGTAAATGTTTAACCAATCAGTGTTTTTTTCCTGAGCACAATGGTTGTTGTTCGATTTTGCATACACGCGTCATGGCCGCGAGTGACGGCTGTGGCGCCGAGCTAGTGGATTGTGTGAAAGCGGGTGAAGCTCGCTTCTATTCGGCCGATGACTGCCCGGAGCATCAAGCACGAACGAAACCCATTAGAAAAAGGGAGAAGCCGCCTGGAGAATTGAGTACGGGCATACTGGAGAATTGAGTACGGGCATACTGTTGCTCTCTATTGGGTGGAAAATTTTTAGGTACAAGCTTGCACCATCCTCTACGTACAAGTGGAATTTTATAAGCTTAAATCGTATTTTTCCGTAACAAAAAATTAATTGTAACAAAAATAAATTACGGAATATTAATTATGACATTTTTACAAACAATTTAAGTACTTATTTGTCCATATTATATACAGTTCTAAAAAAATTTCAGTTGTAATTTTCGGGATTGTAGCAAAAATTTCAACTGGAAAATATGTCAACATTCCAGTTGGAATTTTCCAATCAAAACCAAAAAATACAACTGGAATTTTTTTAGAACTGTATAGAATATGGACAAATAAGTACTTAAATTGATTGTAAAAATGTCATAAATAATATTCTGTAATTTATTTTTGTTACAATCAACTTTTTATTACGGAAAAATATGATTTAAGCTTACAAAATTTCACTTGTACGTAGAGGATGGTGCGAGCTTGTACCTAATTATTTAGATATATGATCTTTTGGAGACGAGCAGCAATACTGTTGCAACATTAATTAGATATTATATTTATATTTGCATTGATTTCCTCATTTCCAGATATTATATTATATTTTGAATCGATTGCTTCAAGAAGTTTGTGAATTAGTATATGTATCTATCTACCTATTTTGGTATTTTAAGATGTTGTGATAAGTATGCAAAATTTTTTGGTCCGAGCTCCGATTATAGATCTCTATCCAGAATTTAGGAAATGCTGACACGTGACTTACAAAATTAATAAAATATCACGGTTTTTTTTCAGTTTATAACGACTGGGGTTTGACGTTTAGATTTTATTTCTCTTTCGGGACCTCTCATCATATATCTCAGATACCCTAATACCCTCTGACGACGTCGCTAGACTTCTTCGTCCTCGTTGCTGCTCGCCTCGTCCTCACCATTTTCCGGCAACCTAGGTATTTCTTTCTTTTTCATTGCATTCCAGTTGCATCGTTCTCGCCAGGGCGGACTGTCCGCACAGACCGAGCGGACAGGAGTGGCGACTAGTCAGGTTGGCAAGGTTCAGCATCAGCTTGTTACCAGGTTGTAACTAGGCGGATAAGATGTTTATCCGCGAGAGCTATGGACTCTTCTGGAGTTCGCCGAATCCGGCTTGTTGCGGACTCCCGAGATCGGCATGGTTTGTGCCTTGGTCTTGTTCTGGTGTTGTTGTTTGGTGTTGACCGCGGAGTTCGCCAGACAATGCGGACTTGTGTTGGAGTTCTCCAGATAGTGCAGACTGGTGTTGGAGTTCGCCGATTAGTGCGGACTGGTGTTTGTGTTCGCCGTTTTGGAGTTCGCATCGTGATCTTGGTGGTGTGAATTTGGTCTGGATTTGTGCCAAGTCTGGTTGTGCTCAGTCCGCAGAGTTCGTCGGTTAGTGCGGATTACTTTTCTTTCCACCGAGTTCAACAACTTGGCTGAGCCCGGTTTGTGCTCTAGTTGCGGACCCGGAGTGTGCGGACTAGCTGTCTATCCGGCAGCACGACTAAGGGAGATTGTGCCTTAGTCTCGGGTTGTAGATGTGCGGACTCGAGTAGTGTCCGCAGCTTGTTGCAGACTGGTGGATGTGTTCGTAGTGTCCGCGGGTGTGGCGGACTGGTTCAGGTTCTGGCCTTGACTGTGTTCAAGGCGGATAGGCTCTATCCGGAATTGTTGGTGCGACCTTGGCGGGCAGGCTTTGTGTCCGCACTATGTGGACAGGTTTTGTGCTAGCTGCGAGATGGGTGGTGATCTTATCAGTTAGGGCGGTGACCACACTCTTCTCCGCGCTTATAAATAAAACCCGTTGTCACATCAATACATATAACTGAATGAACAGTAAGTGAGCTCGGTTGGTTGCTGCGGACAGATTTTTGTATCCACGTGCTTTGAGAAGTTAACCAGTTTTATTGTGTGAATAGCACTGAGAAGCTAGAGACTTGGTTCTGACTTACGTCAGGGATCCGTGCGGGTTCTGCGGATACAATCAGCGGTTAGTAGCAAGTCACGGCTTGTGACTAGGCGGTCTTCTCATCAACAATCTTTCCCAGTTCAATAAGGCTGTCCGCTTCTGGCGGTTTGTCTGCTCAGTTCGGCAGTAGCTGTTCATAGTTTATCCGGCGGCTAGACGACCTCGCGGTTAGGCGGCTTGCAGATAGCGGACAGAGTTCTTCAACTTGGAATAACAGGGTCCGCTCGGTTAGGCCGCGATCTAGCGACTTGACGACTTCAGCGGACTCCTTAGTTCAGTTTGGCAGAGTCGGCGGTTACTATTTCTATCAGCGCGGCTAGTTTTGCCTTGTTGTTTTTTGCTTCCATCAGGTACATTGGTCAATCATGTCTCATTATGTATGTTTTGCACTGTAAAGAAGATTGATAGTACAAGATTTACTTGCTCTTCTATTTGCATCTGATTTATTTGGCTTGATTAGGTTGAGTGTTCCTGCGACCTGGTTTTCTGTTTTCCGCATTTCACAAATTTTTACACAACCTTCAAAAATTGGTTTCCTCTTTCGATCACAGTCTAAAGGGATGGCATCAGAATGCTCCGGGTCGACGAAAAGGTCGAGCAGCAACAAACACTTCTCCTCCACGAACAGAGAGTTGCTGGAAAAAAACGGTTCAACAGTTGGGCTCAGTAAATCCCATCATCAGTGTAAACTCGCATTCGCGCCCTTTTGCTCGGGGACATCGATCATGGAGGGCGCTCCACATTTTCGGCCACTCCGAACAATTCCGGACATATCCATACACTGTATTCCCGTGGCATCTGTCTGTCCAGTTCTCGAACACCAACCAACTCTTATTGTTATGGACTTCATACGGCCGCCACTGTCAGCGCGCACCTCGCACCAGTCTCTGAAAAGATCCAATGAAAATCTTGAACTGTGCTCCCGGAAGAAGACTATAAGTCACATAATGCGCGTCATGACAAGAGGGGTAAATTGCAATGTTGGTATCCCGCAATGCTTCAAAATCTCTAATACAGATAACTTCTCAGTTGAAGTTATCTAGTCCCCTAGTTTTACATAATCATTGTGATAAATGAGAAGAAATGACTTAAATTAGTATAAATGTCCATAAATTAATAGTCATTTTATTCACGCTTAATTAACCTATTTTGCCTAAGTTTTTCTTATTAGAAATGACGTAGAAATCGAACCGGCAAAGCAAGTGCAGGAATTATATTTGGCTGTGCAGTTGTTACAGAAACCTGTTGAAGTTGTTATAACAAGTCTGGGCGGTTTTAAATTTCGAATTTCGAATTTTGCGCCAAAACTAAATATGAAAGGAGACATCTATTGGGAAAAGGCTGCTCGTTTTTAATAGAGGATTTTCATTCCTAAAGGGCACGAAATTGGAGAGAGGAGAGAGACCTTGGAACCATCATCTTGGAGAAAAAGAAGGAGAAGAACGGCTAGGGTTTGGACGCACCGGCGAGAAGGAAGAAGGGTCTAAGCGAGATCTACACGCATATTTCTGCAGATTAAAACTCATTAAGCATGTCTAGTAAGACCTTCTTTGTTGTGTGGTTTCATTCCTCTATCATGAACTAATCGTATGGATCTTGTATGATGTGAGTACCTTGTTCTATTGTGATGATTTTACTTTAAATTTATTTTATGGTTGATTGAATCGCTATCTTTATTGGGTTTATGGTCTTTGTTTGTGAAAATTTTTGAGCAAGCGTTCATCTTCTAATTAGCATGGCGAGATTCGAGAGAGGAGTTATGCTTATCTAGGGTTGAATCCGTTATTCTACGCGGCGAGATTCGAGAGAGGAGTTGCGTAGTTTTCTACCATCTTTTTACTGCGCTGCAAGATTCGAGAGAGGAGTGACGTAAGTGTGACATAAACTCCAATATAGCGTCAAGAGAGAAAAAGATTTCCTCTTGAGTTAGCATCATTGATTTTTGCTCGTCATGTTATTTACTTTCCACCTAAGTTAGAGATAACTAGGGGAAATTGGGTAAACGGAATTCTGAGATCAAGAGATGATGAAATCCACTTTAAAATCGATGCAAGATAGCAACGAAGAGAACCATTAAAGCTCACTAGAAATCTCGTCACAATAGGCAAGGGAAAACAACATGCAAGATCGTTTCTCCAACCTTGATAAAAGTATTTTCCAAGAATCGTGTTTAGTTTTATCATTATTTGTTTAAGTTATTATTATTATTATCAATTAAATCCACTAAAAAAAATATTCCACTTGGATTCAAGGAACGAGTAAGGCTAGTAATTACGAGCACTAACATTGCACTTCCTCTAGAAACGATAACTCAACTCATCATTTTATTACTTGATTCGACACGTGCACTTGCGTGATTACGTAGATCCATTTTGGCCGTATCAAGTTTTTGGCGCCGTTGCCGGGGAAGCGCAACTGGTTTAGTGTTTTATTTCTCGTAATATTAGTTAAACTTTAGTAGTTGGAGATCAAGTATTTTGTTTTTAATTATTTTCTTGTCTTAGCACTTCTTTCGAAGCTTTGTGGTGTATGTCAAGGTTTAGAAACCCAGAATTATTGCCACTAAACTTAGAAATAGAGCGCACCTGTATACAAAATCGAAGAAACCTTAGAACGGAAAACATTATTCATCCTGAGATGGATAATAACGAACAACAAGTTATCGACGACGTTGAGGGTCATGTGAACCATAACGGGCAAGCTAATCCTAATAATCAACACATGCTGCCCCGAATGACATGTAGGGATTACAACACACCTTTTAGGGGAGGTTTGCACACGAGTATAGCCCGACCGGCTATAGAAGCCAATAATTTCAAGATGGACCCTTTCATTATGCAACAAGTTCAACTAAACAAATTTGGGGGTCTTAGCCATCAAGATGCAAACTCTCATTTAAAAACCTTTCTAACAATATGCAATATGTTTAAGGCAAATGGTGTGTCCGCAGGCGCAATTCAATTAAGAGCATTCTCGTTTTCCTTAGAAGGTCGAGCGAAGGATTGGTTGGACTCTTTACCTGATGATGCTATCACCACATGGGCCCAATTAGAAGATAAATTTTTAAATAAGTATTTTCCACCTTCTAAGACGGCTAAGTTGATTAGGGATAATACTACATTTATGCAACATCATGGGAAGACTCTTTATGACGCATGGGAGCGTTTTAAGGAGCTGTTAAGAAAATGTCCACACCATGGGTTAGCACAACACCAGCAAGTATCCACATTTTACAACGGGTTGCAAACCGCAACCATGATCCTAGTAGATGGAGCCGCGGGAGGTTCCCTAATGAAAAAATATCCGGAAGATGCGTACGCCATTTTAGAAGACTTAACGTCTAATAATTACCAAGCGTATGAAAGACAAGCAACAAGTAATCCAGCAGGGGTGCACCATGTAGATCAAATCACATCTTTAGCCGCCGAAATGGCATCACAATTCAACTTGATTAACAAGAGGCTAGATTCATTATCTAATCCTGCGCCTAGTGCACCACTAACGGTGGAACAATTAAATATAGTAACGGAGGAAGCCAACTATATAGGAGGACAACAGAGGCAAATTCCACCGGGATTTGCTAATCATTATCACCCCGAGTGGCGACATCACCCTAATTTCTCTTGGAGAAATAATCAAGGAGTGAACCAATCGTCGGGATTTCATCAAAATCTGAATCCAACCCAAGGGAATCCTCCAAACAATCAAAATAATCCTAGGAAGTTAACTGACGAAGTAATTGTGGGGATGTTCCAAAAGAATGAGTCTCGAATTGGAGGGATTGAGTCATCTCTAAGATCTTTAGAGACCACATTGGGGCAACTAGCAATCACGTTAAGCAAAAGGCCGATTGGATCATTACCATCGGATACCATGCCTAATCCAACAAGAGAGGAACCTCATAATCATTGTAATGCAATCACTTTAAGGAGTGGGGTAGAGATTCAAAGTGGAGATGGGCTGTTAGAAAAAGCTAGAGATGACGAGAGGAAGGAACAAGGAAATGGACCAAGGGGGTTGCAAGAAGAGGAGCCCGTAGAAGTTAAGGAACCGGAGGTAGTTGAAGTCCAACCACTAAATAATAAAAAGAAAGAAATCATCTATCCTCCACCTCCTTTCCCATCTAGACTAGCAAAGACAAAGCTCGATAAGCAATTCCAAAAGTTTATGGAAATCTTTAAAAAATTAACTATAAATATTCCATTTGCCGAGGCTCTTGAACAGATCCCTAGTTATGTCAAGTTTATGAAAGACATCTTATCCAAGAAGAGGAAATTCATTGAGAGGGAGATAGTCGCCCTAACTGAAGAATGTAGTGCAATATTACAAAAGAAACTACCTCAAAAATTAAAAGATCCAGGTAGTTTTACAATACCATGTTTGATAGGAACGACGTTTTCAGGGAGAGCATTGTGTGACTTGGGAGCTAGCATCAATCTGATGCCCTTATCTATTTACACAAAATTAGGCCTGTGAGAGATTACACCAACATCTCTTACTCTACAGTTGCCCGATAGGTCTTTAGCTTTTCCTAAGGGAATTGTTGAGGATGTACTGGTTAAGGTGGATAAATTAATCTTTCCAGCCGATTTTGTGGTGCTAGATATGGATGAGGATAAGGAAGTTCCTATTATTCTAGGAAGACCATTTTTAGCCACAGGACGCACCCTTATAGATGTACAAAAGGGAGAGCTAACAATGAGAGTCAACGAAGAGGAGGTAACCTTCAATATCCTTAAGGTCATGAAATTCCCTGAAGATAAAGAAGAATGCTATTTAATTAAAGAAGTTGAGGTGCCCTCTAGGTTGACAAACGAGGAAGAAGATTTTGATCATAAATTGTTAGACATCTTAGTTAACAACGAGGGTGAAGAAGATAAAGTAATGGAAGAAGTTGTTCACATACTCAATACATGTGAAAGGTTGCCACCATATAGGAGTTTTGAAGTGATAACTAGGCCAAGCGAACCAAGAATGATGAAACCTTCTATCATTGAACCACCTAAATTGGAACTAAAACCATTACCTGAACACCTTAAGTATGTATTTCTAGAGGAAGATAACACTCTTCCGGTCATAATCAATGCATCATTAAGAATGGAAGAAGAGTTAAAATTAATTGAGTTACTAAGGGAGTTTAAGGAAGCGATTGGTTGGACTCTTGCCGACATCAAGGGGATTAGCCCATCCATCTGTATGCACAAAATTCTATTAGAAGATGGGGATAAAGGATCCATCGAACATCAATGAAGGCTTAGTCCTCCAATGAAGGAGGTGGTGATGAAGGAAATCATTAAGTGGTTGGACGCGGGCATTATTTATCTTATTTCAGATAGCAAGTGGGTAAGCCCGGTGCATTGCGTACCAAAGAAGGGAGGGATAACGCTGGTTAAGAATGAAAATAATGAACTTATACCTACTAGGACTGTCACGGGATGGAAGATATGTATTGATTATCGGAAATTGAACAAGGTGACTAGAAAAGATCATTTTTCGTTACCATTCCTTGACCAAGTCTTAGATAGATTGGAAGGTGGCCAGTATTTTTGTTTCTTGGACGGATATTCGGGATACAACCAGCTTATGGTTGCACCAGAAGATCAAGAAAAGACCACATTTACATGACCATTTGGTACATTTGCGTTTAGGAGACTACCATTTGGATTATGCAACGGTCCCGCCACATTTCAGCATTGTATTTTGGCAATACTGTCCGACCTCATCGCTCGAGGCATTGATCCGGTAGAGTATGGAATTTAGGTATTCATGGACAATTTTTCCATCTTCGGTAAATCGTTCGATGCATGTTTGGCATGTCTGGGGAGGGTATTGGCCCGTTGTGTTGAGACTAACTTAGTACTGAACTGGGAAAAGTGCCATTTTATGGTACGTGAGGGCATTGTATTAGGACATAAGGTGTCGAGTCAAGGACTAGAAGTGGATCGAGCAAAGATTGAAGTGATTGAAAAACTTTCTCCGCCAATGAATGTCAAGGCCATTCGTAGTTTCCTCGGCCATGCCGGATTCTATAGGCGGTTCATTAGAGATTTTTCAAAAATCACAAAGCCTTTATGCAATTTACTCGAGAAAGATACACCTTTTATTTTCAATAACGAGTGCTTAGAAGCATTTCAAATGTTAAAAGAAAAATTAATCTCGGCACCCATTGTCAAGGCACCCGATTTCTCATTACCCTTCGTTCTCATGTGCGATGCGAGCAACTATGCGGTGGGAGCCGTGTTGGGGCAAATGCACGACAAAGTTTTCCACACCATTCATTATGCTAGTAAGACTCTTATTAACGCCCAAGTGAACTACACAACTACAGAAAAGGAACTCCTAGCGGTGGTTTTTGCATTCGACAAATTCCGCGCTTATCTGATTAGTTCTACAGTTATAGTTTACACGGACCACGCGGCAATCCGATATCTAGTGGAGAAAAAGGAGGCTAAACCTAGGCTTATTAGATGGGTTCTACTCCTCCAAGAGTTTGATTTTGAGATCAAGGATCGTAAGGGGCAGAAAACCCGATTGCCGACCACTTATCGAGATTAGAGAATGGGTGTGAGAAAGACGTACACGTTGAGATTAAGGAAAGTTTCCCAGATGAGAGTTTACTTGTTGTTATAGAAGGGAGCATCCCATGGTATGCTGATTTTGTTAACTATATAGTTAGCAAAGTTTTTCCACCGGATTTTAGCTACCAACAAAGGAAGCAATTCCTTCATCAGGTGAAGTTTTACTTATGGGATGAACTGTATCTATTTAAAATTTGCGCTGATCAAATTATTCGTCGGTGTGTGCCCGAGATGGAAGTTCATAGTATTCTAGAAAAGTGTCATGCATCACCTTATGGAGGACACTATAAGGGAGACCGGACAGCGAGGAAGGTTTTAGAGTCAGGATTCTATTGGCCAACTTTATTCAAGGATTCTCATCACTTTGTAGGACAGTGTGACCGTTGTCAACGTGTTGGAAATCTTCAGCGGGGAGCAAGCATGCCCATGAATGGAATCCTTGAAGTAGAAATCTTTGATGTATGGGGGATTGATTTCATGGGCCTCTTTGTCAACTCCGATGGAAATTTATATATTTTGCTAGCCGTAGACTATGTGTTGAAGTGGGTAGAGGCGATAGCCACCCAAAGGAATGATACCAAGGTGGTGCTAAAATTTCTAAGGTCTAACATCTTCACTAGATTTGGTACACCGAGGGCAATAATTAGTGATGGAAGTGTTAGGGATATGCCCCAGTAGCCAATCATATAATGATATGTTATTAGTTTATGTAATTGATGATTTTGATCATTTGTTCCTAGTTTTATTGTTGACATACCATTCGGGTTGATGACCTGAATAGTAGAGCTATGTGTCCCATTTGTGAAATGGCGACGATAAAACTAAAACAAGTTCATGGTCTTGAGGATCAACAAGGAGCATTGATTGTCGGATAAGACCAGTCTGCAAGTTAAATGATGATTAAGTTCTACTAATCATAGGTAAGGAGTTGCCGCCTTAATTGCAGATGTTTATGTTATTGGAACATAGTACAGAACATGACCGCGATGGAATAAATACATGTATTGTGTTATGTGTCACTATTTATTTCATTAGTTTGATTCTATGTTTGAGACGCCCGATTTCAACTCACAAGGATAGGTTCACTAAATTTCGTCCAACGCTGATTCCCGTCAAGGGCTGCCATACAGACGATATTTATGTTCTCTTGAGTTGTGTGGAGAAGATCGTTCGTCAAGAAAACCATGTCTCTCATTAGATCGTCTCGTGAGCGATGATATCTGTTGAGGCCTCCTTGATGGTGTTGGGTCGTTTGCTAGCAACTTTGTGCGACCAACACTATATCAAGAAATGTATGAACGGCAAGGGTGACACGCTTCAAGCTTGCGTTATACAAGGATATCATATGACATAAGAATCGAACGGGACACTCTATGTGTTCGTATGTAGGATTGATATGCTAAGGTAGCATGATATTTATGTAAATCGAGGATCGTAACGCATTGCTATGGTGCCGCTTACGACCATTGGAAGTGAATAGAGATTCACGTTTCATGTTCGATATAACATGAATCCTCAAAGGGTCACACAAATAGGAATTAGGCCACAGTTAAACCAATCCAATTTTGATCATCAATATGATTGATGAACGCAATAATTAAACGAGGAAAAGGGATCTTGCGACGCTGAATTAATTCGTAATTGCGCAATGAGATTTGAAAGGCAAAGCAAGATGCGAATCGTGATTCCATTGAATAGGAGATTTGATGGAAGTTTCAAATACGAAACATTCGTCGTTTGAAATCCATAATTGCAACTCGCAGCTCATAGGGGCGTTTTTCATGATGCGATCATTTAAGCGATTCGATGAACAGTCAAAAGGTTTGATGATTTATCGATTGAGGTGATTTTGATAAGTGATCAAAATTAAGGGGATTTTGAGAGGGGTTATTGTTATACATATATATATATAATCAGATTTTATAATATATATAAACATATAATATATATATATCCTCTCCCCCCCCCCCCCGGTTCAACACAGAGAAAAATCGCCCCCCCCCCCCCGAGCGAACAGGAAGGCGAACGAGGGTTTCGGCAACCCTAGGGGTTCTCTCGCGAAATCCGATCGGCGCCCCTCTCTCTCTCCCTCGATCGACTTCGCCGGAGGTTTCTAACCTCTCGCCGGAGGCCTTTCCCCTTCCCTCTCCCTAGTGGGCTGTCGGCGACCGAGAGAAGAAGAAGACCTCGCTCCAGTCGGTCTTCTATCTTGCCGAGCCTAGGTCGGCCGCCCCCTCTTCCTCCTTTCGTGCAAAGTTTTTCTCCACCGGATTTGGTGAAACCCGCAGTGGATGTTGACGTG
Source organism: Platanthera zijinensis (assembly GCA_039513925.1). Lineage (NCBI taxonomy): Eukaryota > Viridiplantae > Streptophyta > Magnoliopsida > Asparagales > Orchidaceae > Platanthera > Platanthera zijinensis. The sequence goes on from CM077078.1 coordinate 19,584,528, forward strand.
CTCGTCAAAGGCTTTTCGATTGGATTGGCTCCTCTTTTCCCCTTGCTAACACAAGTGAAACAAGAGGTGGTTGAACTCCTTGGTGGACTCGAGGCTAAGTTTATCAGAAATCGCATTGCAAGGATTGCTCTACAACCGCAAGGATTAACTCTCCGCTTCACCTTCTAGGTTGACCTAGAAGAGGTACATTTCTCCCTTTCTTGTTTGTTGAAAAACCAAATGCCAAATCACTAGTTCCTAATTGTTTCTTAATGGATGTAATCATTAAACTGTTAATTATTCATTTTCGTGTGGTGATTTGCGAGAAATCACTCGCTTTAAGAAAACTAACAGTGGTATCAGAGGCAGGTTGCGTGATTTTGGCATTTGGATTTTCATAAGCGAGAATTTTGTGTGGTTGTCCTCCGGATTTGGTGAAATCCGTGGTGGTATGCTTATTTTTTTTTATTCCCTAATTGAATGAGTCAATCGTCCTCCTTCTCTCTAACTCCTTCGTGATGTTTGATATTTCGTTGATGTTTTTCCGCCGACGCGGACATCATGTTTTATCATCATAGTAGGAGTGCAAATCAGATTTGCAAAGTGCTAATAGAGAGCGGTTACTTATCAATGGACCCTAATTTGATTAGGACATTGGGACGAAGTTCGCAATGCGAACCAAGAATCGTATAAGTTGATGTGATTGGTTAGAGAACCTACCTTACACTAGTTGGTTTGATGATTGTGCCGACGCCGTCGTCATTTCAATGAAAGTAGGGATCTTGGAAATCCATTACAGAGGGAATTTTCTTTTTGATGTAATGGATATTTTATTTTGTTGAAAATAAAATTATACATAAACTAATTATTTGATTTTTTTTTTTTGAAGAGAAATGACTTCTCATATGTCTTTTTCGCTTCGCTCAATCATTGAAAAGGAGAAACTCGCTTTTAACGGAGCCAATTTTCTAGATTGGAACCGTAACCTAAGGTTAGCCCTTCGGTTTGAAAAGAAAGAGTATCTCCTGACCACTCCTTTTCCAGCCATAGACTCTGAGGCTTCTGAAAAGGAACAGAGTGATCTTGACAAGTACGTAGTGGATGATATGGAGATATCTACACTGATCGTAGCAGTCATGGATCCTGAGCTCCAAAAAGAGTTCATTGATAGTGGTCTTGGTGTATATGACATCATGACTCGCCTAAAGAACATGTTTCAAGTTAAGGCCCGCACTGAAAGAGGAAAGCTGATTAAAACCATTGCTACTGCTAGATTAGCAGAGGGCCAAGAGGTTGGTCCTTACGTCATGAAGATGGCGGGGTATTTTCGGTAATTGGAGAAACTTGACACACCCTTCACGGTAGGGGCCGCTCAAGATTTCATCATGAATTCTCTTCCTTCTCTTTATACGGGGTTTATTGTAAACTATCGTATGAACGGTATGGACAAGACTATGGACGAGCTCCATAACATGCTTGTTGAAACCGAGGAGAGTTTAAAGAAACAAAAGGACCATAAAGATGTTCTGGCGGTGAGTGAGAAGAGTAAGAAAGTCAAGAAGAAATTCCATAGGAATGATAAAGGCAAAGGCAAGGTGACACCCAAGGCTTTTGCTAAGGTTGTCCCCGAGGGTTCTAAGAAGAACAAGAATCCTGCCACTTCCGATACGGTGTGCTACTATTGTAGTGGCAAGGGCCATTGGAAGAGGAACTGTCCCAAGTATCTCTCAGACAAGAAGGGAGGAATTGTTCCCCCTTCCACCTCAGGTATATTTGTCATTGAAACCCTTTTAGCTTCTTCTGATAATAACTGGATATTTGATACCGGTTCATGTGCTCACATTTGTCGAAATGTGCAGGCACTAAGGAGTAAGAAGCAACTAAAGAAAGGTGAAATTCAACTTCGCGTAGGCAATGACATGTGCGTCTCCGCTATGGCCATTGGAGCGGTGGAGTTGATTTTGCCTTCCGGAATGGTTTTGGAACTCAAAGATGTTTATTTTGTTCCCGTTATCACTCGCAATATTATTTCTATCTCGTGTTTGGACATGGATGGTTTTAGTATAACCATTAAAGACAATTGTTGCTCTTTATTTCGTAATGATGTTTGCTTTTGTATTGCACGAAATTTAAATGGTTTATATGTGCTAGATACAAGTGAACATATCTTGAGTATAGAACATAATAATAGAAAACGTAAATTTTCGCATGAAGGTTCGACCTTTATGTGGCATTGCCGTTTGGGTCACATCAACGAAAATCGCATCAAGAGATTGCAAACCGTTGGTCTCTTGGATCAGTTTGATTTTGAATCAATTGATATATGCGAATCGTGTTTAAAAGGAAAGATGACAAAAGCGCCTTTCACCAAAAGGGGTGTAAGGGCAAGTAACTTGTTGGAACTCATACATACCGATGTATGTGGGCCCATGAACTTTTGCGCGCGAGGAGGTTATTCATACTTCATCACTTTCACCGATGATTATAGTAGATACGGGTATATCTACTTAATGAGGCATAAGTCTGAATCCTTTGAAAAGTTCAAGGAATTCAAAAATGAAATTGAAAACCAACTTGATAGGAAGATCAAGACCTTGCGTTCTGATAGAGGTGGTGAGTACTTAAGCGTAGAATTTGGTGATTATTTAAAAGAGTGTGGAATTGTTCCTCAACTCACTCCACCTGGGACTCCACAATGGAATGGAGTATCCGAGAGGAGAAATCGGACCTTGCTTGACATGGTTCGATCAATGATGAGCCAAGCTGACTTGCCTAAATCATTTTGGGGTTTTTCACTTGAAACCGCAGCATTTACACTTAATCGTGTTCCTTCTAAGTCTGTTGCGACAACGCCTTATGAATGCTGGTTTGGTAAGAAACCAAGCATGATGTTTCTCAAGATTTGGGGATGCGAAGCCTATGTTAAAAAGTTAACAAACGATAAGCTTAGCTCCAAATCGAACAAATGTTATTTCGTGGGATACCCTAAAGCAACGAAGGGTTACTACTTCTACAATCGTGAAGAGAACAAGATAGTTGTTGCTCGTCATGCGATATTCTTGGAGAAAGAGTTTCTCTCAAAACCTAATAGTGGGAATGACGTGGTCATTGAAGAAATTCATGAACCAATACAAGATGCACCTCAAGTAGGCGATCTAGTTGTTCCCGACGTGGCACCGAATGAGGTAGAAGCTCGACCCATTCCACAAGTCGTTGTGGATGTGGTTAATGAGCCTATTCCCTCAATTGAGTTTTCGGATTTATCGCTCGCCGATAGTAGACGAGGCACTCAATCTGTTGAGACTCAAGAACAAATCCCACAAGTCGTTGTGGAACAAGTTCAAGAATCTCAAACGCCACCGAATGTGGTCCCACGAAGGTCGACAAGGGATAGTCGTCCACCCAATAGATATATGGATATGTATGACGTTCTAATCATTGAGAATGATGAACCGTTGACCGTTGATGACATGAGAAAGAGACCCGACTCCAAGCAATGGCTTGAGGCCATGGAATCCGAGATGCAATCCATGTATGACAACAAGGTGTGGACCTTAGTTGATCATCACGAAGGGGTCAAACCCATAGAAAATAAGTGGATCTTTAAAAGAAAGATCGACATAGATGGCAACTTGACTATTTACAAAGCACGGCTCGTAGCAAAAGGTTTTCGACAAATTCAAGGAGTTGACTATGAAGAAACTTTCTCGCCCGTTGTTATGTTTAAGTCAATACGGATTTTGTTAGCGATTGCCGCATATTATGACTATGAAATATGGCAAATGGACGTTAAAACTGCCTTCCTAAATGGAGATTTGGAAGAGGATGTGTATATGACACAACCGGAGTGTTTTATAGATCCAAAGAATGCTAACAAAATTTGCAAGCTTCAAAGATCCATTTATGGATTGAAGCAAGCATCGCGGAGTTGGAATAAGCGTTTTGATAATGAGATCAAGGAGTTGAATTTCATTCAATGTGAGAAGGAAGCTTGTGTTTACAAGCGAATTAGTGGGAGTGTAGTGGTGTTTCTTATTCTATATGTTGATGATATTCTATTAATTGGAAATGAAGTTTCCGAATTAAATGCAGTCAAGATTTCATTGAAGAAAGTGTTCTCAATGAAAGACTTGGGTGAGGCTACCTATATCCTAGGAATCAAGATCTATAGAGATAGATCAAGAAGGATGATAGGTTTAAGCTAGGAGGTGTATATTGATAAAGTGTTGGAATCACACAATTTGGCTAGTTCCAAAAGGGGGTTCTTACCTATGTCACATGGCACATACTTGAGTAAGACTCAGTGTCCTTCAACTGATGGTGACAAGGAATTCATGAAAAAGTTCAGATATCCTTCAGCCATTGGTTCGATCATGTATGCCATGTTGTGCACCCGCCCAGATGTTGCGTATCCGATTAGTACGACTAGTCGTTTTCAGGCCAATCCAGGCCTAGCACATTGGACTGCAGTTAAGAATATTCTCAAGTATCTCAAGAGGACTAAGGATAGTTTTCTCATTTACGGTGGGGACCAAGAGCTCGTTGTAAGTGGTTACACCGATGCTAGCTTCCAAACCGATCGAGATGACTCGAAGTCTCAAACCGGCTTCGTATATTTGCTTAATGGTGGTGATGTAAGTTGGAAGAGTTCCAAACAAGATACTACAGCAGATTCCGTCACCGAAGCTGAGTACTTAGTGGTTGGTGAAGCAGCGAAAGAGGGCGTTTGGATGAAAGAATTTCTGACAGAGCTGGAAGTAGTTCCGAGCATCTCGGGTCCGGTAGATCTTTATTGTGACAACACGGGAGCCATAGCCCAGTCAAAGGAGCCTCGGTCTCATCAAAGGACCAAGCACATTCTACGGCGATTCCATCTCATCCGACAGTTTGTGAACGATGGATGGATAAAGGTGAAAAGGGTAGATGGTGTTGCGAACACAGCAGACCCTCTAACAAAGCCATTATCTCGAGCCGCACACGAATTGCATGTTGCATCCATGGGGATTAGACGCATGCCTGAGTGGCTTTGAGTGTTTTGTATTTTATGGTTTTAGTATGAGACATATATATTTTTTTTTGTTGAATACTATTCTCTTGCTAGATGTCACTTTGATTGACTCTGGGTCAAGTGGGAGATTGTTAGGGATATGCCCCAGTAGCCAATCATATAATGATATGTTATTAGTTTATGTAATTGATGATTTTGATCATTTGTTCCTAGTTTTATTGTTGACATACCATTCGGGTTGATGACCTGAATAGTAGAGCTATGTGTCCCATTTGTGAAATGGCGACGATAAAACTAAAACAAGTTCATGGTCTTGAGGATCAACAAGGAGCATTGATTGTCGGATAAGACCAGTCTGCAAGTTAAATGATGATTAAGTTCTACTAATCATAGGTAAGGAGTTGCCGCCTTAATTGCAGATGTTTATGTTATTGGAACATAGTACAGAACATGACCGCGATGGAATAAATACATGTATTGTGTTATGTGTCACTATTTATTTCATTAGTTTGATTCTATGTTTGAGACGCCCGATTTCAACTCACAAGGATAGGTTCACTAAATTTCGTCCAACGCTGATTCCCGTCAAGGGCTGCCATACAGACGATATTTATGTTCTCTTGAGTTGTGTGGAGAAGATCGTTCGTCAAGAAAATCATGTCTCTCATTAGATCGTCTCGTGAGCGATGATATCTGTTGAGGCCTCCTTGATGGTGTTGGGTCGTTTGCTAGCAACTTTGTGCGACCAACACTATATCAAGAAATGTATGAACGGCAAGGGTGACACGCTTCAAGCTTGCGTTATACAAGGATATCATATGACATAAGAATCGAACGGGACACTCTATGTGTTCGTATGTAGGATTGATATGCTAAGGTAGCATGATATTTATGTAAATCGAGGATCGTAACGCATTGCTATGGTGCCGCTTACGACCATTGGAAGTGAATAGAGATTCATGTTTCATGTTCGATATAACATGAATCCTCAAAGGGTCACACAAATAGGAATTAGGCCACAGTTAAACCAATCCAATTTTGATCATCAATATGATTGATGAACGCAATAATTAAACGAGGAAAAGGGATCTTGCGACGCTGAATTAATTCGTAATTGCGCAATGAGATTTGAAAGGCAAAGCAAGATGCGAATCGTGATTCCATTGAATAGGAGATTTGATGGAAGTTTCAAATACGAAACATTCGTCGTTTGAAATCCATAATTGCAACTCGCAGCTCATAGGGGCGTTTTTCATGATGCGATCATTTAAGCGATTCGATGAACAGTCAAAAGGTTTGATGATTTATCGATTGAGGTGATTTTGATAAGTGATCAAAATTAAGGGGATTTTGAGAGGGGTTATTGTTATACATATATATATAAAATCAGATTTTATAATATATATAAACATATAATATATATATATCCTCTCCCCCCCCCCCGGTTCAACACAGAGAAAAATCGGCCCCCCCCCCCGAGCGAACAGGAAGGCGAACGAGGGTTTCGGCAACCCTAGGGGTTCTCTCGCGAAATCCGATCGGCGCCCCTCTCTCTCTCCCTCGATCGACTTCGCCGGAGGTTTCTAACCTCTCGCCGGAGGCCTTTCCCCTTCCCTCTCCCTAGTGGGCTGTCGGCGACCGAGAGAAGAAGAAGACCTCGCTCCAGTCGGTCTTCTATCTTGCCGAGCCTAGGTCGGCCGCCCCCTCTTCCTCCTTTCGTGCAAAGTTTTTCTCCACCGGATTTGGTGAAACCCGCAGTGGATGTTGACGTGCTCGTCAAAGGCTTTTCGATTGGATTGGCTCCTCTTTTCCCCTTGCTAGCACAAGTGAAACAAGAGGTGGTTGAACTCCTTGGTGGACTCGAGGCTAAGTTTATCAGAAATCGCATTGCAAGGATTGCTCTACAACCGCAAGGATTAACTCTCCGCTTCACCTTCTAGGTTGACCTAGAAGAGGTACATTTCTCCCTTTCTTGTTTGTTGAAAAACCAAATACCAAATCACTAGTTCCTAATTGTTTCTTAATGGATGTAATCATTAAACTGTTAATTATTCATTTTCGTGTGGTGATTTGCGAGAAATCACTCGCATTAAGAAAACTAACAGGAAGAGCGCACTTTTGTAATTTACAATTTAAAACTCTACTAAAGAAATATGGTGTAACACATAAAGTAGCGCTTGCCTACCATCCACAAACCAATGGCTTAGCCGAGGTGTCAAATCGTGAGATCAAGACCATTTTAGAGAAAACGGTGAATGCAGCGCGCAAGGATTGGTCACAAAAGCTAAGTGATGCATTATGGGCCTATAGAACGGCTTTTAAAACTCCGATCGGATTAACACCATATAAAATGATCTATGGGAAAGCGTGTCACCTACCAGTGGAGTTGGAACATAAGGCGTATTGGGCAATTAAGAAATTAAACTTTGAATTCCAAGAGGCGGGCAATAAAAGGCTATTGCAAATTAATGAATTGGAAGAAATTCGGTCCAACGCATACGAGAGCGCCAAACTTTATAAAGAGCGAACAAAAATATGGCACGACGCAAGATTAACGGTGAAAGAGTTCAAGACCGGGCAATTGGTATTGTTATTTAACTCAAGACTTAAACTATTCCCGGGAAAATTAAAATCGAGATGGTCGGGACCATTCATAGTGACGCAGGTGCACCCGTATGGGGTAGTCACGATTTACAATGAGAAGGATGGCTCCGAATTCAAGGTGAATGGCCAAAGGCTAAAGGAATATCATATAGATATTGATCGTCGGGAGTCGACGATCGTGAATTTGCAATGACGGGTGACGAAGAGATACGTCCGGCCGAGACGTTTTAAAGGAGGCGCTTGGTGGGAGGCAACCCATCGTATAGTAGAAAATATATATATAAATAATAATAATGATAATAATTATATATATTCGTTTGTTTTCGTTAGTAAAAAATGTTGGAGGGAGCAAGGCCATATGAACCTAGTTGACTATGCTCAATAATTTTTAGGAGTGAAAATGTTGGAGGGGTGAAAATTTTGGACAAAAACCTGTAGAAATTTAAAGGAAAATAGATCTGGCAAACAGAAGGCAGTTGTTACAACGCTCCAAAAACATATGTAATGGATTTTTTTTCTCTGACTGCTTCTTCATGGATGGCGCGGAAGTCCTCAGCCGCCGGTTCAGCTGAACCGGCAGGCGCGATTCGTCATTTCGCCGGTTCAGGTTAATTGAATTTAAGATAAGTAATGATTTAACCTTTTACTTATTACAAAACCGGTTCAATGTTTAATAAAAAATTCCTTAATCCATTTAATTAATTACTTGCACTTAATAAATATAAAAAGGGCTCATTCCCTCACCCCAGCCGGCGATTTAGGGCAAGAGTGACGACGGCGAATTCACAAGCATCGCAGGGCCTTGAGATCGGGAGAGAGGGAGAGAACCAGGCGGCGGCGGCCAAAACCTGGCTCGGAGGTTTCAACACAGGCGACCTTGCGATTAGAGCGACGACCGAAGTGGGTTTGTTCTGGGCGAAGGGCTCAGAGGTTGCTGCATGTAATACCTTTAACCCCTCGCCAGTGTAGAATCAAGCCCCAATTTAGTTCTTCCGGTTTTCTGGTTAGGTCAGATGGTAGAAGAGGAGTGAAGTAATCGGCAAGCAGCTTTGAGACGTCAACACCAACGCTGGTTTCACCCCTCGCGTGATCGGATTTCTGGGAGTGTGTTGTGGGCAGTGGGCACATGTGCACCATCTGAATCAAACTCATTCCTGAAGATTTTTTGAGGTATAACTCTTAACCTTGCACTCATGGAAAGGAGCACTTGGTGGAAAATTTATATATATTTTTTCTTTCTCCTGTTCTGTGTATTGTGATTAGTTGGAATTATGTCATCTAAACGGAGATCTAGTAAGAAGAAGGGGAAGGAGGTTGTTAGAGAACAAGCTGTAAAATTTTCGAGTGAGGCAGCGGAGTATTGGTTTCGCTCATTGAAAACACTCCCTTTCATCTTTGAAAGAGGATTTAAAATGGAAAAGAGGGCGTGGAGTGTAACTTATGCTGAGAGGATCAAGGCACTCCAGTGGGAGGCATTCTGTCATCCGAGGACTGAGGCTATTCTCCCCATGGTCTATGAATTTTATGCAAATGCTAAAAGCATAAAAGGAGAAGTAATGACTGTTAGAGGGAAGGCGGTTGAGTTTTCTGCAGATATGATTAGTGATATGTTCAATTTGGAGGATCATGGGTATGACGACTATGCTGAAATTCTTAATAAGGTATCTCTTCATGAAATGACGGATACAGTGTGTTGCACACCGACACCAGAGTGGGCAAGTATGACACATAAAGTACTAAAGACATCTTGTCTAACTAGGGAAGCTAAGGTGTGGCTGCTGTTTATTAATGCTAGTATCATGCCCACTCGGCACCCGAACACTATTACATTGGATAAGGTAGCGTTGATCTACGGTATAATAAAGGGACTGTACTTTGATTTAGGAAAGATTATTACATTGCAACTTCGGCAGAAAATTAGAGAGGAAAAACCTAGGCAGCTATGGTTTCCAACCCTCATAACTGAGTTATGTCTACAAGATAGTGTGGAAAAGGATGAGGAGGACATGGTTACACCTGTAAAGTGACATATTACTGAAACGGTTGTCGAAGTCAATGTCAAAGTTGCTGCGGAAACACAGGGAAGGGGACGTAATTGGAGGATAGGGGGTGAAGCTCAGACTTCACGGGCACCAAGAGTGAAACCAATGCGAATTGATATTCCAACGGTCGATCATGGAGCTGATCCCGACCTTTTGATGGAGCATATTGAGTATATCAAAGCCTATCAGCGGTGTCAACATTTGTTTGCGAAGGAGCAGTTTGAAGATATTGGCACCAACATCCGTAAAATCATGGAGAAAAGGAAGATTGCGGTGCCTGAGCCGAATTTTAGGATGATGGGGCAGTTCGACAATCAAGGCTACCTACTGACATCAGACCGGACGATAATTGATCCAGCAAAGGTTACAGAAGATGATAAGGATGATGAGGATGCAGACGATGATGAGGATGAAGACGAAGATGAGGATGCGTAAGATGACGAGGACGTGGAAGACGACGAGGAGGAGTAGTAGTACCTCATGTTACCTTTACTTTTGTATGGTTCTGATTGCATAGCGCGGTGCTACATTTTGTTATATTTTGCTATGAGCTGTCCTTGTTATATATATTGGTATGGACTCTATTTTGGGTGACTCATATTTTGTGGGGTGATGCACTAGAGGCTTCATTTCACTTCATTACAACTTGTATGTCGATTATATTTTTAGGATACTAACTGTGCTGCACTTGGGATGTATTGTGCAATCTATTTGGTGTTGTGCATTTTGGATGAACAATGCATGGATATTATATGTGCTTCTTTGAACCTTACTCTTTCATGGTTGCAATTTCTTACTCAACAAACTTCACATTTTGAAAGTCATGCCCAAGGTTTTTTGTAAATGATTGTGCTGATAATTGTTGCCTTGATCATATTTCATGTCATGATTTATGCTGATACGTCTGTCCAAATATGAAGAATGGGTTGTCTCCAGGTTTTGTATACATGTTAATCGTGCAGATCATTAGGACACGAGAAGTGCACCTCTATGCACGAAGGTCCTACAACAAACATTTGGTCCAAGTATCTTTGCGGGCACTCCTATTTCAGGGAAGTTGTTAAATTTCAATTATTTTCTTTTGTATGCTTCAATGCTTATTAGTAAATCTTGTTTCAAATATTTTCATGATAGAAATATAGTTTTGCTAGGGACTAGCAAATAACTTAAGTGTGGAGGTGAGGGTATTACAATCCCTACCATTTGGATGATTCGTTAAACCACGTTTTGAATGATCTTAGTTCTTGTTTCATTTAATCAATAGACTATTTTAGATATATTCAATGATAATTAATTGGTATGGCTGAACAATCCAAAGAGTTCAATTAAGCGTGAATAATTTCGCCCAGACTTGTTATAACAACTTCAACAGGTTTCTGTAACAACTGCACAGCCAAAATATAATTCCTGCACTTGCTTTGCCGGTTCGATTTCTACGTCATTTCTAATAAGAAAAACATAGGCAAATAGGTTAATTAAGCGTGAATAAAATGACTATTAATTTATGGACATTTATACTAATTTAAGTCATTTCTTCTCATTTATCACAATGATTATATAAAACTAGGGGACTAGATAACTTCAACTGAGAAGTTATCACACCTCCACACTTAAACTTTTGCTAGTCCCTAGCAAAGATAATTCATATCAATGGATTGGATGAAGATATGATATTAAGATGCAACTTCAAATGATCCTTCTTGTAAAATAACTTAATCAAAACTTACTCAAGAAATTCACTTTACTTAACTGATAGGCTTAGAAATCAATAAGAGCTCAAAATTCACAAATTCATTAGTTAGATAGAAGATAACGCTCAAATAAGTATCTTAGTGCGGTGCGTGCTTTTCTTTAAAAGTAATTTACTTCCATGCAATTTTTCTCATTGAACCTCAGCATTTATTGGAAAGGATAAGAATAGGCTAAGCTTCGATTTAGCATACAAATGAGTTAGTAGTTTAATTGAAAGTAGGATAGACTTGGCTTGATTAAGAATTTATGGATAACCTTGACAATGAAATGACATTCCCTAGTTAATAGTCTTAGTAATTCACCGTATTATGGGGTTTTACAACATATATTCTTTAACATATTTTATTCATAGTAGGGATCATTCCAAGTATGAGTGCACATACTCGGGCCACATATCACTATGATGATCAATCATTTTTTTTTTTACTCATAGTTGAGATCCTTCCAAGTACGTTTTCACATACCTAGGCCACATATCACTATGACATAAATTTCTCTATATTTTTTATATCATCATAGTTGGGATCATTCTAAGTATGTGGGCATATACTTAGGCCGCATATCACTATAAAGTTAAAGCATTTGTTTATAAAATTAAACACCCATAAATGGTAATTTACTAAGATACAACTAGTAGAAATATATGGAATTTAGGCATGAAATAATATGTATGAAAAAGTTCAAGCTCAACTATTCTAGTGAAGATCAAAATAGAATAACTACCTAAGCTCATGTCTTGGCTTACATCGTTGACTTAGTTCTTGCTTGCCCCTCCCGTTATTTGTAGAGGTTAATATCAAAAGATTGTCATGGAAGTAAACAAAAATTTTGTGCATCAAATCAAAAATGCTTAAGTAAGCTTTATCACAAAAAAAATCTTACTAATTTCAAAGTTACTAATTGAACTCTTTGGATTGTTCAGCCATACCAATTAATTATCATTGAATATATCTAGAATAGTTTATTGATTAAATGAAACAAGAACTAAGATCATTCAAATCGTGGTTTAACGAATCATCCAAATGGTATAAATGTCCATAAATTAATAGTCATTTTATTCACGCTTAATTAACCTATTTTGCTTATGTTTTTCTTATTAGAAATGACGTAGAAATCGAACCGGCAAAGCAAGTGCAGGAATTATATTTTGGCTGTGCAGTTGTTACAGAAACCTATTGAAGTTGTTATAACAAGTCTGGGCGGTTTTAAAATTCGAATTTCGAATTTTGCGCCAAAACTAAATATGGAAGGAGGCATCTATTGGGAAAGGGCTGCTCGTTTTTAACAGAGGATTTTCATTCCTAAAGGGCACGAAATTGGAGAGAGGAGAGAGACCTTGGAACCATCATCTTGGAGAAGAAGAAGGAGAAGAACGGCTAGGGTTTGGACGCACCGGCGAGAAGGAAGAAGGGTCTAAGCGAGATCTACACGCATATTTCTGCAGCATTAAAACTCATTAAGCATGTCTAGTAAGACCTTCTTTGTTGTGTGGTTTCATTCCTCTATCATGAACTAATCGTATGGATCTTGTGTGATGTGAGTACCTTGTTCTATTGTGATGATTTTAGTTTAAATTTATTTTATGGTTGATTGAATCGCTATCTTTATTGGGTTTATGGTCTTTGTTTGTGGAAATTTTTGAGCAAGCGTTCATCTTCTAATTAGCATGGAGAGATTCGAGAGAGGAGTTATGCTTATCTAGGGTTGAATCCGTTATTCTACGCGGCGAGATTCGAGAGAGGAGTTGCGTAGTTTTCTAAATCAAAATTCCATCTTTTTACTGCGCTGTAAGATTCGAGAGAGGAGTGGCGTAAGTGTGGCATAAACTCCAATATAGCGTCAAGAGAGAAAAAAGATTTCCTCTTGAGTTAGCATCATTGATTTTTGCTCGTCATGTTATTTACTTTCCATCTAAGTTAGAGATAACTAGGGGAAATTGGGTAAACGGAATTCTGAGATCGAGAGATGATGAAATCCACTTTAAAATTGATGCAAGATAGCAACGAAGAGAACCATTAAAGCTCACTAGAAATCTCGTCACAATAGGCAAGGGAAAACAACATGCAAGATCGTTTCTCCAATCTTGATAAAAGTATTTTCCAAGAATCGTGTTTAGTTTTATCATTATTTGTTTAAGTTATTATTATTATTATCAATTAAATCCACTAAAAAAAGTATTCCACTTGGATTCAAGGAACGAGTAAGGCTAGTAATTACGAGCACTAACATTGCACTTCCTCTAGGAACGATAACTCAACTCATCATTTTATTACTTGATTCGACACGTGCACTTGCGTGATTACGTAGATCCATTTTGGCCGTATCAAATACCTCCTCGCACGACGGTAATTGAAGCCCGGCTCTCAGCGACGACTCGCACAACATCATCCATCCCACCAGAGAATTCTGCACCCGCTGCTCGACATGTGAAATTCTTATCTCAAGACTAGAGGGAATGTTGTATCGCTCCCTCCAAGTCGTGATTTGTTCCTTTGTAAGCGAGAAACGCATCCACATCGACCGATCTTGGGCATCGGGCCTTGGAACCTGAATTGAGATTCATGTCGAAATGGCGAGAAGAAGAGTCGGAAAATTGGCACGGGACAACTCGAAGCACCGTCAAATTCCACACTAGTAGCACCATCGACCAATTTCCCAATGCACCCCTCAGCACACGTAGTTTGAGATCAAGAGGTTAGGGCTTTCCTCATATAAACCCCCGACCGATTTCCCAATGCACCCCTCAGCACCCAGTGGTTTAGCCCCCTCTAATAGGCTCTGCTACTAGCCGTTGTTGCGCCCCTCGCCAATAGTTGGTTGCGGTTGTTCCCAGCCACGGACTTTCATATGCAAACAATCACACAACTGTTGCAAACAACCCGTACCAAGGGATACTTCTAGGTACTGACGACCTGCAGTCGGCATCCAATTGGGACGTTGATCTCTCTATCTCACACTGCCTCACTACTGCCTTACTAATGTCTTTGATGCCCCCACTGAGGACCGTCCGAGACAACCACCACCCTCTTTCTTCGTGTCATCTTGTCCTATGACACATCCATGACATGGGCATGTGACAACTTAGATATCAGGGCCAATCATAACACGATCCACCAATCCCATGGAGAAATGTTATAACAATTGCACAAACTGATGATTAATAAACTTGAAACAATACTGTTACATGCTCTTCGAATGGCCGATGTGAAGTGATCCCTTGGGGGAGTTGATTTCCCTTAAGTTTATGGGAGCTATAGACGATTACCTGAAGAATCTCCCAACCCTAGAGTCCCACATGTGAAATATCTGACTTGAGTAGCATGTCGCCATCTTTATCATGAGGTTACATGAATGCCTCAATTTGGATATGGATTTTAAGGGTCCTCCTGAACTCATCATAGCTATGTGTTTACACTAATCTATAATCGTCGCGTTCAGTTGGAGAGGTCCAGTGACACAAAATGACTATCATCTCCTCTCAAGCACCAACCTGCAGGCAGAAGGGGCCACCGCCCCAAGACAGGAATAATGGCCAATTACATGTTGAAATTGTTGAAGTGTGAAGTAGGGGTAGTCGGGCGGACTGTTTACACATTTCGCACAAACCGCAGAGACCGCGCGGACTAGGCGGATAGCATTGACGGGTTGCCTAGTCGGTTAACAGGCTTGGCTGTGGTTTTCTGGCAGTCTGGACCAGCAAGCGCTCTGGTGGAGTAACCGGGCGGATATGATGTTTATTTGCGGGTTGTTGGCAGGATTTCTGATTCGCTAAGGGGCGGCCGGATTAGCGAACTGGGGCGGTTTTCCCTCAGGTCGTTGGTGCCTTCTCGGGGCGGGATGAGCCAGAGTTCGCTGGTTGTTGTGCGGACTCTATGGAGCTCGTAGGTGTTCGACATGGTTCGAAGCTTGCGGTCTGGATGTTAGATCATAGAGTGAGCTTTATTGCGCGGACAGGTTGCTTGGAGGTCGCGCAGTCTGATGGGGCAGTCTGTTTGGATAGTTGCAGACTGGGATGTTCAGAAGGGCGTGATCTCGATTTCAGGTGGCGCGGTTAAGTTTGGTAACCGCGGGTTTTGTGTACTTGGTCTGGGGGACAAGTCTAGCTTGTTGCCTAGCTCGCCGAGCTCGCCTTGTGCGGACTGCTTGGTTACTCGCCAAGCTCTTTTTGGGGGTCTGATCGTCTATCCGGCAGGAGCGGTCTGGCGCGACCTGGCGAGCAAAGTTTGTATCTGCACTGTGCGGATATGGGTGTTAGTCGGAAGGATCTGATGAGCGGTTATCCTATCGGTATAGGTGGTGACGACACTCTTTCCCACATCTATAAATAGGACCCCCGACTCATCATTATAAACGAGCGAACAGTAAGAACGAGCTCGCACTTCATTATTGCGGTTACGGTTTTTTAATCGTGGCGACTAAGGAATTTGGTTATTTTGCAGGCCGTGCTGCTAACACCATGTAACGACCCGGGATTTGGCCCATAGCCCCCCATGGCATCGCAACCGGTCTGCAGCCCAAGCACCCCAACCCCTCTCCAGCCCAATAGCGGATTGTTGGTGGCCACATCCTCCCTTTGATGAGCGAACTCGACAATTAAGTTGGGTCGTACGTAGAGCTGTCACTTAAAACCGAAAACCGAACCGGAACCGAATCGGAACCGCAAAGAACCGAACCGAACCGTTCACGAATTATTTAGATTCTGGTTTGAATTTTGGAACCGTGAACATCATTGGTCCGGGTGTGGTTCTTTCATTTTATTATCCGGACCGGAACCGGAACCGCAACCGCAACATACAAGTCTCAAGCGGTTCCAAGATTTTTAGACCCGATCCGAACCGAACCGAAACAGAACCGAACCGCAACCCGTTTATTATTATAATTTATTATTAATAATAATTTTATTATATTATTATTTTTTATAATCCATCAATAATATCTATACTTACTAGTATGAGTGAAACTGATGCAGTTTGATCCAAACCGCAATCATACTAAAAAAAGGTTAGTTTTGGACTGAACAAAATTGCATCATATCAAAACAGTGCAGTGTGGTTTGATATTGGTGCGGTTTGGAGTCGGTTTTTGCAGTACAATTTCGATTTTTACACTATTATATAATGTATTTATAATTTTACTCGTACATTTTCCTGAAATAATTAAAGTAGCTTGTACTTATTGGCGATGATTGAAAAATCATAACCTCTCAAAGAAAATAATGCGGCACGGTTTTGTCGATTTTACGCCGCCAATAAATGCACTGCAAATTATGTTGTTTTGCAACCAACGAAGTCACTCTACAACCAAATCATTTAGTACGGTTTAAAATCGGCGCGGTTTAAGATCCGTGCGGTATGGTGCAATTTTGTGATTTCAGTTTTTAACTTTCAGTGATACTTACTATATTACACAAAAAAATAATCTCACTTGGAGTAATACAAAATTCCTACGCCCGGGTCCCGGACTTCGAAGTCCTTACAGAAAAAACCGAATGGATTTACATTTCTCCTCCGATTTTTTTATTTTTTACTTCCCCAATTCATTTCGCCAAATTTAGTTTTAGTTCTACTTAGAACCGATTGGAACCGGACCGAACCGCATAGAACCGGACCGAACCGTTAGTGGCCGGTTTGGTTTTGGTTCGTGTGGAACCGTAACCGGAACCGTTGACATGACGGTTCTAAAAACTATTCTGGAACCGGAACCAGAACCGGAACCGGTCAAACCAAATAAGATTTTGGTTCTAATTTAAAGAACCGTTACCTTAGTGGATCGGTTCACGGTTTTAGTAGAACCGGAACCGAACCGGAACCGTGATAGCTCTAGTCGTACGGGAACTTCCCAGGAGGTGTGGCCAACTTAACTGTCGAGTTCGCTCATCAAAGGGAGGTTGTGGCCACCAACAACCCGCCAGTGGGTTGGAGAGGGGTTCGGGTGCTTGGGCTGCAACCCGGTAGCGATGCCATGGGGGCTATGGGCCAAATCCCGGGTCGTTACAATAAAAAGTGCACTTTTATGTAAGCTCAATTGGTGATGAGAAGTTGGAAAACTCCATAGTTAAGCATGCTCGGGATGGAGTAGTACTGAGATGGGTGGTCTCCTGGAAAGTCCCCGTATGACCCAACTTAACTTTTTATTGTAACACCTCTCCACTACACCGGAGTGGTCTATTAACGAGCATGTTGTCGGGCTGCAGCCCAAGCACCCCAACCCCTCTCCCTCCACAGGCGGGTTGTTGGTGGTCACAGCCTCCCTTTGATGAGGGAAACTCTCCGGTTAAGCGCGTACTACGGGGACTTCCCAGGAGGTCACCCATCCCAGTACTACTCTCGCCCAAGCACGCTGAACTATGTAGTTCTTTCACTTTTCATCGCCAATTGAGCGTGATGTGAAGTGAAGGAACTTCATAGTTAAGCGTGCTTGGGCGAGAGTAGTACTGGGATGGGTGACCTCCTGGGAAGTCCTCATAGTGCGCGCTTAACCGGAGAGTTTCCCTCATCAAAGGAAGGTTGTGGCCACCAACAACCCGCCTGTGGAGGGAGAGGGGTTGGGGTGCTTGGGATGCAGCCCGGTAACATGCTTATTAATAGACCACTCCGGTATAGTGGAGAGGTGTTACAATAAAAAGTGCACTTTTTATTGTAACGACCTGAGATTTGGCCCATAGCCCCCCATGGCATCGCTACCGGGCTGCAGCTCAAGCACCTCAACCCCTCTCCAGCCCATTGGCGGGTTGTTGGTGGACACAGCCTCCCTTTGATGAGCGAACTCGATAGTTAAGTTGGGTCGTACGGAGACTTCCCAGGAGGTCACCCATTCCAGTACTACTCCAGCACGAGCACGCTTAACTATGGAGTTCTTTCAACTCTCATCACCAGTTGAGCTGCTCCATAGTTAAGCGTGTTCGGGCTGGAGTAGTACTGGGATGGGTGACCTCCTGGGAAGTCCCCGTAGTGCGCGCTTAACCAGAGAGTTTCCCTCATCAAAGGGAGGTTGTGGCCACCAACAACCCGCCTATGGAGGGAGAGGGGTTGGGGTGCTTGGGCTGCAGCCCGGTAACATGCTCGTTAATAGACCACTCCGGTGTAGTGGAGAGGTGTTACACACCAGGCGGCTAGGTAACTAGCGGGAACGTTGGTATGGGACAGTTCGCGAATACAGACAGCGGTTTAGCAACAGGTCGCAGTCCTTGCGGCTTGGTCTCTTCCTCGGAGTTGCGGATAAGTGAAGCAGTTCGTCTGGCCTATCAGCGGATTTTGTTCGGTCTCTCAGCATTTGCAATAACAGCAGTCTGCACGGTTAGCTGCGGGTACGCAGCTTCTATGGTTTCGGCGGACAAGGCTACCGAGTAGGCGGATTGTGCGGTTACTGGAAACAGTCCGTGCGGTTTCTTCTTTACTGTAATTTTAGATTGTTCCCAGTTTACATTGTAATCATGTCTTGCAATGTATACCTCGGCCTGTAATAAAAGTTGATTCTGATTGGAAACTCTTATGCTTCCATTGTTGCTGTATTTTATTTAACTTCGGTTGTGATTGAATGTTCCTGAGACCTCATTAGCTCCCTCTTCAGAAATTTTTACATGGTATCAGAGGGGTGTTGAAGAGTAGTAGTTCACCTTCATTGAAGCTCAAGTGATTCAGCTGATAACATGAAAGTCGGTTATGCATAAGTGATTGGAATCAAGCTCTTAACGCAGACCAACTTCAAGCGTTGGAGGTCCTGCATGGAGAGTTTTTTTCTAGACGAGGATTCGTGGGAAGTTGTCGGTGGAGACAACCAACAAGAAGTGGTCGCTATTGGGGGCAATACTGAGGCGGTGAAGGCGTGGAAGCGTATAAATGCTAAGGCTGCATTTGCTATAAAGCGCGCTGTTTCACCGGAGCTGTTCGATCACATTATTGATTGTCGATCGGCAGCTGAGATCTGGATGGTCTGCTCAACAAGAAGAATGTAGCTCGACTATAATTCTTGGAGAATGAGTTGGCTAAGGCCACTCAGAGATACCTGATAGTGTCCTCTTTCTTCTTGAAGATGAAGAACACCTGCGTTGAGATTTCAGCACTGGACCCAGATGAGCCCATCTCAGAGGCAAAGTTGAAAAGACACATCGTCTGTGTCTTGCGGAAGGAGTATGTGACTTTTGTTACCTCTGTTCAGGGCTGGGTTAATCAGCCATCTCTGCTGGAGTTGGAGAACCTGCTGGCTTTGCAGGAGAGTCTCGCAAAACAGATGGCTGGAGTGTCGGTTTCCAAGGGAGACGGCGATGTTCTCTTCTCGAGTAAGAAGAAGAGATGTGACAGGAAGAAGAAGACACATGTTGGCGATGGTCCATCTTCTTCATCCCAGCAGGAGAGGAGCAAGCCTCCTAAGGCTGACGAAGGGAAGAAGCAGAGCGGACCACGATGCTACAGATGCAACCAGCTTGGTCACATTCGCAAGGATTGCAGAGTTAAACTTCAGCCAGGACATGCTGCAGAGTAGGAGGTTGAGTCCAAGCCTGGGGATGGAGAGTGGGGAAGTGCCTTTGTGACGGGCACTTGTGTCTATGCACTTTCCTCCATTAATTATCAGGAGGACTGGATTGTATACTCCGGGTGTGGTCATCACCTTAAGGGGGACGTCTCCAAGTTCTCATCTCTGCAGGAGTTCAAAGGTAATGTCTCCATTGTTATTGCTGATGACACTATGCATGATATAGAGAAGAAGGGATCGGTTTCTTAGGGTAGTGATCAGGGGCCACTCACGTTGCGGAGTGTGTATCACGTACCTGGGATAAAGAAAAATCTCTTCTCGGTGACCAATGCGGTGGATGCTGGATATCACGTTCTGTTCGACCCGACAGAAGTGAAGTTTCTCCGAAACGTTTCAGCTGTGAAAGCTGATGTTACCTATGTTGGGAGGAGGGTGAAAGACTTGTTCATTTTATCGACAAGTACTTATGTTGACAAGATGAGAGCAAATGATAACGCTGCTATTTGACACGAGAGGTTGAAGCATGTAGAAATGGACAAGCTAAAGGCTATGACGGTGAAAGGGCTGGTGCATGGTCTGCCTAGTCTTTCCTCCTACGGAGACGGTCATGTTTGTGTCGGCTGTTAGTATGGAAAGTCACATCGTATTCCATTTGACATATCACAGACTAGGTGTAGAGCACTGTTGGAGTGTATTCACGGTGATCTAACGGGGCCTACCGTCACACCCAGTCTCGACGGAAGCAGATACATGCTTGTTTTTGTTGATGACTTTTCAAGATATACCTGAGTATATTTCTTGAAGGAGAAGACAGAAGCGTTCAGGAAGTTTGTGAAGTTCAAGGAGCTTGTGGAGGGTCGGCTCAGCCTGCGGATTAAGAAGTTGAGAACGGATAACGGCAGAGAGTTCACTTCGTTGGATTTCTCCAACTTCTGCAGAAAATTTGTGATGGAGACGACGACCCACAACATTTTGAAGACGGCGATGACATGCTTGCGGACGACTATGTGGATCATCGCAATAATAGCCGTCCTGAACACAAACCTATATATTATTAATTAATAATAATAATTAATTAATTATTATTAATTAATAATTCATTTCTATGTTTGGTCTCTATGTTGCGTTGTTATTTTACTTCCTATTTAAATTTTTATTTCAGGTGTAAAGATGGGTGCTTATAACCATCATGTAGTATTTTAATTATTTCATTTCATGACTTATGATAGGTGCATATAACCATCACATGCTCATTTTGAATTTTGAATTTTGAAGTTTGATTGGAGGGAGATTGAGTGGTGTAGCTTATATATAGGCATATATATTTTCCTTATTGATTATTGAATGAATGAAAAATTAAAACCCTCACTTTGAGAAGTTTCCCTCCTCCCTCTCTTAGCAAATTTCGGCCTCCCTTGGTTCTCCCCTCCTCTTGGCCGCCGACCACTCTTTCCTTCCCCCCCCCCTCTTCCTCTCCTCCTCTCCTTCTAGAAACCCGAGCCCCTTTCTTCTTGAAACATTTAGATCGGCCACCATCCTCCCTCCACTTCATAAACTCGGCCACCCACCACCCTGCCAAAACTGACCACCTCCTCCCTTCACAAAACCGACCACCACCCAACTAGCCGCCGCTCTCCTCATCCCCTTCCAAAACCGACCACCACCCTCCATATCTAACCCTAAAAACCTACCATATTTGCTCTCTCCTACCATATATATTTATTTATTGTCAAATCTAGAAGATCTCCCCATGATGGGTTTCCAACTCCGGCGTGACGCGACGAAGACGGACGAGTTTCTCTCCTACCGGCGTGACTCCGGCGGAGCCGTTGAAGAACGATCCTCGCCGAGTGACCGAAATCATCCGTTCCGGTTGGGTAACGAAACAACTCTACCTTTTGTGATTTTCCCTCTAGATTAATTCGTGTGGTGGATTTTCTTAGCGTTGGATTTTGATAGCATTTAAATCATCGTGGGTTTCTTCGATCGACTTGTGTTTTTCTTGATTGATTTAATTTTCGAGGGGTTTGGCGATCCCTCGTTTTCTTTTGTTGAGAGCGATCTACCTATTCCGAATCGTATTTTATTTGGTAGATATCTTTTGGTACAACACCGCTCGATCGGATCGTGTAGGTCCCTTTAGCCGGAAAGAACATTGGTCTATAGCCCTTGTTCGATCCTACCCGGTCTGGCTACCCGTACGCTAGCATATAATTGATTGGACTAAATAACGTGGTGCGGCGTAGAACGATTGTGTGAGCTTAGGAGTTGGTTCGTAGAGAGATATTCGTGAGCGCCCGCTAATATATTTCGGCGTCAACACCCAAGCCTCCATCAGTTTGGCATCCAACGGGAGCTTACTTGTGCTCACACTCCACAGCAGAACGGAATTGCAGAGCGGAAGATCCGTCATCTGACGGAGACCTGCAAGTGATGGCTTCACGCAAAAGGCATTCTCAGGGTTTTCTGGGCGGAGGGAATGACCTGCGCAGCATACGTCATCAACAGGATGCCCCTTAGTCCAATCAACATGAAATCTCCTCATGAGTTGGTATTCAAGGAGAAGCCCAATGTGGAACATTTTCGGGTCTTCGGGTCGACTTGCTACGTGCACGTTCCAGATGCGCTCAGAACGAAGCTAGATGTGAAAGCAATGAAGCTAGTCTTCGTTGGATATGATGAATGGAAGAAGAAATGGAAGTGCATGGATCCAGAGACACAGAGGTTTGTTGTCTCCCGGGATGTGGTATCTGACGAGTTAACGTCATATCAGAATAGCTCGTCTGCAGAGCTTCAGGAGAGCAAGTCTGATGGAGGGCAAGGAGATGCTGCTCAGGATCTTCTAATGGAGTTTCCTGTGTCGCCAGGTGCTCCAGCGGCAAATAGCTCTGGGGCGGAGGCTTCTGGATCTGGAAGTAGGGGGATCGATGCTCCTAGTGTGCCCGAGATCAAAGATAGCACAGAAGAAGCAGTGGGAGTGGTGGATCAGGGTCAAGCCCTGCGGAGGTCCAAGATGACAATTATTCCACCAACTCGGTATAGGGACATAAACACGGTGAGCCTTGTCTCATGTTTTTTCGCAGGTCCCTTAGATGAACGTGAGCCTTCGAGCTTTGAGAACGCCACTAGAGTCAAGGAGTGGTAGGATGCTATGGATGAAGAGATGGCTGCCCTCAGGAAGAATGAGACTTGGGTTCTCGTGCCCAAAGTCGAATGCATCACTCCTGTGACGTGCAAGGGGGTCTACAAGCTGAAGAAGAAGTCTGACGGGAGTATCGAGCGATACAAGGCTCGCCTTGTAGCTCGGAGGTTCTTTCAACAGTTCGGGGAGGATTATGAGGAGACGTTTAGTTCTGTGGCCAAGATGACTTCGGTACGGGTGGTGGTCTCCTTAGCGGCTTGCAAAGGGTGGAAGATATGGCAACTTGACGTGAAGAATGCTTTTCTCTACGACGAGATTGAAAAGGATATCTTCATGGTGCAACCACCGGGTTACGTATCTAAAGAACATCCAGAGCATGCCTACAAGATGAAGAAGGCCCTCTACGGTCTAAAGCAAGCACCTCGGGTGTGGTATGAGAAGATCGCAGAATATCTTTAGTTCTGCGGGTACTTTGCTTCAGACTCATATTCTAGTCTGTTTGTTAAGAAGCAAGGGGGGCTTCAGGTCCTCGTTCTGTTGTACGTTGATGATATGATCGTCACGGGGAACTCAGATGCGGAAGTAGCTAGGCTCCGGGCTGAGCTAGCTATCCGGTTCGAGATGAAGGATCTGAGTGAGCTTCACCATTTCCTTGGGCTCGAGGTGCAGAGGCAGAAGGATGGCATACTTGTTTCCCAGAAGGGCTATGTAGAGCGGATCGTTAAGTGATTCAGCATGGGGGATGGGAAGAGCAGTTATGTTCCTCTGGAGGTTGGCCTAAAGCTTCGGCGGGATGAGGTAATGGTTCTTCCAGACCCTTTGGTGTTTCGGGCTCTTGTGGGGAGTCTGATATATCTGACTATTACTAGATTGGATATTACTTATGTAGTAGGCCGGGTGAGTCGCTATATGGCGGAGCCGCTGAAACCTAATCTGGTGGCAGCTAAAGGTATCCTGAAATATGTCAAGTCTACCTTGGAGATGGGTATCTTGTACAAGAGGGACACAGGCTTTTGTTTGCATGGCTACACGGATGTTGATTATGTCGGAGATAGAGATGATCGGAAGTTGACATCTAGCTATGTCTTCTTCATGGGATCGGCGACAGTTTCGTGGTGCAGTAAGAAGCAGGATTAAGTGTCCGTCTCCACTACTGAGGCGGAGTACAAGGCTTCCGCCTTGACTGCTCAGGAAGTCATTTGGCTTAGGTGACTAGTGGATGACATCCATGTCAAGGTGCGGAGTCCTACTCTGATTCGCAGCGACAATGAGAGTGCTCTCAAACTAGTGAATAATCCAGTTTGTCACGCGCGGACGAAGCACATCGAGATCGAGCATCACTGCATACGGGAGAAGGTGCTGAAAGGATCCTTAATGGTTGACTACATTCGGAGTCAGGACAATGTGGCGAATATCTTTACCAAGCCATTACCGAAGGGGCCGTTTACTCGGTTACGGGAGTTGCTCGAGCTGGTTTCTACTTCTCACTTCAAGGGGGATTGTTGAAGTGTGAAGTAGGGGTAGTCGGGCGGACTGTTTGCACAGTTAGCACAGACCACAGAGACCGCGCGGACTAGGCAGATAGCATTGGCGGGTTGCCTAAACGGACAACCGGCTTGGTTGTGGTTTCCTGGCGGTCTGGACCAGCAAGCACTCTGGTGGAGTAACCGGGCGGATAGGATGTTTATCCACGGGTTGTTGACAGGTTCTCTTATTCGCTAAGGGGCAGCCGGATTAGCGAACTGGGGCGGTTTGCCCTCAGGTTGTTGGTGCCTTCTCGGGGCGGGATGGGTCAGAGTTCGCTGGTTGTTGTGCGGACTCTATGGAGCTCGCAGGTGTTCGACATGGTTCAAAGCTTGCGGTCTGGATGTTAGATCGTGGAGTGAACTTTGTTGCGCGGACAGGTTGCCTGGAGGTCGCGCAGTCTGATGGGGCAGTCCGCTGGATAGTTGCGAATTGGGATGTTCAGAAGTGCGTGATCTCGGTTTCAGGTGACGCGGTTAAGTTTGGTAACCGCGGGTTTTGTGGACTTGGTCTGGGGGACAAGTCTAGCTTGTTGCCTAGCTCGTTGAGCTCGCCTTGTGTGGACTTACTCGCCAAGCTCGCTTTGGCGGTCTGATCGTCTATCCGGCAAGAGCGGTCTGGCACGACCTGGCGAGCAGAGTTTGTATCCGCACTGTGCAGATATGGGTGTTAATCGGCAGGGTCTGATGAGTGGTTATCCTATCGGTATAGGTGATGACGACACTCCTTCCCACATCTATAAATAGGACCCCCCCCCCAGCTCATCATTATAAACGAGTTAACAGTAAGAACGAGCTCGCACTTGATTATTGTGGTTACGGTTTTCTAATCGCGGCGACTAAGGAAGTTGGCTACTTTGCAGGATGTGCGGTTAACACCAGGCGGCTAGACAACTAGCGGGAACATTGATGTGTGACAGTTCGCGAATACAGTCAGTGGTTTAGCAGCAGGTCGCATTCCCTGCGTCTTGATCTCTTCCTCGGAGTTGTGGATAAGTGGAGCAGTTCGCCCGACCTATGAGCGGGTTCTGTTCGGTCTCTCAGCATTTGCAATAACATCAGTCCGCACGATTAGCTGCGGGTATGCGGCTTCTGTGGTTTCGGCGGACAAGGTTGGCGAGTAGGTGGATTGTGCGGTTACTGGAAACAGTCCGCGCGGTTTCTTCTTTGCTGCAATTTTAGACTGTTTCCAGTTTACATTGTAATCATGTCTTGCAATATATACCTTGGTCTGTAATAAAAGTTGATTCTGATTGGAAACTCTTGTGCTTCCACTGTTGCTGTCTTTTATTTAACTTTGGTTGTAATTGAGTGTTCCTGCGACCTCATTAGCTCCCGCTTCAGAAATTTTTACATTACATCCCCCACACCCACTTCATCAGTTGTATATCGCTAGTGGCTATGGCAGAGTACTGCATCAAGGGGGTTTGTTTAGATATGACACACCAAACAACAGTGCAAGAAGTAACTCCAGTTAAGAAATAATGGAGGCAGACACACCCAATGACCTATATACTTGTAACTCCAGCTAACAATGATCTTGAAAAAGTTAAACAGTTCGCACCGATCCGCTCTCGTTTCGTAAACATTCGAGGGTTTGAGATTGATGCTGGAATGCCTCCATTATTTGGAACATAAAGCTTAAAGAAGCCTCCTTATTAAGACAACTAAAACGTCTCACATCTTCCTCTAAATCATTAGTTATTTTATTCTTTGCCTTCTGGAACCATTCAAAAACAAATAGGGAAGGAGATCAGCTCAAGTTTGCTAACCCCAACCAAAATGGTTCCCCAAGAAAAAATTTTCTCGAGAATAATATTATTTATATGCCCCAAATTCTAATCAGTCTGGTGATCCCCAAATGTTTGTCATTATAAAACGCTTGACAGTCAGCCAATGTCGCCCTTGAAAACAATCCTCGGGATTCTGGGATTGTGTATTTCCGAAAAATTAATGTATATTTCTGGGATTCACAGTCCGTCTGCTCACGTCCCTGAAAGATCTAACAGTCCAAAAAGTTGGGGCTTCCCCTCAACAATTTCAAAGGTATTTTGGAGATTCTATATTCTACAGAGTTATTCATCAAACATATATTATTCTAGGGTTAAGATGTGCAATAAAAAAACTGAGTGTCTCGTCTCTTGTAACATCTCCGTTCTTCATCTAGCAAAGCAACCTATTGCTATATGTGGACGTAGCCCACCTTGGGATGAACAACATAAATCTTGTGTTTTCTGCTTTATTTTCTTTTTCATTTTTGTTTAATGCCGTAACAAAGATATATTCCACACTAAGCCCATGTGTAAAACGTACATAAAACCGGATCACAGATTAGCAAAAATTGATATCCCAAGCTGAAACAATACACCTCATCCAGAAAACAAATAAAAGATCAAGCTACATGTGTGCATTGTATGCACACTGAGCTGCATTGAGCCAATCAAATAGAAACACGAGCTTCATTTCTAAGCGCAAGCCACGTGGGCCAGAAGGCCACATAGCAGGAGCAGATTGGCGCGGCACCACCAATACTCTCTCTAAAAGGAACTGAGAAGGAATCTAAATTCCCATGCAACCATGTCAAAGAACAGCTCAAAAGTAAAAGGGGGAGTATTTGCAGCAGCAGCAGCAGCAGACATTTTTAAGCCCCAGACAAATTCCTGGAGCAAAAAGTCAATCTGTCTCCGTGCTTTAATTCAATAGCGAGCTTCAGAGTTCAAATGATGTCCAGCACATAGTTGTTGTGAGTTACCACACAAACACTACAGACAAGAACAAGATGGCTGTTGTTTCCCCTTCCAGATGAGCAAATTGAGGAAAAAATACAATACCCAGAATGTGCACAACCACCAGAAGAAAAATCATCAAAAAATAATGCAAAAATGCTTGAAATCACGAACAAACGAGTTGCAGCACCACACAAATCAAAACCCGGACATACACCAAGACATGCACGGTTGT
Organism: Platanthera zijinensis; assembly: GCA_039513925.1. Classification (NCBI taxonomy): domain Eukaryota; kingdom Viridiplantae; phylum Streptophyta; class Magnoliopsida; order Asparagales; family Orchidaceae; genus Platanthera; species Platanthera zijinensis. The sequence goes on from CM077078.1 coordinate 19,612,011, forward strand.
ATGATTCCGATTAAAGTCCACAAGAAGTACAAACAGAGAATCTAGAAGAACTACAGAACAATTAACCTCTGAACCTTCCTCGCCTTCTACACCCTCGTGCGAGCAAAACGCCACTTCGAAAAACACACCACGATGACGTCCTTGACGAGGGCTACGCCGTGGAATCAATGATCTCTAGAAAGAGCAGTCACGCGGCGGCGAATCGAAAAAAGAAGTTTCTCTCCCTAGATTTTCTTCGCAACAACAATGGTGACAGTCCTTCACGGGAGGGAGGTGATTTGCTACAAGATTATTAGGGTTAATAATCAAAACATACATATATATATGTGGAGTGGCGAAGTCAAAATGTGTCGAGGTGGAGTTGCGTCGAGAAAGGGATGGCGTCGGCGGGAGTGGCGTGAAGTCGGAGCATGCTTCGATTGGATATCACTGCATCCGAACAGAAACAAACGGAGGAGCGTCGACATAGTATCTATGTTGCACCGACACCGCCACGGGACACGCGATACGACACGACACGCGACTCGTCAATTCTCAAAAAATACTATATTCCGGCACGCTGGGACACGTATATTAAATATTCATTTTTTATAATTATGAAAATCCTAAAAAATAAAAAAATAACAATTAATAAATATTTAAATAAATTAAGTCATGTTTAAATACTACTAATCAAATATTCAAATGCAAAACTTAACAAATGATCAAAAAATGATAGAACATTAACACATTACCATTATATATCATCAGTAAAAATAATGGATTCTCATACAAATTTTTTTCTCACTTTCAATCTTCCTTTTTCTAGAGAAAAAAATTACGCCACTCGTAAATCCACTTTCACTACTTGAATGCTAGAAAGGGGTAAAGACACTTCCAAGACAAATTATCATCTGTCTCACCATGAGTAGCTAACTTAGGGACACGCGTGTCCGATTGAGCGGGGCACGCGTGTCCGATTGAGCGGGGCACGCGTGTCCGATTGAGCGGGGCACGCGTGTCCGATTGAGCGGGGCACGCGTGTCCGATTGAGCGGGGCACGCGTGTCCGATTGAGCGGGACACGCGAGTCCCGCGCGAGCCAACGTGTCGGATTTCCGACTCGAGTGTCGGAGAGTGTCGGAGAGTCGGACGAGTGTCGGACTCTCCGACACCGACACGCTGGGTATTTTGAAGTGTCGGTGCTTCATAGCATAGTATCGTCGTGGCGTCGACAGGAACCAGCTAATGTTGAGGGAGAGATGTTGACGTATGCGTTGAATGGACTGGATGATGAGTCGAGAACAAGAAATCAGGTACGTCGACATCATCAACTTCCTATCAGAGCAGTTGCGTCAACTTCCTAATAGTAATAAAGGAATATATATATGTATATATAATACGAGTGACGGTACCCTGCAAGCGGCGGGCAATGCCCGACGGTACCCTGCAAGCGGCGGCGACGGTACCCTGCAAGCGGCGGGCAACGCCCGACGGTACCCTGCAAGCGGCGGGCAACGCCCGACGGTCCCCTGCAAGCGGCGGACAATGCTCGACGGTCCCCTGCAAGTGGCGGGCAACGCCCGACGGTACCCTGCAAGCGGCGGGCAACGCCCGGCCCCGGCGGGCAATCTTGTCGTAAAGAAAGGTGTTCTTCACGTCGAGTTGCCACAACTTCCAACCTCAGTTCGCCGCCAATGCAATTATCACCTGCACCGAAGTCATCTTCGCCGTCAGGATAAATGTCTCCTCATAATATTTTTTATACTGCTGTGAAAATCCCCGATCAACAAGGCGAGCCTTGTATCCTTCTGTGTTGTCATCCGCCTTCTATTTTACCTTGTATACCCACTTGCAAGTGACCGGAGTAATGCCATCAACTTTGAGCACAAGGTTCCAAGTTTCATTTTTCCTGAGAGCTTTCATCTCCTCATACATGACCTTCTCCCACTCCTTCACTCCAATGGCCTGCTCAAAACATGACAGCTCCCACTTGTCAAGAGGACCTGCAAAGAAGCATGAGCACAAGCTAATAAGATTACCTTCTCTGTAGTGAGCCGGTGGGACGATAGTCCTCTTCGACCTCCGCAAGTTGGACCTCTCCACCACTCCAACAACACCATCACCATCAGCTCCCCCGCCAGAATAATTTGGAGCATCGCTCCCCCGGCTTCCAGCACCTGAACTAGAGCCTGATGAAATAGAAGCACCTGGAGATAAAGGCAACTCCACCAAAGAGTCTTCAACGACTCTCCCATCACTTCTACATCCTGGACTCTCCTCCTGAGCAATAGTGGAACCACCTTAATAATAAATCAACTCATCAAACACCACGTCACGAGACAATGAACCGACCTGTCTGCGAATCCATGCACTTCCACCCTTTCTTCTGCTTGTCATAGTCAATGAATATGCACTTGCGTGCCTTCGCATCCAACTTGGTTCTGAGAGCATCCGGAACATGCACAAAACAGTTAGCTCCAAACACCCGCAAATGTTTCACACTCGGCTTCTCTCCAAATATCATCTCGTGTGGAGAGTTCAACTCAATCGAACTTTGCGGCAACTTGTTGATGACATACGTCGCGCAAGCCATTCCCTCCGCTTATAAGGCTTTGAGTATGCACTTCGTATGCAACTAATACTTGCACGTTCCCGCCAAGTGCTGAATCTTCCTTTCAGCTACTCTATTTTGCTGTGGAATGTGGACACAATATAGCTCCCATCTAATACCATGTTTCCTGCAAAAAGTTGAGAACTCGTTAAAAGTAAACTCTCATTTGTTGTTTGTTCTCAGCTTTTTGATCCTCAAGTTCAGCACGCCTTCTACTTTCTCTTGGAATGTGGGCACAATCACAAGGATGTACCGGTTTCCTAAATATGTGGGTGTGATGCACGGTCTCATCAAGTCACCATGAATACACTCCAACAGCGCCTTGCTCTTGAAAAGATAGCTGTCAAATGGGAGGCGATGTGCTTTCCCAAATTGACACTCTTCACAAACATGACCGTCACCAAACGAAGATAAGCGAGGTAAGCCTTTTACAAGGCCTCTTGTCATCATAGCCTTCAACTTGTCTATCTTCACATGGCCTAACCTCTCATGTCAAATCACTGCACTGTCATTGATCTTCATCTTGTTCACATAGGAGCTTGTAGATAGCAAATACAAATCCTTCACACGCAGCCCAGTGTAAGTAATGTCCGCCTTCATGGAAGAGAAGTTCTGCAAGAACTTTATGTTGGGGTTGTGGAACACTTCCGGTCCTCTTGTTTATCACACCAGGTTAACCCACGTGAGCTTAAAGGAATCGAAGTGCGATCCCCCTCCGACATATCTGGCGCCGACGACAGCGGGGGTCCCGGGGCAGTCGCCCCCGGCGGAGGTCCCGCTGACCGGACAGGTTGTGTTGTAGCCTATTTAAGGCGTATTCCGGTTGTTTTAGGGATACGATTGAGACGACGGCTTACGGATGATATCCCTTTTGGAGGCGCATACGAGGTTTATTGTTAGAGGCAATCCAGAAGGGGTTCTTCCTTTTATTTTCTTGTCCAGAAGCATAAGTTAAGGTATGATCGGTTTAGATCCTTGAAACCTTTGTAATCTGTATTTGTTTTTTGGTGATTACAAGAACTGAGAAGGGAAGGGATAGGGGACGTAGCCCTGTTTTGGGTGAACCTCTGAAATCTGCGTGTTTGTGTGTTTGCTCTGTTTTCTTTGTTACTGCTTTTATTCGGATTTCTGCTTCTCGGCGCTCCGGTTTTCCTACACTTTACCTCCTTGAGCCTAAAGAGATCATAATATCCTGCATCCACCGCATTTGTCACCGAAAAGAGGCTATTTTTCATTCCCGACATATGATAAATACTTCTTCAACTTGAGTGCACTTCCATCACTGCCCAAGGTAACTGTCCCCTCCTCCACCGCATGCATTGAATCATCTGTCGTCATTATAACATCAGTCCCCTCATAGACCTGAAGGGAGGAGAACTTTGATTCATCGTCGGTGAGGTGATAACCACACCCAGAATCAACAATCTAATCATCCTGAAAAATTACTGGAGGTCAAGGCATCCACCGACGTCGTCGTCATCTCTACCAAGAAACAATTCCACCATTTCTCTTCATCCTTGGATCCCTCTCCTTTCTCCACCGCATGCCCCGGCTTGAGATTCGCCTTGCAATCTCTCTTGTAGTGGCCCGGTTTGTTGCATATATAGCATTCGGGACCCTTCTTCCCTCCATCAAACCTAGGAGTAAACTTCCCTCCATCTCCCTGTGATGAGATAGAAAGACCATCCCCCATGTTCTTCTTCTTCCGCCTATCCCAGTTATTCTTCCCGGAGAATAAGACTTCACTTTCTCCCCCCTGAAATAGCGTAGCCCGACATCTGTTTTGCCAAGTTTTCCTGTGAAGTCAATAGATTCTACAACTCCAATAAGGATGGCTGAATAGCTCACCCTTGTACCGAAGTAATAAACGGTGCATACTCCTTCCGCAAGCCGCGAATAATGTTATTTCATCTTCGCCTTCGAGATCGGCTAATCCGGATCCAACGCTGATATCTCTGCGCACAGATTCTTCATCTTCAAAAAAAGATTGAAATTGACATCTCTTCTTGATTTGTCTTCGCCAATTCATTTTCCAAGAATTGCAACCTTGCGACATTCTTCTTGTTGAACAATCCATCTAACGATGCCCAAATCGCCAAAAGCCGATTTGCATTCAATGATATGATCAATCAAGTCCGAAGATATTTATCGTTTGAGCGTGAATTCGGCCTTCGCATTTGTCTTCTTCAATGCTCTCACCTCCAGACCGTTGTCCCCGACCGGAAGAACTTCCTCATGTTCATCACCGCTAACAACCTCCAATAAATCTTCTCCCAACAAATAACTCTCCATATATGATTTCCATTTCTTGTAATTTGTGTGTCAACAACACAATACTGAGACCTCTCGCATATCCTCCCGTGTCGTCCATTTCGGCATACCAATCTTCTTCACTGAAGGAACTTAGCAATCACCACTAAAACCAACGTGACTGATACCATGTGAAAAAATACAATGCTCAGGATGTGCACAATCACCATAAGAAAAATCACCAGACAATAATGTAGAAAATGCTTAATATCACGAACAAACGAATTGCAACACCACAAATTAAAACCCGAACATACATCGAGACATACACGGTTGTATGATTCTGATTAAAGTCCACAAAAAATACAAACAGAGAACCTAGAAGAAATACAGAACAATTAGAATATATACCTTCCTCGCCTTCTACAGCCTCGTGTGAGTAAAACGCCACTTCAAAAAACACATCACGATGAAGTCCTTGACGAGGGCTATGATCTCTAGAATCAGCATTCATGCGGCGGCGAATCGAAGAGAGAAATTTCTCTCTCTAGGTTTTCTTTGTTGAGGTATATTGATATAATGATAACGGGTCTTTGTTGAGTTTTGGTCAGGATCTGATAGGAATTCAATAACCCGTTGGTGATGTTGGAACACCCTAGTTTGGATTTGGGTCAGGATCACTATGTCTTTAGGACTATTAGATTGACCCATCCATGTATAGCTAAGGGTCATAGGATGTGCTAAGTCAGAGGCTCTCAGAGTTTGAAAAAATCAGCCAAGAGAAATCAGTCAGAGAAGAAATCAGAATTCAACCTTGGCGTCGAGCTCAGATCGACGAGATAAGTTCAGGCGTCGAGCTGAGATCGACGATCTCTGAGCTCAGGTCCACAAGGCGTCGAACTCTGTTCGACGATCTCCGAGCTCATATCGACGTTTTCTGTCCCAGAACAGCTCCAACATCTCTGAGCTCAGAACGATGATAGTTGAGCTCAAATCGACGATCATCTTGTTGAGATCAACGATTTTTGCCATCACACTGAACGCAAGTTCCCAGGCAGATTTTCAGGATATTCTTGGTCCAATAAAAGTGAGCTGTTCATATTCCAACACAGCTTTATTACAAGACAGTTACAAGAATGCAGTTATGGAGATTATAGCCGTTGGAGTAACTAAGAGTCAGCAGTAATAAATGCAAGAATTCAAATGACCATTGGTCTCCTATCAAAATATATACACAGAGATATAGAGGAACAAAGAGAGAGAACAGTGGAGAGAAGAAAGTAGTACAAGAATCAGAGTTCCAGGAAGAACTCAACATCACCTATACAGTCAGTGCTCTTCTCAGATCTACTGTTCCAGGAAGCCTGAAGAGACAACTACTCTACATCAGTCTGAAGGCTTACTGGAAGATCAACATCATCAAGGCTTCATCATTCACACTCCAAGACAATTCACATTTCAGCCTTTGCTGAAATCATCATTTGCTGGAGCAGTAATACATTGAAGACCTATCACCCTTTGCAAAGCTCTCCTTCCTGAACAATTGCAAATCTCAGAGGGAGCTTTGACAACATCATCAAATCCACTTGTGCTTCTCTTTGATTGTTGAACAGAGAAGACAACATCAACTCTCCCTTCCCCACTGTACAAAGGGTTCTTGAACTCCCTTCAAAAGTTCTGATTGGTTTCTGAGACCTTATCAAAACTCAGTGGTGGCAAGACACCTGATCAAAAAATTCAGTTTGGTTTTTGAGCACCTTATCAAAAGCTCATTGGTGTCCAGGACACCTGATCAACTCTTCCTGTAGTGGATTCCTACCTAGGGTGGTAGAAGAGTGAACTACCCAAGTTTAGGGGAACCACTATAAAATTCTTGTGTCGTCTGGTTTGTCTTTATTTCTTTTCTTTATTATTTTTACTGTGTGTTTTCTCTAATCTCTAGGATAGATCTCACTTTCAGGTGATTTAGGGTTACGCCTATAAATAGGGGTGCAAGTTGAGTTGAGCCGGCTCGAAAGCTCGATGAGTCGACTCGAAAAAAGCTCGACTCGAGCTCGAGCCTGTGGAGCTCGAGCTCACTTAATGTTCTTCATGAGCTCGCAAGCCGGCTCGCGAGCTTTTTTATATATTTTTTTAAAATAACAAAATATATATAAAAAAATTAGGCTCATGAGCTTAAAAGCTCGTGAGCTCGTGAGCAGCTCGAGCCAAGATTAAATGAGTGTGTCGAGCTTGAGCTTGAAATGATTATCTCGAGCTCGAAATGATTAGCTCGAGCTCAAGTTTGAAAATTTTACTAAGCTCGACTCGTTTGCACCCCTACCTATAAACAACCCTACTGGGGACAACGTGAAAGTCATTCCAAACTTAACTGTGACACGGGATTCTTCAAGCGCAGTAACATTCTCGAAGTTTTCGTTTAGTGAGCCCTAGCCCCCTCTCCCGTAAAAATTGGCTGCTCCCGTTTTTTGCGATCCGCCACTTGCGATTTCTGGTTTTCATCATTTTCTGTTTTTGATCGATCGAGTGGAAAGCGACCGATCGTGGTGAAGGCTCGCTGTTTCAAGTCCTGTGTACCGCCTCCGACAAGAGGAAGAAAGTGAAAATCGCTGCCGCCGGCTCTGCATCCTGTCGCAGGTTGGATCGGAGATTTTTTGTTGTCGTCGCCAAGGAGATCGAAGGAGGGCCGGTCGTTCTTTGGTTTTTTGGCGCTCCTATTTCCATCGGATGCAAGCCGATTGGGAAAAATAGGATCTCGTCTCTCTCGCTTGGCTACAGATGGAAGAGTGAGGAGGCCGACGACCTAAGGAGATATCGCCAGAGAGGAGTTCGTTCCTGCCCAATCTGGACAGTGGTAAGCCATTCCTGCGTGAGAAGGCTGAGAAGATTCCTACCAAGTCTTGCCGCCGCAAGGAAAGATCTGCTTCCATTTCTCTTGCATGCTCTTCCGCCGCCGCTTATTCTTGGGTGATTTCGTCACTGCCGGAGGTTGCTCGCCGCCGTTGGTGGAAATCGCCCCCGCTGTTGCAGTTCTCTGCTTCCGATCCTTTGATTGGATCTAGTTTTGCGATTTTTTGTCGCAAGGAGGACCATCACTGGTTTCTCAAACAAGGAGAGATCGAACTGCTACCGGTGTTTGTTTTCTCTCTGCCGATTCAGGAGAAGGATCCTGTTCACTGTGTGTTTTTCCAAATCGGATATTTTTTTGAAGGATTAACAAATAAAATCAATTCAGTTTTGGATTGTCATTCAGATTGATCATCAATCTCTCAAGGGCCGAGTTTGCTTGAACCAGGATTGTCGCAGGAAAACTTTCCAGATCCAACAAGAAGAATTCCATCTCAACAGTTTTGGTGTCTGATCTTGGTCTTTTGCGAGCATTGTCGCGGACTCTTGCGTTTTTTGCCAAACTCTGTCGTGGATCTCTTGCATTTATAGAGCATCGGTAATTGGGAGGAGTCTATTGTTGTTTTGATCTTAGTCTTTGCCTCTTTGGAGGAGTTCTTGTCTCCTCAACTTCGCTTGGAAGATTTCTTGTCGCTGTGTTTTGAAGGAGCCCTAGTCTTCGGCGACAATGTGTTAGCTGGAAAGGAGGAGCAAAACAAAATTTACTGGATTGGATCTGAAGACTTTGTCGTCTATGCACAGATCAGATGACTTTGTTCTAGTTTTCTTTTTTTAAAATCAAAACTGAGATGTATCGGAAAAAAACGCAGGTTAGTCTGAAAGACCTCAAACGTTTCATCTACATTGAGTACGAGAACCGTACTAGGCACGTTATAGAGATGGTTAGTAAGCAAAAGTCTGGAGCTAACATGATTATGTATCCTAAGCGAAAGTCTAAGCCTGGAAAGACTAAACCGCCATCAGTGCACCCGCAGTTGCTAACACTAGTAGGAAAATCAAGAAATTTAAAGACAAGTGCTACAACTGCAATTAGTAGGGTCACTGTGCTTCCGAGTACAAACAACCTAAAAGAGGTGAATCCAGCACGCCAAAGATTTATAACAAAGCAAACATGTCTTATCAGACTGCGTCTGCCAACTTTGTTTCCATGTTTGGAAAAGGGAAGGCCAGTACTGAATGGTGGCTAGATTAAGGTGCTACGTGTCACGTCTGCAATAATTATGTGCTTCTGAAGGATGTCACTACAGCTGATGAGACTGTGACTGTTGCGAATGGAGACACTACTCAGGTACTCCAGACTGGGACTGCGGATCTAATACTCTCTTCAGGTACGCGTTTAATTTTGAAAAATGTTAAATTTCTACCTACATTAGTTGTTAATTTAGTTTTAATTAGTCTGTTATGTGATGTTAGTATGTCATTTAACATTAGTGATGGTAGAGTAACTTTAATGGTTAACTCGCATTATTTTAGTTGTGCTTATGTCATAAATGGAATGTATAGATTGTGAAAGTCTTTGATTTCAAAGATAGCTAAATCACCTAGAGGGGGGTGAATAGGTTACTTAGTCCTTAGTGACTATATTTTGTTTTCTTTACTTTAGGTGCTTTATTAATTGATTAGTTATGCTTTCAAGACATGCAACCTGCACAAAGAAAACAACACAGAAAATCACACACTGATTTATAATGGTTACCCTAACAAGGGTACATCCACTTTCCCTCTCATCTATTCAACTATCTTGTTGGACTAGACACTTCTCCAAAACCTGCTCCAAAGAGCTTACACCTCAGATCCCTCAGGATCTCTAAGTCTCCTCCAACACTTATTTCTCAGGCCCAAGGCCCTACAACTCAGTGATCCTAAGATCACTTACCTCGGGCTGTTAAGCCCTACACTCCGGCTGGGAGGACAGCCTTACCTCAGATCCAAAGGATCCTACAGCTCAGGCACAAGTGCCCTACCACTCAGTGAGAATGACTCACCTACAATCTCAAGCTCAAAAACCCTACCACTCAGATCCAAAAGGACCCTACAAGGTGGAAGTGGGTTGGTGAGTCTTGATTGGACACAAGAGAAATTTCTTTGTGTCAATCAACCTTGACTGAGTTAGACTCAGCCCAACTTTGACTACATGAATGTATTTCCTGAGTCTATCTTTACTGAACTAAGAAATATGCCCTAACTTTTTCTTCACAGCACCAGGGTATTTCCTGGAGTTGTGAGTTACTGCAACTATCTGCAACTGAGCTACTGATCATTTCGACTAGCTCGAGCTCGAGCTCGTCGAGCTCATTTTGTACTGGCTCGAGCCGAGCTAACTTTTCGAGCCCGAGCTCGAGCTTCAGCTCGCAGCTCACTTCAGCTCGCGGCTCGAGCTTCGAGCTCGCGAGCTCGAGGCGAGCTCAAGCTCTCACGAGCTTTTTGCTCATGAGTTGTTTTTCTTTATATTTTTTATTTTTATTTTAAAAAAAGAATAAAAAGCTCGCGAGCCGGCTCGCGAGCAACAATAATATTCGATACTCGAGCTCGCTGTAATCAGCTCGACTGAGCTCAAGGTCGAGCTCGAGTCGAGCTTTTTTCAGCCGGCTCAACTCGAGCCGGCTCAACTCAACTTACAACAACAATGATATTTGTGCTGGAAGCAACTTGCAGAAGCTCACTTCTCCTTTCTTTCCTGGACTGAACTTATAAGCCCAGTCCCAACTTATTCTCCACAGCCTCCAGTAAATGTTCTTCAGGACTTGTACAGCTGGAACTGTGAAGAAGCTGCAGCAAGGGTTGGCCCTTGGCTGCTTCCTCTTTCCTCAGAGAAATACTCTGAACTTGCTGAAGTCAATGAAGAAGACAACAACTAACTTACTCTTCATCTTGCTGACTTGAGTTTCCTGTTCTTCAGCACAGCAACAATGGCGGTGAAGAAGAACGACCTAATGGCTCCTCTTCAAAACTATCTTCCTCTGTAAATCCTTTCCCTTTTTATTGATTATGACCTAACGGCTCTTTGAGCAGTGAACCCCACACATTTAATGTCAGCTGCAACCTTGAATTAACGCCAACTGTCGTACAGTAGCTTAGCGGCGCCTTTTGGCTTGCACTGTAGCTTTCCCTCTAACAATTTGAATAATGTTGACTTGTTGACGTCACCATCTGTGGACTTAGTCAAAAATCAAACATCAGTATAATAGGCGTTGAGTGAATGAGCTTCACTCAACGCCAAAACACTTACACAGAATTCTGTCTATCTAGGCGTTGACAGCGTTGAGTGAGCAAGCTCTACTCAACGCTTTTAGCCTTAACCAATTCTGCAGCCTTTTCTGTCTGTCTGGCGTTGAGAGCGTTGAGTGAGCACACCTCACTCAACTCCTTGTGTCTTAGCCTATGCATTCTGTAAATTAGGCGTTGAGAGCGTTGAGTGAGCATACTTCACTCAACGTTTTTTAACTTAACCAAAATCTTCTTGCTTCTCTGACGTTGAGAGCGTTGAGTGTGTCTTCATCACTCAATGCTTTTTGCCATAGAAAAGCATTCTGCATCTTAGGCGTTGAGAGCGTTGAGCGAGCATGCTTTACTCAACGCTTTTTACCTTCGCTAATTTTCTGCCTCTGCAGCTTCTTAAGTGCTCAGAGCGTTGAGAGCGTTGAGTGAGCATACCTCACTCAACGCTTTTGGACTTAGCCAAATTTCTATGTTTAGAAACACTGGCTTTGACTGACTGAGTGTTACTCAACACTTATAAGGCTATGGCGTTGAGTGAATGACCTTCACTCAACGTCTATGGACGTAACCACTTTTCTGCCTCTTATTCCTTAGGCTTTGACTGTCTCAGTCTGTCTCACTCAACTCTGAACTCAGTTCGACGAATTCTGAACTGAGTTCGATGAACTCTGAACTTAGTTCGACTAACTCAGATTCTCAAACTCTGAGCTCAGTTCGACTAACTCAGATTCTTGCTGTATGGTGTTGAGTGTGTCAACTCCACTCAATGTCAAACTACTTAGCCATATTTCTGCCTTTAGCTGTATGGCGTTGAGTGAGTCAACTCCACTCAATGCCTATGGACATAGCCGCATTTCCAGCTTGCCAACATTCTTCCTTACCTCTGGCGTTGAGTGAGCTTGCTCCACTCAACGTCTATGGACTTAGCTGCATTTTCAATTGCTCATTGACTTCTGGCATTGAGTGAGTTTATCTCACTCAACGCCTGTGAATTTAGGCAAATTCCTGCCTTTCTAGCATCTTCACTTTGTGACCACCTGTCAAATTACTTAGACAATTTGTCTAGACTTGTTCCATGGAACATCCTGCACATGATGAGCTTAAACAACAACAAATACAACTATGCTTTTAGTATTGATGGAGATGCCTCTTCAAATCCAATCTAGGAAACATTATGGGCAATGAACCCAACAGGTTGAATGTAGCAAACGAAGTAGTAAATCAAGTTAGTTCAAATCTGATAGATCCTAAGACTTTACATGCAAGACTAGGACACATGAACTATAGAAAACTACTATTGCTAGCTAGAACTCACAATATTCCCTTAGACACTACAATCAAGTTTGATAAATGTGAAATTTGTGCTCAAACTAAAATAACTAGAACATTTTTTAGTCAGGTTTCTAGGAGTACACAATTATTAGAGTTAATACATTCTGATATATGTGACTACAAAAGTTTTATTACAAGAGCAGGTCGGAAGTATTTGATAACATTTATCAACGACTATTCTAGATTTATTCACATTTATCTCATTAAATTTAAATATGAAGCTTTTAAAAAATTTTGTATATTCAAAAATATGGTTGAAAATCAACTTAACATGAAATTAAGAGGCTAATAAGTGATAGAGGAGGAGAATATAGATCAGGGGAGTTTAGAGATTTCCACGCCAACAATGGCATTATCCCTGAAACCATCGCCTCATACTCACCTCAATCCAATGGTATCGCTGAGAGGAAAAATAGAACTTTAACAGAAATATTGAATTCTATGTTATTGACTGTTGACATGTCTGCGATTTATTGGGGTGAATCTGTGCTCACTCCAAATCACATTCTTAATAAAGTTCCTCATGCAAAGTTGAAACCGACACCCTATGAGCTTTTGGTTTAAAGAGACCTCATAGATTTGACAATCTTAAGACTTTGGGTTGTATCGCTTATGTTAGGATACCTAACTCTAGGAGAGCTAAGATTGGACCTAGGACAAATACATGTGTCTATCTAGAATGTGCAGAGGATAGTGCTGCAGACAGATTTCTAGATCTCTTAACTAATACTGTAATAGAATTTATAGATGCTATTTTTTTAGGATAAACTCTTTAAAGATAAAAATATGACCCTTCCAGGTCTCTCAGCCACTAGTACTGAGACTATTGTTGAGTCAAAACTAAGGATCTTTGACATTGAGCTCATAGTGGTGGTTTAGAATATAAAAGTTTATCTAATAGAGAACAAGTATCTAAAAGTTTCGGTACGGCCTTTGTGACTTATCAAGTTGAAGTTGATCCATCTACCTATAAGGAAGCGATGCGATCTAGGGATTCTCAATTATGGAAAGAGATCATAGATGATGAGATGAATTCTCTCTTACAAAATCACACATTGACCTTAGTTAACTTGTCCAAAGGGGCTAGAATCATTGGAAGTAAGTGGGTTTTGAAAAAGAAGCTCAATCCTGATGCAAATATCGCCAAATACAAAACACGTCTGATTGTCAAAGGCTTCACTCAAGTGAGTGGTATAGACTACTTTAATATATACTCACATGTTTGTCACATTGCGACAATTAGATTCTTCTCGTGCTAGCATCTATTAAACATTTTAATGTTCCTCAGATGTATGTCTAGACTACATTTCTGAATAGATATCTGAGTGAAGAGATCTATATGCACCAACTTGAAGGGTTTTGTCATAGAAGGTCTAGAAAACAAGATTTGTAAGTTGAATAAGTCACTCTATGAATTGAAGCAAACATCGAAATTATGACACGAAAAATTTGACACTTGTGTTAGAGACATGAGTTTTAAGTCCAACCTATCAGATAAATGTCTGTACATTAGAACAAGTTCAAATAAAGTGACAATTATATGTTTGTACGTTGATGACATGCTAATTTTGGGTACTGATCAGTCTGAAGTGGAAGACGTGGAAGTTACTTTGACGAGACAATTTAGCATGACAAACTTAGGTATTGTGAAAACTATCCTAGAAATGGAAGTGAACTTTACTGAAAAGGGTATTACCCTAAGTCAGAGTCACTACATTAAAAATTTTCTAGAAAAGTGAGATTACGATAATAACAAAAAGATTAAGACACCATACGACTATAACAATAAATTGAAACCGAATGAAAATTCATCTATTAGACAGTTGGATTACTTCAAACTCATAGAAAGTCTCATGTATGTTACAACCTGCACTAGACCTGACATCGTCTTTACAGTCAGCATATTGAGTAGATTCACTAGTAACTCTGGGAAGGACTACTGGGATGGCTTAGAAAGGCTAATGAGATACTTACAGTACATTGAGAAGTATGTTTTATGTTACAGTGGACATCCTTCAGTGCTTAAAGGGTATTCTGACACCTTTTGATGTTCAGAAATTGATGATAGTAGATCCACTAGTGGTTTTGTGTTTACACTAGGAGAAGTTGCAGTAGCTTGGAAGTCAAAGAGCCAGACGTGCATTACATCATCATCTATAGAATCGGAACTTTATGTTCTAGTTTCAGCAGGAGAAGAAGTAGAGTGGATAAGATATCTGATAATGGGCATTCCAATGACGAGTCTGAAAATGCACTCTATTTCGATCTTTTGTGACAATCAAACCACAAATATCATTGCAACAAATAACTTGTTCAATGGAAAGTGAAGGCAACTAAGGATGAAACAGACCCGATTGACCTATCTCACAAGTCAAGGGATAATCTCCCTATTGTACGCAAGATAAAAAAAGAATCAGATGTCCTTACTAAGGGCTTATGTAAGGTTCCTATATCTAAAATATCGGGGGAGATGAGATTAAAGTCTATTTAGTGGAACTTAATACCTATCTTATGTTTTAAATTTTAAAACCGAAATCCACTTACATTCAAACATCTAGAGTAAGGACACTGAAGTATTTCAGATACTATCTGATGAATGACAGAGATGAATAGTTGTCAGCCATTCCAAACTTGATGAGTTACACAAATATTTTTATTCAAATTCTGATTTGGGTATCATTCCAAAAAAGAAAATACTTAAGTTGTTGATATATGTCTTGATATTATAATTATTAGTTATATCATTTCAAATTTGATGATATAATGCTCACATCTTGTTGTATCATTCCAAACTTAATGATGTAACATAATTGTGAAATAGTTAATAATAATTTTAATAATCGAAGGAACATGGTTTGATTTTATAAAATCAAATATTTTAATTTTGTGTAAATTAGATAGAGATGTGCTGATTTGTGATTCTTTCTTCTTGGTTACAGTATTACTTCTTTTACTGCTAGAATTAATCGTTTTATATTTGATAACAAATATTTGAATTCATAGATATTGATCTCATGATATTTTTATTGTAAATGTTTGCAGATCAAATGGAGAATAGAGGAAAGAAAGTTGATTTCGACATGGATGATGATGATCTGCTGTTTGAATAGACCAGAGATCAGTTATCTGTTTGAGTTTTCAGTTTTATTTACTGTTTTATTTGGAACTATGGTTTGAGTTTAGATTTATCATGTGTTCTAAAACTCATATTTATATTTCTGAAAAACTCATTTTTTGTCATTATTAACTCTTGTTTTAAGGTGACCTGTTATGTAGTACCATTTATATACAATATAGAGTAGATTGTTGAGCTATATTGATGTAATGGTAATGAGTCCTTATTGGATTTTAGTTGGGTATCCGATAGGAATCCAATAACCCGTCGGGGATTTAGGGTTACGCCTATAAATACCCCTGTCGGGGGCAATGTGGAGATCGTTCCAAACTTGACGGTCACACGGGATGCTTCGAGTGCAGTAACATACTTCACAACAACAATGGTGATTGATGGTGGTTCTTCACGGGAGGGAGGTGATTTGAAACAAGATTATTAGGGTTAATCTTCAAAACATATATATAGATATATAGATATAGATAGATATATATCTGTGTGTGGAATGGCGAAGTCGACGTACATCGAGGTGGAGTTGCGTCGAGACAGGGATGGCGTTGACGGGAGTGACGTGAAGTCGGAGCATGCTTCGACTGGATATCACTGCATGCGAACAGAAACAAGCGGAGGAGCGTCGACATAGTATCGACGTGGTGTCGACAGGAACCAGCTAATGTTGAGGGAGATGTTGACGTATGCGTTGAATAGATTGGATGATGAGTCGAGAACTGGCAATCGGGTATGCATCGATATCATGAGAGAAACGTCGACATCATCTTACTGTCAGAGCAGTTGTGTCAACTTTTTAATAGCAACAGTGGAATATATATCTGTATATAATATATATATATATATATATATATATATATATATATATATAAAATCACTTCCACTTTCAAAAACTCAACACAAATTACATTCTGCCTTCTTATTCGCTGAAGGAGCCAATCCTTAAATGTCTTATATAATGCCTTATTATAGGACAATATAATCAATTTTGATTGCAATATTATAGCATTAAGAACCTTACTTATTAGTTAATCAATTCCTCCTAACATGTGTAATGGTTTAGGGTACTCAATTTCAATTTTTGAGATGACTATGAAACTCTATTATACTTAACCATTTTAAGTTTCTAACATCAGGGCTAGTTAAATAGTATGTGCGTAGGAGCATTGATTTAAGCCCGCATCAGATAGGTAAAAATATGACATCGAGTTCACGGGTTTAAGCTTTCAGACTAAAAATAAGTTTGAAAAGTAGTAGTGTGCTATGTTCATATATATTGTGGCTCTCATGTCTCTTAGCGCCTTGAACAATGGTTGAGGCAAAGGATCAAGAGTGGGTGACTCCATGATGCGTACACATGGAGTGAGAATGTCATTGGCACAAAACACTTGACTATATGAAAAAGCTTAATGTCATTGAGAATCAACCTCAGTTTGGGCTTGAGTATGAGCCAATGTTACTGACCCGCCAGGGCTAGGGGGAAAGCCGTAGATTATAGAGAGAAAAGGATGAGAGATCGAGAGTTCGTTTTGTCTACAAATATGATCTGTAAGTTACAGCATTGAGGTCCCACTACCCACTCGGGAGTGTATAGAAACTCACCCTCTCAAACCAATGTCGAGATGGGTTCGAGGAAGAGGCCGGTGAGTTTTGTTGCAGGCAAGTGACCATGTAGGTTGCGCTTCTTTTTCCCCGTGCACCTTGGTCGTATTTATAGGCAGCTAGGACTAGTGGGGGTGCCCAGTTGTCAGTGGGTGAACACTACCCACCTGCAAACTTGATCAGGTCGCCAGACGAGCTAATAAGTAAGTTGTTATGGCCAGAGGGAAGTCGCCGACAAGCTATTAGCGGAGGCTAGGCAAGTTCTAGGTGAGTTCCCTGCGAGTTGTGTGGGGTCTTTGTACTGTTGTCCTTTAGTCAACGGTCAACCTTCGTCATTTGTACTGTACTCACCGAACAAGGGTTGTACACTTACATTGGACGGGGAAATGTGTTAATGTGGAAATATCAAACGATCGGCCTTCATCAACCGCTTTAAACAGCCACACTTCAAAATATATTTCACCACTAATGTAACTGGCCAACTTTCATACCCTTTAGTCGGCTCTTCCTAACAAGTGATAATAGTGTCGATGGTTTGACAGGGATAAAACATGCTCATATGTTTTGTGACTGCATGGGTCTCAACACCATCAACATTACAACACTTAAAAAATGGGTGGCCATATAATGCCTGATGCCTCCATGTGGTTTGAGTATGTTCTTGATGTACAATGCTTCCATTTGAGGGAGAGTGATGACTAATGTGGAGCTCTTTTGATTTAATCCCAAATTGAAAATGGGGAATATAATTTAGGTGTAGAAATATCAAATGGTGAACCCTCACACGATAAGATCAAAAATTTTCAAATAAAAATAAATTCCGCCACTACTGTATCAATCCTAAAGTTTGTTCCAGTTGGTTGACAACAATCACTAAAGATCCGTTTCATTGGATGGAATTGGATATTTGGAATTGAAATTAAAATAATAATAATAATAAGGCAAACTTATGTGGAGTATAGACTAGAACTTGCAGTGGATGACGAGTTTTGGGCCCGTTCTGGGCCAATTGGCGACTTTACATATATAGCGTGCCCGGATCGACGATCGGACCCCGTGGATGTGTCCGGATATTTGATATATTACTTCATTATTTTGCATTTTATTTCAATGTAATTGAGTGGTCCCACCTCCGACCAATCATAGTCATGGATAGTGGGATGCCCTAATTCTCCTTTAATTATAAATAGGTAGTTTGTGGGTGATTAGAGGCATTGTAGATTTTGGAGAAGAGAAATCCCGAAATCCGGCGATCCCTCCATTGTGCTGACTCCGTGGAACCCTAGGTGACGATTCCTAGACTTGTATCTCCCTCCCCAAAGTATCCCCTAATCCTAGACTCCTTATTCCCCCTCTGAAACCCTCATTTGCAGCCCCTCTAGTCCCCAAAAACTACCAGTAGACTGTTGTCCAGCACTTCCTACAGGAGTCGAGCAGTCCCCTCCTTAACCTGAAGCCACCCGCCTCCCCAACGACATCCAGCCACCTCCACCGCACCCTCCCCCCCCCCCCCCCCTCCTCCTCTTCCTAAAGTCACTGCCACCCCTATATTTCCCCTACAGCCACCTGTTTTTTCCTTGCTGGAAACCTCTGTCCAGCCCCCTTTTCCCCCTGATTCAGCCGCCCTTTCCAATCCAGCGCCACCTCCCTGCCACCAGCCACCTTTAGCCGCATTCCCCTCCTCCATGGAACCACCACCGTCCCTCTCGTTATCCAATCTATCTCCCACAACCCGGATCTATATCTATGTGTCCAGATCTATTCATTTCCAGTCTGATTCCACCTTCCACCGTTGAGAACAATCACCTATATCGTTTTTCACGCCTCGGGTTTCCACCTTGGATCGTCACACACGCATCTTCGTCACCGGATTCTTCAGTGTCCTGGTCAGCCCACTACCTGGTGAGTCTTTATTGTATCGGATTATTATTTTCAGCATATTTGTATTGGATTGGATGCTATATTTGTTTGGATATATTGTATTATGGTGGTTTGTTTAGACAATTATCGTGATTTCCAAGAATTTATTCGTCGCGCGCTCTTGCTTTGGCCCTCCACGCGGAGGAAAGCCTAAAGCTTGTCTTGCTTAAATTAATTACTTTTTAGCATGATTTTTCTCCTCACAACAATTAAGCCAACGCCATCCAGCCACCTCCACCGCCTCCTCTTCCTAAAGTCCCTGCGACCCCCAACAACCACCTGCTTTTTCCCTGTTGGAAGCCACTGTCCAACCCCCACTTTCCCCCCTGATTCAGCCGCCCCTTCCAATTCAGCGCCTCCTCCCTGCCACCAGCCACCCTTAGCCACATTCCCCTCCTTCGTGGAACCAACCACTGTCCATCCTGTTGTCCAATCTATCTCCCACAGCCCGGATCTATACCTACGTGTCCGGATCTATCCATTTCCGGTCTGATTCCATCTTACACCACCAATGACAGCCACCTACATCGTTTTTTACGTCTCCGGATTCCACCTTGGATCATCGTACACACATCTCCGGCTCTGAATTCTTCAGTGTCCTGGTCAGCCCACTACTTGGTGAGTCTTTGTTGTATCAGATTATTATTTTCAACATATTTGTATTGTATTGAATGTTATATTTGTTTGAATATATTGTATTGTGGTGGTTTGTTTAGATAATTATCGTGATTTGTAGGATTTATTCGTCACACGCTCTTGCTTTGGCCCTCTACGCGAAGGAAAGCCTAAGTTTGTCTCACTTAAATAAATTATCTTTGTCTTGCTTTGAATATTCTACGTGGTTATAATTTTGTTTATTATCTAATTTGTGATTAATCTGTCGGGTTTTACATAACATGTAGAGTTAGATCACCGTCCACCACCTATAGATTCCTCTTGCGTCAATTGGTATCAAAGCCAGATTGCGCGCTCTTTTGATACCCAATTGTAGAATCTATAGGTTTATCATCATGTCTATGTTTCACCAATATTCCCCACCTCAATTTGGAGATCTCGAGTTCACTTGCACCCGCTCTCACAGAGCCCCGTCAAGGAGATCCTCACGTTACTATGACGATTATTCTCGATCGCAGCACACCAATTTTAGAGATCGTGTCGACCCACCGACACGACCCCATTACACTAGAGACGATCAGTACGATGATTGTCGTCGTTCATATCCTTCCATGCGAGCGGATCATGTTGATCCTTCGACTCGACTCGATTACCTTAGAGATGACTATTATGAGCATTGTCGCTTTGAGAGAGATCTTGAAAGTCAATTTCATACTGTTGCCCCTCCTTTTGACGGCTCATCGAGTCCTGAGTCTTTCAGTTATTGGCTCGTAGATATGGAGTATTATCTCGATTTTGAGTTATTCGGTGAGCGTCGTGTCAAGTTTGCAAAACTTAGACTTTTAGATCAGGCGAGGGCTTATTGGTCTAGTGTTGAGAGGACCCACGAGCAAAACCGTTTTTGTCGCATCACTACTTGGGTGGACATGAACGTATATTGTGTCAGAGATATCTGCCTTTGTTGTATCGGAGTCGCTTACTCGACCAATTATTTTCCCTTCAGCAAGGAACCATATCTATCGTTGAGTACAGGGATCATTTAGATGAGTTAGTGGTGAGAAGTGATATCTGTGAGGACCCATCCAAGATCATTTCCCGATTTCGCTCTGGACTTCAATCTGACATACATACTAAGGCAGTTTATCATAGCTTGAGGTTCCTCGAGCAAACATATCAGCTCGTCCTTCGTTATGAACAGTCTTTGAGATCCGCAAGAGCTGGTCGATGAGATTCCTCACCTTGACCTCTGCAGTACGATTCCCTCCCGTACTAATGTCACCACGATGTCTACCACTGTCCTGTCAGCCACGATAGAAGTGATACCTGATGCGGATTGCTCTCACCCTAGTGAAGTGCTTAGCCCAGTGAGTGACCAATCTCTTATTTCTGACCCGTCCCTTGTCACCCCGACTGAGAGGGAGCCCGAGCGACCTATTGAGTCTGTAGTGTTGTGTCCCTCACCCGCACCTCTTTTTCTGACACCACACCCACAGATCCATTCTTGAGTGTAGATCTATGTCACCCTCTCATTATCATTGCTCTAAATCACATCACGACCGAGAGCTTAGAGCCTGATGTTGATCTCGTAGTGGCTATGTTACATATTCACGGGGACACTACGAGGATCATGACCTTAGTTACGAGTTCTATGACACGCCCCCCCCCCCCCTTGAGCTTCCTGATGAGCCGCCAACATCCTGGGGTGGATGCGATTCAGGTGAGCCGCTTGTTTACAAGTTTTAAGTTATTGACATAGCTTTTGCAATCATCTATAGCCTTGCCCCAGGGAATTGATTTTGAGTGGAATATAACGTATGGGCCTACCTTGAGTACACTTGATCATATGCCTAATGTTTTGGGATCCGATCTGGCGACATATCAAACCCTTGATGAGTTTTAGGACGCACCACCTGCTGACCTGCTAGACAAGCTCTTTCATTTCGGGGACGCGCACCACACTCGAGAGTTACGTCTTCTGGTCGGTGTACACGATTTTCACTTAGGCGATCATCGCATTCGCGGTAACTTTACATACACACCTCCTAGTGAGCCTCTCTGATGTGTCACATTCTCTGAGAGACACTTGGATCTTTTTGAGCTTGTATTTGAGTATAGCTGTCTCACGCGATCATCTGAACACTCGTCACACACGGGATGAGTTTTTCTACACCCCACAAAGAGAGACACCTGATCGGCCACGACATTTTAGAGACACTCCGGTCATTGCTAGATTTTCCCATAGAAAGCATGTAATGTCTGTCATGTTTTCTTTGCATCATTTACATCATTTGCATGAGTCTGTTGAGTCGTTTCGTCATCATTTGCATAAGTCTATTGTGTTGTTTGTTCATCGATTGCATGTGTCATGAGTTGGTCCGATGAAAAATCCATAATGATAATAAATTTTTTAAATCACATGTGGATGTTCACTAACAAGAGCAGGTACTTCATGAAGGCGAGCAAGTGATGGTCTGAATCTGCGTTGTGAGGCTCTGTGCAACGCTGCTACAAGCTTGAGTGTTAGGCGAATGGATCCCTATATAATCATGAGGCGGATCGAAGCAAACATCTACGATCTTGATATCCCAGCAAGTATGGGTATCCACCCGGTATTTAATGTTGAAAATCCGACGCCATACTACGAGTCATGCGAGTATGTGGACCCAAGCAGTAGGTACTTCCAGCCACCCACACCTCCACTCCCGTTGTCTTACCACCCGCATAGTCCACCCACGTCAGATGGCCACCACTGCTCACCCACTTTTGACACCCACCCACCCAGGGACTCGTCTTCTTTGGTTCTACCTACGGCGCCACCGATCGCACCGGGATCCAACACTCGTGAGTTGAGCATTGAGAACATCACGAAGACCAGACTCCGTCAGTATATTCCTACTACAGACATTGATGACATCTGTGTACTTGCAACAGAGCTTGATCGATTTGCCCCTGGACTTTGACCTCAGTACGACCGTCTCCATTCACCGAAGATAACAGTTTTTCAGTCAGGGGGAGTTGATTGACGAGGACACTTTTCCAGCGACGACACTTAAGTGACCTCTGGTAGACCAGTTCGAGTTTTACCTAGCATACATCGAGGGAATTCTGATCCCTATTCATCGGAAGATGAATTCTTTCAAGTCGGGGAGATTGATGTGGAGCATAGACGAGTACTTGAAGTGGATGACGAGTTTTTGACCCGTTCGGGGCCAATTGACAACTTTCCATATATGGTGTGCCCGGATCGACGATCGGACTCCGCGGAAGTATCCGGATTCGAGTTGCGAATCGATTTGATATACTTCATTATTTTGCATTTTATTTTGATGTATTTGAGTGGCCCCACCTTCGGCCAATCATAGTCATCGATGGTGGGAAGCCCTAATCTTTTTATTATAAATAGGCAGCTTGTGGGCAGATTAGAGGCATTGCAGATTTTGGAGAAGAGAAATCTTGAAATCCGCTGATCACTCCACGGTGCCGACTCCGTGGAACCCTAGGTGACGACTCCTAGACTTGTATCTCCCTCCCCAAGGTATACCCTAACCTTAGACTCCTTCTTCCCCCTCTGAAACCCTCGCCCGCGGCCCTTCCAGCCCCCAAAACTACAAGCCGACTGATGTCCAGCACTTCCTACAGAGCCGAGCAATACCCTCCTTAACCTGAAGCAACCCGCCTCCCCCTTTTTCTCCTCCCAACAATTACGCCAACGCCATCCAACCATCTCCACCGTCTCCTCCTCCTCTTCCTAAAGTCACCGCCACCCCCATATTTCCCCCCCCCCCTAAAACCACTGTTTTTCCCTGCTAGAAGCCTCTGTCCAGCCCCCACTTTCCCCCTTGATTCAGCCGCCCCTTCCAATCCAGCGCCTCCTCCCTGCCACCAGCCACCCTTAGCCGCATTCCCCTCCTCTGTGGAACCAACACCGACCCTCCCGTTGTCCGATCTACCTCCCACAGCCCGGATCTATACCTACGTGGTCGGATCTATCCATTTCCGGTCTGATTCCACCTTCCACCGCCGAGGGCAACCCTTTACATTGTTTTTCATGCCTCTGGTTCCACCTAGGATCGTCGTACACGCATCTCCGACTCCAGATTCTTCAGTGTCTTGGCTAGTCCACTACTTGGTGAGTCTTTGTTATATCGGATTATTATTTTCAGCATATTTGTATTGGATTGGATGCTATATTTATTTGGATATATTGTACTGTGATGGTTTGTTTAGATAATTATCGTGATTTGCAAGATTTATTTGTCGTGCGCTCTTGCTTTGGCCCTCCACGCAAAGGAAAGCTTAAGCTTGTCTCACTTAAATAAATTATTTTTACCTTGTTTTGAATATTCTGCGTGGGATGATATTGTTTATTATCTAATTTATGAGTAATTCGTCGGGCTTTGCATAACATGTAAGGTTAGGTCACCGTTTACCCGCCGCCTATAGATTTCTCTTGCGTCGCAAACGATTCAAATTTTAGAGCACAATCTGTCCAAACGAACAAACCCTAACAATTTTGTTAGGTCAATTGTCAAAACTAAAGGAAGAATTGTAGTAACAGGGGACAACAAACACAGTAGAAATTATTAGCTTACTATTTAGAATCCTATTTAATATATATCTGCCATTTGCTCATGATTGGAAACTTCTAGTTTACATAAAAGCCATGAACTCCCTTTGAGATACACAAACTTTCTTCAAAGAAAGAAAGAGATGGCTTCACTCTCAAGTGAAATCCAATTGAACATCAAGCTTTGTTTTTGGGTAAAAGAATGAAGACCAGGAAAGAATCTGAATCATCTATTAGGGCTGAGAATAGCTCTATCTACACCTCCAAAGGGACTTACTTGAACTAGTACCTTTCTTAATTTCAAGAGAGGCCATAATGTCCATTCCCCTCCATAAATTATCCATTGAGAAAATCTTCACTTCACTCGATCTGCTCTCCGATAAGATCGAGACCAACAACCAAAAAGGAGACACCTTGAAAGAGCAAGAAGTAAAAGTGTATGCCTTGAGCTGAGAGCAAACTGCGAGCAGCGGCAGTTAAGAGAAGAAAGGCGAGGGCAAGCTCTTTCCGATAAATTCTGTTGTGCTTCTTCTTCTTCTTCAACTCTTTTGTAGGATGATTCGCTGCCTCTTTCGCGATCGAGCTTAAATCTGGAACAGAACCACCACGGTGGTGCTTTGGTTCTTTCTCGACCAAAGACAGAAGGTCTCCCTCAGATGAACGGCCAGATTTCTTCGTGACAACCCATTCATAGGCGCTCCCAAGCTGAAATAAGCCGGAGATCATGGCGTTGAACTTGGTCACAGACATAGTATTCTCGAACAAAAGGTAAGGGACGATGAACGGAAACGATCTCGGTGCTGGGAGGATATTGAGGAAGGACATGGTGGCCGGAATGTAGCAGACTACCCATGCCGGCAGCTCAGCTTCGGGGACAAACATGGTCATGGGAAGGATGATGCAGAAGAGAGTGAAGGAATAGAATGGTAATATGACCTTTCGGAGGAGGAAGAACAGAAAGATGAGGTTTGTTTTCTTCCAAAATGCAATCTGCAAAAAAAATTATAAACAATACAACATTAGTACAACATCTTTGGCTGTTTCAATGAGCGTATAACTCTTCTCAAATAGTTTTTAAAAAAAGGATGACAAGGTAAAAAACAGAAGATCAAGTAGGATATATTCAATAAATTTAATTTACATGACATTTGTCTTAAAACAGACATCTGGAAAAAGACATTGACATCCTAAAGAATCAAAACTTAAAGTTATGTAGATGAAAAACCATTGAAATCTTATAAAATCACAACTTAAAATATCTGAATGTTTTTAAATATAGTAACAACCGAACAAACATATAAGATTTAGAAAATAATATTGATAACAACATCGAACCAATCAAGTGAATCAACTCTTTGGAATTCATAAAGAATCAACTTGCAAGTGTAAGAAAACAAAAGATAGCGGATAATAGAATTGACAAAAAAACGGCATCAAAATTAAAAGGTCGGACATTTATAGAAACTCAAGAGGGTAAAACACAACAACAAAAAAGAAATTTCATTAAGTTGACTCATTCTAAACACTTTTCGGTAGCATACTTAATAAGCTGGATTGCAGAAGAACTCAACATGCATACAGCTGCCATAGAAAATGTAATAATCAGATGTACGATTCAAAAGGAAACCAAACTCAAATTGGACAAAATTAATGTCATAATGGATGAGACAAAGAGGAAAAACAATTTCATAATAATAATTATATACCTTTGAAAGGATAACTTCGGGCAAGCAAAGCCTGAACAATTGCATGGGGCCAGAATGCCACCTGTGCTGCTGCTTCCTGTAAGCCTCATAGGACTCTGGCAACTCACACTGACACTGCAGCACATGTAGTAATTTGAAGAAAAACTTAAGACCAATTCATTAAAATCTTAATCAAAAAGATCATAAATCCTTAAACAAAATCCAAAATTGATCTAGGTACCTCAACATCGTTCAAAAATATGAACTTCCAACCCTTGAGATGCGCCCTGACCGCAATGTCCATGTCCTCCACAGTCGTCCTCTCCAACCACCCACCAGCATCTTCCAAAGCCTTAATTCTCCAAACACCGGCAGTTCCATTGAATCCAAAAAAGTTGATAAAAATGCCATTAACTTGCTGTTCCACCTCAAAATGGAAGCACAGATTAATGTTCTGAAGCCTGGTGAGCAAGTTCTCATCTTTGTTCACAAATGACCACCTAGCTTGAACTAAAGCAAGCTCATCATTACCCTGGAATTAAGACTCATATCAGAATTAAAATTCAGAAAAAAGAGAGTAAAACGTATGTATAATCATAAATCCCAATGTGCCTGATACCTTGAAATGGGGCACAGTTTTCTTCAAAAAATCTGGTGTTGGCTGGAAGTCAGCATCAAACATAGCTACAAATTCATAGTCTTTGACATAGCTACAATTCATTGCAGACTTCAAATTTCCAGCCTTGTAACCATCTCTAATAACTCGGTGGCGATAAAGGATGGGAACCCCAGTTTGTGCCCACTTCTCCACTTCTTCCCTGATGAGAATTTGTGTTGAGGGATCACTGGAATCATCCAATACTTGGATCAGCATGTTCGAGCTCGGCCAGTCCAGGCAGCAAACCGCAGCAATTGATTGCTGATACACCTGCAAAATGCTAGCTTTAGAAGGTGAATTGGGAATTTCACAATATGATGTCAAGAATTGCAATCGTTTTGGAGCCTACCTCTCTCTCGTTGCACATGGGTATCTGGACGAGAACCATTGGGAAGTATTCTCCAGCTTCTACGTCGTTGCTTGTTGAATTTGCAACGGGTCGGATTCTCCTGAAGCGGATCCAGAAGCAACCGAGGCAGAGGATAAAGCGGTCGGCGCTTTGAATGAGGAAGAGGATGACACAGGCGTTGGCGAGGAACTGTAAAGGGGGAGCGATGAACTCGGCGCGGAAACGGACCCAGCCGGAATAAATGGAGCTGAAGAGGAGGCGAAAGTTGAAGGATGGAGGAAAGGATACGCTGTGAAGTTCATGGGCGGTAATGTGCCAACCCTTGAGATAAGCCGCCATCTCGAAAGCTAGAAGGAAGACCGATAGCCAGAGGAAGATTTTGATGCAGGAATAAAAACGGCGGCGGAGGGCGGGGCTCTCGTCGGTGGGAGACGAAGTGGAGTCAGAGTCGGTTTTGCCGGAGGACACGCGGCGACGGACGGCGGCGGCGAGATGGAAAGCGGCGGAGGCAAGATAAGTGAGGCAGCCGGCGGCACGGTGGGCCTTGAGGAGGAGAACCCAAGTAATCTGCTTCGCGTTCTTTCCCCTTCCGCCTTTTCGCATGGGTGCGAACTCGTCGACGAGGCCGTCGTCATCCTCGTCCGCCGAGATCTCCGAGATAGACCAGTTGGGATTCTCCATCTTCACAACCACCGGCGTTCCCCGAAGCTTCTCTTTTGACCACCAATCGAAGGAGGGCGCCATTGGAGCGAAGAGCCGGATAAAATTGACACTGTTTGTTTATTATCAGATTCAAATTCTTTTTTCCTCAAATCTGCCCCTCACCCCGGGAAATAAAACCTCAAGACGTGCTTCGACGCTTCAATAATTAACAAACACAATGCAAGCAATTCGTTTCGTCCTGCCAGAATTGAAATAGAAAGATACAAGACCTGGTCGCAGGCATCAAACTCTTAACTTTCCATTCTGCAAGCTGGAAAATTGCTCGCACGTCTCCCCCGGCGGTCTTCTTCTTCTTATTCCTACTCTTCCAGCCAATATAACAGCAACGACGAGTAGTTCCCCCAGCTGAAGAACAGATCAACACGTCTTAGGATGAAAAAACAAGGGCGTGAAAGAATGGCAAGGACTATCAGGACTCGAACAACTACGAAATCTGTTTCGTCGCTCCTTCGTTCTTTCCTACGATTACCGCCAATGTAAACGGAGATTAGGAGTCTACTTAAAGATAATCACAAGAGAAAGCGACGATCTGACAGCTGGGGACTGAATGTCTGAATGTGATGGGGGGTCGAAGGTCCTTCGCCCTTGCTCTTCACTGAACCTCGCCCTTTTCTATGCGCGTTCGGTGGAATAAAATAGAAAGCAGTTTTACAGAAGGAAGCTCCCCCTCTCCAACAAACCCGTTTTTAGTTTTTGCAGTAAAATGAGAAAAGTAAGGAAATTTATTTATATAAGCAGTGTTAGGGATCGCTGGGGCTCTATTTTGCACGTGGTGCCTGTCGTGAACACACCGGGTTAAATTGGCATTTGTTAACGCCCCTCTAAGAAACTTCATCCACTTTTATATTTGATAATATTTGTTAGATGATTTTTAACAAATGACGTTTTAGCCCATGCGTTTACGACAATCACCACCGTGCCAAACCGAGTCTAAGACTCTGATAGACCGGATTAAATTGGACCGTCTTACTCCGGGAGCGGTCGAGCGCGTCAACAGTCACAGTAAGTAAAAAGTTGAAAAGAAGATTTTTTTTTAACATAGAAAAGTTGTCAACTGAGAGAAAAATCACGTGTTCGGATCTGTGACAGTCAAATCTCCATTATTTCCTTGTTGTGCAGAGCTTGTTGTAAAATTCGGTATAAATAAGCACAGTTATAAGAAAAACAGCAAATAACAAAAACACAAAATATAACCACAAAATTTATATATTGAAATATAAATTCAAATACAAAAGAACTGAAGAAAAATAACCGTCCGACGAGTGCGTCGTGGATGCACCGGACACGCACGATCCGCAGCGAGAATCCGAGATCTGGACTACAATCCGCCTTGCGGACGCACAAGGTTCATTGGAACCTTCAACATCGATGTCTGACGTTCAACTGCACCACCACCGGAGAACGACACCACCGCCGGAGAACAACGCCACCACCGGAGAGAATCACCGTCGAGGCTAACTGCACTCACGCACGCCGTCAACATCACGAATTTTCACTCCAAAGAATGTCCACTGCAATGCCGGCGACAAACTCCACCAAGGCGCGGCGGATATCTCCTCCAACACTCAAGGATGGAGACCACTCCGAGTGGTCCTATTAAAAAGGCCCGGGCCCAGTGGGCCGGCCCGAGCCCGGCCCGGTGAAAGCCCGTTTCGGCACGGCCCGGAAAAAGCCCGGTCCGGGCCGAGGCCGGGCTCAGGGCCCTTGATTTTGGGGGCTAGCCCGGCCCGGCCCGGGCAAAGCCCGAAATTCAGGTCGGCCCTGGCCCGGGCCATGGCGAAGCCCGGCCCAGGCCAAACAGGCCGGCCCGTGTTGGCTCAAGGCTTCAACGGCTCTAAGAGCCATTGGACGGCCTAAGAGCCGTTGGACGGCTGTTAGAGCCGTTGGAAGCAGCCAGCAGGCCTGCTGCTGACAGAGCAAGCCACAGTGTGGTCAGCATCACGGCCCTGTCGGCTGTCAGCAAGACAGCCGCATCAGCTGCTGGCTGACAAGCAGCCAGCAGGCCTGCTGCTGACAGCCCTGTCGGCTGTCAGCATCAGCTGCTGCTGCTGACAGCCCTGTCGGCTGTCAGCATCAGCTGCTGCTCCTGACAGCCCTGTCGGCTGTCAGCAGCTGCTGCTGCTGACAGCCCTGTCGGCTGTCAGCATCAGCTGCTGCTCCTGACAGCCCTGTCGGCTGTCAGCATCAGCTGCTGCTCCTGACAGCCCTGTCGGCTGTCAGCATCAGCTGCTGCTCCTGACAGCCCTGTCGGCTGTCAGCATCAGCTGCTGCTCCTGACAGCCCTGTCGGCTGTCAGCATCAGCTGCTGCTCCTGACAGCCCTGTCGGCTGTCAGCATCAGCTGCTGCTGCTGACAGCCCTGTCGGCTGTCAGCAACTGCTGCTGGTTGCTATAGCCTAGGGCCTAGGCAACAGCCTAGGCCCTAGGCCAATAAAAAAATATTTTTTTTAATAAAAAAAATTATTTTTTAATAAAAAAAATATATATATATATATATATATTTATTTATTTATTTAAAACTATAAAAACACCCCCCCCCCCCCCCCCACACCCCTACCCGGCCCCCCTCTCTCTCTCTCCTTCATCTCTCTCTCTCTCTCTCTCACTTACTCTCTCTCTCTCTCCTTCACTCTCTCTCACCTTCACTCTCTCTCACTTACTCTCTCTCTCTCTTCCACTCACTTCTCTCTCTCTCTAACTTATTCTCTCCCTCTCTTACTCTCTTACTCTCTCTCTCGCTGCATGGCATCGTCCTCTTCAACGCCGGCGTCGTCGACTCAAAGCACGGTCGAAGCGGTGGAGCATAATCGGAGGGCGCCCGTCTGGGAGCATTTCGACAAGGTTAAAGTCAGCGACGAATTCAAGGCGCGGTGCAAGTTATGCTCAAAGTTGTTATCTCTTACCGGCAACTTAACACTAGCGCGACACATTAAGTCGTGTTTTGCGAAACAAGCTCCCGAGTTCAGTCAGGGACAAATATCAGCATCAGGACAAATTTGGACGTACGATCAAACAAGACAGCGAGACCTATAAGTGAAAAATGTCATTAGACGTGGGTTGTCATTTAGTCACTACGACAATGATGAGACGACGGAGTACATACACGAAGGGCTTCAACCCAAATATCAACAGGTAAGTAGATCTACTATTAGACGCGGCGCACTTAAATTATATTTTGATGCAACACAAGATTTAATAAATTTTTTTGAAACTTTCGAGGAACGTGTGAGTTTAACGAGCGACGTTTGGAGTAGTAGGATAAAGGTATGATTATCTTATATTTGTATCACGGCTCATTGGATCGATCCCGTTTCATGGGAGTTAAATAAGCGCGTAATATGTTTTGAAGGTTTTGAATTTCCGCACATCGGTAAGGCTATATATTCGGTAATTATTAAAGGGTCCTGTTATTAGCAAATCCACTTTCGTTACTAGCAAATCAGAAAAAAAAAGATTCTGCCATTTTTTGCATTTTTATCTCTTCCCAAAAAATACTACTAGCAAACCAATCTTATTTTTCTTGTATTTTTTGTATTTTTGAATTTTGAGTCTCAAATGTTTCTCAGTTGAAAAAGTGATCAACATGAAAGTTGTAAATCACATCGAGATCTACAACTTTCATGTTGATCAGTTTTTTTATTTGAAGTCGTTTAAGCCTCCAATTTGGGCCCGAAATAAGACACGCACGGAACGAGTCGTCCGTACAGCTTTTCGGCGTGGCTTTTTTCGGGGCCCAAATCAGGGGGTCTAAACTGCTTCAAATAAAAAAGTGTTCAACATGAAAGTTGTAGATCTCGACAAGATCTACAACTTTCATGTTGAACACTTTTTGATTTGAAGCCATTTAAGCCCTCTATTTGTCCCCCGAAAAAAGTCACGCGTTAGTACATATGTTCGACATGACTTTTTTCAGGGGCCAAATCGGAGGTCTAAATTGCTTCAAATCAAAAAGTGTTCAACGAAATCTACAACTTTCATGTTGAACACTTCTCATGAAAATGTGTGTATAAGACGCAGTTCAAAACGACGTGTATATTCTTATATGCATTTAACTCGTATATACAGCACAACACATCCTTATAGGAATTAGAAATCAAATATATTTCTAAATCGGGCAATATTTTGTTTAAAGATTTTGGTTCCGAAAAAGATGTTTTGGACATACTAAATAAAATTTTGCGGTATTTTGACTTATTTCTAATGCTAACATAAGTGGTTGAATGAATACTTTTGAAATCATTTATAATGTTATTATATGTAGTGAGTTATTTTGAAATAATGAATGTAAACAAAATTTAATTTTTTTTTAAAAAAAGTTATGTTGGTTTGCTAGTAACAAAATGGTTTTCAAGTAGTCATTTTGAAAATTGAGGGTTTGCTAATAGTAATGGTTTGCTAGTAACAAAATGGTTTTCAAATATCCTTATTAAATATTTACGTGAATTTAAAATAAAAGATAAAATAATGAGTCTTTTTTTTTGATAACGCTAGTAATAACAACACCGCAATAGAGTGGTTAAAACGTGAATTAAAACCAATGCTCAACGGTGCATTTTTTCACACTCGATGTGTCTGGCACGTTTTTAATTTAGTGGTACAAGATAGTTTAGAAGCAATGAAACCATATGTTGAAAAAATTAGGACTATGTTTAGATTTATTTATTGTACCAAACAACGAAGTCAAGATTTTCGAAAATTTGTGATCGCACAAAGTCAAAAATATTTGAAACCTCAATTTGATATGCCTGTAAAATGAAATTCAACATATAAAATGTTAAAAAGAGCGTTTCAACAAAAAAACACTTCTTATGGAATATTACAGTCACAAATAATGATGATTTAACTGATAACGATTGAGACGTATTATTACATTATATGGATTTATTAAAATATTTTTATAGGGCGACTGTTTTTTTATCAGGTGTGTATTATCCAACTAGCTCGTTAGTAGTTCAAAATTTTGTAAATATCGCACAAAAACTTAAATATTTTAAGCAATACTCCGGATGGTTTCCTTTAATTGAAGTAATAGAATAAATTTTTTAAAAATATTATAGAGAAATGTCTCATGTATTTTCATGCGCCGCCGCTTTAAACTCGTTATTCGCTGTATACGGCGTAGAAAATTTAATAGATGAAATTAACGTTAACTTGGACATAAATTTAAATTTCGATAACGTTGAGAACGTTGGTACTACTAAATTTAATTCTGTTTTTACTGAATGTTTTAATTATTATGACAACTTATATGACACACGACCCCGAGAAGAAATAACGCAACCTATGACAAAAGATTCTTTTTACAAATAAAATTTTAGAATTATCTTCCAGGAAAAAAAGCACGCATATTGAGTAGTTTAAATAAATTAGGATTGTATACGAAAACACAATTTCGTGATTTTATGACTGCGGAAGAGATCGAAAACTTCGATATCTTAAAATGGTGGAAATGTAAAGCTAATACTTATACTATTTTGGCCTGTATAACACGTGGTTTACTAATAATTCAAAATAGTACAGTAGCTTCGGAGTCCGTTTTTTCTCTTAGTGGCAGAATTTTAAACAAGCGGAGGATTAAATGAAAAATCACTGGAACTATGCAACTGCTACAAAGATTATTTAGATACTACGAATAAGAAATAACATATTTCAGTGTTGGAGGAGAGCTCGGAGGAAATTGAAGAGGAAATTGACAACCTTAATTTGTAAAAGTGTAATTTTCCTTTTTATTATTATTAAAAATAATAAATCCCATTTTTTTCCTAATTTTATTTTGTAAAAGTGTAATTTTGATTTTTTAAATTTCAATATTAATAAAAAAAATTTATTCAATTTTTATTTAAATGTTTAATAATTTAAATAAATTTAATTTTTTAACACTACAAGAAAATTTCTTATTAGCTAGGAGAAGAATTCGTTGCTAAAACATAAAATTCGTTGCTAATTTATATTAGCAAGGTATTTAGCAACAAAAATATTTCCTTTCTAAATTGAGCCTAGCTAAATTTAGAAAGGATTTTTTTTTCCTTTCTATTTAGCAAGAGAATTTTAGCAAGGATTTTTATCCTTCTTAAATTAGCAAGCAATTCATTTTTTGTTGCTAATTATTATGGTAAATAAAAAATGTTTTTATATGTTAAAAAAAATACATGCTAATAGCAGGATTTAAACCACTTACCTCTCAAATAAATTCTATCATGTTTGCCAACTCCACTAAGAAACTTATTTGTATATTTATGCGGTATTTCATATAAATATAAATGTTTAATATTTAATTTATAATATTATGTAAAAAATAAATTTATATTATCATATATATATATATATATGTATTAAAATTTTATAATATTATATATATCTCCTGCTAATTTATAAATATATATAAATATTTTAAACGGGTTGCTGTATATACGCGCAGCGTGTTTTTCGGTCATATACGCGCAAATGAAAAAAACACCTATATGCGTGCATTTTTTGGAAAAGTGTTCAACATGAAAGTTGTAGATCTCGTCGAGATCTACAACTTTTATGTTGAACACTTTTCCTAAAAATGCACGATTTAAGAGTATTTTGAAAAGACGCGAAACTACTGCGAAACTATTGCAAATTCAAAAAAGTTACGCATTATTTCGCGCCTTTTCAAAATACTCTTAAACCGTGCATTTTTAGAAAAAGTGTTCAACATGAAAGCTGTAGATCTCATCGAGATTTACAACTTTCATGTTGAATACTTTTCGAAAAAAATGCATGCATGTACCTGCTTTTCCATTTGCACATATTTGATCAAAAAACGCGCCGTGTGTACAAATATAGAATTGTATTTTAAATTTCTAAAATTATATTAAAAAAATAAATATAATATTAATTAATTTGTTGAATATTAATTAATACTCAATTATATTTTATAAATATATTATTAATTATTTTATTCAAATAATTTATGTTAGTTTCTAAAATATGTATATGTTGAAGTTGAAATAATTTACAAAATTATGTACATAATTAATTATATATAATAATTATTTTGTTAGACATAAACTATGTTAATTTATAGACATATATAAATATATAAATAATTTTTTAAGTTATATGAAGTATGTATATGTATGCTCATTGCATTTTATTAGCTATGTAAAAGTGTAATTTTGATTTTTTAAATTTCAATATTAATAGCAACAAAAAAATTGGTTGCTATTTTTGCAACAAAATTTTTGCAACAAAATAATTCGTTGCTAATTTTGCAACAAAAAAATTTGTTGCTAATTTGTAGGTAAATTAGAAAATCATTTATAATTTAAATAAATTTAATTTTTTAAAAATAATAAGGGCCCGGGCCGGCAAGCCCGAGCCCGGCCCGAGCCCAATAAAGGAAGGGCTCGGGCTCGGCCCGGTTTGCAAAAGCCCGAGCCCGATCAGGCCTCGGTCCGGGCCGGTCCCAATCGGGACTTTTGGACACGGCTAACTCCGAGTGAACGAGCGAGAGAGAGAAAGAAGAGATAGAGGCGGCATGGTCCTATCTCTCACGGGCGGCTCCTCAATTTCACATGTTGTCGTCTCTCCTTCAAAAGCTCCGAACAGGTGGCTCCAAAAGAGGCTATAGGAGGTTCCCCTTAATTAGCATCTCATGGAATAGTCCAAGCATAGGAAATTTTTTTCCTATTTCCTGATTTAGGAGACCGCAATTTAGGAAAAAGTAGAATTCCAAAAACAAGATTTTGGATCCAATTCTGATCTGAACCAACCGATCCAACAATCACCACCATGATTCGGGATCCGAAACCACCACCTGCACGAACCACCAACTGCACATGGCATAACTGCATGTAGCATAATCTGCACGAAGAATCAGTATGCACAAAGCACCATCTGCATTAGGAAAAACTACACGTAGCATGATCTGCGCAAAACATCAGTTTGCACGAAGCACCACCTCAAGGACCTAAGGCGTCAACCGACCTACTCCAGTCTACTCATCTCAGCTAGGGCTCAACCTCTGAATGTCGACGTAACTGGATCGTTGAATCTGACTCGCCTAGCCAGATTACCAGAAGGGCGATCTCCTGCACCACCTCGACCATTAACTCTGTCGGCCGCAAAAATCATGGGTACACCAGCTTGCATCATGGTTCCCATAAGCCGGTAAAGACTACCGCACTGCGTAGCTCGCATGAGCACGGTGCGTCCTCACGTCATCGTCAGAACTCCACCTCTCGCCACAAAACTGCATCCTGTAGAGTCCAGTCTGCCCAGCAATATCAAATTCCCGCGCAGCTTGGGTATCAGGTGTACCAGCTCAAGCCTACACATTGCTCCATCATGCATCCTGATGTCCACCGTCCATGTTTTCGTGACTTCACATGCTGAGCCGTCATCCAGAAAGACCGACTCATTCGTCACCTCCAGTGAACTGAACATCCCTACATCTGAGCAAATGTGATGTGAAGCACCAAAATCCAATATTTAGCTATCCGAGTCACATGGAATCTCAGTGATGAGTAGAGGCACGTCACTATCATCTATCGTAGCTACCTCCACCTTGTCCGCACCCTAGACATCCCCAAGAAATCTGTTCACGCTGCGGATAATGTCTTTTGATATGGTCACATTGCCTGCAATGGTAGCACGTCATTGCCTTTCCCAATGCGGATTTGGACCGTGCACTCCCAGATCCCTTCTCGAACGGCCTCCCTCGGCATACTCCTACTGCCAAAGCATGCTCACCCTCAGGAGTGGGGTCCTACAGTATCTAACTGGACAGTAACGCAGATGTGATCAGCTCCGCGTCTAATGTATCCTTCTCATACAATAGAATGGTCTGCATGTGCTCATACGATGCCAGGAGCGAGGTAAGAAGCAATAAGGCCTTATCTTCTTCCTCCACCTTCACACGAACCACATACAGTTGGCTCAGAAGTCCATTTAACACATTGAAGTGTTCCTGCAGGTTACCACCTTCCTACATCTTCAGGACGTACAATTACTGCTTCAGTAATAGCCTCGTAGTCAACGACTTGTTCATGTAGAGTCCCTTCAGCTTCTCCCACAGTGTGACAGTAGACCCTTCAAGACCAATATTGAACAACACCTTGTCGTCGACGCACATCTTGATAGCACTAGTGGCGTGCTCGTCCATCTCCGTTCACTCAAAATTTTTCACCAGAGCAGGCAAAGAATCACGCCCCCGCAGCACTTAGATCAACCCATGTTTAACCAACATATACTTGACCTAAATCTGTCATAAACAAAAGTTCCCGCTACCGTCAAACTTCTCCACTGAATATCTGGTCAACATAGTGTTCTTCACTGTCATAACTGTCTACAGTACCTCTAGATAATCTGATTAATTCCAAGATTATATCTGGGAAGATAGGGAGCAGACCGATATTGTCACCTACCGTTGAACCAAACATAAAACCAGAACATCCAACCAGTCACCTACTCGAACCTGGCTCTGATAGCACTTGTTGTAAAATTCAGTAAAAATAGGCACAGTTATAAGAAAAACCACAGATAATCAAAACACAAAATTTATATATCAAAATATAAATTCAAATACAAGAGAAAACATGAGAAAAATGAATGTTCAACGAGTACATCGTGGATGCTCTGGACACGCAGCTGGTTTGGAGGACTGGTAGGAAGATGGCTTTTAGGACTGAGAAACATTTCCTGAGGCACCTGCAGCAGGAGGAGAGAGGTCCTCTCCGGGTCTGCCTTGGTGGAGAACTGTATCTTTTTCTTTTTCCTTTCCTTTAACTCATTTTTTAGAATATCTCATCCAGTTAGGAGATTCTAGAGTGAGCTTTATATTGTGCAGAATATAATATGGTGTGTTAGCAGAAGCTTTGGCTTAGGAACAGTCTTGGGAGGAGCCTTTCTCTTCTTAGATTTCCTCTTCTGGAACTGAGATCATCTGAATCATCATCCTCATCATCATCAGATGTTTCAACAGGATGATCATATAGATCATCAATCTCTTTTAGTAGTTCATCAGAAATGTGCTTCTTAGCCTGAGGCTCAAAAGATAAATTGGGGATTGGAATGACAACTGCTGGGAACTATATCTGCTAAATTTTCTTGAGAATCATCCATGTCTGCAAACAGAATCTCATCCAAGTCTGGCATAGGACTTTCATCCCAAACAGCCACAACAGGAGAGTCAGTTGAAGGCTCAATGGATTCAAGAGCAGAAACTGGCTCAATAATTTCTGTAACCGCTGAGGGCTCTATAAACATAGAAACTGCAAAACTTGCCTTTAGTTGTTCCACAACTTCAGGACTTATTGGAGCAGTAAAACAAACAATAGCTTTAGAATGATCTTGCTGAAGTACTGGTAAATAATTTCTATATGATGCATCAAAAGAATATAACAAAGAGGCTAAATCAATTGTGGGATTTATGATGAAATCACCATCAATGCTTATTTCTGGTACTGCCTCTGCATCTGTACAAACCATTTCAGAATCAACTGCTAACTGTTCTGCTTCTGCTGCTGAGAAACTGTTGTTGCTGGTGGAGAAACTGCTGCTGTTACTGGAGCTGGAGCTTCTTTATGGAACATCTCCCCCTGCCTGGATTCAGAAGGTACTGAAACCCAGCCCCTGGAAGAAGAAGGGACAGATGAAGGAGCAAGATGAGCAGCAAGAGAGGATATGGAGGCAACAAGAGGTATAATTTACTATGTTATGTGTTGTCTGATGATTGGAGTGATAAGCTCCAAGATGTTGGAAATGGAGGAAAATCCAATTGCATAAACTCAGGTGGTGTCTGAGTAGATACAGATGGATGGATGGAGGAGGTAGATGAATGAAAGGAGGAAGAGGAATGAAATCAGTCATAATTTCATCTTGAGGTGGAGATAATTGTTGTTGAGGAGAGTGAGGTGGAGATGGTGATGGTAAAAAGATTAAAATTTGGGAATGACGAAATAGTATGTTGTGGTATGTCATCAATGTGAGGTGGTAAAGAGGATTTGAGGAGGTGGAGACTGAGGTTGTGATGGTGAGGCAGGAGGGATTTTGAGAGAGGAAGTGGATAGATGTTGGAGGCGAGTTGATGAATGAAATATTGAATGATGTAGATGGAGGACGTGCAGGAACTTCTACTTCAGGTGTGGGAGAGGTTGTTACTGCCCTGGTGTTCTATGAAGCTCTGGAAGAGGAGGAAGCTCTGGATGGCTTAGGGATGGTCCTCTCCCAACTACTAAATAAGATAGAAGTTAGCCTCTTGGAGGCATTGATGAACATGATCTGGGAGACCAATAGTTCAGGAGTCTTGGCCTGAAGAAAGATTCCCAAAATCCTCCCAAAATAAACTTCCTTCTTGGAATTTTTCTTCTTGATCAACTCAAATAACAACAACACCCCAATTTACTGATTTCTTATTAACCAAGGCACATATCACCAGAATTGGTGTCTGATAATATAATCATGGGCAGTGTGCTTTCTAGCAAAACTTTCCCAATAACATCAGACATAAATTTATATTCTACAGATAAATTTTTATTCAACAACTTGTTAGGATTTCCTTCAGAGTGACCCATTTTAATCAACAATCATCATACTCAGAACTATCTAGTTCTATGTCGTCTTTTCAATTAACCAATTCAAAATTTTCAGAAATTATAACATGAGTTAGAGAACCTGTTGACCTGCGATGGTGCCAATCATGGTTGTTGCATCTGGGGAAGTTGAGTATACACCCATTCTTATATCTCTGTTGTTGGCAATTTGATCCTTGTAGTCATCAGTTTCTTGAGTTGTTGATCTTCAAAGAGTTTCAGAATATCAGTGAAGACCTGATAAGAATGGCTGAAGGAATCAAAGTCAATGTCGAATCCCGTGTCAATATATTTCATGCTGAAGAGAGTATTCGCCGAAATCGCCATTGTTTTCCTGCAAAAAAGAGAGAGATCAAGTGCAAGAGAACTGGAAAGCGCGGGATTGAGTTCGATGAAAACCTATATATAAAGTTTTCAGAATATAAAGCGGCGAACTTCATCCTGCAAAAAGATAAGATCTTCGAACTCAAGTCGACGAAAAAATTTCATGGAGAAATGATATCGTCGATCTCAGTTTGAAGAGGGGAAAATAGTTCATCGTTCTCAAGTCGACGAAAATATTTTCTGAAGCAAGATCGTCGATCTCCGTTCAACGAAAAAAACTTCACACAGAGATTTCGTTGATCTCAGGTCGACGAAAACTCTCAAGAAGAGTTCACTGATCATCGATCTCCAATCGACGTAATATGACCAATTCTTCGACCTTTGACAGAAATCAATAAGCATTCCCCATTAATCATACCTGACTGATTTAAGAAGAACAAATGTTTCTTCTCATCCAATGGTTTGGTGAAGATGTCTGCTCTTTGTAAATCAGTAGAGATAAAGACAAAGTTAATTTTCTTTTTGTCCACACAATCTCTAATAAAATGATGTATAATTTCTATATGCTTGGTCCAACTATGATGCACTGGATTTTGTGCAATGAAAATTGCACTGGTACTATCACAAAATATAGTTGAATTATTTAGATTATAACCATAATCCAGGAGTTGCTTTAGAATCCACAATATTTGTGAACAACAACTGCCAGCTGCAATGTATTCAGCTTCTGTAGTTGAAGTGGACACAAATGTTTGTTTCTTAAAAACCAAGACACAAGCCTATCACCAAGGAATTGACATGTTCCTGATGTACTTTTCTTATCTACTTTACATCCAGCAAAGTCAACATCTGAGAATCCAGTTAATTCAAATTCTGACTCAGTTGGATAAAAGAGTCCTAGATTTGGGCAACCCTTTTTATATCTCAAAATTCTTTTAAGTAAAATATGGTGAGATTCTTTATGGTTCACCTACAAACTAGCACAAAGACATATATCAAACATTATATCTGGCCTACTAGCTGTGAGATACAATAAGTACCCAACAATAGCCCTATATGTTTTCTGATCAACTGGTTTGTCATGTTCATCAGAATCAATCACAGCATTGGAAGTCATGGGTGTTTTCTTGGCTAAGACATCAGTCATCCCAAATCTTTTAATTAGCTCCTTAGTATATTTGGATTGGGAGATGAAAATGTCATCAGGGGATTGCTTCACTTTGGAGACCAAAGAAGTAAGAAAGCTCACACATGCTACTCATTTCAAACTTGGCAATGCATCAGGATAAGAAAGCTTTTTGCATAATTTGGAATCAGTAGAGCCAAAAATGATGGCTTACCATATATTTGTACTAACAATATGTTATTATTATGATGCCTAGTAAACAAAGTTCTATCTACAATGCCCCTAGTGAACTTATGTTCTAAAAGAAA
This sequence comes from Platanthera zijinensis, assembly GCA_039513925.1. Taxonomy (NCBI): domain Eukaryota; kingdom Viridiplantae; phylum Streptophyta; class Magnoliopsida; order Asparagales; family Orchidaceae; genus Platanthera; species Platanthera zijinensis. The sequence goes on from CM077078.1 coordinate 19,652,869, forward strand.
GCTAGTTAGGGTCTCATACCAAGCTCTTGGAGCTTGCTTTAAACCATAGAAAGTTTTATGCAATTTGAAAACAAAGGAGGGATTAGTTAGAGAAATAAAACCTGGTGGTTGTTCAACATATACTTCCTCTTTGGGTTCACCATTCAAGAAGACACTCTTGACATCAATTTGATAGACTTTGAACTTTTTGTATGCTGCATAGGCAAGAAAATTCTGATAGCTTCAAGTCTTGCAACAGGTGCAAATATTTGATCATAGTCAATTCCTTCTTCCTGTCTGTATCCTTGTGCTACCACCTTGCTTTGTTCCTTATGATAGTTCCTTGTGCATCCAATTTATTTTTGAATATCCATTTAGTACCAATGACTTGGAAGTCTTTGAGTCTAGGAACTAAATCTCAAACTCTGCATCTCTCAAACTGATTGAGCTCCTCTTGCATTTCAATAATCCAGTGGGGATCTTGCTCTACATCTTTTATGGATTGAGGCTCAAGTTGAGATATGAAGCAAGCATGCATCAAATCTTGGTTGAGTTGATGTTTTGTTTGCAAACCAACTGATATGTCTCCAATCACTTGAGATATATGGTGATCTCTAAGTGTGACAAGATTAGTTGGAGGAGTTGATTCAGTAACAGCATTGGGAATTAATTACTCTTGTGGAATTATGTTTGTTGTTGGTGGTTCAGCAATCATTTCACTAGATTCTTCTTCATTGTCTACATCAACATGTGGAGAAGGGTGTGATATAGCCTCATTGGTGAGGTTTAAATTATCCAATTTCTCACACAGTTGGGGTACCTACAATAAATTTTTGGTAGAAGAATCCTTCCCCTTGTAATACATGTTAGCTTCATCAAATGTTATATGTACAGATTCTTCCATTTTTATGGTAGATTTATTAAAAACCTTATATGTCTTGCTGATTTGGGAATATCCAATAAAAATTCCCACTGCAGCTTTGACTTCAAACTTTCTAAGATGTTTCTTGTTATTATTATGAATGTAACTGTTGGAACCCTTGTTTGGATTTGTGCTAAGTTCACTCCTAGGATGTCTTGACCCCCATGTATAGCCAGGGTCTCTGTCTAAGTCTTAGTTAGGTCCCTCTAGGTCAGGATTTGTGCAGACCAGCATTGTAGTGGACTCAGACTTAGATTCAGATAAATGTTATGGACTATCTATATCAGTTTGACTATAGTCGAACTCAGCTCGACGATCGTCGATCTCCCATCGACGATCTCAGAGTCTTCTACTCTGAACTGAGCTCGACGATCTACGAGCTCAGGTCGACGATTTTGTTCTTCTCAGCAGTGATCTCAGTTCTACGATAGCCGTTCTCTGGTCGACGATCACTTAACTCAGTTCGACGATCTCTGAACGGAGCTCTACGTTTCTATACTACTTTCAGTTATCAGTTCTTTAGGACGATCAGAGTTATTTATTTTAATTATGATAAAGTATTTTAAGGCAAATATTTTCTGATAATTAATGATATCATAGAAAGGCTGATTGTCGTATTCCTGAAGCATTAATTATGATATTCACAGAATATTTTATCAAGATAGTTATGGAAATGCATTTATGATTGACAACAATATCTAGCCGTTTGGGTTCCTCTTTTCTTGCAGAGAATTATGTTTTGTCTTGGGAATTCAAATTGATGTCGTTTTCTTCATTCTGACAAAATATATATTTTAGAAAGACAAAAGAGAAAGATAGTAGTAATCAATCAGCAGTCAGAGAAGAACATTGCTCTCAAAGGATCTTGCATGTTTTTTTTTGTTGAAAAGAAGAAGAAGAACTTTTTTTTTCAAAATGACTCTCTCCAGTCTTCTTCCTTCTTCAGTCTTCAAAGATTTACAGAGAGCCAAAAATCAATAACAGTTCAAAGATTCAAAAGGCTCTGCAACATATTTTGAAGACCTACATCTAGGGCCAAGTTTTCCTCTTCCTGAATATATACAACATCTCAGGGGGAGCTTGGACATTCAACTTGAATCCACACAGTCTTCTCATTTACCTGAGAAAGAGAAGATTTCCAATCATTCTTGTTTCTTTTACCTCCATCTGTACAGGGTTATCTCTCCCTTCAAAAGTGAACACTTGTGGTGATAAGGCACCTGATCAAAAACTATTGGATTTTGATCTCCTGATCAAAAGCTCAAAGAGTCTCTAGATCTAGCTACAGCAGATCTTGTGGTGATAGGGCACCTGATCAAAAACCTAAGTGAATTCCTACCTGGGTGGTAGAAGAGTGGATGTACCCAGATTTGGGGAACCACTATAAATTTTCTTGTGTCGTCTGGTTGCTGTGTGATTTCTTTGTGTGCCGTGTTATGCTGTGGTAGTCTAGCCTATTTTATTTCACTAGTTATAGTTATCAGTATTTTAATTCCGCAATAAACCTAAACATTTTTAAATACTCTATTCACCCCCCTCTAGAGTAAAACCTATCTATCCCTCTCTTTCAGTAACATCTATAACCAAAAATTATAAAGTAACCTATTTTAGATTGCTTCCCTTTAAGTAATTCATAGGGAGTCTTATCCTTAAGTTTATGTATTGAACTCCTGTTCAGGACATAATTTGTTGTGCTTATAGCCTCTGCCCAAAAGATAGGCGCAAGTAAGCATCTGCAAGTAATGTTCCCGCAGCTTCAATGAGGATTTTATATTTTTCCTTTCTGCTATCCCATTTTGTTGAGGAGTTCAAGGAGCAGAGAAGTAGTGTCTGATACCTTTCATCTCACAGAATTATTGCATAAGAAGAGACACAAACTCAGTACCATGATCACTTCTGATCAATGCAACTGAAGTATAGTACTCAATTTTAATGCTCTTAAGAAAGTCTGTAAGAACTTTAAAGTTATCTGACTTGTTTCTCAAGAAGAACACCTAAGTGAACCTAGAGAAGTCATCTACAATAACTAAGATATAAAATTTCCCTCCCAAGCTCTGTACAGTAATGAGTCCAAATAGATCCATATGTAGCAAGTACAGAATCTTGGGTGAGTCACTCTTATTAATAGATTTAAAACTATTTTTGGTTTGCTTGCCTAATTGACAAGCCCTGCAGAGGCTTTCCTTCTTGTAGGGGTCAGAAGGCAATCATCTAACAAGGTTGTCCCTAAAGAGTTTAGCAATATTTTTAAATTAACATATCATAATCTTTTATGTCATAATTCATTATTATTACTAATTTGATTGAACATGCAAATTTCTGAAATAGCTGACTTAAAATTAACTATATAGATGTTCACTTGTCTAAGTCCAGTTAAAACAGTTTTGTTATCTATAAAAGTAATAAAACAAGTAGATTGGTCAAAAGATACCTGATAACTTTCATCACATAACTGGCTTATGGATATCAGGTTATGTTTTATACCACTCACATATGCTACCTTCCTCAAGGTGGCAGCTCCAATGTTGACATTCACATAGCCTTCTGTTCGGCCATAGTTGGAGTCTCCAAAAAATCACCTTTGGTCCAAACTTAGACTTGTAGTTGGTTAAGTTGTCCTTGTTGTCTATCATGTGCTTTAAACATCCACTATCCAAGTACTACTGTTCCTCTGTGGTAGGATAGTCTTTCACCTGCATAGAAACAAATTAGGTGTTCTTGACCCAGGTAACCTTGGTCCTTGATTCTTTTCAAATTTAAAGCTAGAGATATAGGAACATTCATGTTGACTCTTATATCCTAGAGGGTGAAATTCCTAGGTGGAATTATCCACTGAGTAAATAGGTTAACAAATTTTCTTGGTTGATTACTGGTTCTGGAATAATTTAAATTTCTGTTAAGATGAACTGGGATCGACGAATCTCGATAAGTTCGTCGATCTGCATTCGAAGAATAGGGATGAGTTCGTCGAACTCCGCTCAGAGAATGAAGGTATTCATTTTTTGTGCCCAATATCGTCGATCGCAACTCGAAGAACCATATTGTTTTCGTCTATCGTAGTTCGAAGAATAATTATAAGAAAAATTTGCATTCAGAGATCGTCGATCTGAGTTCGACGGACTGTATGCATTTCGTCGACTGAGTTCGACGAAAGCTGTTGAGCATAGTTTTTATTATAGTTCTTATTTTTCTTTCTCTTTCTTTTGGATTTCTGAATTATTTCAACTTGTTCATTAGTCTCATCTAGTTTTTCTTTTCCCTTTTCTGATATAAATTTTTATGGGTTTGAGAGAATATTTTTCTGAATAAAGTGAGGTTGGCTTGATGAAGCACATAACTCCAATTTGTCATTTAGCTTGATATTTACAGTGCTTGTGATGTTCATCAATTTGATGCTTCTCTCATTCAGGGATTTTTCAAATTGCTTAGCCTCACTTAATTTAGTTTTAATGATATGATTTGTTCTGAGGCTATAATTAGTTCATCTTTTACCCTTATATTTTCAGAAAACAAGTTATCATGTTCAGTTAATTTATCTCTGAGAAGTTTGATTTCCTTCTCAGATTTAATTAGGTCATTACATAATAACTTAAACTTAGTTTTAAAATGATCTGAATTAAAATCAAATGAGAATATTATCTGATCTTCTTCTGATTCAGAATCTTCATTTTCTGAATCTTCAGCTTCTGAAGGATAGCCTTATATTTTCAGAAAACAGGTTATCATGTCTCACTCCAAGTTTCTGTAACAAAGCCTTTTTCCTTCTTCTTATGCTTGCTAGAGGAGGGCTTGCTGTAATGCTTCATGTATTCATTCTCTTTTCTTTTATCCTTCTTTTGAGCCTCTGGACACTCAGGTAGAATGTGTCCAGGCTTCCTGCAACCATAACAAACAATTTCCTTAGTAGGAGTCTTGTCATACCTTGGTCTGTCTTCTTGTCTGGATGATTTCCTCCTGAAATCTTTTCTGGCCATCTTGTAAAATCTTTTGGCTAGTAGGCTTAGGAGGTCATCATTTGCTGATGGAGCTTCTGATTCTTCAGATGCCTTAAAGGCAATGCTTTGCTCCTTCCTTCCTGAGGTAGAAGACTAATGTTCAGCTGCTTCCCTGGTCTTGATAAGCTGCTCATAGGACTTGAGCTTGCCTAGCGAAGACTCAATAAAGATTTCATTTAGGCTTTCGGCCTCCTTGATTGGCCTGACCCTGCTACCATTTGGCTTAGGGAATCCCAAATGGCTTTTGCTGATGTGCATTCAGCAACCATCTGCAAGATGTCATCTGACATTGTTTGTGCCAGAATGTTCATAGCCTTAGCATCAACAATTTTTGCTTTATTCTGTCCATCAGTCCACTCAGATGGTGGAACTATACTTGAACTTGAAGTAGTAACCATTGGAAGTGGAGGACCTGTCAAAATGGAATTATAGATGTCTTCATCAATTGAGTTCATATATAATCTAATCCTGTCTTCCAGATTGCAAACTTATTAAGGTTACATACTAGAGATCTTGGTTTTGAATATTTCTTATTATGTGTCATGATATAAAAGAGACACTAGAGGTATTAAGATCTACCAAAGGATCTTTTGATTTAGGTATTAGCCTGTGAAACCAAATGAACTTCCCTTTGATACCAATTGAAAGAGAGGGGATAAATCTGTCTTAACACTAGAGGGGGGGTGAATAGAGTGTTTTAAAACTTTGATTAGTTTTTTATTGCGGAATTAAAATAAGTTATATTAATATATATAAAGAGAAGTAAAAAACAAAATTATCACAGCACAGTAAAATAAGAAATAGAACAACCAGACACAAGGAAATTATAGTGATTTCCCAAAACTGGGTACATCCACTCTTCTACCACCCTGGTAGGAATCCACTAATAGATTTTTGTTCAGGTGCCCTTCCACCACAGCTTTTTGCTCAGGTGTCATGTCACCACAAAATCTATTTCAAGGGAGATCTCACAACCCTTTGAGCTTTTGATCAGGTGTCCAAAAACCAATACAAGTCTTTTGATAAGGAGACTTGATAACCAAAAGTAACTTTTGAAGTGAGTTATAAAAACCCTTTATACAATGAAGTAAAGAAAAATTATGTTGTCTTCTCTTTCTCAATAGCACTGAGAAGACTAGTGGATTGTTGTGATGTCAAAGCTCCCCCTGAGATGAAGATTTGTTCAAGAAGCTGGAAGTTTTGCACATGATGTAGGCCTTTAACTTGGATTGTTGATCTTCAGGATCTTTTAGACAGATATTGATTGTTGTCTCTTGAAAAGTCCTGAAGCAGAAACTGAAGAAGACTAAAGATGTGTGTAAATTGTTCTTCTTCAATTTCCTGTATGCACAATAGCAAAAGTCTCTTCTATGTGTCGTGTATCAGTAGTTGAGTCTTTTGTCTAAAGAGAAAAAGGTCTTTTATATTCTGAGTAGATTTCAGCCTTTGAATTTTGAATAATATCCTTAAATTACTACTTAAATCCTGGTATTAGAACGGCTGGAATTTGTCTTTAATTTATTTCCTCAACTGTCCCAGTAAATAAGCCAAGTAATTAACTCTATGAAAGCCATAATTAATGCCACCAAAAACGGTTATATTCTTGAGAATATGAGCATTAATTATCAGAGAATTACTGCCTTAGAATAATATAATTTGAAGTCATGCTGATAGAAAATATGACAAACTGATTTTGAAAAGAAATTTGTCAAACTCAGGACAGATTTTGTCGACCTGAACTCCAGTTCGTCGAGCTGAGAAATCTTCTTCGTCGAGCTGAGCTCAGAGATCATCGTTCTGAAAAATAACTGTCAATACTGAGTTCCAAGTTCGTTGAGCTGAGATAGACTTTAATCGATCAGAGAATCTAAGTAAAAGAAGAAGGATCGTCGACCTGAGCTCGGATTTCATCGAGCTCAGCTCAGAGTTGAAACTCTGAGTTCGTCAAGCTGAGTTCAAAGAACTTTGAACTGAACTCTTTAAAACTGTATTTCTTCTAAGTCTGAGTCTCTGAAATCTTCTGAAGGCTGGATCAAAGTAGTCTAACCTAATCAGACTAACCTTAACCTTAGAACTAACATATGACTCTAGGCTATACATGTTGGATAAAACAAATCTAATAGTGAACCTAACCAAATCCAAACTGGGTTCCAACAGCTTGTGAAATTTCAACATGGTATCAGAGGGAACAATGGCTTGAGCAGTGATCACCTTAGTTGTGCTCGGCGCTTCTGGAAGCTTGTAGATCAGCGTTTGCAATGGAAGGAGATTTTTGTAAGGGTCTTGGTATTGAACTTCTTACAACGACTAACTTCAAGAAGTGGAAGTCGTGTATGAAGAGCTATCTTATTGGTGAGGAGTTATGGGAGTTCGTCGGTGGTGACGATAAGCAAGAAGTGACTGCTGCTACTGGTACTGCTGAACAGGTGAGAGCTTGGAGGAAGACTAATGCAAAGGCAGAGTTTGCTCTCAAGCGGGCTGTCTCACCTGAGCTCTTTGTGATCACATCTTAGGATATGAGTCTGCTGCTGAGATCTGGACATTCATTGATGGATTGTTCAACAGAAAGAATATAGCGCGGCTACAGTTCTTAGAGAATGAGTTGGCTAAGGCAACTCAAAGAGATCTTTCCATCTCAAGGTTCTTTCTTAAGATGAAGAACCTGTGTGCTGAAATATCAGCGTT